>OU342741.1:293966752-294566752 GCA_910589775.1 Avena eriantha | reverse complement strand
TGCGCCACATCAGCCTGGCCCCTTTCTCCATCCATTCAACTGCTGCCACCTCACCCCACTAGCCCACCGGCAGCCCCACGTCACCATCTGGTCCACTCCCCATCTCCACCACCCCACCAACCCCCACACCGACCGCACCCCTCCTGGGCACGTGCCCCAACCCCTCCTGCCGCCTCGATTCCCGCCACGGGCCCCACCGCTGGAGAGGTCGTCCCCGACGCGCCCCGCTTCCTCCTTCCTCTTCCTCCACCGACGCGCCCCGCGCCCCGCTTCTCTCCCCTCCTCGCCGGCCGCCGCTCCACCCTGTGCTCCTACCACCACTCCTTCCCTCTGCTCTGGCCGCCTACCCGCCTTCCTCCGCGATCTCCGGCCGTCGTGGTCTCCGCCCCGCTCCCCCGTCTCCTTCCTCGCCGACGACTCCGCAGGGCTCCAACCTCGCCGCCACCGCCCCTCTCCTCCACCACGACAGCGTCGCCTCTTCCCCCCGTTGAGTTCGTCGGCCTCCACCCCAGTCGGCGCCCTCGCCTTCCTTCCCCTCCGACGGTCACCGCCGGGCCGCCTTCCCTCCCATCTCCGGTAGCCTCTCCTCCTCCTCTCCCCTCCTTACCTCGCCGCCTCGCCGAGCCGCGTCCGCCGGCGTCCCCTCTGCTCCGGCCGCGCCCCGCCCGAGCCCTGCCTCATCCCCGTCCTCTCCGCCGCCACCTCGTTCGCCTCTGCCACCGCGACCTGGTCGCCTCTGCCTGCCGCCAAGGACGACGTCCCCTGGAGCCTCGACCGCGGGCTAGAGTCCGCGCTCCCTGTCTCTCTGGCGCTGGCGCTTTCCTGCGGGCCTCTAGGTGCATCTACGACCTTCTGCGCGTGGTCGGTTGACCATGTGGTTACCGTGTTTGTGTTGTTTGATGGGTATCGTGTGGTACTAGTGACCCTGCTCAGGTGCTCTTGTGTCGACGAACCGTCCAGACCAAGGCCAAGTTCTTCCGTTTGACAAGCGCGACAAGTCGGACAAGACCATCGGTGCTGAACAAGTCTTCACCACACTGAGCCTAGTGAAAATACCAGTCCATCACCGACACCGATAATTGAAGTTAATCACCAAGGTCGTCATCCTAGAACCGCCATGACCTCCTACATGGATCCGATGCCCGAAGGTCTTCTACCCGGACGCCAAGACCGGCCTCGTCTACCACCACAAGATCTGCTTCCCAGAATGACAAGTACTTCACCCCCCGGACGCCAAGTTCTTCTTCCCGAATGTCAAGACCGACCCGATACGCGGACCCAACAAGATCGTCCCCAACCCGCCAAGTTCGCCTACCCGGACACCGTGCGACAAGATCTAGTTCCCGGATCCGAAGACCCGGTACCCGATCCACTCAAGTTCGCCATCGACGAAAAGATCGACATCGACCAGGGCGAATCTGATGCGCCCCCGATGCCAAACCAAGTCCTTCTTCCCAGAACGCCAAGCTCTGCTCCGTTGTCTGAGAATGTTTCCGCCGAGACCGATCCCCGTCGAACCCTGTCGAACCCCAGAACCCCCAAGATCTTCCGAACCCAGATGTGCGACCCTAAGCCCCTATCTTTATAATATGACATTATCACTTGTTGCATATTAATTGTTCATCTCGCATGCATATCATAATCATGCCGGATCTTCTGACATAGGAATAAATATTGCATCTAGTGTTTCTTCTAGTGTTTGCTTCTTCGTGGACTAGGCCGATGAGTTGATGCGAGTACCGACAAGTTCTCTAGATATGATCCATCGGCAGTGTTTCCCAGGCGAGCATTCTTCCCCTTTCTACCTATTTTGCCTTTATAGTCTTTATTTCCTCCTGTTGATCTATTGCTATCCGTGTCGTGATGCTTTAGTGTCCCGCACCAGATATATTCCTTGCAGCCCTTATATTGCCTTGGACACCTCCTATTGCCTGTTGCTTGTTAGACAGCTGGCCCTGCGAGTCGTAGTTGCTTGCTTAGGTGTTGCCTCGCGTCGTCGATGTTCCACAGTTGTTGGGCGGTTGGCAAATGTTTAACTGTGGTGTTGATCATGATTCTAATCACAGTTTATTAATTAATGTTGATAGTAGTTTTATGTAGAGGCACCGGTGGGTAATAGCAATTATTTGGTTCTTAACCGCTCACTAGTGTCCCCTAGGACCCGAGTTCTTGACACCTGTTCCGAGATCGAGCGCGCTAACCATAGGTGGGGTGTGTGGGCACCCCCATCGGCTTACTACTTGATTACAAAGTACTGTACCGGGGACCACAAGTAGTTTGGGGCTTTATTACTATTCTGTACTTATGCCATGTTACTGCGTTATTTAATTTGTGCGTGGAGCACCTGTACTGTTTTGGATCATGCCACGTTTTTGCGGTATCGACAAGCCCAGTCCCCTTTTCGGGTTCCCAGTCGTTTACAGCCATCGTTGCAAACCCTGGGTCCACCCCGGAGCCGGCCGACTTCGTTGCGGGTAGCTTAGTGGGGTGGCCCCCCATGTACTTGCTTTGGATCTGGGAAACGTCATGACTTAGGCCCCACCGACATACTGATGGGTGTATGTTAATTGATCTGGCAAAAAGGGTCGAAGTGCATGTGGATACTTTGGTGCACCCCTGCAGGGTTAAATCTTTTCGAAAATCCGTGCTCGCGGTTATGGACGACTTGGAGCACAGTTTCTCGACCATAGATAACTATAACTAAAGTTTACTGTTATAATCTGACCTGTATCCGAGATGAATAGTAAGTTGGATAACTGCCATGAAAAGATTAAATAAAACGGCCAACCTTGTGAGTTTTCCTCGGCTTGACTTCCTTGTTTGGTCTCGAGGGGAAGTACCAGGATGGGTATGTGTGGTGTTAGCATTAGGTTGGATCCGAATAGGTCTTTCTTACCCCTCTCTAGTAGTCGCCAGTATTATAGAGTCTCTATAGGTTGTTTGTGCCGCTGCGCTGCCGCTTCAGTCCACCATACCTATGTAGGCGAGAGCCGCCGAATTCTAGCCTCGCCATGTGCTGGCCTCAGTACTGACGCTCCTCTTTTTCCTTTGCCCTTTGTTGGCACCTCTTTTGTTTTAGCAGGTTTCAGATCGCCGTCGTTAGCAGGGTTACCCTTCCGGCTTGGCCTGGGCAGGGTTATGGACGCCATTGGTTATTCTTCAGGGCTCTTAGCCCCATTTGTATCTTGTCCATAGTCGGACGCTCTATCATTTTCAAGGTGATTTGGATCTTTGTATATTATATCCGTATTCTTGACTCATGGAGTCGCTGATGTATATATGTTCTGTGGGTCCCATCAAGGACTGTTGTGTAATGGTATTACTTCGTTTTCCACCCGCACAAAAGTGCCTGGTGGGCATCCTTGAATCGTTTCTATGCGGGTTTGGCGGAAAGGGCTAAAACTTGCATAGGGCCGATTAGAGAGTGTTACACTTTAGGAGGTGATTGGATCGCCTTTTTCCTGTTGAGTTAATGTAAAAGTGCATATTGCATGGTCCTTCCAACATCTGTCCTGCTCACATGGGTGGGTCTCAATTTATTGGCTGGTGCTGTTGCTATGGCTGGCTCCAACCAGCGTCGTCCTTGCTACTGCAGTACCCATTGTTGTAATCATCACTTCGTCTGTTTCCCCTCTAGAGAAGTTGTTTGTGACATAACTTGGTGTGTTGTACCCATCGTTGTTTTGTCGCCTTCTATCGTTATTGTGCCTGTCCCTGTTTTCTTCGGGTGAGCGAGATCTTTTTTTGTGTAATGCGTCTTCTCCATCGGCCTAGTGATTGGCTATATCCATCAGCTATGAAATTGTTTTTGGTTTAATTTGACCTAGCTCTTCAATGAATTCTTGCCGTCCAAGTCTGGCGTTAAAAGCATCAATTTCTCTTTCATCAGAGATGGTTTTAGCCGAGTTTTTGATGATGTTCCACTGCTGAACGAAAGCTCGTATTGATTCTCCTGGTTTTGTTTACAAGATCTGAATTGTTCTAGAGAGGCGGGTCGCTTGAAGGTGGAATGGAAATTTCAAATGAATCTATCCTCCTAGTCGTTCCAGCTGCTGATGGAATCTTTGGGTAGTTGTCTCAACCAGGAGTGAGCTGCGCCGGTTAAGTGTAGCTGCAAACTTTGCATTGCGGTAGCCTTGGAGCCACCCTGTAACTTGAAAGTGGCCAGATAATCTGTCAACCAAACTTCGGGCTCTTGGAGGCCGTCGTATTTCTAACGATCATGAGGTAATTTGAAATCTTTTGGTACTGGAGTCTTGCAAACCCGTCAGGTAAAGCAACTAGCTCCACATAGTTCTTGCTCTTCCTCGCTCTCACCATCATAGTACCTTCGGCTACTGCGATCTTCCCTAGATTTGTTGATCCTTCATTGTGTGATGTCATTTCTTGCATGGTTTCGTGGCTCTAATCCCGAGAAGTGGACCCGATGCGGCGATCGTGATCATCGGGTACGCCCTGTTTGCCGAGGACTGTCGTGATGGCGTGGGGATCTGTTGGGTTGGCGCTTGATCCTTTGCTCTGCTTGTGCGAGGGATGCTCCCACCATGTCGAGGTTCATCAATGTGGAGTGGTGGAGGGCTACACGAGGACCGTCGGGTGCATGCTGAGTTGTGAATAGGTATGTTTGTGCGGCTACAATTGCTGCTTGAGATTTTTTTCCTTGACATTTCCTGCTTGATCTATTGACATAAACGATAAATCCAGGTGATAAGGATCACGCAGATGATCCATGAGTTTTGTCCCGATCTTTCACAGGGAGCCAAGCCGGATATGAATCCTTCCAATAACACCGATGAACGTCACCCGAAGGTGAGGACGAATCCAGCAAGCAACATAATGAAGATCACCACGCCTCAAACCAAAGCACGACAATCCTTGATTAACGCAAGAACCTCCGCAACAATCTCAATATAATAGATAGCACGTCATCGCTGTCCCCGGAGGGATGCTTCACCAAGCAACACACACGATAGTTTTAGACTAAAATTCTGAACTCCCTAAAGTCTAGGCCGACCAACTCCTTATATGGTGAAGCAGACGGATCTGTGTGGGGCCGGATTATCCGGTCCTAGTTGGGCCGGATTATCCGGTGCAGTGACTCGACCCTAGTTCAGTTTGGACAGGCCCAAACCGAACACACTCAAACTGACTCTACTCTGACTCAATGACATAAAAGCAATATTTTGACACGACCTTAGACTTATCATTACATATAGTAGGATGTCCTGGTGTGCCAATCTTCAACGGAACGCCTGCATCATCCACACCTAGTTGGTGGAGTCCTGAAGTTGGGCGTCACCTCCTTCGTCATGCCCGTATCATGCTCCCCCTACAAAAAACATTGTCCCCAACTCATGAGGGTCTTCTTGAAAAGGAATCGTGCTATCAACAAAAGCATCACGCTTGTTCACCATCTTCAAGTATTGCCTTCCTACCACGCCACATCCTCCCTCTCGGCTGCTTGACTTGATTCAGCACTTGGCGCCTCCTTCCTTCACCACATGAGTTTGGACTTCGGCACCAATACCTTCTTCTTCTCAACTTTTGATGGAGCTCTATGTTGATGAACATGAACCTTCTTTGTACGACCCTGCAAAAGATGAGTAATGCCCAGGCCACACAACTGACGAACACGTCCATCCTTGCCTCTGTGCATATGCACTGCTACTCCAACAAAATGCCTCACACGTGTCCTCACAAAACAACAGTCATCGACTCGCGACACCCTATGCACCGGAACATGATCAACACAGCTATCATCGGTCTAAACACCTATGTCAACACAAACTGCAGGTGTAACACATGCTGCAGTATCCTTCCTTTCATCAATAAGATTCTTGACTTCAACTGGCTTGTCACTACCAAGAACAACTAGCTTGTCATCTGTAGGCATAGCTTAAAAATATCACTACTAACGCTCCTCGCATCATGCTCCTCAGGATGCAGTTTAGCTAACCTTGGTTCTGCTTTAGCCTTATGAAACTTCTCCTTACGCACCACCAGCACCACATCAGACTTGATTTGATCATCTCTCATAGGCTTCAAAATCTGTTATTTACCTTCATGCACAAAAGAATATGTATTTTCTCTCGGAACATGTATTGCATTGCGATCATACTGCCATGGACGTCCAAGTAACAATCCACACACCTCTAATGGCAACACATCGCACTCCACCTTATCAACATAGTCACCAGCTATAAATGGCACATGCACCTTATGAGTAACCTTGAGCATACCGCAGCTATTCAACCACTCGAGATGCTTAGGTTTAGGAATAAGCCATGTGGACAATCCCAAGGATTCCACCATCGCCTTGCTAATGCCATTAGTAAAACTTCCACCATCAATCATCAACTTGCATGCTTTTCCTTTGATCATGCACTGCGCCTGAAATAAATTCCAATGCTAGCCTCTATCAGCTGACATACAAGTGCCATCATGTATTCTCTTGAGTTGCACATTCAGACCACTCAAAGGTACTACCTCAACTGGAACAACTACCTTGTCCTCTATCTATGATGGTGCCAAAAGTTTAGCACATAAAAAGTTTCTATAGTCCTCCCAAACAGTATTCTTGAGACACCTCGCGTACGTGTGTCCTGACTCCACCATTTGCAAATTCGCGCATCCTCATGCCTTGTTGCAAGACGAAAAGTTGTATAGTTGTCAAATTTTAGATCTAGAGAAAGATCAACACATAAGCGAAACCTAGACTGCATTGTCTCTTCCCATAACTTGTATTCTGCTGCGGTTGTAGTGTGTAGTAGGTACCATGCCCTTTTTGACAAATCATAGGGCACACCTTTCATCATGTATAAGTAATCATTGTACACATCCCTTGCTGCACAACAAGTAACCTTGCCCTGAGGATCCATCTTTGAATGAAACTTCGACCACGAACTGGACAAAATAGAAGACGTGTCTGTCGGACACTTTAAACATGCCGGATAATCCTATGTGGAAGGGCCGGATAATCCTCCCTTCGAAGAGAAATTGTATGATACGGAAAATCGATGCGTCTTGCAGTACCCAGGCTGGATTATCCTCCCCTGGGGCTGGATTATCCGCCCCAAACGAAACGGGACAAATCAATAGATTCAATCTGCACAGCTAGAGCTCTCCCCAATCCGATCCGCAACATGATTTGCTCTCCACAAAATGATCTCCACCAAACACTATCAGTAGATCAATCAAAACAATCTCGCTGTGAGAAACACTAGAATATGATACCACACGATAAGGATCACGTCGATGATCCTTGAGTTTTGTCCCGATCTTTCACAGCGAGCCAACCTAGATATGAATCCTTCCAATAACGCTGATGAACGTCACCAGAAGGTGAGGACGAATCCAGCAAGCAACATGATGAAGATCACCATGCCTCAAACCAAAGCACGACAATCCTTAATGAACACAAGAACCTCCGTAGTAATCTCAATATAATAGATAACACGACATCACTGTCCCCGGAGGGATGCTTCACCAAGCAACACACATGCTAGTTTTAGACTAAAATTCTGAACTCCCTAAACTCTAGGCCAGCCAACTCCTTATATGGAGAAGTGGATGGATCTGCGTGGGGCCATATTATTCGGTCCTAGTTGGGCCAGATTATCTGGTGCGGCGAATCGACCCTAGTTCAGTTTGGATAGGCCCAAACCGAACACACTCAAACTGACTCTACTCTAACTCAATAACAAAATAGCAATATTTTGACACGACCTTAGACTTATCATTACATATCGTAGGATGTCCTGGTGTGCCAGTCTTCAACGGAATGCCCGCATCATCCACACCTAGTTGGTGGAGTCGTGAAGTTGGGCGTCACCTCCTCTATCATGCCCATATGACCAGGTCTCGGATCAGTTCGCTTCTTTCTGTTTCGGGTATGTTCTGTAGTCGATATGTTCCTCTTCTTGGCGGTGCTCCTCCTATCACGCTCCCTGATCCTCGGATGGAACTTAGTTGTGCCCTTCATAGGTTGGATTCGTTGGCAAGCCTTTTTTTCATCCAGCTGCCTCTGCATCCTTATTAGGTATGTTTTTTGTGATGAAGAAAATACTGATATGCTAGTAGATCTTCACGCCCGGCATTAGCTGTCATGGGGACTACACCCGAAATTGCCGCTCTTGCTTTTTTCCATGCTTCGGCTGGTAGCCGGAGAGTTTGCCTCTCGCCTCCACGCGGATCTCCTCCTCCTGGGGTTACGTGGTTGTTTGCTAGGTCTTCCCCATTTCCACGATTTCCTTCGTTTCCCTGGTTTCCTGCATTGTCGCTTGATAGTATATCGTCAGCATTAAAAATAGGATTACCATTGGAGTCTTGCTGAGTTGTTGCGTCTCCGATGATCATGCAGACTTGGTGCTGAGTGACATATGAACTGGTGACGTCGTTATCCGAATTTATGGAGACACCATCGGTTGATCAGTGATGTCCATTAGTTTCTGTTCTGGGTAGATTTCTACCATCCTTATACCAAAGTCGATGCTTTCGTCGCTTTCCTCGGGTTCAAAGTTTGGTGGGATTCTTTCGTGTGGTGGAGTTAGTGGGGACTCTGATCCGAAGAAGAGATTGTCATAAAGACCATCAAGGTCCCCCAAATCTGCCTCATCTTGCTTGTTTTCCTCTAGAGCCTCGATTTCTGCCATGACCTCCATTGAGGATTTGACAGATGATGCTGGTTTCACTGTAAGCGTAGTCTTTTCTACCGACGGTTCTGATGTAATCAGTGCCGAGGGTGTGATTCTTGGGGGTCTTCTACTTGGAAGTGGAAGCTTCTGATGATTAGATCGGATCCACCATTGAATTCAACTGGTGTTATCACAGGGGTAGGCGGGTGTGGAACCACTTTTGTGGGGTTGCTGTTTAAAAAGAGGGTTCCGCTGAATCCATGGTTCCAGTGTTCAAGTTTCCCACAGACAACACCAATTGACGGGAGGTAACCTCAGCAATGTCCATGAAGAAGGACTTACGGTTTCGTGGAAGGAGAACGCTGGGGATTTCGTCGGATGCTAGGAGAACAATGGAGTCAAAGTCGCTTGAATATTTGGTGAGTCACACTATTACAAATCACTTAGGGATTGTTCGGTATCCTCGCCTAAGCCTCTCCCGTCCTATATATAATAGGCCGGGTCTCAAAGCTATATGCGGATAGGTTACATATACATGATTACAATACCAACTCGATGTCGGTGCTTTCTCTTCTTTCCTGATACAACTACACCCTTTGTCGGTTGCTCCTTTCGGGCTATCATCTTAACTCTTCATGGGCCGTAAACCTTTATTTAGGCTTGGGTAGCAAATCATAGGTACTCAAGTAATCATACCTATGTCAGGAACGGTGAAGGAGAGCGGGACGATAGCTCGTACTGCCACCTCCACAAGAAACATCGGCATCCCACTGATGACTGTTACGAGCTCAAGAAGCCCCGCGACATGCACAAAAACTAGAGGAGGGGAAGGTCAGGCCGCAAGCGAGGCGGCTTGAGCGGCGACAACCATGGTGGCGAGCGCAGGAACAACACCGCTGGTGGCTGCGACTCCCCCCGACAGGCCACCAAGCCAACACCATCCAACAACACCCTCATCCGTAAGAGAAAGGACGTGTCGAGGAACCTGGGGTTACCAAGTGCCACAGGGCGCCAAAGCCTGCATTCTTGGTGGTTCCTAGGCCCCGATGTCCAACCATTACTTCAAGCTACTCACTCGCGAGGTCGCGGGTGCCAGACCAGGCGTTCCGTCCCCAAAGCTCAAATGGTCCCAGTGCGCCATCACCTTCAACTCCCGTGACCACCCCACTTCCACTAGGCCCGTGGACACTCTCCCCATGATCTGCACCCCCACCATCAACAACATCACAGCCGCGAAGTCCCTCATCGATGGAGACGCAAGCCTGGATGTGATCTCCACCGAGACTTTCGCCCAACTACAGGTGTCGTTGTTGGAAATATGCCCTAGAGACAAATAGTAATAAGAACTATTATCATATTTCATAAAGTTTATGATTAAGTTTTATATCATACTATAACTGTATTGAGTGGAAACATCAATACACGTGTGATATATAAACAACCAGGGGTTCCTAGTGAAACTATAGTCACTGGTTCATTGGTCAATAGATGATCAAGTTTCCTGATTATGTGGCATTTATGCCAGTTGGAAATGGTGTCGACTCGTTCTGAGAATGAGATGATGAACCAATACCCAACCTAAACATCATGACCCGGTCATGTCACGAAGTTCAAGTTATGATGATTAGAAATGGATCCTCGTAGACTATTCCTTAGACCATGAGGCTATATCAATCACTATCTCCCAAGAGTGCTTAGATATCATCAAGCGCGACTTGGTAACATAAAGGTGTGTTCAGGTACTCGGAGGAAACCGTAGAGGCAATATATGTTAAGAGCAGGATTTGTCTGTCCACGTGACGGAAAGATAATCAAGGGCACACTCGGAGAAGTTATATCCAATAGCTGTGCATCGTGTGATTTGTTCACAGGGATATCACTTGTCGGAATGAGTCAAGTAGCATTGTTCGGTAAAGAGATTGAACACGACATGGTGATGTCATTGATCAGATCTCGGGCAATGCTAGTATCGAGAGATAAAGGGAATAAGACACGACCGTCCCGGTTCAAACAACGAAAGATCTCCGTGGAACACACATGGGTCACATGGCCATCCAGGTCCCTCTGTTGATCATTGGTTCGGGAGTGTCCCAACCATGTCTGGAGTGTTCCCGGGCCATAGGGTATCACGCTTAAGGGTTTTATGATGCTTAGAGAGTGTTTATAGGATCAGAAGAATCGCCGAAGAATAGTAGAGAGAAAACCGGAAGGGTTTCGGTAAGTACAGAGGATGTCTGGAGTGGAGGTGGAAGATGTTCCATAACCACGGAGATTGAATAATATATGAATGAATGTTAAATATTGATTTAATAATTTATTCATAATTATTTAATAACAGACAAAATCAATTTAAAAGTCAAAAGGCTTAATGGGCCAATTCCGGAGGGAAGAGGACCCATTAGGGAAAGGCAAGAGGGAGAAGGGCCAAAGGGGGTGGTCGGCGCCCTAGTGGGCCAGCCCCCCGCGCGGGGCCCATGGGGTAGCCAGCGACGCCACCCCTCCCCCTCTCCTCTCCTTTAGTCCCACCCCGGGACTTTGAGGGAGGTAGGGTATTTGGCTAGATAAATACACACAATATTCAATAAAGGTTTCCTCTCTTTTGGGGAGACCTCCAATTGATATTCTCTCTCTCTCTCTCTCTCTCTCTCTTGACCGTGGTCCCAAGTTTGGACTGCGCGAACGAGAGACATCTTCACCATGGAGCGTCGTCACGCTGCGGGATTTGGATCCAGGAGCTCTACTTCCGCAACTACTACTAGATCGGGGAAGCGGGAGTCATCGTCAGGCACCGGACGTGTGTAACTCCCCAAGAGGTATCACACTTGAGGCACTCAAGTCGTTGGAGCCATAGGAGCACAAGGACTTCAACACGACCTTGAGGTCGGCTTCGGCTCATCTACATCAACCATGCTCTCCTGAGCGTTGACAACGCTTTTCGTTCTTCAAGGGTAAGTTTGCGAAAAGCCCCTCCCGTTACTGCATTACTAATAGATAGGTCCTAGCAACATCAGGGGTTCAGGGGCATAGGGTAAAATTTATTGTTTTCATACGCGGAACACCTACAGTGGTATCAGAGCTAGATCTATGCGTAGTAATGCTAGTACGGGTAGAACACACGAGATGTAGCGTGTGGGCATTGATCTTTTAGTTGTTATCCTCCCGCGTGTACTTGTGTATACCATAGTAATGCTTGATGAAGCGGTCCCCAAACGACTTTACGCGTTCATTCGCCAGACTGGTCCACGCTTGACATACGGCTTGTACCGTATAAAGTGGCTTAGGGAGGTGTCTGTCTCTCTCGCATTAGTTGGTATGCCATTTGCAACGGAGGGCCCCGAAAGGGGTGTAGTAGAGACAACTACTTGATCAGCGTTGTGCTGAAAGTTCGTAGGTAAGAACGGTTATTGCGTGAAAGCCCATTCAGCCACATAAAACATGCAAAGATAAAGTAGAGGCATCTAAGTTTGTTTTGCAGGGGGCATTTCTTTGTGATATGGTTGTGGCAAAGGTAAAGTGATTACCTTATGTTATGAATTAGTAGTAGATAGTCACAGAGGTGATGGACTAACACGCCGAAAAGACACCAGTACCCTAGTGTCTACGGCGCCGGAACCCTGGCGCCGGAATCTGGTGACGACGGATGGAGATCACGACATGAAGGACCATATCACATCGCATTTACGTTCAATGTTATTGTTTGTATATATTATTGTGTGATAGTATTAGATACTTGATGGTAGCCTAATAAGATGACCCCTGTTCAAATTACCAATGGTAGCCTAATAAGAAAGTTCTTCAGTATGAGGTGACCTGTGGTGAGTGGGTGTTAGACATATCTACGCTCGCATACAGTGGGTGTAAGCCATGTTGCACATCAAATACACTAAGGTTGAGTTGGCGAGCCTAGGACGTTACAGAGACGTGGCCTCGGAACACGGATGGTTGAAAGATCGAGCACGAGTCACATGAATGATGTGACCGACATTTAGCATCCACCCTTGAACCCACATTGATGGTTGTGATGACCGGGGGAGATGTGGGGAAAATGGGTCATGTTATCACTAGGGACCCTTCATGGGATAGGTGTTTCAGAGTGGAGTTATTATTAACTCATTTAATTATAAACTTAGTCTAAATTCCTTTTGCAATTATAAATGTAGAGATGGCTCACCGTGAAGCTTACTTTGTCATTGAGGAATGGGTAGTTGGTGAGAAACTTACACTTGATGGATCCAACTTCTCTAGTTGGCTTATGCGCCTGAATGATCTCCTTACTAGGAATCATGTGGTAGACTACATACGCCGCACGATGGATTTGACTGAGCCAGACCACTATGAAACCCCACAAGAGCTGGCAGACCGATACTATTGTCAAGATATGTCCACCTACATTCAGATAATAATGCGTTACAGGATGGTGGATGAACTCCATCTGCTCATGGGTGATCTTGATCCATATTCGATGGTGGATCAGCTGAGAGCAGAGTTCATAAGCCATTTGTGCATGTGGAAGCATGAGCTACCTGGAGAGTTTCTTTCCATACAGATGGAGGAGCACACATGTCTAATGGGTCACTTGGAGCGCATGCTTGATGCACACATGAGACTGGTTCACTTCCTAGACTACTGGATGGATGATCCGTTTGCGATAGGCGTGCTACTTCAATCGTTGCCTCCCAACTACAAAGGACATGTCCGGAGTAGCATTATGAGTGGTGATACGGAAACATTGGATTTCCAAGAGTTCATATTACGTTTCAGGAACGTAAAGGTTGAACCAATCACCGGTGAGGTTATCGATGACAAAGGTATATATTTGATATACAAATATATAAATGTTATAATGTTGCAAACACATTTGCAGTGTTAAGTATATTTGATACTTGTTCTGTTTTACTAAAAACAGGTCCTTCTACATAGAGGTGCTTGAGGTGGTGACATTGCGTGTTGATGGCGAGCATGATGATGATGGCCAATGACACTCTCCCTCAACATTTATCATTTAGTTTATGTTTAGGATGATTATTGTAATCAAAATATCATGAACTTCTTTAGTGTGTCTCACACTTTGTGAGACGGTTATTCATATCAGTTTGTAACAAACAGTTGTTCTACTTTTATGAATGATTTCTATTTGTGTTCATATATAGTTTGATTATATGTGAATTATCCTTGTTGTTTGAAACTAATTGATAATGCATGAACATTTGTAAAATATTGAAATGCCTTGAAAATACCTAACTTAATGTTATATTCATTTTGAATGAAACCATGCATTGATAAATTCAAAGTTATGAAATAATATGTGAAAGTCATTTGATTTCTTATCACATATGAATCATGCCTAAGTTCGGCAAAATAACTTGAACACAGTGTATTACTTGAATACAAAGTGTTTTAATGAATTGTTAAAAGTAAACACATATTCGATGTATTATGTTTTAACAAAATGGTAATTATCAATATATCATTGTTTAAATGTGTAAAGTAGTTTACCAAAGGAAACATGAACATGAAACTATTTGATATTATCAAATGATTTCATCAAGAAAGGGTATTAAAGATAAAATAGAATCTAATTACTATGATTTGATCAATAGTAATGAAATTCGACTTTGTAAGAATGGCATAAAAGAAATTGTAAAATGCAATGCGTTTGAAATGTCAAAATGCAAAGCATCACAACATGATATTAGATATCAAAGTGGGTGAATAGATGGCGCCAAATAAATCGTTGTAGTGTAGATGTAGAGACCAATAGTTAGAAATAGTTAGCACTCAATTAGAATATATAGTGAACAATATGAATTCGTGAGATCGGCGCCATATCAAGTATGGATCGTCGTAAAAGTTTTGGGGTTATTCGATATAACCAAAACAATAGCGAATAAGTGCTTGTAGAGTATTCATTGGAAACTTTGAATACGAAATCCATAGCTGAAACCAAAAGGGAAGCAAAATTTGTATTGCTTGGATTTTGGTACATTTCTGAGAAAGTTCTCATTCAGTGATATTTCTCGATTATGGAGCAAACGGAAGATAATGAAAAACATGATGAGGATTCAAACCCCTGCATCAGTGTGTTGAGAAGCGCAATGGAAAACAATCCTAAAATGATTCTCTTCACAAAAGGAAAGAATCAATGATAATGATCATTGTGTTTTCCCCACTAGTGTTTTCACTACATAAAGTAGGATTCAAAATGTAGCCCATATCTTGTATGGAGACATTTGTGATCATTTGTCATCATTCTTCGAATATGACATACCTACGAACTACTAAGGAAATAATGGTAAACTAGAATTATGGGAAATCCTAGAAGCAAAATTCCCTTGAGATTAGAAAGCAATTCGTTGCTAAATCTAACAAGTAAAAGGAGTTACTTGGATTTTCCTGAATGACTGCAAAGCCATAGTGGAAAAGGGGGTGAATGACAAAAGCAAAAAAATTCAAGTATTGGATGAATTCAAATGAATTTGATTCAAGTGTGCTAAATGTCTAGTGGATTTAAAACTAGTAAAAGTACTAGTATCTCATAGTAAAACTCCAATTTTGATATTTGATCAAAGGATTTTGAAATCATTCAAATAGTGAGTGGATATGCAATTTTCATGAAATTGAGTGGGAGCTATAAAAGTCTTGCTAAAACAATATGTGAATGACATATTTTTGAGTGGGAGCAATATAAGTCTCAAATTGAAATATGTAGGAACATAGTTTGAGTAAGAGTAGTGACTCATACCCAAATATGTTAGGAACATATTTTGAGTGGGAGCTTATAGGAGTGATTCTTAAGTGTGTTAAGAATAAAAGCGCAAGTACCGATAAATAATGATTTATAAGGTGTAGAATTTGATAATAAGTGTATTATGATATTATGTAGTATTCCTGAAGGTATTCTGAAAAGGGTTTCAGAATAGAAGTTAATTAAGGAACTCGTCCTTAATAACTCAAATTAGGAATAGTATTAAGTTTAACATCAATGGTTGAAAGAAAGAGAAGGATGATCATCATCTACTATGTTGAGACATAGGTTCTATCTTAGAAAACCATGATGATAACTTAACATAATATATGATCCAATAAGGAACGTTTAAAAGTTTGAATCACGGAACATTGAGTGGAACCAGTTTTATATCATGCTATAACTGTATTGAGTGGAAACATCAATACACGTGTGATATATAAACAACCAGGGGTTCCCCGTGAAACCTTAGTCACTGGTTCATTAGTCAACAGATGATCAAGTTTCCTGATCATGTGGCATTTATGCTAGTTGGAAATGGAGTCAACTCATTCTGTGAATGAGATGATGAACAAATACCCAACCTAAACATCGTGACCCGATCATGTCACGAAGTTCAAGTTACGATTATTAGAAATGGATCCTCGTAGACTATTCCTTAGACCGTGAGGCTATATCAATCACTGTCTCCCGGGACTGCTTAGGTAGCATCAAGCGCCACTTGGTAATAAAGTGGTTATAAAGGTGTGTTCAGGTACTCGGAGGAAATCATAGAGGAAATATATGTCAAGAGTGGGATTTGACCGTCCACGTGACGGAAAGATACTCAAGGGCCCACTCGGAGAAGTTATATCCAATAGCTGCGCAGCTTGTGATTTGATCACAGGGATATCACTTGTCAGAACGAGTCAAGTAGCATTGTTCGGTAACGATATTGAACACGACATGGTGTTGTCATTGATCAGATCTCGGGCAATGCAAGTATCGAGAGACAAAGGGAATAAGACATGACCGTCCCAGTTCAAACGACAAAAGATTTTCGTGGAACGCACAGGAGTCACATGGCCATCCAGGTCCCTTTGTTGATCATTGGTCCAGGAGTGTCCCGACCATGTCTGGAGTGTTCCCAAACCGTAGGGTATCATGCTTAAGGGTTTTATGATGCTTAGAGAGTGTTTAGAGGATCGGAAGAATCGCTGAAGAATAGTCGAGAGAAAACTAGAATGGTTTCGGTAAGTCCGGAGGATGTCCGGAGTGGAGGTGGAAGGTGTTCCATAACCTTGGAGATTGAATATTATATGAATGAGTGTTAAATATTGATTCAGTCATTTATTCATAATTATTTAATAAAAAGGAAAAAATCAATTTAAAGGTCAAAAGGCTTAATGGGCCAATTCCGGAGGGAAGAGGGCCCATCAGGGAAAGGCAAGAGGGAGAAGGGCCAAAGGGGGTGGCCAGCGCCCTAGTGCCCCCCCCCCCCCCGCGCGATGCCATGGGGTGGCCGGCGGTGCCACCCCTCCCCCTCTCCTCTCCTTTAGTCCCACCCTGGGACTTTGAGGGAGGTAGTACCTCCCGTCCCCCTATATATAGTGGGGGTATTTGGCCAGATAAATACACACAGTATTCAATAAAGGTATCCTCTCTTTTGGGGAGACCTCCAATTGATATTCTCTCTCTCTCTCGTGACCGTGGTCCCAAGTTCGGACTGCGCGAACGAGAGACATCTTCACCACAGAGCGCCGTCATGCTGCCGGATTCGGATCTAGGAGCTCTACTTCCACAACTGCTGCTAGATCGGAGCAGCGGGAGTCATCGTCATGCACCGGACATGTGTAACTCCCCACGAGGTGTCACACTTGAGGCACTCAAGTCGTTGGAGCCACAGAAGTACAAGGACTTCATCAGGACCTTGTGGTCGGCTTCGACTTGTCTACAACAACCACGCTCTCCTGAGCGTTGACAACGCTTTTTGGTCTTCAAGGGTAAGTTCACGAAAAGCCCCTCCTGTTACTGCATTACTAATAGATAGGTCCTAGCAACATCAGGGGTTCAGGGTTGTAGGGTAAAAATTTATTGTTTTCATACGCGGAACCCCTACAGTCGTATGAAAAGCTAATGCCGACCATGTCGTTCTCTGGAGTGACCAAAGGATCAACCATACCCATTGGGCCGGTGCGCCTCTCCATCATGTTCGGGAAACGCGGCAACTACTGCACTAAGCTTATCGACTTCTACCAGGCACACATCAAACTCCTGTACAATGTCAGCCTTGGCTACCCCGCACTGGCCAAGTTCATGGCCGCCACTACCATGCCTACAACATGGTCAAGATTCTTGAGGCAGTGAAAGAGTCATCATGGTTCGTTGCGACGAGGTCGAGGCCTTGCGCTCTCTCGAGCATGCCTTCAAGACTGCGGCTGCTGCTTACCCTGAGGACGTGGATACCCAAGATTACGTTGGAGGCTCCACAAGGAGGAAGCAGATGATGGCCTAGGAAAACGCCATGGCAAAGAGGGCAGCAACCGCTCTGTTCCTGCCTCCTGAGGAGTTGGCTATGGCCGGCACCCACGCCCTCAAGAGGGACTCAGAACCGCCCCCGCCCCTCCTCATGAGCAACGGGGAAGCTCCCGAGGACGGCGCCGACCCGGGGGCTCTGGACTTCTCGATGGACTACACCCATCATGCGTACAACGCCAGCTACCCCCATGGTGGTGACTGAGCTACCGGCTGAGCAAGTGGATCGAGCTGGTAGAAGGTGGACAAGACTCTCCAGATGGCGCGCCCAACTCCATGACTTTTTGAAGGTGACCCTCGAAAAACCCTCACCCCTTACAACGCTATCTCTTATAAGACCTTGTGCAGGTCACGGTGGCATTGTAATAAGCTTGAACTATCGGCAGTATGTTGGATCTTGTACTTCGTGCACACTTTGCTTTTTGGTTTTTCCCTCGGAAAGGCATTTCTCCAAAAACCGTGCCGCCAGGGTTCCCTCACATCTACCACGCGAGCAGCGGCTAGGCGCGGTGCTCATCACCGGGTCACTCCCCGTCAACATCAGAGCCTAAAGTGTCGAGCTCTGAACTTACAGACTAGTTCTAGCCATAAGTCACCTCACCCACAGTTCCAAGTGCTTGAGACCCTCGCGTGGCGCATGTACAGACCTCTAGCGGCATGCGCTTTTTCCCTACGGCCCTCTCCTGGTAAGGTCTATGGGGCAGCTCACAAGGCAAAGCCCTCTGGTAGCCAAAATCTCCAGGACCTAAAGTGTCGACCTCTGAACTTACGGCCCGTTCCTAGGCTGTAAGTTACCTCACCCACGATTCATAGCGTTTAAAAAAATTTTATCGGTGCGCCAACTCGTGAGGCTGTTTGTTACAGAGTTTGACAACGGGAACCGTGGGTGAGGTAACTTACAACCGAGGAATGGGCCACTTTGAACTTATGGCCCATTCCTCGGTTGTAAGTTACCTCACCCACGGTTCCTGTTGGCTCGTGAGGCACTTCCCTCTAGCGGCCCAAATCTCTAGGACCTAAGTGTCGAGCTCTGAACTTACGGCCCGTTCCTCGGCTGTAAGTTACCTCACCCACACTTCCTGGCCTTTAAAAAATTGTCATGATGCTTCGTGAGGCACTGCTTCTCTGCAGCTGATACGTCCAAAATATATCTACTTTCCCGAACATTTTTGCTATTGTTTCTCCTATAAACTTGTGTGATTTGGATACAACTAACACATACTGACTCTGTTTTCAGTAGAATTACCTTGGTGTCTAGTTTTTGTGCAGAAAATCAACTATCAGGAAAACTCCTGGAAAATATGCCAAAAATCCTATTTCGCCAGAAGATTCACAGAGTCAGAAGACAAGATGGAGGAGGGCCACGAGGGGCCCACACAACTTGGCCACGTGGGCCATGCCAGGCCATGCCTGGGGGTGGTGTGGCCACCTCGGTCACCCCCTTGGCCTCCCTCTTCGCCTATAAGTTGCCTCTTGACCTAAAAACCAAGGGGGGTTAGACGTTTTTCCAGAAAGAGTTCCGCTATGCCGCCACCACCAGATTCCACGAATCAGAACCAGAAACTCCGTTCTTGCATCCTGCCGGGATGGGGAATTGGAGGAGATCATTGCCATTATCGTCATCATCGCTTCTCCATCGACCATCCATGATTCCCCCATCCATGAGTGAGTAATCCCCCGCTGTAGGCTATGGGGATGGTAGAGATTGGATGAGATCATTCATGTAGTGGCATCAGATTGTTAGGGCATGGTGCCTAGTATCTATTATTAGTGCTTTTTGACTTTGTTGCAACTTGTTATGCTTAATTCTTGTTACTAGGGCCCGAGTGCCATGATTTCAGATCTGAACATGTTATTGATTCACTACGATAGTATTGTTTGTGATCTTACCTGCAAGTTGTATACACATATTGTTGTCCGGAACCAAAGGCCTCGAAGTGACAATAATCGGGATAACAAGAGGGAATGGCTTTGATGTGAGGATCACATGTGTTCATGGAGTGTTCATGCTTTGCTCTAGTGCTCTATTAAAAGGAGCACCTTAATTGCCAGTAGTTCCCTTGAGGCCCCGCTGCAAATGGGTTGACAGGACAAAAGATGTTGTGCAAGTTCTCATTGCGAGCACGTATGACTATATATGGAACACATGCCTATGATTATTTAGTACTTGGATGCTTTATCTTATTTATCTGCAAATTCCCTATGTATTGATTGCCATATGAATTGTCTTGTCCATGCAACGCCCATCCATCCATCCATATGCCTACCGCGCTTTAATCCTACTGTTTACTGCAATTGTTAGTACTGTCTTTACTTTCACTACTGCTATTACTTTGCTATTGCTATTACCAAACTAGTTCTACTGATAAACTACTGTGAGCAAGATTGTTTCCAGGTGCAGCTGAATTGACAACTCGTTGTTAAGGCTTATAAATATTCTTTGGCTCCCCTTGTGTCGAATCAATAAATTGGGTTTCACTTCCCTCAAAAATACTGCGATACACCCCTATACTTGTGGGTCATCAAGACTATTTTCTAGCGCCGTTTCCGGGGAGCATAGCTCTATTTACCAAGTTCACTTGGAATCACTATTGTTCGCCGCCATTCATCAATCATGGGTAAGTCTCGTGATGGCAAGGTCCCTATTTTACCATCCACTACAAGAAGAGGTACGGTTCTGAACACCTCCGTTGCTCTTGATTCACCATCTATTATGAGTAAGCTCCTTACACCACCACACACACATGCTACACATACTGCTACTACTGCTGAATCTGAAACTTCTGATGCTTATGATGCTGCTTCTACTGTGCTTGATAAGAGTGGTTCATTAGGTCCTTTCCTAGATGCTACCATTGCTAGAACTATAGCTAGAAATACTGAAACTCCTAATGAAGACACTACTACACCTATTAGTTCACCTGAGTCTAGAGAGAGCTATGATATTGAAGATGGATATATAGAAATGACTAATGAATTTATTAAAGAATGCCAAAACACCCATGATAGGAGTGTTATTAAGAGTCTTCTTGAAAAACATACTGTTAGACCTAAATTATCTCCTAATGCTAAGTTTGCTACATCTCCCATAAACATTAAAGATAAGGATTATAATTTCTCTCTTTATTTATCTTACATAACTATTGTTGAGAAAGAACCTTTTTGTGGGACTAAGAATGAAAGTGTTGTAGCACATATGACTGAGCTTTCTACCATGGGTGGCTTATTTTCTGATGACATTAAGATGCGCACATACTTTGTTGCTAAAATTTTCCCCTTTTCACTGAAAGGAGAAGCTAAAACTTGGTTTAATAATTTACCTCATGGATCTATTGATAGCCCTGATTGCTTGATTAGTACCTTCCTTCAGAAATATTTCCGGATTGATAGCCCTCCTGGAGATGGGCCCCCGCAGTGAGGGCAAAACATGACGGGAGTTGTACTTTGGTAGACCTGTCGTCCTCCTTTAGGACAAGGAAAAAGTCGATGACCTCCTCAGGTTCGCCTTCTCCTTCAATCTTGATCCCGGATTGGGACGGCGCTTGGACCAGGCTAACCCTCGAGCCAGAATGGTGGTTTCGATTGTCGCAACCCGCACACACTCGGTTGTGCCTCACCTCTGGAGTGGCTTGGATGGAGGTCCTTCTAGAAGGCGCGCACCGGCCTAGGGGTGCCGAGAGGCTGCTGCCCCGTGGCCGACCCCAACTCCACTTGGCCTGAGTTTGCTGTCATCGCCATGGCCTTGCCCTTCTCGACATTGGGTACCATTGGGGGGATAAGTCTTCGCACAAGTGGGCACAAAGGAGGAAGGGGAACAGATGCATGGAGTGAGAAGATCACGCGCCCATGCCCCGATATAAACAGGGCCAGTTGAAAAGACGTATCGCTGCACCCGACACGCGGTATAACTACAAGGCCCCACGCGCTATCGCATCATGGGAGCAACTCCCGAGGCATGGGTAATGTGCCCAAGATCCACAGTTGAGAGCTCATGGACACTTCAAATCCACGGCCTAGATGAAGGCGTGGCAAGCTTGTGTTTACTAGGTTAGCGCTAGGCCCACCAACCGTCCTAGGCCGCTTGCCGCTACGAGCTCCTCAGAGGACACGTGCGAGCCAAGCACCCCAGGGCTACTGTCGGGGCCTTGGCAACCGGGTGCCACGTCCCGATGGTTAGCAGTCCCAGTGCCCGCTAGTGACGAGCTTTTGAGAGGCCTCGATACTTCTGTAGGCAGCTCCCGCGGGTGAACCCTCGCGAGGCTCTGCTTCGCGAGGAAATACCCTCTAGAGGGGGAATCTCCCCCAGGAGGCACCACTGCGCAACCTAACTTTGGATACTCTGGATCATGCTTCGGGGCATATTAGTAATCCCACTAGGCGGCCAGCAGGCGAGGCAGGCCCCGACAAGGGGCGCAGCATCCCCGTGCCCTCTTTTCGCCTCGGTAAAGGAAGGTCTGATCCGACACCTTTGCTGCAATAGGACAGACGACTTCAGCATGGCAGGCATGCCGCTTTGTCATTTAGGTGCAAGGGAGATAGTGGGCAGCGCCGGATGAGGACAAACAAGGAAAAGGAAGGCCACTTTACCAGCGGATGGAGAAGCACCTGATGTCCAAGACTCGGTCCACCAAAAAGCATCCTTGTAGACCAGGACCTCGAGGAGCAGCACTGTGGTGACCCTTCCCACCGTGGACCGGGGGAAGAGGCCCGATGCCACCCTATATAAGGAGCCCTTATTGTACCTTAGGGGGATCGATCCTTGAGATAAAAAACCCTAGACTTTCATCGTCTATTATACCCTCACGAAGCACACAGCAATACAACAAAGCAGGAGTAGGGGATTTACCTCCTCATGAGGGTCCCAACCCTGGGGAAAAAAACCGTGTCACCTCTCTGTCGTGTGCTTCCTCCGACGCTGTTGCCGTCGCCGAGTTTCCTTGGAGTCGCCTGTTGAGCCCCCTCTCGAACCAAGGGATCGTTGGACCCTAGTTCCTTCGCGGGACAAATCTCCGACAAAGGCCAATTAAGAGAAAACAAGGGAATTATTAAGACATAAAGTCCAACCACCGCATTTAGATCTAAGATCCCCATGATAATACCCATGTTGATTGACCATGAATTAATACAACATGTATCTCTTAAATTTGGGATTCGGTTTCTTTCAAACTCCCGCTATCCCTCAACCTATCAACATGCAAAGGTGAAAAACTTGTGCATCCCCCAACATATGTGTGGACTCATATGCTAGTACAACAAGATCATCATAGAAGATAACATATACTTGTATGCAACCAACAACTATATCACAATTTTCATAAACAAGTCACTAATCAAATATCAACCTAGAGATATAATAGATCATGGGAAAACAATATATTGCATCATGCATCATGTTTTCCAAGAGATTACAATGGGGGATTGATATGGTGTGGCCCGATCTTCTTAGTAAGCGAGGTGGATATATGATGATAATGGATGGAGATAACTTGTATGCTGCTCATGAACCTCTCGATGGATCCCTCATGCCAACGCAACAGATCTCAATCCTTGTAGATATTGGCAACTTCACACACTTGTGCACGTACCTGCTGACCATGGAGCGGTATTGCAATCTTCTAATTCCCAATGGAACAACAAATCACACAAAACTTGCAATTGGCTAAATCCCATCGGATTAACTAATCACACTTGATTGATAGTAGCAAATACACCAGATCAATACGAATTGGTGTAGGGGTTCAATTCAATGCAAGTAGCAACTCAACGAATCTAGGGTTTACTTTAAACATGGTCTAAACTGAGCTAAGGGGGTGTCCCAGGGCTTATATGGGCGGCTGGAATGGTAAAAAACCAAATCAAAGATGTGTCTGACTCAAACTGATACAAGCCGACTCATACTAGATTTTTTCGGCGGACGGACAATCCGGCTGGTATGCGTCGGACATTCTGGCTAGGCCGGACACTCCAGGTGGAGTGCGTCGGACAGTCCGGTCCTGACGAAAACTTTAGAGTTTCTGGCTAGTGTCCGACTGCCTTCTGATGTAGCCTTCTGACTGGCTGCCACCTTGACGCTTCTCGGGTTGGCTGGATTGTCCGGGTGATTTCGGCCAGACACTCCAGTCTTTGCAGAAAGTTTTGCGCCCTTCTTGATGATATCCTCCTCGATCGTTGCGCCTGCCTCCCGCTCCTACCTCTCGCATCCATGGATGATCATGTAGCACCCCGGTAAAACCTCTACCAGAAAATCACCTACTATTTATATCTTGGTGCATCATCATGATAACATGCTCATGTTATCATGCCACATTGCATTTGAGAATCATCATCATCATGCATATTTTTTTCTAAAACTATTTTCCTTAAAAGGCTATCTTTGTTTTCTAAATATCCCTGTCTTTATTTCAAATCAAAACCTCAGTCTTTCTCCAGATCTTTTAGTTGTCTAAAAACTATTTGTAAAAGTGTTTTAAAAATAAAAATAATAAATAGTAAAATAAAATGTTTTGTTGGGGGGGAGGGGGGGCAGGCAGCCAACAGCCAGGCCCAAAGGCCCAACCGAAGGCCACCCAGCCCATAACCACCTAGCTAACAAACCCTAACCCTAGATCCCCTACCCTAACCCTAATCCCCAACTGCCGCCGCAACCCACCTTGGATGCACACCACACACACTTTGCATGTACGCCAACACGCACCTAGTGACGCGCGATTGACCCACCCGACATGACCATCCCCACCAGTTGTGCGGTACACCAACCCAAAACCAACCCACGTCACACCGCACTCCTCGTACTCGCTCCCCGCACGCGTGCCCACTTGACCCTAGGCCTTGCGCGAGCGTACCCCGCGTCGCTCTCTGCCTCGCTCCCATGACCCGCGCCCGCCGTCTTCCGTTTCCCCCACCTCCTCTCCTCGCCACCCTAGAGCTCCGCCCGTGACTTCAGCCTCCTTGCCTCTGTTGCTGCCTCGCCCTTCCTGAATTGCACCGCCCCGCCGCGAGCCAGCCCGCCATCGTCTTCTTCCCGGCCGGCGAGGTACCTCTCGCTTCCTCGCCTCCTCACCGCTGACGTCCTTCGTTGGGCCTTGACCCTGCGCCCCCAAGCTCGCCGAGCACCATCGCCTCAAGCCCCCACAGCGCCCTCCTTCCCTACTCGGGTCATGCCCCACCTCTCTGTCGAGCACACGCAGGTCACTGTCCATGTAATCTCCTCTCCGCCGCAGTTCTGCCTCCTCCATCACTCACGAGTTCGCACCACAGGAGCCCTTCGTTGCGCCTCACCGCCTAGCTCCCCGTTACCCTCTTCTGTGAATGATTGCGTGGTTTGTCCTAGATGTTTTAGGGCTTGTTCTCGATCTAGTACTTACCCATGTTGTTCTCTGGCCAGGTGGTGTACTGATGCTTGGCACATAAGGTAGTGACCACATGCTGCTATAGGACTTCCATAGCCGAGATCGACCAACGACAAGACCGTCGTGACCCGCCAAGTTCATCTACCGCCGGTGCCACTCGAGACTGACACCGACAATTGAAGTCGAAACCCAACTACATCGACATGGAATCGGAGATCCCAAACCCGAAGACCCCGAGTCCCCCTTCACGGATCCGATGGACAAAACCCTGATCCTAGAGCCCGAAGACCGATATCGCCGAACCCGAACCCGAACCCCGTTGAACCCTCGGAAATCAAGATCGCCGATACCCTACACGTGTCCCCGATCCGGGCCCTCTATTTTATAAATTTTCATCCATATACTTGTTGCATATGAATTGTTCATGATTGCATAAAAATTCATTTATTTGGAGGTATTTTGTCGACTCACCTAACAATTCAGTATGGAGACTATATGCGGGCTCTTCTAGTCTTATATTGACTCCATTTAAATTTTTGTAGTGAACTGATGCCATGTTTTGCCTTGTTAAGCCAACATTAAAATTGCGGGGTACCTAAACTACATGAACCTTCTAATTAATTGTCGGGGCCCCGGTTCTGCTTAATATTGCCTAATTGCATCGCATCTTTGCGATGCCATACATCATACATGCATCATGCCGATCTTCTGCCTTAGTATTAAACAATGCATCTAGTGTTTCTTTTAGTACTTTGCTTCTTCGATGATTATGCCATTGAGTTGATGTGAGCTTTGAACCGATCTCCGGTGAACCTTTGGCTATCTTTTCCAGGTGAGCATTCTCGCCCTTTCTACCTATTTTGCATTTATTGTCTTTACTTCCTCCTGTCGATCTATTGCTATCCATGTCGTGATGCTTTAGTTTTTCGTACCATGTATATTTCTTGCACCCTCTATATTGCCTTGGACACCTCCTATTGCTTGTTGTTTGGTAGACAGTTGGCCTTGTGAGTCGTAGTTCCTTGTTCAGGTGTTGCTGCATGTCGTCGATGTTTCGTCATTGTTGGGAGGTTGGCACATGCTTAGTGATGGATATGATCTTGGTTTCCATTAGAACTTATTAATGAAAAAGCTGGAAATAGATATAATGTAGAGGAGCCGGTGGGTAATAGTTAATATTTGGTTTTTAACCGCCCACTTGTGTCCACCTAGGACCCGAGTTCTTGACACCTATTCCGAGATTGAGCGCGCTAACCACAGGTGGGGTGTGTGGGCACCCCCATTGGCTTACTACCTGATTTCAAAGTACCATGTTGGGGGCCACAAACTAGTTTGGGGCTTTATTACTATCATGTACTTATGCCATGCTTTATTTTTTTATTTAATATTGCGCGTGCAGCACTTGTACTGTTTAGGAACCCCGTGCCACGTTTCCGCTGTATCGACAAGCCCAGTCACACTTTCGGGTTCCCAGTCGTTTACATCCGTCATCACACACCCTGGGTCCGCATCGGAGACCACCGACTTTGTTGCATGTAGCTTAGTGGGGTGGCCCCCATGTACTTGCTTTGGGTCTAGGAAACGTCGTGTCCAAAGCCCCGTCGACATACCGTTGGGTGTATGTTCATGATCTTTATCATATCGGATTTGACAACAAGGGTTGAAGTGCATGTGGATACTTTGGTGCACCCCTGCAGGGTTAAATATTTTTGAAAAGCCGTGTCCGTGGTTATGGACGACTTGGAGCATAGGTTCTCGATCATAGACAACTATAACTAAAGAACTATTGTTATAATTTGACATGGAACTGATATGATTAGTAAGTTGGACAACCACCATGGAATGAATAAATAAAACTACCAACTGTGTGAGTTTCCTCGACACGACTTCCTCATTTGGTCTCGAGGGGGTAATACCAGGATGAGTATGTTTGATGTTAGTAACATGTTGGTTCCGAATAGGTCTTTATTATCCTTCTCTAATAGCCGACAGTTATATTGAGTCTCTATAGGTTATTTAGTGCATGCCTCACTGCCGCTTCAGTTTACCATACTATGTAGGCAAGAGCCGCTGAATTCTAGACTCGCCGTGTACTGGTCTCAGTACTAACCGCTTCCTCTTTCTTTTGCCCTATGTTGGCACCCCTTTTGTTTAAAAGGTATAAGTTCGACGTCGTTAGCAGGGTTACACTTTCTTCTTGGCCTGGGCAGGGTTATGGATGCCATTGATTATTCTTTAGGGCTCTTTGCTCAATTTGCTTCTTATCCATACTCAGATGTTGTGTCCTTTTCAAGGTGATTTGGATCTTTGTACTGTATATCTTTATTCTTGACTCGTTGAGTCATTCTTGTATATATATATATATATTTCTGTAGGTTCCATCATGAACTATTGTGTAATGGTAGTACTTCATTTTCCGCCTACACGCAAGTGCCTGGTGGGCATCTTTGAATCATTTCTATGTGGGTTTGGCGGGAAACGCTAAAACTTACATAGGGCCAATTCGAGGGTGTTCCAAAGTGGTATAGCTCAGTAGTTGTGATACCTTGTTGGTTCAGCCTGTAGGATAATCTAGCTAAGGGACGATGTAGAGTATCAAAACTATTTTTCAAAATCGGTTGGATAGATCTGATTAGGTTTGCTTTTACTCCTTACCCCTATGCTTTCTCCTCTTACCTCTGCGTGCTTTGAATCTACTCTTATCTTTTCTTCGAATCCAGGATTTCTCATGGTTGGGTTTCCATCGTACCATCAGGGTTTCGGTTCCTCCCTTTTATAATGGTGGTGCTACAATTATCAAATCCGTGTCTCGTCTGTTGTACCCTTCATCTAGTCTTTTTGGGTCCTTGAACTCTTTATCTTTATATACACCTTGACGGATATCTATATCATTGAAAAACGTTATGAGAAGGATGAGCATTGGTGAAGTTGGAGTATACCTTGAGCATGTGTTTTTCATGCCAATGGAACCATCACGAAACCTAATCATTGTGACTTTTCATATGATATTCTTTTATATCTTCTGTCGTGGTGGTGTCACGGCAGATGCCATGTATAGGCTAAAGGTGGGGACTAATACTCGCTAGGGGAATCCAGGGAGGGATAGTGAAGTGATTCTCCACACAAGAACTTGTATTGATTTACTTCCAAGGTTACAAGTGCTCCTAGAGCTGTATTGGCGAGAGGAGGAAGAAGGAGCTCTCTTACTCTCACCCACAGATCACACCTGAAACCCTAGCCCAAAACTGAATCGTAGAGAGACCAACCAACCCCTTCTACAGAAGCCCTAGCCCCCCTTTTATAGGGGAGGCTCGGTTTCTGCCTAGGGCATACGTGGAGGCATATTCCTAAGAATATGCCTCCTCCCAAAGTGGTAAGCCGACCGGATTGCTTTTTCCCCCGTGTCACACATGCTTTAGCTACGTGAGCCTCTGACGGCGCCCTCGTCAGCCGACACGGGCGTCGTCACGCTTGTCGGCCACGCCCCGGTGGTCCCGTCCTTGCTCGCTTCGCTCAGGCAGTGCGTACCAGGGCTCCTTTTGACCAGCGAGATTCCTTCCTTCTCCTAGAAGCTTGCTGTGACCCGGATGATGGTTCATCCGGCCACACCCTTTCCTGCATACAGGTAAAACATACACTTCCGACTTACCGCTTAAGTCGGATGAGGCCTAGTTAGGCGAACGCCCCCAGGTCCGGATTACCCCGTGATTCAGCCTGCCTTGAGGTGACCCGGCCAGCATCTGCTTTGGCCTTGCCGAACCTCGGCTAACTCGGCCTTTATACCTCGGCGTGACCCTACCCGGGGGTATCCCCCCAACATTAGTCCCCAAAGCTGGTGCGGTCTTAGCCTCCTTGGCCGCTAAGGCCACACCAGGTTCCATTTTGTGCCCCTGTCGTTGTTGCCGAGTTACCTCTGTACCTCGGACAGCTTGGATTTACGTTCCCTTCGCACATTGCAAGTTTTCACTTGCCGGCCGGGTTACCACAGTTCCATCCGGGTCTTACTTCCTTCTCTCGTACGCTAGCCCATGTGAAGGGTAATCATTATGTCGTCTTATTTTATGGGACGGTACAGTAACCGCCGCAGTAATTGTCAGTTATCACTATGCGTGGGTCATGTCACGCCTGCCTCCTCGTTTACCGCATCAGCGCGTCACGTCATAGGACTCTCTCCGCCCTGTGGCCTTCCGTGTGGCTCCTCACTGATTGGTCCGGACGGGTAATACACGGCCACAGCATGTGGCCGGTCCACAGGGCGCGATCCCACTCACCCCTGATGGGAGTGGTTAAATAGCGGAGGGGTGCCTCACTTAGGATTTTTCCCCCGCCGCACCCCTCTGCCCGCTGCTATTCCTCTTCGTCTTCCTCGCGACCTCGCCGCCGCCAGCACTGCCAAAAAGTAGCGTCGCCGCTGCACTTCTCCGTTGCAGCTCTGCGTCACCGTCACTGCGATGCAAATCTCCCGCTACGGGTCCTCGTTAATCCAGGCCACTGTCCCCCGCCGCCTCTAGCACCAGCGAGGGCTTCGAGGAGCAGATGACGGAAGAAGAACTCGCCATTGCTGAACAAGAGATGGAGGAGGACGCCGCTGCTGTGGACCGCGGCGCGTGGGCCGGCTCCTGGGTATGCTAGGACGATCTGGACTGGCTCTACCAGACCAGACGCATCCCCGCCGGCGTCGCTGCTCGCCTCGCCTCCGCAGAGCTAGCTCCTCCACCCAATCCCGGGGAGTTCGTTGTGTTCCTGTCTCACTTTCAACGGGGCTTCGGACTGCCGGTGAGCGATTTCTTCCACGATTGGCTCAGTACCTACCATCTCTAGCCGCACCATCTTCTAGCCAATGCCATTACTTCTCTCTCTGCCTTTGCTTCTACAATCGAAGGCTACGCCAGATTATGGCCCACGAAGGAGCTGTGGATCCGGTTTTTCGCCCTTCGTCGCAACGTTATTCCCGACATCCACACTGATCCGGAGGACAAGCGGCTCACTCAGTTCGGAGTGGCCTCCATCTCACCCCGGAGGTTCTCTGTTTTCCCCCGGGTCACAGGGCTAGAATCCTGCAAAGGGTGGGCCCGGACGTTCTTTTACGTCCGGAACACGGACACCGAAGATTTGATCCGGTTGCTCCCCTATACACCGGGTCTGCTGAACCCGGATCTGTGGGACGCCGTTCCCACGAAACCTACGGCCCTGGCCAATCAAGTGAACAAAAGGTTCGTGGAGCTAAAGGAGATCAGGTTGCGCAACGAGGATGCAATGATCACTTTTGTGCGCAACCGAATCTCCCCTCTCCAGAAGCGCACCCACAAGGTGTGCCATATGAGCTACGGCCGCGATCCCAACCGGACTTCATCCTTCGAACTGAACAACACGGAGATTTATCGCCGGGTTAAGGCTCTCTTCACCACTCACAAGGACTTCTCCTCTGAGTGGACTTGGGGGATTGAGCATTTCTGCCGTGACCGGCTTCCTCCTGTGGTAAGTTTCATGCTGCAAACTTATCCCAGACTAATCACGTATCTGTTATTGTTGCATTTTTGACTCGTTTGTTTACTCTTTTCCTCAGCTATTCCTTCAGCAGATGCTCGAGGACGGCACCGATCCGACCCTTAAGTGGGCACCGGACCGGGTGACTTCGGACGAGGAGGAGCCGGACCAAGAGATGTTTCTCCCCATGACCGACGCCACGAAACGACCCACGAGTAACTTCTCTTCTGCTAGAGATTGGCCCGATGATGAAGATTACTCGGATATTGAGATAATTAAACCCTTTGAGGCTATCCCCCTTTCTTTTGCTTTTCCGCCATCAGCTCACCCCAGTGGTCATATCCACGAGGATCCTCCCCTCGCCACGGATGGGCCAGTTCCGGTGGCGTCGAAGAAAAAGCGCGGGGCTTCCTCAAGCTCTTCCTCCGGACCTTCCCAGCCCGTTAAAAGGCGAAAGAAGGCCCCAAAACGAAGGGCTCGGAAACCCAGAGCAGCCGAAACCTCGGATGCGTAAGTCCTTCTTTCTTCTGTAACTCATTCTTCCTCACTTCGTCGTAATTTTTCTTTTGACGTTATTTGATTTCGCAGGGCTCCGGTGGAGTTCCCTCAAAGTGGGTCCAGCATCTCCTCACCTCTCCGGCCTAGCCCTTCACCCCATCGTGACGACGAGTCACGTCCGCTGAGCCCTATTCCGGAGGTCTCTACGGCTGCTCTGGGTCATCCTGGAGCGGGGGGAACCGGCCCAGCCGGAACAATGGCATCCACCGCCTCAAGAACACCTCAACCAGCAGCCACTGAGGCTACTTCGGCCCCAGCACCAATTCCCATACCAGCAAGAAGACCAGCAGCAACTCCAACCTCGGTAGCAGCATCAACTCCGGCAGCGAAAACTTCAGCGCCGGCACCAAGCCCAGCCGCGAGAGTACCAGCACCTAGTTCCTCTGCATCTTCTGAGTCCTCTCAACCTTGGCAGGGGAAAACCGCTGCTACAGCTTCTTCTTCCTAGCAAGCCAAGGGCAAGAAGATTCGACGCTGCCAAGCCCAGTGCTACCGAGCCTGGGCAACGCACCCTTGAGTCAATGCTCCCCAAGAAGACATCAGCGGCAAAGGACGCGCCTGCCGAGCCAACCAAAGCCCAGCAGTTGGTCCTGCATACCAGCCTTGCCCTTGCCTTGGTGGAGAGGAAGGAGGCACATGCAAAGGGCTTAGTGACACCCCATATGCCCACCGGAGAACGGTATCCTCCGAGCCTAATGGAATTTGGTTTTCAATTGGAACAAGGCCGAGGTAGTCCAGGAATCTGATCTCCCGGAAAAGTTCGGCCCCGCCGAGTTTTCCGCTTAGATGAATACCGCCGCAAAGGCCATTAACCTCGTTGGGCGAATGATGGAGGTACGTCGTTTCTCCTTTGCCAATTGTAGATAATAACCATTAGTCCCCGAGCCTCCGGGGGAGTAACTTGTTACTCGGCCGGATGCTCTTTTATAGAACTAACGTAGCTCCATGATTACTTCGAATATGCACACACCTAGAGCCAGGTTAAGTTCCACTTGGCCCGGATTTTAGTACACTTCGAACATGCACACACCTAGAGCCGGGTTAAGTTCCACTTGGCCCGAATTTTAGTACACTTCGAACATGCACACACCTAGAGCCGGGTTAAGTTCCACTTGGCCCGGATTTTAGTACAGTTCGAACATGCACACACCTAGAGCCGGGTTAAGTTCCACTTGGCCCGCATTTTAGTACAGTTCGAACATGCACACACCTAGAGCCGGGTTAAGTTCCACTTGGCCCAGATTTTAGTATAGTTCGAACATGCACACACCTAGAGCCCGTTTAAGTTCCACTTGGCCCGGATTTTAGTACAGTTTGAACATGCACTAGGCTGACTTAAGTTTCTGTATCTCTTTTAGATAACCACCAACCGCTGGAGTGCTGAATTCCAACGCTTGTTGGATACGCACAAGAATCTTCGCGCAAAACAGGCTGCACTCATCGCGGAGTACGAGAAAAGGGGTAAATTTCTTTATCATCCTTTCCTCAATTTTCGTCAACTTCGTTTGCCAAACTAATCTGATTGTTCGGTTTCCGCAGCTGGGGTGGAAGCTGAAAACAAGATAATGCAGAAGAACTTGGAGCAGATCAAAGGTACGTCCTTCTTGTTTGTCTTTACCGTGGTTTCCATTGGCATTCCTCCTTGGCTTGGCAAACATTCATTCTTCGGCACGGTTGGGCCAACGCACTATTTCAGCATCGCTTGAAGATAGTGTGTCTGTGCCTGACGTGATGCTACATTTTCTCGAACAAGCAGGGCAGCATCAAGCCAAACTAAAGAAGAAAGATGATGAGCTCGCCCTCGTCCAGACCAAAGACGATGAGATAGCCAAGCTCAAGGCTGAGATGGCTAAAATGAAGGCGCAACACCAAACCGAGCTAAAAAAGGTTGGCCAGGACTACACGGAAGAACGCGAGCGCCTCAAACTCCAAAATGCTAAGGATCGTAAGCTTCTTCAGGAAGGCAAGGTCAAACTTGAGACGGCAAATGCTGAGCTCGAGCAGCTTCGGAAGAGGCGTGAAGCTTGCACCAAGGAATTGACCCGCATTCACAGTCACATCTCACGTAATTTCTTTTCCTTTATCCGCCTTATTTCTCCGGGTTACTTCATATGTCTTGCTTTCTCAACTTTGTCCTTTGCTTTGTTTCCCAGGCCATTTTCCAGAGGGCACTGCTATTGCAAGTGCTGCTGTCGCCAATTTCCACTGAGAAAGGGGTTCTCCGGTCGCTCGTGAGGGTGAGAGCATTCCCTTTGACATGGAGGACCTGTTGGTCAGCCTGTCGTCTCGCATGGAAATCATCAAGAACTACGGCAGGGACCTCCTCGATGTTTCAGTCCGGGTCTTCAACACCTTCTGGCCCGCCGATGATGCTCCGGAAAGAGTCACATAGCTTGCTGAAAGGCTTTCGGAAATTGAGACCCAGCTCGACCTCTGGCGAGAGTCCGCTGGACATGCTGCAGCTGATACCATCCTTCACCACATTTTGACATGGTATGAGAAAATAGATCTGAGCCTCCTCACACGCCTGCGCACCGGATCCAAATGGACAGATGATCTAGAGTGGGTAGCTCGGCGCCAGGCTTGCGCCCACAACCTCATCGAATATGCCCCCATTCATGAATGGACTGAGGGTCCGAGCTTCCTCGAAGTCGCAAGCGAAGAGGAAGTTGAAAACGTTGAAGATGATTCGGGTGAAGACGAAGAGGACACTGCCTCGGATATCGAAGAGGGCAACGATGACGCCGAACTTCCTCCCGCTACTCCTTAAGAAAAAACACTTGAAAATTTATGAGATCCCCGGTATGCCGGGTGGAATGGTATTCCAAACACATGTGATATTTTGCTACTGAGTACTTATGCCAGATTAACTTGGGCGTAGTCCCCGGGTTTCTTTTTCTTGTTCGTTCAATCTTTTGGCTCGGATTGTGTCTCCCTTGACTCGGTTTTATAAATTACGAATCCGAGCTTGAAAAATTGTCTTAACAATACTGGGAAACTTTTAGACTTAGCTCAAAAATAAAACTGTATAATAATTTTAAAATAAATACGGGGTTAATCAGAAATAAAAATGTCAGCTCGAATAAATTCTTTTCCTTAGTCGTTTTTCATGTGCTACGCAATTCCAAACTTGTTCTCTTGCTTGCCATGAAGCCAACTCTTGTTGGACAGCAGCAAGTCTAAGAGTTGGGTTTTTGGTGCTCACACACTACTAATCCGAGTTAAGTAAAATAACTTACTCCAGCTGACGCGCAGAAAATAACAAACATTATTAAGGCAGTCCCCGAGTTACTGCTCGAGGTGCCAACATTTCATTGATAAGCTCATTGCCGACATACATACCGACATATGAGATAACCCGGATACATACACTTCTTAGCTAGGTGTAGAAAGGCCGAAGTAGAGCTATGTTCCATGGTTGCTTGGATTCCTCTCCGGACATGTCCACCTTGTTCTTTTCCTATGGCTTTGCATCTATAAAATAGTAAGAATCATTGTGCAATTCTTTGCTCACGATGAATGGCCCTTCCCATGGGGGGATAATTTATGCATTCCAGTAGTACATTGTACCAACCGGAGCACCAGATCGCCTTCCCGAAAGACTCGGGGGCACACTTTCTGGCTATGATAGCGTCGGAGATTTTGCTGATATATGGCGGATCTGGACAGTGATAGTTTTCTTGCTTCTTCCAGCAGATCAACATCATTTTGCCGGGCTTCTTGCACTTCGGCTTCTGTGTATTGGGTGACCCTAGGCGAATCGTGCTCTATGTCAGCTCGTAATACAACTTCTGCCCCATATACCAGAAAGAACAGCGTATAGCCTGTTGATCGATTCAGAGTTGTTTTTAAACTCCACAGTACCGCTGGTAGTTCTTCTATCCAGCACCCTGTTGATCTTTGCAGCGGCTCAATGAGCCAGGGTTTTATCCCGGATAATACTAATTCGTTGGATCTTTCCACTTGGTCGTTCGATGCGGGGTGGGCTACTGAAGCTACGTCCAGCCGGATCTTTTTATCCCGGCAGAAATGAGCGAATGCTCCTTCCACAAAATTTGTGCCGTTATCAGTTATGATACTGTGTGGATAACCGTACCTCAAGATGATATCTTTGAGAAACGTTACGGCCGTAGCTCCATCAGATTTTCTTATAGGCTTCACCTCAATCCACTTCGTAAACTTGTCCACCATTACCAGAATGTGAGTCATATTTCCCCTTGCTGGTTTGAACGGGCCAACCATATCCAAGCACCATACGGCAAATGGCCAAGTGATTGGGATGGTCTTGAGTTCTGACATTGGCATATGTGTCTTGGTAGCGTACCTCTGACAACCATTACATTTTCTCACCAGATCTTCTGCTTGCTCTAAGGCATTTGGCCAGTAGAATCCGTGTCAGAAAGCTTTTGCTCCCAAGGCTCGGGATGAGGCGTGATGCCCGCATTCCCCCTGATGTATATCTCGGATGATTTCAAGCACTTCTTCCGGGTCAACACATCGCTGGAGGACATTGGTCACACTTCTTTTGTATAACTCGGAATTGATGATCGTGTAGGCCTTTGCCCTCCTCTGTGTTTGCCTGGAAAGCACCTCCTCAGTAGGTAACGTTCCATCCTTTAGGAATTGAAATATAGGTAGTGCCCAAGCCGGTATTGGCCGTACGGGGAACACTTCCTCGTCTATCTCCATCTGATCCACTGGCATAACTTCGACCGGACCATGATGAGTAGTCCCCGGGTCTTGCGAAGCAGTCCCCGGGTTTGCCCAAGCAGTCCCCAGGTTTTGCGCGGCAGTTCCCGTGTCCACGCCCATGGGCACAACTCCGGATTCTGTGTCCTCCGGGATGTAGATTGACTCGGATTCTGGGGATGGCCTGATGGACGGTTTCTTGAGGTGCTCTAATGCTACACCTGGTGGAATTTCTTGTCTGGTTGACCCGAGCTTTGAGCATGTCGGCAGCTTCATTTTCCACCCGGGGTACATGCTGAAATTCGCATCCCTCAAAGTAACCAGAAATCTTCTGCACATGAAATCTATATAGTGCCATGTTTGGATCAAGGGCGTCCCACACTCCGGACACTTGCTGCACCACCAAATCCGAGTCGCCAAAGCATATAATCCGATGTATTCCAATTTCTTTTGCTACCTTGAGCCCATGCACAAGTGCTTCATACTCAGCGACATTGTTCGATGCGGTGAAGTGGATCTGCAACACATATTTCAACTGGTCCTTCTTCGGCGATGTGAGTACAACTCCGGCACCTAGCCTGGTTTTGGTCTTTGATCGGTCAAAGTGCATTCACCAATAGTTTGGATCCGGAAGTGGTGGTTCGTACTGCACCTCGGCCCAGTCCACGAAAAAATCTGCCACAGCTTGAGATTTGATGGCTTCTCGCCTGTCATATTGTGGAGCATAAGGAGCTAGCTCAATTGCCCATTTTGCAATTCTGCCGCTTGCATCCTTGTTACTCATTATCTCGGATATAGGGGCCTCACATATGACCCGGATGGGATGCTCCTCAAAGTAGTGCTTCAGTTTCTTGGCGGCCATGTACACGCCATAAGCCACTTTTTGATAATGTGGGTAGTTCTGCTTTGAGGTTGACAACACTTCGCTCAAATAATACACCGGCCTTTGCACCGACTTATCTTCCTCATCGCGCTCCACCACTATCACTGCACTTACAACTCGGTTGGTCACGGCTATATAGAGTAACATTGGCTCCTTTGATAGTGGTGAGGCTAGCACTGGTGTCGTGGCTAACATTTTCTTTAGGTGAGCAAAGGCTTCGTCGGCCTGCGGTGTCCAAATGAACTTATCCGACTTTTTCATGAGTTGGTAAAGAGGCAAAGCCTTTTCTCCCAACCGACATACAAACCGACTTAACGAGGCCAGGCAACCTGTGAACTTCTGGACATCGTTAAGACACTTCGGCAGTTCCATTCGTTTGATGGCCCTGATTTTGGTTGGATTAACCTCGATACCTCGGCTGGAGACGAGAAAACCGAGCAGTTTTCCAGCCGGGACACCGAAGGTGCATTTTTCCGGGTTAAGTTTCATCCGGAACCTTCTTAGGTTTGCAAACGTTTGCCTGATATGGTCAAGGAGCGTTTTGCTTTCCTTGGTCTTGATAACCACATCATCCACGTATACCTGTACATTTCGACCTATTTGGTCGTGCAAACATTTTTGCATACACCTCTGGTACGTTGCCCCTGCATTACGTAAACCAAACGGCATGGTGCGATAGCAATAAGCCCCATACGGGGTAATAAACGCAGTCTTTATTTGATCATCCGGATTCAGAGGTATTTGGTGGAAACCAGAATAGGCATCAATGAATGACAATAGTTCACATCCAGCAGTTGAATCTATGACCTGCTCTATTCTTGGCAGCAGAAATGGGTCTTTTGGACACGCCTTGTTCAGGTTCGTGTAATCGATACACATACGCCAAACCACTGCCACGTCCGGGTCATCCTTCTTCTTTTCCACCAGCACCGGATTAGACAGCCAATCCGGGTAAAGAACTTCCATGATAAATCCTGCGGCTAGCAACCGACCTATCTCGTCCCCAATGACTTTCCTCCTATCTTCAGCGAAGCGGTGGAGAGGTTGCTTCACTGGCTTGGCTCTGGGTCTCACATTCAAAGAGTGCTCGGCCAGCTCCCTCAGAACACCTTGCAAGTCCTGTGTGGACCAAGCAAAAATGTCCCGATTCTCACGGAGGAAGCTGACGAGCTCGCTTTCCTATTTATAACTTAGCCCGGCACCAATTGTTACGGTGCGCTCTGGGAACATGTTATCAACGGGAACCTTCTTGGTATCTTTCGTGGCTTGGAAAGAGACAGTTCCATGCGGGTTACTCAACGCCGGCATATACTGCTGCGCGGACTGAGCCAATGCCGCCACCTCTTGAATTTTTCTTTTTTCCTGCGTGATCACAAGTGACTCGGCTAAGTTTGATCCGGCCGACGCACACTCCATCGAACGTCGGAAGTCCCCAGCAATGGTAATCACTCCGTTTGGTCCGGGCAATTTCATCTTCAATTAGCTGATATGACAACTTGTCATGAACTTGTTCAGCGCTGGCCTTCCGAGCAACGCATGATACGCGCTTTCTAAGTTCACCACTTCGAACTCCAGATTTTCAGTTCGGCAATTATCCCTCGTGCCGAACAAGACGTCGACCCGGACCTTGCCTATGGGCTCGCAAAAATGTCGGGCACAATGCCATGGAAAGTTATCCACGTGGCCTGGAGCATGTTCTCCGAGATACCCAACTTGCGCATTGTGTCCGCATACATGATATTTATGCTACTGCCATTGTCGATCAGTACCTTGGAGAACCTTACATTAATGCTAGGTCCAATGAATGTAGGATCCAGTACCAACGCATACGATCCAGGGCTCGACATGAGCTTGGCATGATCCCTAATGCTCCAGGTGATTTCCTAATCGGACCAAGGCATGTACCTCGTCACTGCAGGCATTACTGCATTCACCTCCATATGCCTACGCTGCAAGCTTTTTCTATCAGTTTCTTCTGTGGTGAATACACAGTAGCTCTGGTGATGCTCCCTGTACTCGTTTCTCCCCTCATTTCCGGGGTGCCTCTGATCCGGCTGATGCTGATTTTCTACCTGATGCACTGCATCCCTTCTTTCATTGTTATCATACCTTGGCGGAGGGGGAGGCAACATTAGCTGTTGTGTGTTCGCTCTACAGAGCAATTGCTGCCGGGGTAACTCCTGCCGAGGCTGATCATTCCGGGGTGCCTGAGCATTCCCCGAACCACCTTGCTCGATCTGGCGCATCCACTCGCATTGCCACGTCGTATGACCCGCTGGGTTGTTCGGATTTGGCGTGTGAAACTTACACGGCTGGTCCAACATCGACTCGTAAGTATACCTCGGACGGTCTTTCCTTTGTTGCCACTTCTTCTTTTGCTCCGGTGTCCAAGCTTTCTTCCCATCATTCCTTGGAGTCCATTGACCTCTAGTTTTTTGGCGCTGGCTACCCCCTGCTCCGGGTTGATCTTGATTCACAACTTCCACTTGGTGCGTACCGTACCGGTAGTCCGGTCTATCATCTCTCCTTTTTCCTCTGTAATCATTCCTCCGAGATGATCCGGATCCATCCCTCTGATAGTACTCATCGCTTGACTCATTTGAGGCGAGCCTTGGTTGGGTCGGGTCACCCAACGCATACGAATCTGCAATCCGGATCATTTCTGCCAATGTAGCTGGCATTTTTCGTTGCAACTTCATCCACAGTTCGCTTCCATATCTGCACCCCTGCGCAAACCATGCTATGGCCTGTGATTCTATCACGCCCTCACATGAGTTTCTCACGGTACACCACCGGGTCAAGAACTCCCGGTCTGTCTCATTGGGTCTTTGCTTGCACATAGCTAGGGTCTGTGGCCTATTTGGCCTTTGATACGTACTCGAAAAATTGCTGATGAACATCTCCTCAAAATCTATCCAGCAGTTGATGCTTCTTGGTGGTAAATTGTTCAACCATACCCTTGCCGGGCCTTCCAACATCTGGGGTACATACCGTACCGCCCATCTCAGGTTGCCTGTGGCGATTTTTACAGCCGTGGCATAGTTTATCAGCCAATCCTCTGGCTTGGTACTACTGTCATAGGTCTTGGTGCCCCTGGGCAGCTGAAAGTTCGGTACTGGTGGCTCTTTCCTGATCAGGGGTCCAAAACAGGCTGGACTCGGTGGACCTTGACACTCAATCTGTTCCGACCTATACAGTCGACCCAGTTTCAACCTTGCATCGTCCGGCATCAAATCCCTACTTCCCAATCTCGACCCTATCACATGATAGTCCGGTCTGGGATACCCTGCATTTTCCATCTCCGAATCACTGTCGTTATACCGGTTTTGCTCTTGTGGCGCACCTTTCTGTTGCACACCTCGGCCGACACTATGCTCTTGCCTTGGCATGTTCCGCTGCTGCGGTTGTCTTGCTCTAGCTGAGTTTTGCTGCCCGGCATTGCCGTTGACAACGTTCCCTTGACCGGCATTGCCTTGGTCGCGGTTACCTCGGCCAGCTTCGCCTCGGCTCACACTCCGTCGATCATCGTTTTTCTGTGCTTCTTTTTCTTTCCCTGCCCGTGTCGGGTCATACGGGACAATCTGTTTGTTCCGTCTGGCCGAGGTTACCACCTCCTCTCTCCTTGGACCACCATGAGGGGATGATGCGGCTCCAGCAGATTTCTCCGGGTTACCCACCGCCGAATGGACGATCTTGGAGGCTCCACCTCTCTCCGGGTTTGCCCTGAGCAGTTCCTCATTTTGCCTATTTGCAATCCAAACCAGCTCGTTAACCCGATCTTTCTGCCTTTGCCGGGCTTCACCCGTCAGTCCCTCTAACTCGGATGCAGCTGCATCCGCCGCTCTGAGGTTCTTGGCCAGGGTACTATACCTCGGCAGCCCCACGGACAAACAGTTTTCTGATTCCTCGATTCCAGCATCACCTTCTCTGTTCATCTCTCTCATGAGATTTCTCCCTTTAACTTTTACATTATCAACCTTGTTCGCCTTAGCGTACTCACGCAGCGTCATGTTCAACGACTACTGGGCCGCGGCTATTTTCTTTACACCCTCTAGTACTTTCTGCCTAGTTTCTTCCAGATTGGCCTGTGCACGAGCCGGATCTACCGCTGCTACCACGGGGTTTGCCAAGCTATCCATTGCCTCTCTCAGCACGTTTTCCGGCCACTCGAGTGGAGGACCTCTACCTTTCCTTGGCGCCTTGGGCGTCAGCTCCGGATCTGGCGCCGGATCTTTGCTCGCACCCGCACCTGGTGCCGTCATCATTACCTCTGCATGTTCCGGGGAACGAGCGATACGCTCCCCGCGAGCCACAGTGAGGGGCGGTTCGCCTGCTTCGACGACGTGGCGCGGATGGACGCAGGATACGTCCACCGCAACGTAGATCTTGTGCTCGTCGAGCTTGACGAAGATGTCGTTGCGCGGGAGAGGGCGCGTGTCGAAGCAGCCTGCGTTATCGCTGACGAAGTCCCGCGCTCCAAAGCGCTGAACGAGCCCGGAGACGATGCGTTCGCCGGTGGCGATGAAGTTTCCCGTCCGGATTTTTACCCCTGCTAGCGCCGCTAGCCCCACGGTGGGCGCCAACTGTCGTGGTGGTGTCACGGCAGATGCCATGTATAGGTTAAAGGTAGGGACTAATACTCGCTAGGGGAATCCAGGGAGGGATAGTGAAGTGATTCTCCACACAAGAACTTGTATTGATTTACTTCCAAGGTTACAAGTGCTCCTAGAGCTGTATTGGCGAGAGGAGGAAGAAGGAGCTCTCCTACTCTCACCCACAGATCACACCTGAAACCCTAGCCCAAAACTGAATCGTAGAGAGACCAACCAACCCCTTCTACAGAAGCCCTAGCCCCCCTTTTATAGGGGAGACTCGGTTTCTGCCTAGGGCATACGTGGAGGCATATTCCTAAGAATATGCCTCCTCCCAAAGTGGTAAGCCGACCGGGTTGCTTTTTCCCCCGCGTCACACATGCTTTAGCTACGTGAGCCTCTGACGGCGCCCTCGTCAGCCGACACGGGCGTCGTCACGCTTGTCGGCCACGCCCCGGTGGTCCCGTCCTTGCTCGCTTCGCTCAGGCAGTGCGTACCGGGGCTCCTTTTGACCAGCGAGATTCCTTCCTTCTCCTAGAAGCTTGCTGTGACCCGGATGATGGTTCATCCGGCCACACCCTTTCCTGCATACAGGTAAAACATACACTTCCGACTTACCGCTTAAGTCGGATGAGGCCTAGTTAGGCGAACGCCCCCAGGTCCGGATTACCCCGTGATTCAGCCTGCCTTGAGGTGACCCGGCCAGCATCTGCTTTGGCCTTGCCGAACCTCGGCTAACTCGGCCTTTATACCCCGGGGTGACCCTACCTGGGGGTATCCCCCCAACATCTTCTGATATTTTCCAATGCAACAACATCATCTATGAATAGCCTGCATCACTCGTTTGTTCTCCGGACATCGCTTGTCGAGATCTTCAGTCTAAACTCCACGAGTTGGTTGCACGATTCCTTTGTTTATGTACAGAGTAATGCTTTGAGTGCGGGACGGAGTAGCTACCGTACCACTACTCTTATCATTCGCTTTTGTACATTGAATAGTGGATCAATGCGATTTTGCTCTTTCCACAGAAGTTAAAGGTGGCCTTATCTTTTGAGACCTTTACGTTCGTCCTTGTTTCTCCGAAGTGTTCTCTCGACAAACATGAGTAATGGCCCCTTGTTGGTGGTGTCGACGATTTCAAGATGGAGAAAGAATCTTTGTTAGTGGTGTCGTGAGGATCTACACGAAGCAAGAAGCATCAAATCATCGACCTCCTCCCCCGTACCATGAGGCGGATCTCAAGGGCGAGATCCCTTATTAGTGTTGTCGAATTGTAGCACCCCGGGTAAAACCACTACTAGAAAATCGCTAGGTGTTTTTGTTTTCTACATCATCATGACTGCATGCTCATGTCATCATGCTACATTGCATTTGAGTATCATCATGACATCATGCATTGTTTGCCTAAAATTATTTTCCACTGAAAGCCTATCTTTGTTTTCTAAATACTCCCTTCTTTATTTCAAATTATAAAACTGGGTCTATTGGATATTTTGTTTTGTCTAAAAATTATTTACAAAAGACCTCTAAAATAAAACAGTAAATAATAATAATAAATATAAATTTCATTTTTATTTAGAGAGGCAGCCAGGCCCAAAAGCCTAGCCGGCCACCTCCAAACCCAAACCCCATCTGTCTAAACCCTAATCGACCGACCCACCTACCGCACCACACCCCGGTGCCCACCTACCCAGCCAACCCGTGTCGCACGCTACTCACACGCAGTAGCGCTGCTGCCCACATGCACCTACATGCTAGCGTGCACACATGCAGCACACACGCGCGCGTAGCCGTGGTACACCGTACACACCCTCCTGATCGAAAGCTGCCCCGCATCGCCCCCGTGTGTCGTTCCCGCACGACCGCGTCCTGCTCCGCCCTGGCCGTTCGCCTCTTCTCCCCGCGCGTGCCTCACTGTTGGCCAAGGTCTGCCCTACGTCCCTGCTCCACCACCGTCGCCTCTCGCTTTGGTAGTCAACACAGGCTGTGCCTCCTGCCGGCTTTGCCTGCTGCCGTTTTTGGCTTGTTCGTGTTGCGTTGGTGTTGATCATGTGACGTGTGGCTTCCCAACATAGAGTCTACTAGGCAAGTTGGCGCGGCCACATGCCGCGCCCGTGCCGTAAATTTTTCTTCGTAGCTGACATGGTTCATAAGACTTCTCTACATAAACGGTGGATTACTTATTACATACTACTACCTCCGTTTCAAAACTTAAGACTCCAAAAAATATATAAAACGAAGGTGGTGAAGATCATATGTACATTGCTACTTAACTACAGAGAGAATAGCATGCTAGCTACATTGTTTCTAATCATGTGTACATAACTGGAAGATCAGCTAGTGGTACTAATGTACATCAGCTAGTGGCAATAAAACACCTTTTAACTTTGATGATTATGAAGATATTTTTTTAATGAACCTTCTCAGAGTACTAAACCAAGAACAGCTCATCCTTGCTTTGCTGCATCGCTAGTCAGCTGCAACTTTAACAAAACATGGGTCATCAATTAAATATGAAACAACAGGAGATCTAAGATATAATCTAGTTTTGACGTTTTGTGTGAACTGTAAAACAACATACCCGACTGGCATGATGGACCTTACAAAGATCTTTCGGGAAGAGGACCGGGACCTACCGGATTCATCTGGGGGAGGAGCCATTTGCAGGGTGCGATGGTGGTGCTGCTTGGCACCATTGTGGGGCTGGCAGCGCTGTTCTATTAGCTGGCTCAAATCAGCAAAATTTATTATGGATCGGAGGACGTGTTAATTATTCAGTATCAGTAGATGTCATTCTCTCTCTGGCAAATTCCTGTAAACAACACTGCTTGCTATTGGCAAAGCATGTCAATATATCATAGCCCAGTTTTTCAATCTTGGATCTCAAACTTATACCTCCAAGAGCACCATTGTAGATAGATGCGTATATATTATGACCCAGCAGATTTTTATCAAAAAAGGGATTGGCACATGCGAGCATTTCTTCATATGTGAACATATATAATTTCCTCCGTTAAACACAACTACCACTGTACCTGTGGTAGAGGAAAACTCACAAGTTAGAATAGCTTATATGTATGATCTATTTTTTTTAAAAGAGTATATGTATATGACAGGAGTTAAAGGAAAATAAAAGGAATCTACATTCAATGCACTACTTGAAATCATGTATGACTGAATAAGCTATGGAGCTCATATATGTTTGCTTAACCCATGTAGGATAGGTCACAAATAGCGCAAATAAAACACCGACGTAGATGCTCCATGAAGTCCTTTGAGTTAACACGACTCCATCATGAACTTAAGTTCGGCGTCAGTAAATTACCAACTATACTCACATTTCAGAAATCCAATTTCATCGGTACTAACATTTGAGGAATCAAATTTCATCAGGAAGAAGGTGCATCAATGTGCAGACATACTTTCAGGGAAAACCCCTACTTTCTATAAGATGTAACACTCCTTCCAAAATTATCCGAATACTACTGTTTTTAGCTGAAACAAAATGTATATTTTACCATTGTATTTGCTTTTTAGATAATATGAACGTCATCCTAAATGTACCCTTACCTTAAATATGAACTACTTTGTTTCAAGTTTGCCAAATACTTACTTCGGAGCCTGCCAATCAACGCCCTTGTAAATTACACATATGAAAAATCTGCATTCAACCATCCATTGAAGTAGCAACATCAAGATGAACTGTAACGGAATCTTCCATTCATAAAGCTCTCCTATATGGGAACTACAACACATCATTATTGCGCTGGAACCATCAATTAAATTAACATTACGTACCAGTTATTGATCTTTGTCCTTTAGAATCACATGAGCAGCTCCGCTTGTGGATCTACTCGGCTGAAACGAACGGAAGAGTCATAAACAATGGCCACTTTCAAAAAAATTAAGAGAAAAGAGAAAATCAGAAATGAATAAGGAAAGAAGTTCAGCTATTCTCTTTGCAAAATTCAACCTTCCACTGCCACCTGAGTCTCTAGAGTTTCCAAAGGTTACAATACACATCACTCATCCATCCCTACTCCCGAGGGTTCCCATCACCCAACTTGCTGATGGAGGCGCCCCCCTAGGAGGTGGGATGTGGAACGGGCGACCAGCAAAATCATCGACACATACACGCACACACTTACAGCGAGAGTGAGAAAGGGGTCCATGACAAAACCTGGCAGAAACCAAGATGACGAATCCATGATGGAGTGGCCCAGATGCACAACTTTCCTTTCATCAGAACCCATGAACGGAAGCAATGCCCAGCCTCCGCCGTGCGGTCCATAGAGCCACCTACCACCGCATCCAACGCGGACGACGCCACGTCGGCTTCCCGAGTTGGCCTCCATGCCACGGGCGCCACCGCGCAGACAGACGGGAGGGCTCGCCCAGCTAGGTGGAGGACCGACGCGACTGCCGCTTGGAGGCATGGGACTGCGCCAAGGGCCAGGCCTTCTCGTCGGCGCCGTTTTCTGAGTGGCCTCGGTCTCTGGTTGGGCAGTCATTGGCCAGGGCAAGGCGGGATGGCCGGAGTGGCGGGGAAGGAATCTTGTATCTGCCGCCGCAGTTTAAGACGTCGACGTCGGCCGACGGCCGACCTGGTGAAGCCCTCCGTGACAGGGGCCCATGACCCCGCCGTGACGCCGGAACAGGAACCGACCCACGCGCGGGAGAGATGGAAGTAGCGATGGCTTGGAAAATTAGGGTGAGAAAAGAGGGCGATGGAGGAGAGGCGCTAGGAAATTTGTGCTGCTCCTCCGGCGGCCGGTCAGGAGCTCGAGCGATTTCTAGAAGATGTGGCCCGTTCGGTAGATTTTTCTGGAGGCCAACGACATGGCAAGGAAAGGGAGGACATGGCAAAAACTGCACTGTCGATGTTCGGGTACTGTAGATGCGATCTACAGTACCAAGGCTGATTTGGCGTCGCCCATCGATCTCTCAAAAGGTTGTCTTTTATATATGTAGTTATGTGCATGTGGTGTTTTTGGTGTGTCAATTTTAGAGCCCACATCAACTCACTTTGCTCCCATGCTAACAACACAGAAGATGAACCCAAGGGCCTCGACCAGATCTTCTTCATTGTTGACCATGTGAGGATGTCAAAGCACTAAGGTCGACATGTCGATATGTACCATGAAGGCACCTAAGTACCCCGACACGAATTCGACAATTCGACTGTTGCCGCCATGATCTTCCCCGAAGTATGAACCACCTGAGATACCACCGATGCCAAACCAAGTTCATCGACAAAATCTGTCGTGGAACGCCATGAACTTCTTCATGGACGCCGAGACCCTCGACCAGAAGCTCCCCGGAACCGAACATCGTCGACATGGAATCCGAACCCCTCGTAATGCCAAGTTCATCTTCCCGGATCTGATGGCCGAGACCTCGAAGACCCTAGTCCCGAGGATCCGAAGACCGATCCCGCCGACCATAGGACACGAACCCCTCCAAGCCCCAAGATCTCCAAACCGAGATGTGTGACCCCTTTTCCGAGACCCGCATTTTTATAATATATGACATATATCTTGTTGCATTAAATCATTCATACGCGCATAGATGTGGTGGTTGTTTCGGGGTATTTTTCCGATTCACTAATAATCAAATATGGAGACTATATGCGGACTATTCTTGTCTTATATAGACTCCATTTAAATTTGTGTATCAAACTGATGCCATGTTTTACCTTATTAATACACATTTAAATTGCGGGATACCTACACAACTTGAACCATCTAATTAATTTCCGGGACCCCGGTTCCGCTTAATATTGCCTAATCGCACTGCATCTTTGCCATGCCATACATCATATATGCATTAGCCGATCTTCTACCTTAGTATTAAATAGTGCATCCGGTGTTTCTTTTAGTGTTTGCTTCTTCACGGATTAGGGCGTTGAGTTGATGCGAGCTTTGACCTGTTCTTTGGATGTATCTTTGGCAGTGTTTCCCAGGCGAGCAATCTCCCCCATTATACCTATTTTGCTTTTATAGTCCTTATTTCCTCATGTTGATGTATTTCTAGTTGCAATGCTTTAGTTTCCGTGCACCATTTATATTCATTGCAGCCTCTATATTGCCTTGGACACATCCTATTGCCTATTTTTTGATAGACAGTCGGCCTTGCGAGTCGTAGTTGCTTTCTCAGTTGCTTCTTAGCATAGTTGTCGTTCCACCGTTGATGGAAGGTTGGCACATGCTTCATGGTGGAGATGATCATGACTTTCATTATAACTTGTTAACGAAAATGCTGGCAATAGATATAATGTAGAGGCACTGGTGGGTAATAGTCAATATTTGGTTTTTAACCGCTCACTTATGTCCACCTAGGACCCGAGTTCTTCACACCTCTTCCGAGATCGAGCACGCTAACCACAGGTGGGTGTGTGGGCACCCCATCGGCTTACTACCTGATTTCAAAGTACTGCGTTGGGGGCCACAAAGTAGTTTGGGGCGTTATTACTATCCTGTACTTATGCCATTCTTTACTGCTTTATTTATGATTGCGCGTGGAGCGCTTGTAATGTTTAGGAATGTGGAATGTTTTCACAGTATCGACAAGCCCAGTCACACTTTTGGGTTCCCAGACGTTTACATCCATTGGCACAAACCCTGGGTCTGTCTCGGAGCCGGCCGACTTCGTTGCGGGTAGCTTAGTGGGGTGGCCCCCATGTACTTGCTTTGGATCTGGGAAGCATCGTGTACGAAGCCCCATCGCATACCGTTGGGTGTATGTTCAGGATCTTTCTCATATCGGATCTGACAAAAGGGTTGAAGTGCGTTTGGATACTTTGGTGCACCCCTTTAGGGTTAAATCTTTTCGAAAAGTCATGTCCGCAGTTATGGATGACTTGGAGCACAATTTCTCGATCATAGACAACTATAACTAAAGAATTACTGCTATAATTTGATTTGTATCTGACATGACTAGTAAGGTTGATAACCACCATGGAATGAATGAATAAAACTGCCAACTATGTGAGTTCCTCGGGATGACTTCCTTGTTTGGTCTCGAGTGGGAAATACCAGGATGGATATGTTTGGCGTTAGTATTAGGTGGGTCCGAATAGGTCATCCTTATCCCTCTCTAATAGCCGACAGATGTATCGAGTCTCTATAGGATGTTTAGTGCATGCTTCGCTGCCGTTTCAGTCCACCATACCTATGTAGGTGAGAGTCGTCTAATTCTAGACTTGCCGTGTACTGGCCTCAATACTGACCGCTCCCTTTTTTCTTTATCCTTTGTCGGCAGCCCTTTTGTTTTAGCAGGTTTGATATTGACGTTGTTAGCAGGGTTACCCTTCTGGCTTGGCCTGAGCATGGTTATGTATGCCATTGGCTATTCTTCAGGGCTCTTAGCCCCATTTGCATCTTATCCGTACTCGGATGTTGTACCGTTTTCAAGGTGATTGGGATATTTGTATTGTAAATTTGTATTCTTGACTCATGGAGTTGTTCTTATATATGTTCTGTGGGTTCCATCATGGACTATTGTGTAATGATATTACTTTGTTTCCAGCCGCACGCAAGTGCCTGGTGGGCATCTTTGAATCATTTCTATGCGGGTTTGGCGGGAAACGCTAAAACTTGCATAGGGCCGATTCAAGGGTGTTACAGCTTCCATTACAACTTATTAATGAAAAAGCTGGAAATAGATATAATGTAGAGGAGCCGGTGGGTAATAGTTAATATTTGGTTTTTAACCGCCCACTTATGTCCACCTAGGACCCGAGTTCTTGACACATGTTCCGAGATCGAGCGCGCTAACAACAAGTGGGGTGTGTGGGCACCCCCATCGGCTTACTACCTGATCTCAAAGTACTGTGCTGGGGGACACAAACTAGTTTGAGGATTTATTACTATCCTGTACTTATGCCATGCTTTACTGTTTTATTTAATATTGCACGTGGAGCGCATGTACTGTTTCGGAACCCCGTGCCACGTTTCCGCTATATAGACAAGCACAGTCACACTTTTGGGTTCCTAGTCCTTTATAGTTGTCGTCACACACCCTGGGTCCATATTGGAGAGGGCCGACTTCGTTGCAGGTAGCTTAGTAGGGTGGCCCCCATGTAGTTGCTTTGGGTCTAGGAAACATCGTGTCCGAAGCCCCATCGACATACTGTTGGGTGTATGTCCATGATCTTGCTCATATCGGATCTGACAACAAGAGTTGAAGTGCACGTGGATACTCTGGTGGAGCCCTACAGGGTTAAATCTTATCGAAAATCCGTGTGCGTGGTTATGGACAAGCTGGAGCACAGCTCTCGATCATAGACAACTATAACTAAATAACTACTATTATAATTTGACACGGATCTGATATGACTAGTAAGTTGGACAACCACCATGGAATGAATGAATAAAACTGCCAACTGTGTGAGTTTCATTGGCACAAATTGCTTGTTTGGTCTCGAGGGGTAAATACCAGGATGGGTATGTTTGGTGTTAGTAACATGTTGGTTCCGAATAGTTCTTTCGTATACCTCTCTGATAGCTGACCGTTATATCGAGTCTCTATAGGTTGTTTAGTGCATGCCTCGCTACTACTTCAGTCCACCATACCTATGTAGGCGAGAGAAGCCGAATTCTAGACTTGCCGTGTACTGGCCTCAGTACGGACCGCTTCCTTTTTCTTTTGCCCTTTGTCGGCACCCCTTTTGTTTAACAGGTATAAGTTTGACGTCGTTAGTAGGGTTACCCTTCTGGCTTGGCCTAGGCAGGGTTATGGACGATTAGTTATTCTTTAGGGCTCTTAGTTCAATTTGCTTCTTATCTGTACTCGGATGTTGTATCCTTTTCAAGGTGATTTGGATCTTTGTACTTTATACATGTATTCTTGACTCATTGAGTCGTTGTTGTATATATATGTTTCTGTGGGTTCTATCGTGAACTATTGTGTAATGGTACTACTTCGTTTTCCACGCGCACGCAAGTGCCTGGTGGGTATCTTTGAATTGTTTCTATGTGGGTTTGGCGGTAACCGCTAAAATCTGCATAGGGCCAATTTGAGGGTGTTACAAAGTGGTATCAGAGCTGACCAGTTGCGGTACCCCACTAGTCCAACCTATAGGATAAACTAGCTAATGGCCGATGTACAGTATCAAAACTATTTTAGAAAAAATGGTTGGATAGATCTGATTAGGTATGATTTTACTCCTTACCCCGATGCTTTCTCCTCTTACCTGTGCATGCTTTGAATCTACTCTTATATTTTCTTTGAGTCCAGTATTTCTCGTGGTCGGGTTTCCGTCATACCTTCAGTGTTTCGCTTCCTCCCTTTTATAACGGTGGTGCTACAATCATTAAATCTGCATCTCGTCTATTGCACCCATCATCCAATCTTTTTGGGCCTTGAACTCTTTATCTATAGCTGCACCTTGACGGATATCCATATCGTTGAAAAACATTATGAGAAGGATGAGCGTTGGTGAAGTTGGAGCATACCTTGAGCATGTGTTGTTCATGCCAATGGAACCATCACGGAACATAATCATTGTGTCTTTTCATATGATTTTTCTTTTGTATCTTCTAGCATTTTCCAACACGACGACATCATCTACGGAGAGCCTGCATCAATCCTTTGTTTCCGAACACCGCTTGTAAAGATCTTTAGTCTAAATTCCGAGAGTTGGTTGCATGATTCTTTTGTTCATGTACAGAGTAATGCTTTGAGTGCGGGATGGAGTAGCTACCATACCACTACTATTATCATTTGCTTTTGTACATTGAACTAGTCGATCAATGTAACTTTTCCTCTTTTCATGGAAGTTAAAGGTGCCCTTACCTTTTGAGACCTTTACCTTCGTCTTTGTTTCTCCGGAGTGTTCTGTCGACGAACGTGAGAAACGACCCCTTATTGGTGGTGTCGACAACTTCAAGAGGGACCAAGAATCTTTGTTAGTTGTGTCAAGAGGATCTACACAAAGTCAGAAGATTCAAATCGTCGCCCTTCTTTCCCGTACCATGAGGTGGATTAGAGGGCGGGATTCATTGTTAGTGGTTTCGAATTGTAGCACCCCGGTAAAACCACTACTAGAAAATCGCCTGCTATTTATATCTTGGTGCATCATCATGATAGCATGCTCATGTCATCATGCCACATTGCATTTGAGCATCATCACCATCATGCATATTTTTCCCTAAAACTATTTTCCTTAAAAGCTTAGCTTTGTTTTCGAAATATCCCCGTCTTTATTTCAAATCAAAACCCCAGTCTTCCTCCAGAACTTCTATTTGTCTAAAAACTATTTGTAAAAGTGTCTTAAAAATAAAAATAGAAACGAATAATATAAAATGTTTTGAGGGGGGTCAAGTAGCCAACGGCCAGGCCCAAAGGCCCAAACGAAGGCCACCCAGCCCACAACCACCTAGCTAAGAAACCCCAACCGTCGATGTAACCCACCGTGGATACACGTCACACACACTCTGCACGCACACCAACACGCACCCAGTGACGCACGATCGACCCACCAGACATGACCATCCCTACCAGTCGCGTGGTACACCCACCACGAACCACCCGACATCACACCGCACTCCTCGTTCTAGATCCCTACACGCGGGCCCACCCAACCCCAGGCCTCACGTGAGCAAACCTCGGGTCGCTCTCTGCCTCGCTCCTGAGACCCGCTCCCGCCATCTTCCGTTTCCCCCCACCTCCTCTCCTCGCCGCCCTAGAGCTCTGCCCAATACCTCATCCTCCTTGCCTCCGTCGCTCCCGACCTACACCGCCCCGCCACGAGCCGGCCGCCATCGTCTTCTTCCCGGCCGGCGAGGTCCCCCTCGATTCCGTGCCTCATCGCCTATAGAAGTTCCTCTGCGCTGTTGACGCCCTTCGCTGGTCCTCAAACCCGTGCCGCCAAGCTCATCGGCCGCCGCCGCCTCAAGCCCCTAATACCTTCAATCTAGATTATGGATGTAGTATAGCTCTTTTTCCCTAGTAGACCTAGGTTTATCGAATCCTCGGAAAGCAGAAAGTGTAGTGAAGTTACTTTAACGGACCTTCTAGAGTTTTAGAATTATTTTTGTTGTTTACCGTACCAAGAGTTTGCTGTCTTTTGTTGCTGTCGATGATGGAGAGAGAGGGTCTAGGGCTTTCGGTTTCACCTATAGGTGTGCAAAACATCTCACGGGAATAAAAGATAATAATAAAGTATGCATGTAATTGTTAGAGCCGGATAAATTATATGTGGGCACTGCATCCATAATTTATATTGCCCCCGCAACCTCTTATAGCAATAACCTGCTAGTGATGTAGCCCGACCTTCGGTCGTTACCACATCAAGGTCTCCAACTTATGCCAAGTCGTCATGGACTCCAAAGGTGAATCCATTCCTCTATGCGAACCCACTTCCTATCCTCTTGAATGGTACAATACTTCATACTCCATCCCATATCCATGATAGGTTCACACCAACGTACTGAGGCATGGGAGGAAGCCTGGAGCACCAATCCTGACAAGATGGAGGCTTGGAAGAGAAGAAAGAAGAAGTAGCAGCTAGAGCACCGGAGTATCCGGCCTACGCACATCGGAGTCTCCGGCCTGAAGACATCGGAGTCTCCGGCCTGCCTACCCTAGAGTCTCCGGCCCATCTCTAGATCGACCCCTAGATCGAACTCGAGGACAGCCAGAAGGCCCCTCCAGAGACTGACCGGAGACCGACCGGAATCTCTAGCCCAGACCAGAGTCTCCGGACCACCACACCGGAGTCTCTAGCCTAAGCGTATGGGCATGCGCGCCACCAGTTGGGCCTTTGGCCCATGTACCCCTTAGTCCACCCAGACTTTCCCCTTTTATTCCTAAAGTACCCTTGAACTAGTGGTTGGCCTATATATAGTGCCCCCACCCCCTCATGTAACCCGAGGCATAGATGATAGACTAAAGACAACCCCCTTTGTGAAATCTCTAGTTTTGCCTCATCCCCTTCTACCAAAGGGGATCGACTATTGTCACCACCTCATTGTAGTTTGCATCGCGCCTCCCTCGTTGTACAAGGCCTTGCCATCGGTGTCCCTTTGCCAAGTTGTCAAGACCCTCTCCAAGGTATTCTTCCCTCTCCGATTGGGATCAAGGGAGCATGTTGACCAATCTCTCCTTGCGAGGACTCTACCGGACTGGTGTCCTCCGGCGAGAGCAATCGGCCTTGTATCGTGCGAGTTTTGCATGTGTTCATCGTGTTCTTCACGAGGTGTGCGTTCGCTTCCGCTACCTTCTCCCTTTTACCTCGCTTTCCCATCGATTTGACCACGAGATCTGTGAAGATCGGGTCACCCACGGGGTTACACCATAACATCTGGTATCAGTAGCTTTTGGTTGCCATAGATTTCTCATCGATTTGGTATTTCCCCCATAAATTCAAAAATCCCCCAAAAATAGCCCCAATTTCATGTTTTGGATCGATCTGTAATTTGAGTGCGTTTTGGTAGGTTTTTATCCGTGGATTACTTGCTAAACTTGTTTATCTACCTTCCCCTCCGTTCCCTTGGTCTAATTCCTTGATTTCCCCCATCAATTTGAGGTTTTGGTTCGAGTTTTTCCGCCCAAAACTTGTCCCGTTCGCGTCCTGGAACTTCCGGACCGGAGATTTTGTCCCCAGAACGGAGATTCCGGCCCAAACCGTAGTTTCTGGCCAACAGGCCAGAGTTTCCGGACCTCCAGACCCGAGTTTTCGCCCACCTGGTGACAGCAAATCTGTTTCACGGTTTTGAGCATAACGTTTGCATACGAACTCAGATTTTGGTGTTCTTTAGCTCGTTTTGAAGAGGAGAAGGAGCTCTACATCATCATATCCATGGTTAATGCTATCTACTCCATATAAATTTTGTGAGCAAGGCAGAATCCACCAATAAAGGGTAAAGATCGACGAAGAAAGGTATAAACATTCTGTGACTTCTCCCCACTTGCTTTCCTTTGTGAGCTACACTATCTTTGCATTCAACAAAAACCTATTGAGACTAGTTCCTCCTATGATTGCTTGGGCTATGCACATTTAATACCTTGTAGAATTCCGAGTAAAAGTTGTTAGCGTGCTATCTCATATTGTTATCTTGTATAGTTGTTGGCACAAGGAAGGGGCAAGTGAAAAAATAAAAGAAAAAGAGAAAAAAATAGAAAAATAAAAAGAAGAAAAAGAAGAAAAAGAAAAGAAATAAAAAAGTGCCCCATAGAATAGGAAGCGCAAGCTCGATGAACATCAAATAGGTGGTATTTATTGTGCATATCTTGTATCCCACCAATTTATTGCAATCGAACTAGCGTCTCTCCTTGCACTTGTGCGACACGAGCTTATAGTCTTCGCTAGCTAATCATTTGGTTCTTACCTTACTTTCTCTGTCGCACAAGTCCCATTTATCCCATCGTATGTTTCCTTGTACATAATTCCTATCTTGTGGACTGACTTGTTTTGCTTTGTGATCATCGTGGTTCTTTACTTGCCATTACAATATATTGATTTCGGATTGTTCTTGGACACGTCACCTTCCATACCTATCCACCATAAGCTTTGTGCGTGTGTTCTTTAGTGGTTAGTTGGTTTTGGTGTTCCGCGTGAACTTCACTTTGCTTGGTTTGATTTCTCTCAAGTGTTGCCACTTGCACGCTACTATCTTCCAAGGTAAAGTAAGGTTTGACATTGCATCCCTAACCCCATACCAATTTGATATACACAACTTGGTCTTGTGAATCATGTCTAGTGACTACGGAACCGAAGATGATTTCTATGGAGAATCCACGATGAGCCACCATGCATATGCCTCCACAAGCATGGATGACATGATGGAGAACTGCACCGATAATGGCTCGACGTGCTTGGGTGATGTGGAGTTCTACAACAACAATAACTCCCCAACCATGGATGACTTCACTAACGACAACGACAAGCTCCTCAAGTCACATCGACCAAGAGGGAGCCTCCACCTCGAGAGTGCCAAGGTACACCATCAAATGGACAAGTTCGAAAGCTCCCTCAACAACTTCAAGAGGGACATGGACAATAACTTCGCCAAAACCATGAGCACGATGGCCAAGACTAATGATGTTTTGCGCTCATTACAACACCTCACCAAGAAGAGTGCCATGGAAAGGAGAATCATCATGAGCATCATGTGGATGACCAAGTGCGCCATCTACATCAACCTTTGGCAAAGCACGCCAATGACCTCCATCGAAACCATCATAAGGCGCCTTCAACTACTCGTGCCAGCACCAAAAGGGCACCAAGAGCAAGCTCTCCTCCACGCCATCAAGCTTCATGCCAAGAGTCTACACTTCAAGATGGAGGAAGCCAAGGCCACATATATGATGAAGTCGATCCGAGAACCGCTCTCGACAACAACATGAGCCTACTTCCACCACTACTTCAAGATGGCGACAAGGTCAAGAATGGTGAGCATGGGATTTTCCCTTCACCCAAGGAGGCGCATGGAGTTGAGCACATCAAGCCTATCCCCATATGCTTGAGTGATGAAGTGGTACCAATCCCATGTGAGTATGAGAGCCACTTAGGCCACTTGAGTGAAAACAAGAGTGAGATGAGTGACTCCACCATACGTGAGATTGAGTGCCTCCATTTAGAGGGCATGAGTGATACACCAGGTGAGTTGAGAGTGGTAGTTGATAGGTCATGTGAGACCACTTTGATTTCTAACGACTTACCCTCTACCTCTGTTGTGTTTCCTCATTATGTGCTAGGTTCCATGGATCAATAAGCGCCAAGCTTGGAGATGATGATGCCTCAAACCAAGAATATGTACATGGTGGATGAAGATGATGCCATCACCATATATGATGAAGAAGTCGTCCACATGGAGGCCAATCCTACCACAACACCCACTTCATATGAGAGGTATGAACAAGGTAAAAATAAGGGTGTTGATGATGCCATGATCCCACTAGTGTACATGATGACTTGTGATGATTGGCATGCTATGGAGGATGTTTGTTATATCACATATTCTTCATTGGTATTTCCATGTGATACTTTGCCTTTGCATAATGTGGAGCATGTGAAAATATTTGATTGTGATGATGTTGCCATAGACATGCCATGCTCTAAACATTACGTTGATGATATCATTGCTTGCACTTTGTTGAACAATTGCTCTTTCCAATGTTTTGCTTAGAACGATGCTACCAATGGTACCCCTCGAACCATGCTTTGTCATGAATGTTTTACAATCTCCCCTGTTGCTTGCAATAAGTTGAATAATTGCTCTTTCACTTGTTTTGCTTACAACAGTAATTCTAATATGGTTTATATTGAGATGGCCCCCATAGGTTTCTCAAATTTTGGAGATTTTGGTAAATGCCATGATAAGCATGTTCCCCACTTGCATACTCACCATGCATCTATGTTACACTTGATTGACACTAATGGTGATGTGCACAAGAAGAGATATGTCATGATGGATGATGTATTTCTCTACCATGCACACACGTTCTTCCTTTTGTGTATGATGTGTGTAGGTAGCCGCACAAGATTGTAAACCTCGGTTGAGAACGAGTTGACAAAAAGAGCTCTAGAGAGCATCCCAAGTGAGTTCAAGATCGAACCCAGCTCTGATACCTTTTGCATGATTTGCATCTTTCATGTTGAAAAATTACTATTTCCTGTGGTTTTCTTGCAAGCATGTTGATGGTATTCTTTCACCTTGTGACAATCATGTTTCGTTGCTATTGGGTATTGATGCTTTGTGTGTTGAAACAAAAATGTTGAACAATTTCTCTTTCCGGTGTTTTTGTGTGCAACCATATTGCCATTATGAGCATGTATTGTCATGAGAGCTTCCAAGTCTCTCGTATAGTTGTTGCAACAAACATAAGGACCACTTGCTCTTTCATACGGTTTGTTTGCAAACATGTTGTTTTTGCTTCCGCTTGCGCATACTCCCATGATCTTTGTTTTTGATGGTATGTGTATGGCATCCAATATATTGAACAATTGTTCTTTCGAATGGTTGGCTTGCACATATAATGATGTTGCTTTGGATATTCTTACGCATGTATTTTTGCCGAATTATCCTATTCTTGCATCAAATATGTTGATCAATATTTTAGTCAATTGCTTTGAGGAGTTTTTGAGTTTCCATATTTGGATGATATTCAAACAATTTCCATGCACTTTGACCTTGCATATGCATTCCGTTTTCTATACTTGAGTTATGCTAATAGTGTTGTGAATAAGAATGGACATGCCACAAATGACATGCTCCTCTATCACACGCAAACATATTTTGCTTGGTCTTTGTTGTGTGAAGGTACAATTGCGTACGCGTCAACCTTTATGGACAAAGAGTTGAAAAGACGAATCAAAGAGAGTTACCTATGGCTGCCCTTCAACGAGCCATCTATACATCCTAAGGTGACTTCCTTCTACTTGAGGACTCTTGCTATAATCTTCATGAATTGGCTAAGCTTTGAGTGTTGCTTCGCTTTTGTGGTGAGCTTTGTAGGATTCATAGAAGGTGAAGGAACATTGAAGTGTTGTTAATACAATCTTCTCGACGACGACTATATAGTGAACCCTAGGATCAAGAAGTTCTCTCGACATCTTCTACTTTGTGATATGCGTGTAGAGTCGAGGGCAACTCTTTTTGAAGGGAGGGAGATGATGTAGCCCGACCTTCGGTCGTTACCACATCATGGTCTCCAACTTATGCCAAGTCGTCATGGACTCCAAAGGTGAATCCGTTCCTCTATGCGAGCCCACTTCCTACCCCATTGAATAGTATACTACTTCATACTCCATCCCATATCCGTGATAGGTTCGCACCAACAAGTACGGAGGCGTGGGAGGAAGCCTGGAGGACCAAGTCCGACAAGACGGAGGCTTGGAAGAGAAGACGGAAGAAGCAATAGCTGGAGCACCGGAGTCTCCGGCCTGCGCACACCGGAGTCTCCGGCCACACCGGAGTCTCAGGCCTGAAGACACCGGAGTCTCCGGCCTGCATACCCTGGAGTCTCCAGCCCATCTCCGGACCGACTTCCAGATCAAGCTCGAGGACACCCATAAGGCCCCTCCGGAGACGGACCGGAGACTGACCGGAATCTCCGGCCTAGACCAGAGTCTCCGGACCACCACACCGGAGTCTTCGACCTGAGCATATGGGCTTGTGCGCCACCAGCTGGGCCTTTGTTCCATGTACCCCTTAGTCCGCCTAGACTTTCCCCTTTTATTCCTAAAGTACCCTTGAACTAGTGGCTAGCCTATATATAGTGCCCCCACCCCCTAATGTAACCCGAGGCATAGATGATAGACTAAAGACAACCCCCTTTGTGGAATCTCTAGTTCTGCCTCATCCCCTTCTACCAAAGGGGATCGACTATCGTCACCACCTCGTTGGAGTTTGCATCATGCCTCCCTCGTTGTACAAGGCCTTGGCATCGGTGTCCCTTTGCCAAGTTGTCAAGACCCTCTCCAAGGTATTCTTCCCTCTCTGCTTGGGATCGAGGGAGGACGTTGACCAATCTTTCCTTGTGAGGATTCTGTCGGACTGGTGACTGCCGACGAGAGTAATCGGCCTTGTATCATGTGAGTTTCGCTTGTGTTCATCGTGTTCTTCATGACGTGTGCGTCTGCTTCCGCTACCTTCTCCCTTTTCCTCGCTTTCCTATCGATTTGACTATGAGATCCGTGAAGATTGGGCCACCCACAGGGTTACCCCATAACAACTAGTCTCATCCATAGAAGAAAGAGAACTAATGATATGCATAGTGACATAGCCGTTAATCCCAAGTAAATCCCTCACATACAAACATACTACCCCTTCTGTCACTGGGGTTCCCAACCTGCAGATTAGTCATTACTCATACTCCCTATACTTGGTGCATTCCTCGGGGTCTTGGGTACCTGACATGTTGAGGGCAAACCTCAAGGGTGGCCCGATCTTTCATGAATCCCTTTCAAATCAAGGATGGAGTGTAGGGAAAGGAGGGGCGGATGAACATGACGAACTCATGCACGAAGAACACGATGAACACACTCGCGCAAAACCACGATACACACCAATAGCTCACGCTGACGGTGACCGGTCCGACGCAATCCCTAGGATCAACGTCGGGCGGAGGACTCTCTCTTGAACCGGCACAACGAGTAGGGAGACTCGGTAAGATGTTAACGTCTAGGCAAAGGAACTCTGATGCCTAGGCCTTGTACAACACGGAGGCACGATGCAAACTCCAACGAGGTTTCGGATATTTGGTGCTACTTGGTCAAGGAGCATGAGGCAAGAACTAGATAGATCCACAAGGGGTTTCCACTAATTCCAAATATCATGCCTAGGGTTTACAATAGAGGTGGGGGACTATATATAGGCCAGCCACTTAAACAGGGGTACTTTAGGAATAATAGGTAAGTTCTGGATGGACGAAGGGGTACATGGGCCGAAGGCCCAAAGGCCTTTTACATGCCTGTCGACACTCGTTCCGGAGACTCCGGTGTGGTGGATCGGAGACTTCGGTCTGGGCTGGAGATTCTGGTCGGTCTCCGGTCCATCTCCGGAGTGGCCATCTGGCTGTCCTCGAGCTCGATTCGAGGGTCAGACCGGAGGTGGGCCGGAGTCTCCGGGGTCTTCAGGCTGGAGACTTTGGTGGACCGGAGACTCCAGTGTGCGCAGACCGGAGACTCCGGTCTGAGTAGCTCTAGCGGTTTCTGCTTCACGCCCTGCTCCTTTTCCTCCATCCTTGGGTGTTGTGTTAGAGCTTCATATCTATTGATGCATAGAGTAGTTGCATGAAGTAGCACACCATCCAAGGATGTATCAAATTGGCACAAGGAGCGGAGCGAGTTCACCTTAGCTTGTAGGAGTTTGGCTCGGGCACGAATCATGGGTCCACTTGGGGGACTTGTTGGTGTAGATGTAGGAGCGTGCGTAGGACGGGATGCATCATGACAAGTCCTTAGATTGAGGCAAGAGAGGATACAATAATCATCATGTCGTACAAACTAATACATGATCCCATCTATGATAAATAACATGCACAAAATCTACATGGCTAGGCCGAAGCCCTAAGGCCAAGGAGAACTACTCACACATAGAGATGAGATCAACAATCATAAACATTGCAATGCAAATCATGAGATTGATAGCAAATAGTCTTACAATGTCGCCAATCGAAGATGAGATCTACTATTACAAGTGGTGGAATGTGGCTATGGTGGTGGAGAAGGGTTTGGAGATTAGATCTAAGTCTATTCGTCCACCGACTCTTCGGTGTTGTGGATGGAGTTCTAGGGCGGCTGGTGATCGAAAAAAGCTCTCGTTTCTCATAGCCTGTGAACTCTTTATATAGGGGTCCCTTCACGAAAGTTGTTCTGTTTGACCTAGCAGTGTTGATGGCAACTATATGACTGAAACTATACAACCGGAGTTTTCTTCCGACCATATAGTTGGTCGGTAAAGCGTATGTCTCCACTTCACTACTCCTGGTTTCTTCGGGTTGTTGGAAATCTTGTATCTTTGACTTTAATTTTGTGATTTCCATCAGCAAACCTAATTATCTGCGCAGGGAAAAATAGAAAGAAAGGACTGCATACCCCTTTGATCATTAGGCATTAGTGGTAGGGTTTAGAGAGATATTTCATCAAAAATATGAATAATATTCAGTTTAAATGTGGACATAGATGGCTATATGTCACAGCCATCAACCTCCCCAAGCTTAAACTTCATCGTCCTCGAGCAAGAAAACCAAAATCAAAAAGGAACTCAACATTTAAACTGAAATAATGAGATGATGATCTTACCCATGATTGGTAGTCTCAAGTTTCCTCCACTTTATAAATCTGAAAAACTTCAGCATAGATAGTGTAATAGCAAGCATATCATACGGGTTTTTATGCATCCTTACAGCGCAGCAAAATTATTGTCAACATGGATGATTCAAATGAGTAAACCTTATTCCATGCCATATAATCTACTCATAGGCTTGCCTTTGAACAATAAAGTATAATCATGTAAAATTAAGAGTGTGAGAGTTTGTCATCAAAAACATATACACTAGAGTATCTCAATTCTCCCACATCAATAAATCAAGACTCTTCAAGCACTACTCTATTCATTGTCCTTCAAGAATTTCAGTTCTTAAGTAATTGAGAGAATGCCAAAGATTTTAATTAGTTTATTGAGCTGTGATGGAAATTCGTGGCATCCCCAAGCTTTTGTTCCTTTTGTACAATGATTACTCATAACAGCCAGATGAGTGATTCCATCATGAACCCAGCTACCCAAGAATGCCAAGAATCTTACCCATTCATTGCTGCTACATATGTTCAATCAACTCATAGCCGAAATCCAGGAGTTTCCTCCATGAAGATCATTCGTAGGCTAGCGAAGTTGTTGGCATCCCATGAAGTTTGACACACATAAAGCTATATCATTCTTATGATTCATAAGTCAAAATTTGGCATGCTCAACATTAATTCAATCGAACAAATCCTTTTAAAGAGAGCTATCAAGTCAATCGTTAATTTCTGTGGTGTTGAGTGTCTCTAGAAATAAGCCTTCAAGACTAAACACTACAACACCCAAGCCTTCAATTGTGAGACTTTTTCTTATTACAATTGTTTAGCAAATTTTTAGGCAAGACTTGGTTAACTACAGGAGCTAGAACAAAACATACTCAACTAAATACCCATGCAAACACAATTTTACTACAATACAAAGACTCACTTCACCAATATAATATCTTATCATTTACTACTAACTAGCATGGGTTTCTCAAACTTCAAAAGTGGGGAGTCTTAAGGCATACCTCTCAGGATTGGTTCCACTTCTCACTTCCCTTTTCATTTTCTTCTTAGAAACTCGAAGTCGATCAATCTCTTGCGAATGTGTGAAAGCCATAAGGCGAATAGAAAAGGAAGAGGGTAAATAAAGATAAATGGAAAATCTTTTTGTTGTTTTTAAGAGAGGGAATTAAAGAATAGAAAATTGGCGGCAAAGCTCGGCTAGAAAATCTCAAAAACAAATAAAAGTAACTAAAGATAAAGTGTTGGGGAAACCAACACGAGTGCTGATAAACTCGAATTAAAAACATAACCTCGAAATAAATAAAAACAAATGAACGCCAAATAAATATAATGAGGAAACTTCCCCAAGCTTAGGCTTTTGTAAGCCCTTCAAATCATTGTGGTGTCGGGAAAAAGTTGTAACTCTAGTTCGCAAATTGAGTTGATAAATTAATAGTTGTTTCTTGGAGGTTCAAGGAGAGGTTTTGCATTCTCTCCACAGTTCCTCCAAGTTCTTGGAAGTCTTGGTATGTAGCGAACCAGGTTGGTGGCTACTCCTCTCCTTGGTCCTCATCTTGGTCCTCATCCTCATCCGGAATCTCCTCCTCGGGTTGGTGTTGCTCAACCTGCATGTCATATAGCAAACAACCTTCCTCGATAGAGAAAAGACCATTAGACAAAGGAGTGGGGTAGAGACACCCAACTCTAGCAATATGCAAGTAATAACACATCTCCTAGTGAGCATTCCACAAGCTTTTAAAGTAGAGAAACCAATACATCGCTCACCTAGCACTGGTTGCATCTCACCTAGGTTGAGCCTAGGGCAATGGCAAGCACAGTGATGACGCCTCCATGTTGGGGGGATACCCCCAGGTAGGGTCACGCCAGGGTATAAAGGCCTAGTTAGCTGAGGTACGGCAAGGTCAAAGCATGTGCTGGCCGAGTCACCTCAAGGCATGCCGGATCACGGAGTAACCCGGACCAGGGGACGTCCACCTAACTTGGTCTTAGCCGACTTAAGCCATATGTCGGTAAGATGTATCTAACTTGTATGCAGGAACAGGTGTGGCCGGATCAACTATGTAGGATCCGGGTTATATCAAGCTTGTAAGAGAAGGAAGGTATCTCGCTGGTCAAACGTGACAACTGTACACAGAGCGTGAGCGAAGCGGACAGGGGCCAGACCACCGAGGCGTGGCCGACAAAGGTGACGAAGCCAATGTCGGATGACGCGGGCGCCGCAGAGGCTCACGTAGCCTCTGCATGGATGACGCGGGGGAAAAGAGACCCGGTCGGCTTACTATTTTGGGAGGAGCCTCCATGTATGCCCTAAGTGGAGACCTAGACACCTCTATATAAGGAGGGCTAGGGCTTCTGTAGAGGGGGTTGATTTCTGAGAGATTGATCTGAGGGCTAGCTAGTGGTGAGAGTAAGTGAGTTCCTTCTTCCTCCTCTCTCCAATACAACTCAAGGAGCACTTGTAATCGGTGAAGGTGAAACAAATACAAAGCTTCCGTGTGTGGAATCACCACACTATCCCTCCCTGGATTCCCCTAGTGCATTTAGTCCCCACATTTAGCCTATACATGGCATCTGCCGTGACACCACCACGACAGTTGGCGCCCACCTTGGCGCTAGCGGCGCTAGCAGGGGTGAAGATCCGGACGGGAAACCTCATTGGCACCAGCGAACGCATCGTCTTCAGGCTCGTTCAGCGCTTTGGGGCGCTGGACTTCGTCAGTGACAACGCAGGGTGCTTCGGCACACGTCCTCTTCCGCACAAGGGCCTCTTCGTCAAGCTCGGCGCGCACAAGGTCTACGTTGCTGTCCATGTGTCGTGTGTTCACCCGCGGTGCGTCGTCGAAGGAGGCGAGGCACCCCTTAGCGTGGTTCATGGGGCGCGTATCACTCGCTCCTCAGACCGTGCAGAGGTGATGATGACTGCACCAGATGCAGGTGCAAGCAAGGATCCGGCTCCAGATCTGGAGGTAACGCTAAGGGCACCGAGGAAAAGTAGAGGTCCTCCACTAGAGAGGCCTGAGAATGTACTGCAGCAGGCGATGGATAGTTTGGAAAACCCAGTAGCAGCAATAGTAGATCCGGCTCAGGCACAGGCCAAGCTAGAGGAAACTAGGTGAAAAATACTAGAGGGCACGAAAAAGATAGCCGCGGCCGAGCAGTCGTTGAACATGACACTGCGTGAGTACGCTAAGGCAAATAAAGTAGATGCTGTAAAAGTAAAGGAAAGAATCTCATGAGTGAAATGAACAGAGAAGTCGATACTAGGATTGAGGAATCAGAGAAATGTTTGTCCGTGGGGCTGTCGAAGTACAGTACCTCGGCAAAGAACCTCAGAGCAGCAGATGCAGCTGCATCCGAGTTAGAAGGTCTGACGGGTGAAGCCCGTCAGAGACAACAAGATAGGGTCAATGAGTTGGTTCGGATCGCGAACAGGCAAAACGAGGAATTGCTCAGGGCTAACCCGGAGAGAGCTGGGGCCTCCAAGATCATTCATTCGGCAGTGGGTGACCCAAAGAAATCCACTGGAGCCGCATCGTCTCCTCATGGTGGTCCTAGGAAAGAAGAGGTAGTAACCTCGTCCAGGAGGAATAAGCAGATAGTCCCATATGACCCGGCAAGGGCAGGGAAAGGAAAATAAATGCAGAGAGATGAGGATCGAAGGAGTGTGAACAGAGATAACCGCGACCAAGGCAATGTCGGTCAAAGAAATGCTATGAATGGCAATGTCGGACAGCGTAATGCAGAAGGTGCAGGTCAGCCGCAACAGCGGAATATACCAAGGCAAGTGCGTAATGCCGGCCAAGGTATGCAACAAAGGGCAGCCCCACCGGAGCAAGATAGATACAATGATGGTAATTTGGAGATGGTGAATGCTGGCTACCCCAGGCCAGACTATCATGTGATAGGATCAAGGTTAGGAGGCAGAGACTTGATGCCTGACGATGCCAGGTTAAAACTGGATCGGTTGTATAGGTCGGAGCAAATTGAGTGTCAAGGTCCTCCGGGTCCAGCATGTTTTGGGCCCCGGATCATGAAGGAACCTCCGGTACCTAACTTTCAGTTACCTAGAGGCACAAAGACATATGACGGCAGCACTAAGCCGGAGGATTGGTTGATTAAATATGCAACTGCTGTAAAAATTGCCACAGGCAACTTGAGGTGGGCTGTGAGATACGTACCCCAGATGTTGGAGGGGCCAGCGAGGGTATGGCTAAACAACTTGCCACTTGGAAGTATTAACTGCTGGATCGATTTCGAGGAGATGTTTGTTAGCAATTTCTCAAGTACGTATCAGAGGCCCAACAGGCCACAAACCCTGGCAATGTGCAGGCAGAGACTGAATGAGACAGACTGGGAGTTCTTAACCCATTTGTGCAATGTGTGAAACTCGTGTGAGGGCGTGATTGAGGCATAGGCCATAGCTTGATTTGCGCAGGGATGCAGGTATGCAAGTGTGCTATGGCAAAGGTTGCAAAGAGAAATGCCAACCACCTTGGCAGAAACGATCCGGATTGCTGATTCATATGCCTTGGGTGATCCAACGCAACCTAGGCTCAACTTGAACGAGTCAAGCGAGGAGTACTACCAAAGAGATGGAGTCGGGTCATCCCGGAGGAATGATTACTGGGGTAAAAGAAGAGATGAAAAACCGGATTACCGGCACAGTTCGCAACAAGTTGCAGTTGTGAATCAGGATCAACCCGGAGCAGGAGGTAGTCAACGTCAAAAAACTGGAGGGAAGCAATGGACGCTAAAGAATGATGGGAAGGAAACTTGGACGCCAAAGCAGAAAAAGCAGTGGCAAGAGAATAAGGACCGTCCGAGGTACACGTATGAATCAATGCTGGATCAGCCGTGTAAGTTTCACATGCCTAATCCGAGTAACCCAGCAGGTCACATAACTAGGAAATCTGAGTGGATGCGAAAGATAGAACAAAGTGGTTCAGGGAATGCTCAGGCACCTCGGAATGATCAGCCTCGGCAGGAGTTACCCCAGCAGCAATTGCTCTCCGGAGCAAACACGCAACAACTAATGTTGCCTCCCCCTCCGCCGAGGTATGACAACAATGAGAGAAGGGATGAAGTGCATCAGGTAGAAAACCAAAACCAGCAGGATCAGAGGTACCCCGGAAATGAGGGGAGGAATGAGTACAGAGAGCACCATCAGAGTTACTGTGTGTTCACTACGGAAGAGACAGACAGAAAGAGCTTGCAGCGCCGACATATGGAGGTGAATGCGGTAATGCTGGCAGTGACGAGGTATATGCCTTGGTCGGATCAAGAGATTACCTGGAGCATCAAAGATCATCCCAAGCTTATGCCTAGTCCGGGCTCATATGCGCTGGTGTTGGACCCAACATTCATCGGGCCTAACATCAATGTAAGATTCTCCAAGGTGTTGATTGACAATGGTAGTAACATTAATATCATGTATGCGGATACGATGCGCAAATTGGGTATCTCGGAGAACATGCTCCAACCTACAAGGACAACTTTCCATGGCATTGTGCCAGGCATTCCTTGTGAGCCCATAGGCAAGGTCCGGGTTGACGTTTTGTTCGGCACAAGAGATAACTGCCGAACTGAGAATTTGGAGTTTGAAGTGGTGAACTTAGAAAGTGCGTATCACGCGTTACTCGGTAGACCGGCACTAAACAAGTTCATGGCAAGCTGCCACATTAGTTATCTGAAGATGAAGTTGCCTGGGCCAAATGGTGTGATCACCATAGCCGGAGATTTCTGACGTTCCATTGAGTGTGCGTCAGCCGGGTCAAACCTGGCCGAGTCACTCGTGATTGCGCAAGAAAAGAGAAAGATCCAAGAAGTGGCGGCATTGGCTCAGTCTGCGCAGCAGTATATGCCGGCACTGAGTAACCCGCATGGTAATGTCTCATTCCAAGCGACAAAAGATACCAAGAAGGTGCCTGTTGATGATATGTTCCCTGAGCTTACCGTAACAATTGGGGCCGGGTTAAATGACAAATAGGAAAGCGAGCTCGTCAACTTGGTCCACACAGGACTTGCAAGGTGTTCCGAGGGAGTTGGCCGAGCACTCTTTGAATGTGAGACCCGGAGCAAAGCCGGTGAAGCAACCCCTCCGTCGCTTCGCCGAAGATAGGAGAAAAGTCATAGGAGATGAGATAGCTCGTTTGTTGGCTGTAGGATTTATCATGGAAGTGCTTTACCCGGATTGGCTGTCTAATCCGGTGCTGGTGGAGAAGAAGAAAGATGATCCGAACATGGCAGTGGTTTGGCGTATGTGTATCGATTATACGAACCTGAATAAGGCGTCTCCAAAAGATCCATTCCCACTGCCAAGGATAGACCAAGTCATAGATTCTACTGCTGGGTGTGAGTTGTTGTTATTCATTGATGCATATTCTGGTTTCCACCAGATACCCCTGAACCCAAGAGATCGAATAAATACTGCATTTATCACCCCGTATGGGGCTTATTGCTATCGCACCATGCCTTTTGATTTACGTAATGCAGGGGCAACGTACAAGAGATGTATGCAAAAATGTTTGCATGACCAGATTGGTCAAAATGTGCAGGTGTATGTGGATGATGTTGTGATAGAGACCAAGGAAAGCAAAACGCTCCTTGACGATATTAGGCAGACGTTTGCGAACCTAAGGAGGTTCTGGATGAAGCTTAACCTGAAAAATGTACCTTCGGTGTCCCGGCTGGAAAAGTACTCGGATTCCTCGTCTCCAGCCGAGGAATTGAGGTCAATCCAACTAAAATCCGGGCCATAGAGTGAATGGAACTGCCGAAGTGTCTTAACGATATCCAGAAGTTCACTGGTTGCCTGACATCGTTAAGTCGGTTTGTATGTCGGTTGGGGGAAAAGGCACAGCCTCTGTATCAACTCATGAAAAAGTCAGACATGTTCATCTGGACGCTGCAGGCCAATGAAGCCTTTATCCAGTTAAAGAAAATGTTAGCCACTGCACCAGTATTAGCCTCTCCACTATCAAAGGAGCCAATGTTGCTCTATATAGCCGCAACCAACCAAGTGGTAAGTGCAGTGATTGTGGTAGAGCGCGATGAAGAGGGCAAGTCGGTGCAAAGGCCAGTGTATTATCTGAGCGAGGTATTATCAGCCTCAAAGCAGAACTATCCTCATTATCAAAAGGTGGCGTATGGTGTGTATATGGCAGCTAAGAAGCTGAAACACTATTTCGAGGAACACCCAATCAAGGTAATATGTGAAGCTCCCATATCCGAGATAATGAGTAACAAGGATGCAAGTGGAAGGATTGCAAAATGGGCAATTGAACTAGCACCTTATGCGCCACAATATGACAGAAGAGAAGCAATTAAATCTCAAGCTGTGGCGGACTTTTTTGTGGATTGAGACGAGGTGCAATACGAGCCACCTTTGCCAGATCCGAACTACTGGAGAATGCACTTTGACGAGTCAAAAACGAAAACCGGGTTAGGTGCCGGAGTTGTGCTTACCTCGCCAAAGAAGGACCAGCTAAAATATGTGCTGCAGATCCACTTCACTGCATCAAACAATGTTGCAGAATACGAAGCACTTATACATGGGTTCAAAGTGGCAAAGGAGGTTGGTATACGTCGGATCCAATGCTTCGGTGACTCGGATCTCTTAGTCGAGCAAGTCTCCGGGCAATGGGATGCTTTGGATGCAAACATGGCATTATACAGATTTCATGTGCAGAAAATATCTGGTTACTTTGAGGGATGTGAATTTCTTCATATACCTCAGGTGGAGAATGAGGCGGCCGACGTATCGTCAAAGCTCGGTTCAACCCGACAAGCAATTCCACCAGGCGTAGCATTGGAGCACCTCAGGAAACCATCCATCAAGCCATCCCCGGAGTCCGACTCAATTTTTATCCCGGCAAATCCGGAATCAGAGGCTGTGCCCATGGACATTGATGTGGGGAGTGGTTCGCGAAACCCGGGGACTATCTTGGCAAACCCGGCGACTGCCACGACAAACCCGGGGACTGCACAACATGATCCGGTAGAAGTTATGCCGGTGGATCTGATGGAAATTTATGAGGAAATATTCCTAGTGAGAGCTGTACCAACTTGGGCATTACCAATATTCCAATTCATAAAAGATGGAACCTTACCCACTAAGGAGGTACTTTCCAGGCAAATTCAGAGGAGAGCAAAAGCATACACGATCATCAATTCCGAGCTATACAAAAGGAGTGTGACTAATGTCCTCCAGCGATGTGTTGACCCGGAGGAAGGACTTGACATCCCCCGAGATATACATCAAGGGGAATGTGGGCATCATGCCTCATCCAGAGCCTTGGTAGCGAAAGCTTTCCGCCATGGGTTTTACTGTCCAAGTGCCTTAGAACAAGTAGAAGATCTGGTGAGAAAATGCAACGGCTGTCTGACATATGCGACAAAAACACATATGCCAATGTCGGAGCTCAAGACCATACCAATTACATGGCCATTTGCCGTATGGTGCTTGGATATGGTTGGCCCATTTAAACCAGCAAAGGGAAATATGACTCACATTTTGGTCATGGTGGACAAGTTTACAAAGTGGATTGAAGTGAAGACAATAAGAAAATGTGATGGAGATACGGCCATAACATTTCTCAAAGACATCATCTTGAGATACGGTTATCCTCACAGTATCATAACAGATAATGGCACAAACTTTGCTGAAGGAGCATTTGCGCGTTTCTGCCGAGATAAAAAGATCCGGCTGGACGTTGCCTCGGTAGCCCACCCCGCATCGAACGGACAAGTGGAAAGATCCAATGGATTAGTATTATCCGGGATAAAACCCCAGCTCCTTGAGCCGCTGCAAAGATCAGCGAGGTGCTGGATAGATGAACTACCAGCGATACTGTGGAGTTTAAGAACAACTCCGAATCGACCAACAGGCTATACGCCATTCTTTCTGGTATATGGGGTAGAAGCTCTATTACCAACCGGCATAGAGCATGATTCGCCTAGGGTCACCCAATACACAGAAGCCGTAGTGCAAGAAGCCCAGCAAAATGATGTTGATCTGCTGGAAGAAGCGAGAGAATTGGCTTTGTCCAGATCCGCCATATATCAGCAAAATCTCCGACGCTATCATAGCCGGAAAGTAAGCCCCCAAGTTTTCCAGGAAGGCGATCTGGTACTCCGGTTGGTACAACGTACTGCTGGCATGCACAAGTTATCCCCCCCCCCCATGGGAAGGGCCATTCATTGTGAGCAAAGCATTGCACAATGATTCTTATTATCTTATAGATGCAAAGCCACAGGAAAAGAACAAGGCGGACAGGTCCGGTGAGGAATCTAAGCGTCCATGGAATGTAGCCCTACTTCGTCCTTTCTACACTTAGCAGAGAAGTGTTTGTATCCGAGTCTCTCACATGTCAGTTTGTATGCCGTCAATGAGCTTATCAATGAAATCTTGGCACCTCGAGCAGTAACTCGGGGACTGCCTTAGTAATTTTAGTTATCTTCTATATTTCTTATTTATACGTCGGCTGGCATAAGTTGCTTCTATTTAGGCCGGGTTAGTAGTGTGTGAGCAACATAAACCTAACTCTTCGACTTGCTGCTGTCCAACAAGATTTGGCTTCATGGCAAGCAAGAGAACAAGTTTGGAATTGTGTAGCACATGAAAAACGACTAAGGTAAAAAACTTAATCGAGCCGATGTTTGTTTTTTGAATTAACCCTATGTGTACTTTAAAGTTACCATGCTGAATTATTTTGAGCTAATCCCAAAGTTTCCAAGTAATGTTAAGACAATTTTTGAAGCTCGGACTCGTAAGTCATAAAACCGAACCAAGGTAGACGCGAGCCGAGCCAAAAGATTGGAAGAACGAGAAAATGAAACTCGGGGACTATGCCCAAGTCAATCCAGCATAAAAACTTAGTAGAAAAATATGACTTGTGCACTTGATACAACTGCACCCGGCATACCGGGGATCTGATGAAATTTAAAAGTTTTTTGATCAAGGACCAGCAGGAGGAAGTTCGGCGTCGTCTTCGCTTTCCTCGACGTCCGAAGCCTCGTCCTCTTCGTCTTCATCCGAGCCATCTTCAACATTTTCAGCGTTCTCATCATCGGCGGCATCCAGAAAGCTCAGTCCCTCGTTCCACTGGTGAATGGGGGCGTATTGGATCACGCTGTGAGCGCAAGCCTTGCGCTGAGCTACCCAATCCGGGTCAGTAGACCACTTTGATCCCGTGCGCATGCGTGCAAGGAGATTGAGGTCAATATTCTCATACCACGTGAGCACGTAGTGGAGAACGATCTCAGCCCCGGCGCGCCCAGCAGATTCTCTCTAGAGATCGAGCTGAGTCTCACAGTCCATAAGCCTAGCAAATAGAACAGACAGCTTCTCCGGAGTATCTTCTTCAGGCCAAAAGGCGTTGAAGATCCCGATTACCACGTCCATAACATCCTTGCCATAATTCCTCACGGTCTCGATTCGGGAGGACAAGCTGACTATCGAATCTTCGAGGTCAAGAGGAATGGAGCCAGGACCAGACGGAGTACCCCTCTGCTAGCAGAACTTGGTAACAGCCTTGGAGGCAATAACATCGCTCTCTGGGAACTTATCTGAAAAAATAACACAGAGGGAATAAGTAAAGGAAGCAGACCCAGAAAGATCAAGGTCGGTTGAAGGAAAAGAACTTACTAGAGATATGGCTGTGAACCTGGGACAGCTCCTGGATGCAGTTGTCGCGCCTCTCCCGGAGTTGCACAAGTTCAGCATTCGCCGACTCAAGCTTGATGTCGGCCTCCTTGAGTAAATCCTGGTCCTTGGTGATCTAGAGATTGAGGCGCTCACGCTCTTTAGTATAGTCCTTGCCAGCTTTCTGAAGCTCAGTTTGGTGCTCTGCTTTCAATTTCTTCATATCTGCCTTAAGCTTGGCAATCTCATCATATTTGGCTCGGAGAAGGGCAAGCTCATCATCTTTCTTTTTGAGCTCGGCCTGATGCTGTCCTGCTTGTTCGAGAAAATGCAGCATCATATCAGGCACGGGCACACTATCTTCAAGAGATGCTGAAATAGTTTGTTGACCCGGCAGAGCCGAGGTATGAATGTTTGCTGAGCCAAGGAGGAAAGGAGATGGAAATCATAGCAAGGTTGAGAAAAAACAACTTACCCTTGATTTGACAATTTTCTTCATGATCGTGTTCTCAGCCTCCACCCCAGCTGTGAAAAACGAATGATGGGTTAGTTCGGCAGAAGAGGATGAAAGAAAATGGAAAAATACCGAGGAAGAAACTTACCCCTTTTCTCGTGTTCAGCGAGAAGTGCGTTATGTTTGGCGCGCAACATCTTGTGAGTGTCCAGGAGATGCTGAAACTCAGTGCTCCGGCGGTTGGTCGTCACCTGAAAAGAATACCGAGGGATAGCTTAGTCTTGTGCATATTCGAAGTGTACAAAATCCGGGCCAAGTGGAACTTAACCCGGCTCTAGGTGTGTGCATATTTGAAGTGTACAAAATCCGGGCCAAGTGGAACTTAACCCGGCTCTAGGTGTGTGCATATTCGAAGTGTACAAAATCCGGGCCAAGTGGAACTTAATCCGGCTCTAGGTGTGTGCATATTCGAAGTGTACAAAATCCAGGCCAAGTGGAACTAAACCCGGCTCTAGGTGTGTGCATATTCGAAGTGTACAAAATCCGGGCCAAGTGGAACTTAACCCGGCTCTAGGTGTGTGCATATTCGAAGTGTACAAAATCCGGGCCAAGTGGAACTTAAGCCGGCTCTAGGTGTGTGCATATTCGAAGTGTACAAAATCCGGGCCAAGTGCAACTTAACCCGGCTCTAGGTGTGTGCATATTCGAAGTGTACAAAATCCGGGCCAAGTGGAACTTAACCCGGCTCTAGGTGTACGCATATTTGAAATTATCAAGGAGCTACGATTAATTTTCTAAGGAGCATCTGGCCGAGTAACAAGTTACTCCCCCGGAGGCTCGGGGACTAATGGCTATATCAGTTATATCTACAACTTGTTAAAGGAAAAGACGAAGTAACTTACCTCCATCATCCGACCCGCAAGGTTAATGGCCTTGGCGGCAGTATTCATTTGCGCAGAAAATTCGGCGGGACCGAACTTCTCCAGGAGATCGTCGTTGTGGACGAACTCCGCCTTGTTCCAATTATTTACAAATTCAATCGAGGTTGGAGGGTATCGTTCGCCGCTTGGCATGTGGGGCGCTACCAAACACTTGGCATGCGCTTCCCTCCTCTCAACCTGGGCAAGGGCTGAGCTGGTGTGCAAAACAAGTGGCTTGGCAGGGGTGTCCTTCGGTGATGGAGGCTTCTTGGAAAGCATGGACACGAGTGCGCGCTGTCCAGCCTCGACGGACGCTGCCTTGGTGGCGTCAGGAGCCTTTTTGCTCCAGGGCTGCTAAGAGGTGGAAGTGGTTACAGCAGATTTACCCTTGGGAGTTGCCTTGGTGCTTTCTCGCCAAGACTGAGAAGACTCGGACGAGGCGGAGGAGCTTGGCGCTGCTACTGTCGCTTTTGATGTTGCTGCTGGTGATGAAGTTGAGGATGGTGCTGGTACTGATTTCTTTTTCTGCGGAGGGGCTGAAGGAACCTTGGTGGTAGCTGGTTGCGGCACAGCCGAAGTGGTGGTTGCAGCTGCCTCGGTAGAGCCAGTCTCCCCCGCTCCAAGGTTGCCCTCCTCTTGACGAGGTGGGCTAGAACCCGGAGCAGCTGACGAACCCTCCGGGATAGGGCTCAGCGGGCGTGAATAATTGCCACGAGGGGGAGAAGGGCTGTGTCGGAGTGGCGAGGCAATGCTAGATCCACTCTAGGGGACCTCCACCGTGGCCCTGCCAAATCATATAAAGTATGATGAGAAATTATAACAAAAGAAGAACAATTGAATGGCAAAAGGTGAGGAGGCTTACTCATCCGAGGTTAGGGGCTCCTTGGGCTTCCGAGCCCTCCGGGCCGTGGCCTTGGTTGGAGGCAGTTTTGTCCCCAGACTTCTTTCGTCTTTTGGCTGGCTGAGAAGGTCCGGAGGAAGAAGTTGATGTGGCCGCCCTCTTCTTCGGCGCGACTGGAACAGGATCACCCACGGCAAGGGGAGGATCTTCATGTATCTGCCCACCGGGGTGAGCTGATGCCAGAAAAGCATAAGAAAGGGGGACAGCGTCAAATGCTTCCATCACCTCAACATCCGAATCATCTTCATCGTCGGGCCAATCTCTAATAGAAGAGAGTTTACCGGTGGGTCGCTTGGTCGCATCGTCCATGGGGAGGAACATCTCCTGGTCCGGTTCTTCCTCATCCGAGTTATCCCGGTTAGGCGCCCATTTGAGCGTAGGATCGGTGCCATCCTCGATGGTTTGTTGAAGAAACAGCTAAGGAAAAGAAAAAGCAATAGGATTAAACCGACAACAATACCGACATATGATTTAACTCAGAAAAGGTCTGGAGTACAAGACTTACCGAAGGAGGAAGCCTATCCCGGCAAAAGTGCTCAATCCCCCATGTCCACTCAGAGGAGAAGTCCTTGTGGGTGGTGAACAGGGCCTTGACCCGGCGGTAGATCTCTGTATTGCTTAACTCGAAAGACGAGGTCCGGTTGGGGTCGCGGCCCCAGCTCATGTGGCACACTTTATGAGTGCGTTTCTGGAGAGGGGAGATCCGGTTGCGGACGAATGTGATCATGGCATCCTCGTTGCGCAACCCGAGCTCCTTCAGCTCCGCGAACCTTTTGTTCACCTGGTTCACCAAGACAGTGGGCTTCTTGGGGATAACGTCCCACAAATCCGGGTTAGGAGGACCCGGAGTATAGGGGCGTAGCCGGATCAGGTCCTTGGTGGTGTTGTTCCAGACATAAAAGATGGTCCGGGCCCATCCCTTGCAGGAGTCAAGTCCTGTGACTCAGGGGAAGATGGATAACTTCCGGGGAGAGATTGACGCAGTCCCGAACTGCGTGAGTTGTTTATCCTCCGGCTCTAGATCTATATTCGGAATTACATTCTGAAGAAGGACAAAGAACCGGATCCATAGCTCCTTTGTGGGCCATAATCCGGCATAGCCTTCGATCGTGGCGGTGAAGGCGGATAGAGACGTGATGGTGGTGGTAGGAAGGTGGTGCGGCTGGAGCTCGTATGTGTTCAACTAGTCATGGAAAAAATCGCTAACTGGCAGACCGAACCCCCGCCGGAAGTGTGATAGGAACACCACAAATTGACCCGGATTGGGTGAGGGGGCAAGTTCGGCGGAGGAGAGGCGTGCGGTGTGATACATTGCAAATGTATCTATAATTTTTGATGCTCCATGCGTGGTTTTATGTTTTGTCCACACTTTGGAGTACTTTTCATATGATTTCTTGGACTAACCTATTAACAAGAGCCACAGTGCCAGCTGCCTGTTTTCTGCTGTTTTTGGTTCCAGGAAAGTCAGAAAATGAATATTCTCGGAATTGGACGGGACAAAAGCCAAAGTGCCTATTTTTCCAGAAGACTCACGGAGCCAGAATACGAGACGGAGGAGGGCCAGGGGCTGGCCACACCACCCCTAGGCGCGGGCTGGGCCTGGCCACGCCAGGGCATGGTGTGGTGGCCCCAGGCACCCCCTCGGTCTCCCTCTTCACCTATAAGACGCCTTCTGACCTAAAAACTTCGGGGGGTTCAACGTTTTTCCACGAAAAGTTCCGCTGCGCCGCCGCCACTGAAGGGGAGATTCGGGGGACAGAAAGTCTCTGTTCCGGCACCCTGCCGAGACGGGGAAGTGCCCTAGGAGCCATCCCCATCGATCCCCACCATCATCTTCATCGACCATCCATGTTTCTTCCATCTATGAGTGAGTAATCCCCCGCTGTAGGCTATGGGGATGGTATGGATTGAATGAGATCGTTCATGTAATGGCATCAAATTTGTTAAGGCATAGTGCCTAGTATCTCTTATTAGTGCTTTATGACTTTGTTTCAACTTTGTTGTGCTTAATGCTTGTCAGTAGGGCCCGAGTGCCATGATTTCAGATCTGAACTTATTATTGATTCATTATGATAGTATTGTTTCTGCTCTTATCTACAAGTTGTATACACACGTCGTTGTCCGGAACCTATGGTCCCGAAGTGACATAAATCGGGGTAGTCGGAAGGGAAAGGCTTTGATGTGAGGATCACAGTGTTCACGGAGTGTTAATGCTTTGCTCTATTAAAAGGAGCACCTTAATTACCAGTAGTTCCCTAGAGGCCCCGTTGCAAACGGGCTGGCAGGCCAAAAGATGTTGTGCAAGTTCTCATTGCAAGCACGTATGACTATATATGGAACACATGCCTAGGATTATCTAGTACTTGGGTGCTTTATCTTATTTATCTGCAATTGCCCTATGTTCTGATTGCTATGTGAATTGTCTTGTCCATGCAACGCTTGTCCATCCATCCCTATGCCTACCGCACTCGAATCCCACTGTTTACTACTTTTGTTACTACTGTCTTTGCTTTGCTACTACTGTTACTTTACTATTCCTAATAGAAAACTGTTGCTACTGATAAACTGCTGTGAGCAAGATTGTTTCCAGGTGCAGCTGAATTGACAACTCAGTTGTTAAGGCTGATAAGTATTCTTTGGCTCCCTTTCTGTCGAATCAATAAATTGGGTTTCACTTCCCCCGAAAATACTGCGATACACCCCCTATACTTGTGGGTCATCAAGACTATTTTCTGGCGCCGTTGTCGGGGAGCATAGCTTTATTTATCAAGTTCACTTGGAATCACTATTGTTCAAGCTAAGTTTATCTTTCTCCTTGTTTGCTTGTTTCTTTATCAAAAATACAAAAAAAATTTAGTCCCTACTCTAGTTGTTGTTTTCGTTGGTCTATTATTGTCTTGCTTTATCATGCTTGATGTCAATGGTTGGTTTATTTGAAACTAAATCTTATTGGCAAGGTGGGTTCACGGAAGATCAAAAAGATTATTATAAGGAACACCTCTTGTCACAAAAAGGAAAACACTTATGGGAACAAATTGATAGATTGTATACCATTGCTAGAAACGTGTGCTCTACTTATAATGTTACGTATTGCTGTGATGAGTCTTGTTGCGGAAAGAGGTATAAACACCTCCCTTTTCAATGTGAGTATAGTGATAATGATACCATATCTTCCTATGCTAAAGGAATTTATGACTTTTATGATGCGAAACAAATTGAAGAATTTATTGCTTGGAAGGGTGCTTTTGAACTTGCTAGTTTGCTTGAAAATATTGATGATTCACCTTACAAATATGAGGTGTATGGTATGCTTAAATTTTGCTTTGATAATTACAAGGATGAAAATGACTATATTCTTGAATATTTTAATAGATGCTTTCCACAAATGGAAGAGACTAATGCCTTGCAGGATCCTATGGAAGAAGAAATTGATGAACCTAAAACCTCATTAGATGAAAAAGAGGAGGAGACTGATGAACAAAAGGAGGAAGAATGGATTATCTACCCATGCCTACCTTCTAATGAGAGTAACTCTTTATCCCTTACATTATTTGATTCTCCCCCTTGCTTACTAAAGGAGAATGAATGTTATGTTCCTGAGGTTTCTCTTGATAGTGTTTATAACAAAGCTCTAGTGCTTGTAGATCATGAAGAGCATGCTTTATGTGATAGTTATATTGTTGCGTTTATTCATGAGGCTACTGAAAATTATTATGAGAGAGGAAAATATGGTTGTAGAATTTTTCATGGTGTAGAAACACCTCTCTATGTGCTGAAAGTTGTGAAGTTACTCTTGTTTTATCTTCCTATGCTTGCCACTTTGTTCTTTATGAATTTATTTGCATACATTATTCCTATGCATAGTAAGTGGGTTAGACTTAAATGTGTTTTGAATTTGCTTCTTGATGCTCTCTGTTACTTCAACTCATATTTCTTATGAGAGCATCCTCTCAAACTTTTATGCCTGAAGATGATAATATGTCTATTATTCTTGGGAGACCTTTTCTTAAATACTGCAGGAGCTGTTATTAATTGTAATCAAGGGAAGGTGACCTTCAATGAACACATTGTCTATTTCCCCAAGAAGATTGAAAGGACTTATAGTTTGAATTCAATTGAATATGTTGAGGGCATTCAAGTTGGAGAAATATATTGTCCCATACGAAGAGAAAAAATTGAAACTATTATGATTGGGACCATTGCTACACAGCTTGAGGTAACATAATCATTAGTGGGATACAAAGTTTTGTCTCATATGGAATTGTTTTGGTAACAATACCTGATCAACCTTGTTAACAAAAGGATTTCATTGAACAAAACAATGTTTTCACTATGATTATCTCCGCTTACTTCTATTCTATCCATTTTAGTTTTTGCTTCTTATGCCTAACTTAAAGGCGTTAAAGAAAAAGTACTTGTTGGGAGATAACCCAAGAGTTTTAGATAAGTCTTGGAAGTTATTACCTCTGTAATAACCGCTCCTTATCCTTTTTCTTTTTGCTTTTTGTGCCAAGAGTAACCTCTATTGAGAGTGAAGTAATGATTGGGAAAGTTGCTGTCCCGAAACAGATTTTTGTGCTTCACCATAAACATTCGTGAGAGATCTCTGTATGTCGGATTGAGCTGTAATTGTTTGTGCTTCTGCCCCAGGTTGTTATCTAACTCTCGTTAGTTCAACACTTTTTTATTTGAGCAATAGAAGGTCTTCGAAAAAATTCGTCTTACCTGCTGGTCTGTTTTGACAGATTTCTGCCATTTTCTGCATTTGCTTCTTGTTGGTTCCTTTTTGAGTTCTTTTGGGGAATTGAGATTTTTTAGGGAAGTGCTACAGTAGCTAGTGTTATAATGGAAGTTTATTGGTGTTAGAACTGAACCTTAAGACTTATTTTTCTTAAGTGCACTAATGTTGCTAATAAAGATTGTGTGAAGTTTTGTATGAAGGAAAAATTTCAGGTATATGAAAGGAATGAGTAATGAGATGAAGGATGGACTAAAGCTCGAGCTTGGGGATGACACGCGTGTCACCCCAAGAAATATCCAAGAAGTACAAGCGTCAAAGCTTGGGGATGCCCAAGGCATCCCCTTCTTCATCAATAAAAATCTTAGGTTTCTTTCAAACACTTCATTTTTATTGTTTCATGCACAGTTGTGTTTTTCTTGGAGCGTCTTCTTTTTCGTTTTCGTTTTTGTTTTTAGTTTGCGTGGTTTGCTTAGTTTGCTGAATAAATTGGTTGGACCTCCCCTTTCATACATTGGTGTTCAAATGGTTTGGTTTGGTTTGGAAAAGAGTAGGAAAGCTCATGCTTAAGTGGTAAAGAGAGCTTGTTTTTGACTGTGGCCTATGCTCTATCATGCCATGCTTGATATTGTTTTGGCTTTATGTTTAGTATTCTTTGCTGTAGCATGACTTGTTATAAACAATTGAGATTGCTTAATGTGCCTTGGATGAATCATGCGTTGTTTTAGCATATTAAAGCATAGTATAGTGGTATTCTCCTTTGATGCTTTATTTGAGTTGACTTGGCGCATGCTCACACCATGTTATGACTATCTCAAGTCACCATAGCCTGTATGATCCTTTAGTTTTCAACTTGTAGTATCACTTTATGTTTTGATCAATGATGTTTTGTCGCTCTGCATGATTATGGCCATTATTGCTCTCTTAGTTTGTCGCTCCCAGTCTTTTGCTAGCCTCCACAACAAAGTATGAGTTCTACTAATGCATCCAACTCCCTAAACCGAGTTATTTCCAAAGAGTCCACCATACCTACCTACTAGCTTATGCTATTCCGAGTATATTCATGCTTTTGTTTACCTTCCACTTGTTATGAAAAAACTAGTGATTAAAGCTCTCACAAACTTGATGGCACACTTTACTTTACTGCCTCTAATAAACTTGAACCATTGGGTCCTTCTTTGTTGCGTATATGCTTGCGCTTTATAAGTTGAAATTAGCAGAACCATGTTTCATGGGGAACGCTTTCAACATTGCACTTGTACTTTGTACCCCGTTGATATTATGTTCTTTTTCTTACGGATCCTGGCGGTGTGAAATAAAAGTGGAACTTGTAAGATCATGGAGTCTGTATATGTGTTAGAGAAACGCCTGGGACGCTAGCCTAAGCAAGCCTAATCACGGTGGAAACTTGCAGCATCACCATAATGAGCACTCTATGAAGCATCCTCAATAAAAACCTATGCAAATAGCAAATAAAAAGATCGCTAAGATGCTCATTGTCTGCTTGCCTTGTCATTTTGATTATGGGAAAGCTCTTGTATCATGTGCAAGGGGTACCCCGTTGGCAGTTCTTAATGATACACATATACTTACAATGACAAGAGCTTACTCGTGACTGAAGTTGAGTAGCATGAGGATCGGTCTTCGTAAGTAAGGGGCATGAGATTTCGGTTTATAACTTGTCAAGCATATCCTCTTAGTTGTGTCACTTTAACTATAATCACCTTAAAGATGCTTATCATAGGGGCAATGAGAGCTGAAAGCTATAAGTACCATAATTTTTGGAAGCACTTTATGAGACTTGAATCCCTACTTCCTTTTACAAAAGGCCTTTCTTCCACCATTATATTGAGTCTCCACCTTCTATCTTTATGCACTACTTCGAGAGCATAGTGGCCATTCTTAATTCTATGTGTATTGTCCCAAGACTTGTTGATTGATACATACCTTGATACTTCTTGTTTTAAACTATTGTATCTAGTCACTCTTATGAACTTTGAAGTTGTCCTATGCATTTATATTTGCTACTCTATGAGGGACAAGCTGAATGCCACTTTGCTATGTTTTCTTTATGTGAAACAATCAAACGTCTTGCAAAGCATTGTTATTCATGAATCTTTTGTTTGTGCCTTTTCATGTTGCATCATAGTTCCTTTGTCTTATTACTAGAACTTTGTCTTTCATGTTATGATTGAAGTACTTTGATCCTAGCTTTTAATGTTTACAAATACTTTGGTCAAGTCTTTGATGGTGCATCTCACCTCAAAAATTATTCTTTCTTTTTATCACTTACCTACTCGAGGATGAGCAGGAGTTAAGCTTGGGGATGTTGATACATTGCAAATGTATCTATAATTTTTGATGCTCCATGCTTGGTTTTATCCACTTTCTTGTGTTTTGTCCACACTTTGGAGTACTTTTCATATGATTTCTTGGACTAACCTATTAACAAGAGCCACAGTGCCAGTTGCCTATTTTCTGCTGTTTTTGGTTCTAGGAAAGTCAGAAAATGAATATTCTCGGAATTGGACGGGACAAAAGCCAAAGTGCCTATTTTTCCAGAAGACTCACGGAGCCAGAATACGAGACGGAGGAGGGCTAGAGGCTGGCCACAATACCCCTAGGCGCGGGCTGGGCCTGGCCGCGCCAAGGCATGGTGTGGTGGCCCCAGGCACCCCCTCGGTCTCCCTCTTCGCCTATAAGAAGCCTTCTGACCTAAAAACTTCGGGGGGTTCAACGTTTTTCCATGAAAAGTTCCGCTGCGCCGCCGCCACTGAAGGGGAGATTCGGGGGACAGAAAGTCTCTGTTCCGGCACCCTGCCGAGACGGGGAAGTGCCCTAGGAGCTATCCCCATCGATCCCCACCATCATCTTCATCGACCATCCATGTTTCTTCCATCTATGAGTGAGTAATCCCCCGATGTAGGCTATGGGGATGATATGGATTGGATGAGATCGTTCATGTAATGGCATCAGATTTGTTAAGGCATAGTGCCTAGTATCTCTTATTAGTGCTTTATGACTTTGTTTCAACTTTGTTGTGCTTAATGCTTGTCAGTAGGGCCCGAGTGCCATGATTTCAGATCTGAACTTATTATTGATTCATTATGATAGTATTGTTTCTGGTCTTATCTACAAGTTGTATACACACGTCGTTGTCCGGAACCTATGGTCCCGAAGTGACATAAATCGGGGTAGTCGGAAGGGAAAGGCTTTGATGTGAGGATCACAGTGTTCACGGAGTGTTAATGCTTTGCTCTATTAAAAGGAGCACCTTAATTACCAGTAGTTCCCTAGAGGCCCCGTTGCAAACGGGCTGGCAGGCCAAAAGATGTTGTGCAAGTTCTCATTGCAAGCACGTATGACTATATATGGAACACATGCCTAGGATTATCTAGTACTTGGGTGCTTTATCTTATTTATCTGCAATTGCCCTATGTTCTGATTGCTATGTGAATTGTCTTGTCCATGCAACGCTTGTCCATCCATCCCTATGCCTACCGCACTCGAATCCCACTCTTTACTACTTTTGTTACTACTGTCTTTGCTTTGCTACTACTTTTACTTTACTATTCCTACTAGAAAACTGTTGCTACTGATAAACTGCTGTGAGCAAGATTGTTTCCAGGTGCAGCTGAATTAACAACTCAGTTGTTATGGCTGATAAGTATTCTCTGGCTCCCCTTGTGTCGAATCAATAAATTGGGTTTCACTTCCCTCGAATATACTGCGATACACCCCCTATACTTGTGGGTCATCAGGGTGACGCCCGCTGGGATGCGCCTGGTGCGGTAGAGCCAGTCCAGGTCATCCTGGCAGACCCAGGATCCAGCCCACGCACCGCGGTCCACGGTCGCCGCGTCTTCTTCCATCTCCTGCTCGGCGATGATGAGCTCTTCTTCTGTCATCTCGAGGTCACTGCCCTCACTGGCCCTAGCGGCTGTGGGTGGCAGCGGCCTGGACAGACGAGGACCCGTGGCGGAGGAGGTGCAAAGGGGCGGCAGCGACGCAGGTGCGTGTGGGAGCAGCACGGTGGCGGCGCTGCTACTCAAATGCGGTGGCGGCGGCGCTGTCGCGGGAGAAGATGAGGAAGAAGAAGGGGCAGAGGGGCGCGGAAGTGGGGAAAGGACCCAAGGGGCGCGCCCCTCCCCTATTTAACCGCTCCCTCAGCGAGGTAGTGGTATCGCGTTTGTGGGCGGGCCACACCGTGTGGTCGTGTACAATCCGGATTAACCAATCAGCATCGAGCCACACGGAAGGCCACAGGGCGCAGCGCATCCCATGACGTGATGTTATGATACAGTTAACGAGGAGGCAGGCATGATGTGACGTGCGCTACAGTGATAACTGACAATTACTGCGGCTATTACTGTAGCTGGCCCTTAAAATGAGGCGATGTGATGATTAGCCTCCACATGGGGAAGCATATGAGAGAAGGAAGAATAACCGGATGTATATTTGGTAACCCGGCTAGCAAGTAAAAACTTGGAATGTGCCAAGGGAAAGTAAATCCATAGAATCCGAGATAGGAGGTAACTCGGAAGAGGAACACAAAAGCTCAGTGAAATTGAACCTGTTGTGGCCTTAGCGGCTAAGGCAACTAAGACCGCACCAGCTTCGGGGACTAATGTTGGGGGGATACCCCCGGGTAGGGTCACGCCGGGGTATAAAGGCCTAGTTAGCTGAGGTACGGCAAGGTCAAAGCATGTGCTGGCCGAGTCACCTCAAGGCAGGCCGGATCACAGAGTAACCCGGACCAGGGGACGGCCACCTAACTTGGTCTCAGCCGACTTAAGCCGTATGTCGATAAGATGTATCTAACTTTTATGCAGGAACAGGTGTGGCCGGATCAACTATGTAGGATCCGGGTTATATCAAGCTTGTAAGAGAAGGAAGGTATCTCGCTGGTCAAAGGTGACAACTGTACACAGAGCGTGAGCGAAGCGGACAGGGGCCAGACCACCGAGGCGTGGGCGACAAAGGTGACGAAGCCAATGTCAGATGACGCGGGCGCCGCAGAGGCTCACGTAGCCTCTACATGGATGACGCGGGGGAAAAGTGACCCGGTCGGCTTACTATTTTGGGAGGAGGCATATTCCCTGGAATATGCCTCCACGTATGCCCTAAGTGGAGACCTAGCCACCTCTATATAAGGAGGGCTAGGGCTTCTGTAGAGGGGGTTGATTTCTGAGAGATTGATCTGAGGGCTAGCTAGTGGTGAGAGTAAGTGAGTTCCTTCTTCCTCCTCTCTCCAATACAGCTCAAAGAGAACTTGTAATCTATGAAGGTGAAACAAATACAAAGCTTCCGTGTGTGGAATCACCATACTATCCCTCCCTGGATTCCCCTAGTGCAGTTAGTCCCCACATTTAGCCAATACATGGCATCTTCCGCGACACCACCACGACACTCCACCTGTGACTGGTCCTTGGCTTTGGGAGGATTGGTACTCCAGGTAGCGCACAAGAATTGCGCCCAAGTTGAGTGAAAAGTTGGTGTTGTTGAAACTAGCTTTTGCAAGGACTAAGATGTCGTCCTCATTGAGTCTCGTGAACTCATTTCATGCCTGCAAAGTGTTAGCAATAGCATAGAACAAATAGCGAATTGCAGGATGTTGAATATTTTTCCCCTTGCTTACTCTAGAAGTGAAACTCATTCAATTATAATATTGTTCCGGGGAAGGGTCTAAGCCAGTAAAGGATGCGCATAAGTCATTATCATTATTGTTTGGAAAATTAAAACATGCGCACCGTTCATCTAGTGATAAAGCATAATTGTTGTTCATAAGTCAGAAAGAAATCATGTCCTCTCCATTCCATGCTTTAACGGTGCTTTGCAAAGAACTTAGAAATTCAAGAGTTAACCGGCAATAAGTAGGCACATGATTGAATACAAAGTTTTGCAAGCCAACCCCATTGAAAAGTAAATTGAAGTCATTAAAAATACCAAGTTGATTCAATATAATGGGGCAAGCCCACTTGGTTGCCTTCACTTCTTGGTTCTTGATCATGTTGAAGAGATCATGTTGGGGCTCATCCTTGCACCGTATCTCCATGCGTTCTTGATCGGCAGCTCGAGAAGTGCTAGCGGTGGCACGAGCACGAGTTTGGCTCCTTGTGTTCATCATGTAAAATAACAATGAAAGATAAAAATAAACTTTTTGATCCAACAATAATAAGCAGAACATATTCCTCATCATAGCACACTAAAGAATACCCTCAAAGTAATAATCTAGGCAATAGTTCATAGTAGGTCTCACCCTAGATTGATAATGACAATAGAATGAAGATGAATTTGCAAAAAGTAATTGGAGGATCAGAGGAGAAACATACCATAGATCACTTGTGTGCGAGGAAATCGAATGAAATTGAGTAGAGATGAAGATCTCTTGAGGTTTTGAGAGAGTTTGGAGGTAAAAGAGAGAAAAGGGATTCATGTTTTGGGGTTGGAGGTACCTTCCCGTGGCGATCTTGGGATCAGATGCAACTATACGATCGGAACTATAGAGCTGGAATAATTTGTTCCCGCTATATAGTTGGTCTGCTGTCAAAAATTTAGGGTTTCCACCTGGCAGCATGATACGTCGTAAACATATCTACAATTTCCATGCTTGTTTAGTATCTACTTTCTTATGTTTTGTTCATACTTTGAGGTATTTTTATACATTTTCTGGAACTAACCTATTAACAAGATGCCACAGTGCCAGTTGCTTGTTTTCTGCTGTTTTTGGTTTCAGAAAAGCTGGAAAAGAAATATTCTCGGAATTGGACCGGACAAAAACCAAAGTCGATATTTTACAGGAAGACTCACAGAGCCAGAAGACGAGACGGAGAGGGGCCAGGGGCTGGCCACACCATGTGGTGGCGCGGGTCCCCTAGCCGCGCCACCAGGTGGTGTGGGCCCCTGGTCCACCTTCTGACATCGCCCCTTCGCGTATAGAATCCCACCAGGATGAAAACCCTAGGACACAAGATCAGAATTCCACGAAAAGTTCCACAGCGTTGCCGCCACCAAAGAGGAAATTCGGGGGATAGAAGTCTTTGTTCCGGCACCCTGCCAGGACAGGGAAGTGCCCCTGGAGCCATCTCCATCGACTCCACCGCCATCTCCATCGCCATTGTTGACTCCCATGATGAGGAGGGAGTAGTTCTCTCTCGAGGCTAAGGGCTCTACAGGTAGCTATGTGTTCATCTCTCTCTCTATGCATGATCTTATTGAGATCATGAGCTTTGTAATCTATAGATCTATTCTGCTACTCAAGTGCTTTAATGAATCTCTGCTTATCCCCACGTGTGTGAAGTTGACAGTGTGCACACCGTGTGGCACTTTGGCTAAGGTTACATAAATACTTATCATGAGTATAATTTGAGTTGGATGTCTCTATGAGATTGTGGTGTTTGTTGGAACCATCTAGCGCTAAAGGTGATAGTGAGGGGTTATCTAGATGGGGAATGCAAACTTTAAGGTGTGCTGTTATAGCCCTACATCGTCCAATCGGAGGGTAGTTCAGGTAGCATCATGAAGAGAAGATATTTATATGAGAGTGTCCACTAGTGAAAGTATGATCCCTAAGCCTTGTTTCAAAGCATTGAAACACCGTTTACAATCAGTTATGTTACATGTTTGCTTGCTGCCACTCTTATTTTAGATTGCAATTACCACTTATAATCATCCATATTAATATTATTTCACTATCTCTTCACCGAACTAGTGCACCTATACACCTGACAAGTGTATTGGGTGTGTTGGGGACACAAGAGACTTCTTGTATCTTGATTGCAGGGTTGCTTGAGAGGGATACCTTTAACCACTTCCTCCCCGAGTTCGATAAACCTTGGGTGATCCACTTAAGGGAAACTTGCTGCTGTTCTACAAACCTCTGCACATGGAGGCCCAACACTGTCTACAAGAATAGAAGCGTGCGTAGACATCACGGCGCAAGTATACGGCCATAACTATATGACCGGGATTTTTCATCCCCGCCATATAGTTGGTCATCAAACTTTCTGTACCTCAAAAAGAAATTTTACGAAGGCATCGATATCTATATGACCGAAACTATACGACCGGAATTTTTATTCCCGCCATATAGTTGGTCGTTAAACCTTCAGTACCTGGGAAAGAAAAAATTTCGATGGCAAAGATATCTATACGACCAAACTATATCGCCGGAATTTTTATTCACACCGTATAGTTGGTCGTTAAACCTTCTGTAGTCATAAAACAAATTCCGTTTCTTCGAGAATTATTTCTTATCCTGAAACTTAGCGAAACACCTTGTTTTTATAGGAAAATGATAATAAAAATTGTCGACCAACATCAGCATGTATAAAGCAGGATTTTTAGTACTACCAAACTTCTTCTCCTCAACTGGAGTTTTCTAGCACTCTTTAGTAAACATAAAACTTAAACTAAAACTTAAAGCTTTTACTCAAACCTTTATTTCACATGGGTTGCCTCCCATGAAGCGCTCTTTTATGGTCAATATCTTGACCTTGACATTGCTCACTTAGGCTAGATGAGTGGAACACCCACTCCAAAATAGTTGGCCTTCAAAGTGATGGCCTCCTTTTCATCATGCTTGGCTTTCTTCTTCCTAGGAAAACGAATAACAAAAGGATCCCGCGAAGGCAATTGAAGCTTCATGTTTCCTTCATGTATATTAATTAAAGCCTTAATAGTTCTTAATTATGGATGGCCTAATATAATAGGAGAAGTAGCATCTTCAGGCATGTCAACAATAACAAAATCAATAACAGCAGGACAACCTTTAATGTATACTAAAGTATTTTCTTTTATCCCTACAGCTTGTTTGTAGGTAGAATCTGCAAGATGTAATTTTAACTTTGTGATTTCAAAAGAGCTAAGATTTTAACTTATTAAAAAGACTTTTCGGAATTGTTGAGATGCTTGTACCTAGATCACAAAGTGTAGCTATCTCATTGGTCCCAATTTTAATCTTAATAGTAGGCTCAAATATATCGTCAAGTTTCACAGGTAATTTTTCAGCAATTTTCTTATATTCTTCCTCAAGATCACGTACCTTTATTGCTACCTGATTAACGAAGTGTCGATACATAGATTCATCATTTCCTTCACTTACCGGAATCTTGATATTGATCCTTTTTACAAGATCTTCAACGGTGTAACTAGGTGAAGGAGCATTACTATAATCAAGTTCTTCAGGCTCCTCCCTTTGGATTCTCATCATCTTGAGGTCTTCAACAGGATTGGGCTCAGCTTTACCTGCAAATTTAGCTAGAATGAGAGTTTGAGTCTCGGTTATCTTACCTAGCTGTGCCTCAACAATCCTCGTTCTTTCTTGGAGGGCCTACAAATCATTCCTCAAACTTACATCTTGGTTAGATAATTTACCAAGCATAGCATCATGGTTCTCCATTATTTTAACAAGGATATTGTTTTTCTCATTTTGTAAGTCTATAAAGGACTTAAGTGTTTCTTGGAGACTACCATTACTTGATCCCATATTATTATTAGATTTACCTGCAGGACTAGAATAGTGTTTCTGAAAGTTAGGATTATAATTCTTCTTCCAAGCAGGGTTATAATCATTACGAGCTATGAAGTCTATTTCTGCAATATTTGTTTCTGGGATAGCTCTTACCTGGTTTTCCTTACCTTTTACATCTAATATGAACTCATCCAGCTTAGCATTGAGTTCTTCATTTTCTTGTGGTGAGACGGAGTTCACCTTATTCGTGTTTGATCTATCCACCTACCACTAGGCATGGTTGTCTTGCATATTGTCTAGCAGCTGCTTTTCTTTGGTAATATGTTTGCCCATAAATGTTCCTCTAGTTGCAGTATCAAGCATAGACTTAGACACATGATTAAGAGCATTATAAAAGAAATGGAGGATTAACCAATCTTCCATCACATGACTGGGATAGTTTCTCATGCATTATTTCATCCTCTCCCATACAATCTCTAGTGGCTCACACTCTTCCTGTCTAAAACCAGTAATATTAGATCTTAGTTGCATAGCCTTTGCAGGTGGGAAAAATTCAGTCATAAATAAAGAAGTACACTCCACCCATGATGCAATAGTATTTCGAGGCAAAGATAACAACCATTCTTTTACTCTTCCTCTAAGAGAGAAAGGAAATAAGCGCACTTTGACCGCATCAGGGTCAACATCTTTTATGCGCATCATATCACATATTTTAGTGAAAGTATTCAAGTATATACCTGTGTCCTCAACAGCAGAGCCTCCAAATTGATTATGTTGAACCGAACTTAAATAGTGGGGCTTAATTTCATAATCATCATTAGCAATTGCTGGCTGAGTGATGTGGCGTCTCCCATGCTTGATAGTGCCTATTGTGCTATCCCTGATTATGTTGTTGTTGCTACTATCAATACAAAGTTTTTGTTTTTATTTTTTCCCCACAAGGAAAACATCAGGGAGGCAATTGCAATCCAATATTGGTGGAACATGATGTCTTTGAAGGAGTCTAATTGAGGGCCACCTAGCAGCATGTTGAAGATGGAGGCACGCCTACAAAAGAGTCCTTTTTATTTGAGTGTGTTGTTTTATTTTCTGTTTAGGAAAATTTATGAGGACATCCCTACAATTACACCTACTGAAGATGCTCCAACGATTGCAAGGAAGGATCATTCCAATGAGATTAGAATTGGACCCATTACAAGAGCTCCTGCTAAGCTACTTGAACAACAGGTGAATTTGCTCCTAAACGAATCTGGTACTTTAATTGATGAGAACGTTATACTGCCTACGTCTATGCATTTATGTATGATCAGGTTCGTTGGTGAAACAAGCATGGTGCAAGGGGAAGAAGGGCTACAAGAGGAGCCTGACATGATGATCTCCCAAGGATGCGTGAGGGAGGAGCGGGAGGAAGGTGCAAGAGAAGATCATCAAAATGGAGGCCAAAAGATCTCCACCGATCGAAGATTTGGCGTGCATAATTAGTACACAGATACCGCCCGGAAACTTCAAAGTTTCCAGCCATACCGGACTGTCCGGCGCACTCCACCCGGAGTGTCCGACCTGACCAAACAGTCCGGCCTGTTTCCACCGGAGAGTCCGGCTACCGACCGAATCTGGTCCGAGTCGGCTTGTATCAGTTTGAGTCGTTTGCATTTAGTTTAGGTTTCTGGCCGCCCTAGCTGCCCATATAAGCCCTGGGACGACCCCTAGTTAGGGTTTAGACCATGTTTAAACCTTTTTGGAGTTTTTTCTTTCAAAGAACCTCTAGAATTACCCTGTGATCAAATTATACTACTGTAATTGAGTGTGATCTGTTGTTCCATTGGGAATTAGTAGATTGCAAACTACCGTTCGTGGTTAACGGCTGCGTGTGCAAGAGCGTGGTGTTGTGAATGTTCCACAGGGTTTGAGAGCTGTTGCTTTGGCATCAGGGTTTGAGTGGGAGAGTTCATAGCTACAGGCTAGTTATCTATCCACCATTATCATCATCGACAAGTGCTTGCTGAGAAGATTGGGCCACTCCATATCATCTTGGTATTAGATTTCCTCATTTACTCGGTGAGCATCCACAAATCCATCCATAGATTAGTTCGTGTTTTTCGTCCTATACAGAAAAAGCATTACAAAAAGAGTTGCCATAGACTACATTGCATCGTTTTTGAGTTTTAGTTGCTGATTGTATCTTCTCGCAGATCCGATCTGCATGTTTTCCTCGTAGGAGTCTAGTTTTCGTTTTTGTCTAGGTTTAGGGTTTGACCTTGTTTTTTGCTGTGTCCTCCATCACCTTTTTCCGCAAGTTTTTCATCATTATTCGAGTCCACATAGTGTACCTTTGTTTACATACCATAGACACAGCCTATCTACAGCATCCATGCCTAGGAACGTACCTACGAGACTAGTTGCTTTGCTCCGACAGGCTTCTTATTATGGTTTCGAAGTGCATAAATTTTCGTCGGACTCTTCGATCGACACACGCTGGACTATCCGACCCGACCAGAGTATCCAGCACATATCAACCGGACTATCCGGCCAAGTTCTGTTATAAGTTGCTGTACTCGTTTGCATTGAGTCATATAGTTAAAAAATCAAAAAAAGAGAAAAGAAAAGAGAACCAGTATAAAAAAGGAAAAGAGCTACACGCGTGACAAAAAAAAATATCAAAGTGTGCATTATTGGATGTCTTGTTGATCATAACACTTGTAGATTGAGCAATCTTGTGCCTGTTTACTTTGAGCTTTTACTAGTGTCTCTCTTGTGCATTGCAATATTCCTTTTCATAAGTTGCTTTGCCACGTTTATCTCCATCGTGTGTGTTTCTTGGGCTTTATACGATTAGCACTAGGACTTGTTTGCAGTGTAGTTAGGATACCATACCTACAGCTCCACCTTTAAATAACTTGTGTGCCCTGTGATCGTTCTCTATACCCTCGATAATCACTTGATCACATCAGTGCATCAGTCTTTGATTTCATTTTGGTAAATCATATCTATTCACTTTGGAACGGTAAGATCTAATTTCTTGTCAGTTGTGAGAGTTTCCACCAAACAGATTTTGATTTTGAAGGGAATATGCCCTGAGAGGCAATAATAAAGTTGATATTATACATATTCCAAGTATATGATAAATGTCTATTTTGCATGCTATAATTGTATTAATTTGGAAACGTTAATACATGTGTGTTTAATAAACAAAAGGAAAGTTCCTAGTTATGCCTCTCTTATAAACTAGCTCGTTGATTAACAAGATGATCGAGGTTTCCTGATCATGGACATTGGATGTTGTTAATAACGAGGTCAGATCATTAGTGGAATGATGTGATGAACATTCGTCTGAAGTATAGCATTACGATCAAAGTCATTGTGTTTATATTGCTATAACATCTAACAAAACAATCCTAGTCCTTAGACCATGAGATCATGTTAATCACTAACACTGGAAGAGTATCTTGATAACATAAAACGTCACACCATGAAAGGGTGATTATAAAGGTGGGTTCAGTGCTACAAAAGTGGTATGTAGAAGCTCATGGATCAAGAGTGGGATTTGTCCATCTTGATGATGGATAGATATACTCTAGGCCCTCTCGGTGATATCACATTGGTTAGATTGCAAACAAGTGATAAGATCACTAGAATGTTATATCACGGGAACGAGAAAAGAGTACATGTCGGTAACGGGATCAAACTAGGTATGGAGATACCGATGATCGAATATCGGACATGTAATATATCGCGAGACAAAGGGATTTAGTTACTAATGTTAAAGGTTCTCACGATCACAGAAGTCATCATAGAATGTGTAGGAGTCAATATGGATCTCCAGGTCCCGCTTCTGAGTATTGATCTGAGAGGGGTCTCGATCATGTCTGCATTATTCACGAACCGTAGGGCGATACACTTAAGGGACACCAACACCATTTGGAGCAAATGTGTTTTAGACGAATGAATTGCAAAGCGCTGGAATTATTTCAATAGACACCAAAACTGTTTCGGGTGAAATTGCTAAAATTGGTTCTAAATGTAATATTGAAATGTTCCAGGGGGTTTCATGTGAATGTTTGTTAATTAAAGTAATTAACAAAATTCTGAATAAATTTAATAAAAGAGTTTTATTAAATGAGAGAGCATTCAATTTTGAGAAATTTAATGCATTTAAAGTGAAGACTTTAAAGAGGAATGTTAAGGGACACTTTTATGTGGAGGGGGTTACCACCACATGAATGGGGGAGGTGAGGGGTCACCCCCCGTGGGGCGCTGGCCATGGGGAGGGGTACCCCCTCCTCCTATAAAAGGCCACCCCTCTCACCCTTCTTCCACACACCTCCTCGTGAAGGATCTCTCTCCCCCTCTAGAATTATTCCCCCATGGTCTCGGATTAGCGAGAAACCTGTTCCCGGTGGCATTTCGTCTGGAAGGAGTTGTTGCTTCCACTACATCGCTGGAGCGAGGAGGCGGAGGTTGTCCGGTGCCCTGAACGTGTGTGCAAGTGCGGATGCGCTACTGGTTTGCAGCGCTAGGACTTCCACACGATCTTGAGATTGGCAAGCATACGACTACATCATCTATTCCTACTCGTTAACAAAACTTTGTTGTCTTTGAGGGTAAGTTCTCCATGAATGTATATCCACCCGTTGCTTGTATCTAGTAGATAGATCTTGGCGTATAGTTCTCATCGTAGGAATTTTTTTGTTTTCTATGCTGCGAACCCTTCAGTGGTATCAAAGCATGATCTATGCGTAGGTGCTTTGCACGAGTAGAACACATAAGAGTATGTGGGCGGTGATGATCATGTTATTGCTTCTTATATGTACTTTGGATATTGGTGGCATAGTGGGATGAAGCGGCCCGGACCAACCTTACATGTCATCGCACATGAGACCGGTTCCACGACTGACATGCAACTAGTTTTGCATATGTTGCTAGCGTGTGTCTGTCTCTCCTACTATAGTTAATATCTGATTTACAATGAGTTGCTAATAATTTGGTTATCGTCGTTGTGGTTCCATGTTCGTAGGTAAGAATAGTTCTATCTTCGAAAGCTGTAAGCCACGTAAAACTTGCAATTGATAAATTAGAGGCATCTAGTTTATATCGTTGCTGGGCTTGTGTCATGATATGGTAATGTTGTGGGTTGATGTATAGTAGATACACTTACAACACACTTAACGTGTAAGTTCTATAGACCTTGGCCTTACACACAAAGGAATGATAGAGATCATACCATGATGCATATGATAGTGACCAAATGCAAGAACCATATCATTTCACTTTACACATATGATGTTCGCATCTTATATTGCTAGTTTGGTGTTTTAGTAGAATTATAAGATTATCCCTCATTTAAATATCAAGATAAAAATGTGTTCTTCCTAAAGTACGCATCGTTTATGTTTCGCCGCTTCAAGACATCTCGTGATGATCGGGTGTACTTGAATCCACGATCATATTTCGGGTGTAAGATAGTTTGACACACGCGAGTACTAAGGTTCTTACTTGGCGAGCCTAGCATGTACAGACATGGCCTCGGAACACAGACCGAAAGGTTAATCATGAGTCATATAGTTGATATGATTCCCATATAGATGCTCCCTTTGAAGCTACACCAACTCACGTGATGATCGGACTTGGTGTAGTGGATTTGGTTCATGTTATCACCAAAAAGACACGAGGGATGTTGTTTTTGAGTGGGAGTTTAGTTGAACTCAATCTATCATAAACTTAGTCTAAATAAACTTTACAAATTCTATTGTAGATGGCACCACCCGCTTTTAATTTCAATGTGTTCATGGAGAAAGAGAAACTTGCTGCAAATGGTAGCAAGTTCACCAACTAGGCTATGAATTTGAGGATTCTCCTCTCTGATGCACAAAAGAAATATGTGCTAGAAGCGCCGCTAGGCCCCCCACCAGCTCCAGATGCCCCTGATGAGGAAAATAATATTTATGTGACCCGTGAGGAGGACCACAATTTAGTTCATTGCGGCATACTGTATGGGCTAGAGCCAGAACTTCGAAAGCGTTTCGAAAAGGCAATGCCTTTGATACCATGGGTGAATTGAAATGATTTTCGATACCCATGCTTCCGTAGAGATTTATAATTCTTTAGAAAAGTTCTTTAGCTGCATGATGGAAGAGAACAGCTCCGTAAGTGAGCATGTACTCAAAATTTCTGGGTACACCGATAAGCTTGTGTCCTTGGGAATAACGATTCCCATTGATTTAGGCAAACATTGTGTTCTCCAATCTCTGCCACCTAGCTACAAGAGCTTCGTGATGAACTATAACATGCAGGGCATGAAGAAGACTCTCCCCGAGCTTCTGTCAATGCTTAAGACTGCAGAAGTGGAGATTAGGAAAGAACATCAAGTGTTGATGGTCAATAGGACCACCAGTTTCAAGAAAGACAAGAAGGGTAAACAGAAGGGAAAGAAGGGCGGCAAATCTATTGCTGTGCCTAAAAAGAAATCCCAGGCTGGCCCTAAGTTTTATACCGAGTGCTACTATTGTAAGGGGATTGGCCATTGGAAGCACAACCTCCCCAAGTTTTTGGCGGAGAAGAAAGCCGGCAAGGCAAACAAAGGTATATATGATATACATGTTATTGATGAGTACTTGACTAGTACTCACAGTAGGTATTTGATACCGGATCGGTTGCTAACATATGTAACTCGAATCAGGGGTTGCGGAACAAGCGACAGCTGGCAAGGGGTGATGTCAAGATGCGTGTCGGCAATGGATCAAGAGTTGATGTGATGGTAGTCAGAACGCTGCCTCTCCACCTACCATCGGGATTAGTTATAAACCTAAATAATTGTTATTTGGTGCCTTCACTGAGCATGAACATTATATCTGGATCTTGTTTGATTTGATGTGGTTATTCGTTTAAATCCGAAAACAATGGTTGTTCGATTTATATGGATAATATCTTTTATGGTCATGCACCCGTGATGAATGGTTTATTTCTGTTGAATCTCGATAGTACTCATACGCACATCCATAATGTTGATGCTAAAAGAATTAAACTTAATAATGATATATCTGCATATATGTGGCACTGTCGTCTAGGTCATATTGGCGTTAAGCGCATGAAGAAACTCCATTCCAATGGACTCTTATAATCACTTGATTTTGAATCATTTGATACATGTTAGCCATGCCTTATGGGCAAGGTGACACGAACACCGTTTTCCGGTTTAATGGAATGGGCGACAGATTTATTGGAAATCATACATACTGATGTATGCGGTCCAATGAGTGTGTTGGCACGAGGTGGATATCTTTATTTTGTTACTTTCATGGATGATTTGAGTGGATATGGGTATATATATTTGATGAAACATAAGTCTGAAACCTTTGAAAATTTCAAGGAATTTTAGAATGAAGTGGAAAATCATCGTAATAAAAAGATCAAATTTCTGTGGTCTGATCGTGGAGGTGAGTATCTAAGTTACGAGTTTAGCACACACATGAAAGAGTGTGGAATAGTTTCACAACTCACACCTGCCGGAACACCACAACGTAATGGTATGTCGAAATGTCGTAATCGTACTCTATTGGATATGGTTCGATCTATGATGTCTCTGACTAACTTGCCACTATCATTTTGGGTTATGCACTGGAAACCGCTACATTCACTTTAAACCGGGCACCGTCTAAATCCGTTGAAACAACACCGTATGAATTATGGTTTGGAAATAAACCTAAGCTATCATTTATTAAAGTTTGGGGATGTGATGTTTATGTGAATAAAATTCAATCGGATAAACTCGAACCCAAAGCGGAAAAATGCGTCTTCATAGGATACCCTAAATAAACAATTGGGTATTCCTTCTATCACAGATCCGAGGGAAAGGTTTTCGTTGCCAAAAATGGATCCTTTCTAGAGAAAGAGTTTCTCGTGAAAGGTGTGAGTAGTCGAAAGGTAGAACTCGAAGAGGTTATTGAACCTTCTCTTCGTGGAATGGCGAGTGGCGCAGAACCAGAGGTCGTTCCGGAGTTTACTTCACCAAATGAAGAAGGAACTAATGATAATGATCATGAAACTCCGAAAGAGGACACTACTGAACCTCGCAGGTCAAGCAGGACACGTGCAGCTCCTGAACTATACGGGAATCATGTTGTAAATTTCATGGTTCATGAAATAGATGACCCTGCAACGTATCAGAAGCTATGATGAGCCTAGATTCCAATGAATGGCTATAAGCCATGAAATCCGAGATGGAATCCATGTACGAAAACCAGGTTTGGACCTTGGTGGACTTACCTCATGACCGAAAGGCCATTGAGAATAAATGGATTTTCAAAAGAAAAACTAATGTTGATGGTAATGTAACCGTCTATAAAGCTCGACTTGTCACAAAAGGGTTTCGACAAATTCAAGGAGTTGACTATGATGAGGCATTCTCTCCCGTAGCGATGCTAAAATCAGTTAGGATTATGTTAGCAATTGCTGCATATTTTGATTATGAAATATGGCAGATGGATGTCAAAACTATGTTCCTCAATGGTAACATTGAAGAAGAGTTGTATATGATACAACCAAAGGGTTTTGTCGATCCTAAAGATGCTAACAAGGTGTGCAAGCTTCAACAATCCATCTATGGACTGAAGCAAGCATCACGGAGTTGGAATCTCCGCTTTGATGAGGTGATCAAAGAGTTTGGAGTTGTCCAAACTTATGGAGAGTCTTGTATTTACAAGAAAGTGAGTGGGAGCAATGTGGCATTTCTGATATTATATGTGGATGACATATTATTGATTGGAAATGATATAGATCTTTTAAACAGTGTTAAAAGTTATCTAAACATCAAATTTTCTATGAAAGACCTTGGTGAAGCGTCATATATATTAGGCATAAAGATCTATAAAGATAGATCAAGACGCCTAATAGGGCTATCGCAAAGTACATACCTTGACAAGATTTTAAAGAAGTTTAAACTAGACGAAAGTAAGAAGGGGTTCTTACCTATGTTGCAAGGCAAGCCATTGAGTAAGACTCGAAGTCTGGCTATGGAAAAAGAAAGAGAGATAATGGATAAGATCCCCTATGCTTCAACCATAGGCTCTATAATGTACGCCATGCTATGTACAAGACCGGATGTGGCACATGCTATTCGTTTGACTAGTAGGTAGCAATCTGATCCAGGTTTGGAACACTGGATAGCAGTCAAGAATATCCTTAAGTACTTGAGAAGAACTAAGGAAATGTTTCTTGTATACGGAGGTGAAGAAGAGTTGGTCGCTATTTGTTATGTTGAAACTAGCTTTGACACTGATCCGGATAACTCTAAGTCTCAATCCGGATACGTATTTCTGATGAACGGAGCTCCAAACAACCCATGGTAACAAGGTCAACAACGGAGGCAGAATATATTGCTTCTTTAGAAGCAGCATAGGAAGCGGTTTGGATGAAGGAGTTCATTATCAAACTGGCTGTGGTTTCTAGTGCGTTGGATGCAATAATGATCTATTGTGACAACGATGGAGCCATAGCCAACGCAAAGGAACCAAGGTCTCACAAGAATTCCAAACATATTAAGCGCCGGTTTCACTCCATCCGTGAGCATGTCAAGGATGGAGATATAAATATTTGTAAAGTACATACGGATCTCAATCTAGCAGATCTGTTGACTAAAACTCTCCCTAGAGAAAAACAAGATCAACACCAGAACTCCATGGGTGTTAGATTTATCACCATGTAACTAGATTATTGTCTCTAGTGCAAGTGGGAGACTGAAGGGAATATGCCCTGAGAGGCAAGAATAAAGTTGTTATTATACATATTCCAAGTATATGATAGATGTTTATTTTGCATGCTATAATTGTATTAATTTGGAAACGTTAATACATGTGCGTTTAATAAACAAAAGGAAAGTTCCTAGTTATGCCTCTCTTATAAACTAGCTCGTTGATTAACAAGATGATCAAGGTTTCCTGATCATGGACATTGGATGTTGTTAATAACAAGGTCAGATCATTAGTCGAATGATGTGATGAACAGTCATCCAAAGTATAGCATTACGATCAAATTCATTGTGTTTATGTTTCTATAACATCTAACAAAGTAATCCTAGTCCTTAGACCATGAGATCATGTTAATCACTAACACTGGAAGAGTATCTTGATAAGATCAAACATCACACCGTGAAAGGGTGATTATAAAGGTGGGTTCAATGCTACAAAAGTGTTGTGTAGAAGCTCATGGATCAAGAGTGGGAATTTTCCATCCCGATAACTGATAGATATACTCCGGGCCCTCTTGGTGATATCACATTGGTTAGCTTGCAAGCAAGTGATAAGATCACTAGAATGTTATATCACGGGAACGAGAAAAGAGTACATGTCGGTAACGAGATCAAACTAGGTATGGAGATACCGATGATTGAATCTTGGACATGTAATATATCGCGAGACAAAGAGATTTAGTTACTAATGTTAAAGGTTCTCACGATCACAGAAGTCATCGTAGAATGTGTAGGAGTCACTATGGATCTCGAGGTCCCGCTTCTGATTATTGATCTGAGAGCGGTCTCGATCATGTATGCATTATTCATGAACCATAGGGTGACACACTTAAGGGACACGAACACCATTTGGAGAAAATGTGTTTCAAACGAATGAATTGCAAAGCACTGGAATTATTTCAATAGACACCGAAATTGTTTTGGGTGAAATTACTGAAATTGGTTCTGCATGTAATATTGAAATGTTGCAGGGGGTTTTATGTGAATGTTTTTTAATTAAAGTAATTAACAAAATTATGAATAAATTTAATAAAAGAGTTTTATTAAATGAGAGAGCATTAAATTTGGAGAAATTTAATGCATTTAAAGTAATGGCTTTAAAGATGAATGTTAAGGGACACTTTTATGTGGAGGGTTACCACCACATGAATGGGGGAGGTGAGGGGTCACCCCCATGGGGCACCAGCCATGGGAAGGGGTACCCTCCTCCTCCTCCTCCTATAAAAGGCCACCCCTCTCACCCTTCTTCCACACACCTCCTCATGAAGGATCTCTCCCCCTCTAGAATTATTCCCTCATGGTCTCGGATTAGCGAGATACAAGTTCCCGGTGGCATTTCATCTGGAAGGAGTTTTTGCTTCCACTGCATCGCTGGAGCGAGGAGGCGGAGGTTGTTCGGTGGCCTCAACGTGCGTGCGAGTGCGGATGCGCCGCTGGTTTGTGGTGCTAGGACTTCCACACGATCTTGAGATCGGCAAGCGTATGACTACATCATCCACGAGTTCCTACTCGTTAACAAAACTGTGTTGTCTTCGAGGGTAAGTTCTCCATGGATGTATATCCACCCGTTGCTTGTATGTAGTAGATAGATCTTGGCGTACAGTTCTCATCGTAGGAATTTTTTGTTTTCTATGCTGCGAACCCTTCAAATTTTTGCACTAACCTACTAATCATGTCTTCTAGTGATGATGATGTTGTGTCGTAGAAAAAGAAGGATGAGGAACTTGTTAATTGGCGCGAATATGAGGCTTTGAAATCCCACTTGACACATGTGTTTACTCACACGACAGATGCCATTCACAAGAATATCGAGGACGTGCAAATGACATTGAATCAGAATGTTGGCATAGTCACTACTATTCAAACACAAGTGACATCAATCAATGTCAATGTCGCAGCATTCTGTTGAGGCCTTGACAGTAGCAATACAACAACGGCAGGAACACCCACATGATGATGCTTCTGATGACTATGATGAGGGTAGTGCGGCTGATGTTGCCCCACATCTTGGCAAGGGACGTGCCAATCCCGCTGCACCTGCGCCTGCTACTGCACCTGCGTATGGCCACGGGTTTGCTCCTATTGGGCGTGCTCAACGTGTTTATAACCAAGCTGTTGATGATGGTTTCGGCAAGCCAAAATTCTCAATTCCCTAGTTCGATGGCTCAATTGATCTTGAAGATTACCTCACATGGGAGTTGAAGATTGAGAAACTCTGGCGATTGTTTGACTATCCAGAAAACAAGAAGGTCAAGCTTGCAGCGTCAGAATTTGATGGATATGCTTTGCGCTGGTGGGATGCTCTTGTGCAAAATCGAAGGGATGACAATCAACTTTCTGTGATGGATTGGCGCAAGATGAAGAGGATTATGAAGGCTCATTTTGTACCCACCAACTACTTGCGATTAGTTTTGATAAGTTGACACAATTGAAGTAAGGAACCATGACTGTTGATGAGTATTACATAGAGATGGAGATGCTTATGCAACGTGCTAGAGTTTGTGAATCTCTTGAGATGACCATGCAGCGATTCCTCAACAATTTGAAGTTATCAATCAAGAGCATTGTTCATCATCACAAGTATGAGACTATGAATGAGCTATTGCACCATGCTAGAGAGGCTGAATCACAGTTGGCTAAAGAAGCTAAGTCACGTGCAAGGTTTCTGTCTACAAGTCGTTTTTCGACGAGGTCTACACCGCCGCCACCTACGGCGACACCTGCAGCGGCTACTAGCCACCCTTCACCATCGGCCAAGCCTTCTCCCACGTCTTCTTATGGTTCCAATGCTAGGAAGCCTGTTGCTCGTGCTGCTAGCTCGGGTTCCAATATGTCAACCACACGTACGCGCGATGTGGAGTGCCATACTTGTGCAGGTCGAGGACACTACAAGAGAGATTGTCCCAACCACAAGGTGATGTTTGTCAATGAACAAGGAGTGTATGAGAGTGGAGATGATGTTGATACTCATGGCGATGATGGATATGATAGCGAGGACGGTAGGATGCCTTCCCTGAGCATGCGCCTATGATAGTGGTCTCTCCACGTACCCTTAGTGTACAGCCTATTGTTGACTCTCAGCACTGCAACTTGTTCCAAACAAAAGCACTCATTGGCCTTAACAAAGTTTGCAAGGTAATCATTGATGGAGGTAGCTGCAGAAATCTTGCAAGTAAGGAGTTATGTGCCAAGTGGAATTTGACTTATTTACCTCATCCCAAGCCCTACTACATACAATGATTGAGTGACAATGGTGAGATGAAGTTAAACCATATGGTACGTGTGAATTTTGAAATAGGACCATACAAGGATTCTATTGACTTTGATGTTATTCCTATGACTGTTTGCCATCTCTTATTGGGTCGGCCTTGGCTTTATATCGCCATGTGCAACACAATGGTCGTGCCAATACATATCACTTGGAGTTCAAGGGCAAGAAGATTAATTTGCAACCAATGACACCATAGCAGATTATGAATAAGTCTCGTCAAAAGATAGAAGTGAACTTGGAGGAAGCATCTATAGATAGGCGAGAGAGTGTTGCAGCTGTACATGATGTAATACAGCCCAAAAAGAATGATATAACGAAAAGTGAGAGAGTGCCTGGTCTAGTGATATTAGCGATGAAGGAAGATATGAGAGAGTTTCGTGAGGATCCTACAGCCATGCCAATTGTGCTCATGTATAAGGGCAAGGTATTGGTTTCTAACGACATGACCCATTTTTCTCTTGGTGTGTCTACTGTTTTGCAGGATTTTGGCGATGTGTTTCTAGAAGATGTACCAGCAGGATTGCCTCCATTGTGTGGCATTGAGCATCAAATCGACTTGATCCGTGGCGCCACATTACCAAACCGTGCACCCTATAGGACCAACCCTGAAGAAACAAAGGAGATACAAAAACAAGTACATGTGTTAATGGATAAAGGGTACATTCGTGTTTCTCTTAGCCCTTGTGATGTTCCTGTTATTTTAGTACCTAATAAAGATGGTACATGGCGCATGTGCATAGATTGTAGAGCTATTAATAACATCACTATTCGATATCGTCATCCTATTCCACGCTTAGAGGATATGCTAGATGAATTGAGTGGTGCTGCTATTTTCTCTAAGATTGATTTGCGTAGTGGTTATCATCAAATTAGGATGAAAGAAGGGGATGAATGGAAAACTACTTTCAAAACAAAATTTGGTTTGTATGAGTGGTTAGTTATGCCGTTTGGTCTTACTAATGCACCTAGTACTTTCATGAGATTGATGAATCATGTTTTGAGAGAATTTATTGGTCATTTTATGGTTGTTTATTTTGACGATATACTTATCTATAACCACAACGAAACTGAACATTATAATCATATCCGACAAGTTTTGCAAATGTTGCATGATAATAAATTGTATGCTAATCTTGAGAAGTGCACATTTGCAAAAGATAAGGTCATATTTCTAGGATTTGTTGTATCTGAGCATGGGGTAGAGGTAGATCAATCTAAAATTGAATCAATTCAGAATTGGCCTATTACCATGAATGTTAGTCAAGTGCGTAGTTTCCATGGATTAGCTAGTTTCTATAGGTGCTTTGCGAAGGATTTTAGCACTATTGCTGCACCATTGAATGATTTGACTAAGAAAGGTGTGCCATTTGTGTGGGGCGCGACCCAAGATATTGCTTTTGATACATTGAAACGTTTGCTTACTTTTGCACCATTACTTGTGTTACCTGATTTTTCAAAGCAATTTGAAGTTGAATGTGATGCTAGTGGTATAGGTATTGGTGGCGTTTTGATGCAAGAGGGTCGCCCTATAGCATATTTTTCTGAGAAACTTACTTGTGCTAGATTGAACTATCCTATTTATGACAAAGAATTGTATGCACTTGTTAGAGTACTTGAAGTTTGTCAACATTATTTGTGGAAAAAAGAATTTATCATACATTCTGATCACGAAGCATTGAAGTATTTGAAAGCTCAATCAAACTTGCATAGAAGATTAGCTAAATGGGTTGAGTTTATTGAATCTTTTCCGTGCATAATTTAGTATAAGAAGCGAAAAGAGAATGTAGTTGCTGATGCTTTGTCTAGGAAGAACATGCTATTAACCAATCTTGATGTTAAAATTCCTGGATAAGTATCATATGGATGATGGATATTTGTTTAGAGCTAACAAATTATGCATTCCAGAATCATCGTTGCGTTTGTTCTTAGTGCATGAATCACATGTTGATGGTTTGATGGGTCACTTTGGGCGTGAGAAGACTGCTCATGCTCGCTGATCATTTTTATTGGCCCAAGATGAGGCGTGATGTCTACAGATTTGTGAGCAGTTGTATTACATGCCACAAGTCGAAATCCAAGTTATAGGCTCAGCATTTGTATACACCTGTCTCTGCACCTACTACACCATGGGAAGACATTAGTATGGATTTTGTGCTAGGTCTACCTAAAACACAGAGAGGTTCTCTAAGATCGCTCGTTTTATTGCCTACCACAAAAGCGACGATGCGTCGCATGTTGTTAACCTATTTTTCAGGGACATCGTGAGATTACATGGAGTACCTAAGAAGATTGTTTCTGACCGTGATGTGAAGTTCATGAGCTACTTTTGGAAGACCTTATGGGGGAAGCTGGGAACGAAGATGTTATTCAGTACTACATGTCATCCCCAAACTGATGGTCAAATAGAGGTGGTGAATCAAACATTGTCACAGCTGTTGAGGACTAGGATTAAAAAGAATCTGCGGGAGTGGGAAGAGTGTTTGCCACATGTTGAGTTTGCATACAACAGGGTGGTGTGTTCCACTACTCAGCTTTGTCCTTTTGAGGTGGTGTATGGCTTCAAGCCATTAACGCCACTTGATTTGTTGCCTCTACCATTACATGAGAGAGTTGATATGCAGGCATCAAAACGTGGTGAATACGTGAATAAGATTCATGAGAAGACTTGAGAGGCTATTGAGAAGAAAGGCAAGAACATTGCTGCTGCAAGGAATCTAGCAAAGAAGGAAGTTGTGTTCAAGCCTGGTGACATGGTATGGGTGCATCTACGCAAGGATAGGTTCCCACAATATCAGAAGTCAAAATTGAAGCCACGTCGTGCTGGTCCTTACAAGGTGTTAGCCAAGATTAAAGATAATGCCTACTCGATTGATATACCTATTGAGGAGTTTGGTGGAGTTAGCAATAGATTCAACGTTGTTGATTTATCACCATATGATGGAGAAGACCTTGGAGCGTCGGGGTCGACGCCTTTTCAAGGGGGAGATGATGAGGAAATCCCTACAATTACACCTACTAAATTAGCTCCAACTGTTGCAAGGAAGGATTAGTCCAATGAGATTAGAATTGGACCCATTACAAGCGCTCGTGCTAAGCTACTTGAACAACAGGTGAGTTTGCTCCTAAACAAATCTGGTACTTTAATTGATGAGAACTTTATACTTCCTAAGTCTATGCATTTATGTATGATCAGGTTCGTTGGAGAAACAAGAATGGAGCGAGGAGGAGAAGGGCTACAAGAGGAGCCCAGCATGATGATCGCCCAAGGATGCGCGAGGGAGGAGCGGAAGGAAGGCGCAAGAGAAGATCATCAAAATGGAGGACACAAGCTCTGCACAACCGGAGTGTCCGGCCGAGTCCACATGGACTGTCCGGCCTGCCCGAGAGAAGATTTGGCGCGGACAATTAGTACCCTAGTTCAGACACTACCCAGACACCGCCCTAAAACTTCAAAGTTTCTGGCCATACCGGACTATCCAACGCACTCCACCCGGAGTGTCCGACCTGACCGGACTATCCGGCCCATTTCCACCGGAGTGTCCGGCCGCCGACCAAATCTGGTCCGAGTCGGCTTGTATTAGTTTGAGTCGTTTACGTTTAGTTTCGGTTTCTGGCCGCCCCAGCCGCCCTTATAAGCCCTGGGATGACCCCTAGTTAGGGTTTAGACTATGTTTAAACTATTTTGGAGTTGTTTCTTTCAAAGAACCTCTGGAATTACCCTCTGATCGAATTATACTATTGCCATTGAGTGTGATCTATTGTTCCATTGGGAATTAGTAGATTGCAAACTACTCTTCGTGGTCGACGGCTTATACGTCCAAAACATATCTACTTTCCCGAACACTTTTGCTATTGTTTCTCCTCTAAACTTGTGTGATTTGGATGCAACTAACACGGACTGGCGCTGTTTTCAGCAAAATTGCCTTGGTGTCTAGTTTTTGTGTAGAAAATTAACTATCAGGAAAAATCCCGGAAAATATGCCAAAAATCCTATTTCACCAGAAGACTCATGGAGCCAGAATACGAGACGGAGTGGGGCTAGGGCCCAGCCACACCACCAGGCCGCGCGGGCTGGGCCTGGCCGCACCAGGGGGGGGTCTGGCCACCCAAGACAACCCCTCGGTCTCCCTCTTCGCCTATAAGATGCCTTCTGACCTAAAAACTCATGGGGTTCGATGTTTTTCCAGAAGGAGTTCTGCTCCGCCGCCACCACTAGATTCCACAAAACAGCACTAGAAACTCCATTCTGGAACCCTGTCGGGACGGGGAATTGGAGGACATCATTGCCATCATCATCACCATCACTTCTCCGTAGACCATCCATGTTTCCCCCATCTATGAGTGAGTAAGCCCCCACTGTAGGCTATGGGGATGGTAGGGATTGGATGAGATCGTTCATGTAATGGCATCATATTATTAGGGCATGGTTCCTAGTATCTATTATTAGTGCTTTTTGACTTTGTTGCAACTTGTTATGCTTAATGCTTGTCACTAGGTCCCGAGTTCCATGATTTCAGATCTGAACATGTTATTGATTCATTATGATAGTATTGTTTATGGTCTTACCTGCAAGTTGTATACACACGTTGTTGTCTGGAAGCAATGGCCCCGAAGTGACCGAAATCGGGATAACCGGAGGGAATGGCTTTGATGTGAGGATCACATGTGTTCACGGAGTGTTAATGCTTTGCTCTGGTGCTCTATTAAAAGGAGCGCCTGAATGGCCAGTAGTTCCCTTGAGGCCCCGCTGCAAACGGGCTGGCAGGACAAAAGATGTTGTGAAAGTTCTCATTGAGAGCACGTATGACTATATACGGAACACATGCCTAGGATTATCTTGTACTTGGATGCTTTATCTTATTTATCTGCAATTGACCTATGTTCTAATTGCTATGTGAATTGTCTTGTCCATACAACGCCCGTCCATCCATCCCTATGCCTACCGCACTCAAATCCTACTGTTTACTGGTATTGTTACTACTGTCTTTACTTTACTACTATTGTTACTTTACTATTCCTACTACAAAACTGTTGCTACTGATAAACTGTTGTGAGCAAGATTGTTTCCAGGTGCAGCTGAATTGACAACTCAGTTGTTAAGGCTTATAAATATTCTTTGGCTCCCGTTGTGTCGAATCAATAAATTGGGTTTCACTTCCTTCGAAAATACTGCGATACACCCCCTATACTTATGGGTCATCAACGGCTACGTGCGCAAGACCGTGAAGTTGTGAATATCCCACAGGGTTCGAGAGTTGTTGCATTGGCATCAGGGTTCGAGCGGGAGAGTTCATAGCTGCAGGCTATTTATCTATCCACCATTATCATCATCGACAAGTGCTTGCTGAGAAGATCGGGCCACCCCATATCAAAAACTAGGTCCGAGTCAAGTTGTTTTTATTTTCCTAGTTGGTTTTTTCTTGCGAGTCAAGTTGAGTCAACTACTATATAAAGCCAGGGGTGTGCACCATTGTAAGGGAGTTGAAATTATATTGAGTTGAGAATATAGAAAAGGTCCCATGTCAGGGGACACCAATATCGTGTGTGAGTTTGCTTGCTGATCCACGAGGGTCTGTTACTGCTTGTGTGGAGTTAATCATCTTCTCAATGCTAGTTGCTAGGATTTATGGTTTGTGTAAACGGATCGGATCTCCTTTGTATCTTTGCTGATATTTATCTGTTGATCATCGTGAAAGATCGGGCCTAAACCCCCTTTGGATATGTTGATCCGTATAATCTTGGTGTCAGATTCGTCGGGTTTCTCACAGCGATTTTCTGCTGAGATTTATCTGCTGCTTTTCTTTTGAGGACTAGAAGATCTACTGGAATTTTAGTTACCGGAGGCAATCTACAAAGACACCGGTCTTGTTGATCTATTTGCTTGTTTCTACTGAGAAGTTTTGCTGCCGGAGGCTCAGGCCAAGGCACCGATCCTATTGATCTTGGATTTGAGGTGTTGGAGATCCGCTACATAGTTGTACCGTTTGCTGATTAGCTAAAATTTGAGATCGATCTGTGCAGCATGAAACAAAAGTATTTTTCCTCAGATTGATCTGTTGCTTTTCCATTCACGTGCCTTGAGCTCCGTGAAGGAGTTCTACTACTGCACGCCTACTACTGAATCTATGGCCGTGTACATTCGGCGAGTTGGTTTTTTCCAGGAGTTTAAAAGAAAAAGGAAAGTGGAGATTGAGTTGGTGGACACGATTTAGAATTGTTTGGTACGTGAGACTGGCCAAGTGCACGGACCAGCAAAAGGAAAGGTGCCAGGAATTTTGGATCAGGAAGTCTTGTTCCGATTTTTTTGCCGGCGCACACGAGATTGCTCCGCTCGACCAGGATTAGCGGGATCGCTATCAGCGCGCTGCACCACAGACGATTCTACGGTTGAGCGAGACCGGCCGCGCTCGCTCTGCTTGATTGTGGTAACCTTGCCATGCGCCTAACTTCTCTAGCAGGCCGGCCCATCTGCTTCATCGCCTGGCCGCACCCTGGCACGATCGACATCGATCGCTAGCCTCGATTTCTAGCTTTCTACTGCCACCTGATCTGAAACTATTGTTGTTGGTTCAGTCTGACGAGGAGTGTTTTCGATTCAGTTACCAGGATCATGGACGAGGTGATATATGTATCCACGGTATTTTGGCTAGAGGAGGAAGGCTCAGGCTATGGAGATAGGTTATTTCATACAAAGGCAAAAGTTCGAGATAGAGCTTGTGCGTTAACAATCGACTACAACAATCTGATCAATGTTGCGAGTTTTGAGATGGTTGAGAAGTTAAATCTGCCAACAACGATGCATCCACAACCGTACCTACTTCATTGGGGTTAGAACAATCTCGCAATTACGCAACAAACAACAGTCCAATTTTCACTGGGGAATCTATCATTGGAAGTTTTGTAAGACGTGATTCCATTGCATATTGTCTCGTGTCATCTACTATTAGGTAGACCATGGTGCAATGTCCAAGGTGCAGTTTACCATATGGATGACGCCTACAATTATTTCAAGTATTCAGTTCAATACGACAAGTCAGAATACAATCTGTTGTCCATGAACAAGGTATTGTTCAAGTCTTGGCGTGATGAACGGCTAAAGCAACATCGGGAACAAGAAGAGGTGAAGAAGGAGGACGAAGCTGTTGAAATATTTTCTGCACCTGTTCAATCTATGGAAGGGACTCCTGACACTCCTGTTGCTGCATGTGTTGAAGGGACAGTGCCACCTCCACATATTTTTGTTTTGAGAACTGACTTGAAACCTAGGACGGTTTCTCCTGAAGGGGGGAGGATGATGTGGTGTCTCCCATGCCTTATAGTGCCTATTGTGCTATCCCTGATTATGTTGTTGCTACTACTATCAAGACAAAGTTTTTACTTTTATTTTTACCCCACAAGGAAAATATCAGGGAGGCAATTGGAGTCCAATATTGGTGGAGCATGATGTATTTGAAGGGGTCTGGTTGGGGGCCACCTAGAAGCATGTTGAAGATGGAGGCACGCCTACAAAAGAGTCCTTTTTATTTGAGTGTGTTGTTTTATTTTCTGTTTAGGAAAACTTGGTCCGAGTCAAGTTGTTTTTATTTTCCTAGTTGGTTTTTTTGGCAAGTCAAGATGAGTCAGCTACTATATAAATCCAGGGGTATGCACCATTGTAAGGGAGTTGAAATTATTTTGAGTCGAGAATACAGAAAAGGTCCCATGTCAGGGGACACCAATATCGTGTGTGAGTTTGCTTGCTGATCCGCAAGGGTCTGTCGCTGCTTCTGTAGCTGAGATTGACCAATGACAAGACCACCATGACCCGCCAAGTTCATCTACCACCGGTGCCACTTGAGACCGACACCGACAATTGAAGTTGAAACCCCAAGTACGCCGACATGGAACCAGAGATCCTAGACCCGAAGACCCTGAGTCCCCCTTCATGGATACGATGGCCGAGACCCTGAAGACCCCGATCCCGGAGTCTGAAGACCGATCTCGTCGAACCCGAACCCTATTGAACCCTCGGAAACCAAGGTCGCCGATACCCTATGTGTGACCCCGATCCGAGCCCTCTATTTTGTGAATAGCCATCCATATACTTGTTGCATATGAATTGGTCATGATCGCATACATATTCATTTGTTTGGGGGTATTTTGTCGACTCACCTAACAATTCAGTATGGAGACTATATGTGGGCTATTCTAGTCTTATATTGACTGCATTTAAATTTGTGTAGTGAACCGATGCCATGTTTTGCCTTGTTAAGCCAACATTTAAATTGCAGGGTACCTAAACAACATGAATGTTATAATTAATTGTCGGACCCTGGTTCTGCTTAATATTGCCTAATTGCATCGCATGTTTGCCATGCCATACATCATACATGCATCATGCTGATTTTCTGCCTGAGTATTAAACAGTGCATCCAGTGTTTCCTTTAGTTCTTTGCTACTTCATGGATTAGGCCGTTGAGTTGATGCGAGCTTCGAACCAATCTCTGGTGAACCTTCGGCTATGTTTTCCAGGTGAGCATTCTCCCCTTTGTACCTATTTTGCATTCATAGTCTTTACTTCCTCCTATTTATCTATTGCTATCCGTGTCATGATGCTTTAGTTTTCCATACCATGTATATTCCTTCCAGCCTCTATATTGCCTCGGACACCTCCTATTGCACGTTGTATGGTAGATACTGGGCCTTGTGAGTCGTAGTTGCTTTCTAAGGTGTTGTTGTACATCATCGATGTTCCACCGTTGTTGTGAGGTTTGTGTAAGGAATATGCCCGAGAGGCAATGATAAAGTGGTTATTATCTTATTCCTTGTTTATGATAAATGTTTATTTTGCATGCTATAATTGTATTAATTTGGAAACGTTAATACATGTGTGTTTAAAAAACAAAAGGAAAGTTCCTAGTTATGCCTCTCCTATAAACTAGCTCGTTGATTAACAAGATGATCAAGGTTTCCTGATCATGGACACTAGATGTTGTTAATAACGAGGTCACAACATTAGTGGAATGATGTGATGAACATTCATCCGAAGTATAGCATTACAATCAAAGTGATTGTGTTTATATTGCTATAACATTATACGAAGTAATCCTAGTCCTTAGACCATGAGATCATGTCAATCACTAACACTGGAAGAGTATCTTGATAACATCAAATGTCACACCGTGAAAGGGTGATTATAAAGGTGGGTTCAGTGCTACGAAAGTGTTATGTAGAGGCTCATGGATCAAGAGTGGGATTTGTCCATCCCGATGACGGATAGATATACCCTGGGCCCTCTCGGCGATATCACATTGAGAATAGCACTATAATGTTATATCACGGGAACGAGAAAAGAGTAGATGTCGGTAACGAGATCAAACTAGGTATGGAGATACCAATGATCGAATCTCAGACATGTAATATATCACGAGAGAAAGGGATTTAGTTATGACGTTGAAGGTTCACATGATCAGAAGAGTCATCATTGAATATGTGCGAGTCAGTACGGATCTCCAGGTCCCACTGCTGATTATTGATCAGAGAGGGGTCTCGATCATGTTTGCATTATTCGCGAACCGTAGGGTGACACACTTAAGGGATACTGACGCAATTTGGAGCAAATATGTTTCAGATAAAGATTTAAGAAAGCGCTAGAATTATTTCAATAGACACCGAAACTATTTCGGGTGAAATTGCTGAAATTGGTTTTGCATGTAATATTGAAATGTTGCAGGGGGTTTTATGTGAATGTTTTGGTAATTAAAGTAATTAAAAAAATTCTGAATAAAATTAATAAAATAGTTTTATTAAATGAGAGAGCATTAAATTTGGAGAAATTTAATGAATTTAAAGTGGAGACTTCAAAAGGGAATGTTAAGGGGCAAATTTATGTGGAGGGGGTTACCACCACAAGAATGGGGGAGGTGAGGGGTCACCTCCATGAGGTGCCTGCCATGGGGAGGGGTACCCCCCTCCTCCTATAAAAGGCCCCCCTCTCACTCCTTCTTCCTCACACCTCCTCGTGAAGGATCTCTCTCCCCCTCTAGTATTTTTCCCCATGGTCTCGGATTAGCGAGATACATGTTACCGGTGGCTTTATCTGGAAAGGAGTTGCTGCTTCTGCTGCTTTGCTGGAGCAAGGGACGGAGGTTGTCGGGGTACCGGACATGTGTGCGATCACGGATGTACTGCTGCTTTGCGGTGCTGGACTTGGTGGTGCTGGATTTGCTGGAGCTAGATCTGATGGACGTGCTGGAGCTGGACCTGCTGGACTTCATCACGATCTTGAGATCGACAAGTGTATGACTACATCATCCAGGAGATCCATCTCATTAACAAAGCTTTGTTGTCTTTGAGGGTATGTTCTCTATGGATGTATATCCACCCGTTGCTTGTATCTAATAGATAAATCTTGGCATATAATAGTTCCCATCATAGGTATTTTTTTGTTTTCTATGCTGCGAACCCTTTAGTGGTATCAGAGCCTGATCCATGCGTAGGTGCTTTGCACGGGTAGTCACACATATGTTTATATGTGGGTGATGATGATCATGTTATTGCTTCTTTCATGTATTTTGGATATTGGTGGCATAGTGGGATGAAGCGACCCGGACCAACTTTACATGTCATCGCACATTAGACCGGTTCCACGACTGACATGTAACTAGTTTTGCATAAGTGGCTGGTGGGTGTCTATCTCTCCTACTATAGTCAATATCTGATTTACAACGAGTTGATAATAACTTAGTTATCATCGTTGTGGTTCCATGTTCGTAGGTAAGACCGGTTCTATCTTCAAAAGCCCTAAGCCACATAAAAACTTGCAATTGATAAATTAGAGGCATCTAGTTTAGATCGTTGCTGGGCTAGTGTCATGATATGGAAATGTTGTAAGTTGATGTATATTTGATACCCTTACAACACACCTAACGTGTAAGTTCCATAGACTTTGGCCTTACACACAAAGGAATGATAGAGATCATACCACGATGCATATGATGGTGATCAAATGCATGGACCATATCATCCCACATTACACATATGATGTTTGCATCTTATATTGTTAGTTTAGCGCTTTTAGTAGCATTATAAGATGATCCCTCATTTAGATATCAAGATAAAGATGTGTTCTTCCTTAAGAATGCACCGTTTATGTTTCGCCGCTTCAAGACATCACGTGATGATCGGGTGTACTTGAATCCACCATCATATTTCGGGTGTAAGAAAGTTTTACACACGCGAGTACTAAGGTTCTTACTTGGCGAGCCTAGCATGTACATACATGGCCTCGGAACATGGACCAAAAGGTTAAGCATGAGTCATATAGTTGATGTGATACCCATATTGATGCTCGCCTTTGAAGCTACACCGACTCACGTGATGATCGGACTTGGTGTAGTGGATTTGGTTCATGTAATCACCAAAAAGGCACGAGGGATGTCGTTTTTGAGTGGGAGTTTATTTCTAATTTGGATTAGTCGAACCAAATTTATCATAAACTAAATCAAAGTGAATTTGTATAATTTGTTGTAGTCATTGGCATTCGTTTACTACCTTATGCTTAGTTGTAATTGAGATAATAGAACTATAGAATTATGGATATTTACTTTACGAACTGGTATCGTATTATTTTGAGTGTCAATCTAAAGTTTAGAAGTCCTATTGCAAACTTTCAACAAAACTTCAATTAATCTGTGAAATTCAATAAATATTATTGAATAAATATTATTGAATAAATATTAACAATTCCATTGTTAGTATCTTAAGTATCATGCTTACCTCCATGATTCTTGATATTCAAAAATTGTTTTAATATCAAGGTTATCTAGGAGCTTAAATAATTGTTTCAGAAACCATCATGTGTGGAAGATATTGTGATATCTGAAACAATATTTTTGGTTCCATTATGATAGAGTATAATTTAGCAAAATACATGTTCTCATATTGTATGACAATTTGTGAAGGTTGGAGATGCTACGCGTCCTAATCTACCAAAAAGGTTTTGGGAACTGATATTATACTCACTCATCCTTATAGGCTATAGTTGATATTATAACAAATAGGTTTTGGGAACTGATCATCAAAGACATGATAAGGATGAATAGAAGATGTAAGTAAAATGTTTACTACACTAAAAGATTACTAAAGAATGGATTTTTGAAAGAATGCCAAACATTTGATGATGGTGGTCCACTTCATAGTGCAAGTCCAAAGGTATTAGTATTTGACTATACACGATTTGTACTATGTGTCATGTGAATGACACCACTATTGATGTTGATAGATTCTTTTAAAAGGAAAAGGAATTGCTGAAAGAGAATCTATAAAATATTTGGCAAAAAAGAAAAAGTTGGAGATGTCCAGCTTAAGTATATAGAAGATATACATTTTATGGCTATATTCTTTGCTTGTTAAACAATGTGGTTCTTAGGTATTGGATACCGGTATTGGATACCGAATTGGTTGGTATGAAGTGTCATACAGGACAATGTAAGTCATGAACTGCAATGGCCTAAGTAACTAGCAAGAGAATAAGTGATGATGTTCATCGAAAACAAATAAAGTGTTATTGTGTTTTTTGTTGTCGTCAAACCTAGCCTTCAAGATTTGTTTTAATAATTGTTATTTTGTTCCGGTATTACAAGAATAATGGTTGTTAAAATAATTACTGTATTTCATAAAGGATGGATGAACTTTTACAAGTCTAGTTGGAGAAATCACATCCATAAACATTATTGCTAAAATGTCGTAAGACAAATGATTGGAAGATCACTTATGAAGTGACATCGTTGTTAGAATTATATTGGAAAGAAAACATGAAGAAACTCCATGTTGATGGATTTTTGGAGTCTTTTGATTTTGACCAATCGACGCTTGTGAAACTTTCCTCGAGATAATTGAAACTCCGTTCATAGGCCAAAGTGGAACGAATGACTAGCTTATTGGAAATTGTGCATGCTGATGTGCATAGTCCATTATGTGTAGCCATATGTGATGGATCTTTTTTACTTCATATGATTTCTCCAGAAAAATGAGTGAATATATCTATATATTTACTTAATAAGGAAGAAGTATGAAACATTTGAAATTTGTTCAAAGACTGTCAAGATGAAGTGGAAAATCATTGTAACAAGAAAAGAAAGAGTTTATGATTCGATCATAAATGAAGATATTTGAGTTACATGTTTAGCAAAACACCTGAGATTTGAGGAATTGTTCCATGATTTCTGTTTCCCGATAAACCATAGGAGTATGGCATATTCGAGAAAACTACAAGGAATGTGCTAACTGGTGACCCCAAATATTGGTCATAGAAAGGTCATAGTAATTCATCTGTGACCCTTCTATGACCAAAAATAGTAGGTCACATAACGAGGGTCACTATAGATAGCTAACGACCTTTTTTTGAATTGGTCATGGACAGTTATGACCAAAATAGATGGTCATAGAACTTAAGCCAAAAAAATTAGTCATGGGCTATCTACCCTATCCACGTAAGATCCTACGTGGCCGATCCTACGTGGAAAATCTATGACCAAATCAAATGGTCATTGATCAAATTCAGCCTGGCCCAATTCGGTGCTTTACATGGGCTAGCCCAACAATTCCAGCCTTTTGTTTTCTAAGCCTTGGATTTTACTATCCATTTATTATGTGGGACAAGCCCATATATTTGGCCGTGAAAATTTTGTTGGCCCAACATTTTCATTTTTTTGATTTAATTTACGATTGGTCCATATGTCAGATGGGCCCTACTTGTGAGTGGTGATTATATACTAGGCCCAACTAGTCAGGCGTAAGTTCCACACAAGTCCGCTAGTCAACATTCAAATTCCTACAGTACCCACTCATTAGATTATAATTTCTCACAGATTACAGTTTTGCACTGTTTGACAGTAAACAACAAATACTTCAAATACACAATATAACAGATCGAACAATTTTAAGTAACAACAAAACAATTTCTATTACAATCATCCCATAATCCTTATCTAACATAGTAATAATGTGATCTAAAATCTGGCTCTAACTTTAGACTTCAAAACTCAGACTACGAGCTTCTTCAAACTTAAGACTGCAGCTCTTGTAAAGGAGAGGAACACCACTTAATATTTGGTAACAACAAAAGAACATGTTAAGCTATGCAAAAGCACGAGGGTGCAATATTTTCGAAAGCTCCAAAACAATGCAGAAACAGGGCATATTTAGTAGTTGATACTTAATAAAACTGAGTTGTACTTGACCATACCTAAACAGGAAAAAATACATCCGCCTTCTTGGTTTGGTTGGTATCCTCGCCCTCGCTGGACGCTGACTGCCACTGCCTGTGCCTCGGCAGTTGCTACCGCGTCTTGTGCTTCCCAAAGATGCCTAGAATGGCAAGACACGTATGTGGTCAGTAACTAGTCAATAGGATCCTGATGCCTCAACTTAAATTCACCTATGCAGCAACCTAGATGTACTTATGCTTAGCTACAGGAGTCATTACTATCGATGAGCAACCAAGCAATTACCAATAAGATTGTTCTGGACCAATAAGACAGCAATACAACACATACACATGAGTGCTTTTAAGCACTTGAAAGAGTACCCGAAGTAAGATGGGTGGTGATCTGGCTGACTGGCCAACATGGAAAACATACAATCTCAATTGAACTTAGTTCGGAAGCATGTGTTGTGTGCATCATCCCTCAGATCTACTAGTATTACTTCTTAGGTGTTTTGAATAACTAAGAATCTTAGGACGTTAAAGAAGTGCAAGCTAAGACAGCAAGGAGTGTTGTTGATCTTATTGTCTTAAATCACTGTGATTAAAAAACATGTGGCATAAAACAAAAAAAGGTGTGACAATGCTACAGGAGTTTCCTCTAGTCACTACGCAAACAAACAAGCTAGCATAGGACACAAAAACGACTTCCAACTTACTGTTACAACTTGGTATTAACTTCCAATACACAGCAAAGACTTCCAACTTGTATAAGTAATGGAAACATGTCAGGGTAACAAGGCAGCAAGATATCATATACACTGACAACAACACCAAAGAGGTGAAAGATCACTTTCAGAACAGCAACTATTTCATGCTTAAACTCAGAAACAATAAATATACAAGATAAACTCCAAGGGGTTCCAATTAGCTAAATTAACTCATGAGAAATCACATACAAAGTTTCAGTAGAATTACGAGAAACAAATGAAGGGCAAAGATGAAAAGTCTGTAGTACCTGAGAAGGAGAACTAAGACACCCCCTGTAGGGCGCAATGCCACGATAGTATCGATAGGGACACCAGCCATCCACAAACACTTCGGCTGCAACATGTCAGAGTTCTGGTGGTAACAAAGGAACAAGTAGCAGATGGTTTATCACAGTTAAGTGTTTGTCAATCTTATTACTTCATACTTACATCAAATCCTGAAGTATCATTCTATAGCTGGGCACAGATACATATAGAAAGACCAACGGTTCACCATCTTAGTACTACCTCGTCTAGGACTATTGTAAATGACGTAGAAGACTTCAAGGAACATATGCATTTTCCTTGTCTTGAGTCATTAAATAAATCAAAGCCATATGACAAAATGCCCCTAGTCAGAAACCACGGGGACATGCAAAAAACTGTGCTAACCAAGCCTTTAGAAGTAATAATGGGAAATAAGCAATCAAAATCGATGCCAGGAGTATGTTTTACATCGGTTGTGCGTCCTACTGTATTGGTATCTCCCAGCTTGTTTTAGACTATAGCAGTTTCTTCTATGTTGATGGCTTACTAACTAAGCACAGAATCATAAAATAATATTTTTAGAAAAAGGAAACGGAATTACAGACCACTCAATTAATGAAATAAGAGTATATACATTCAGTCAAGAAAATATATGTACATCCCTGTTTTGAAGGAAACAAGGCCAGGAACCTAAACAAAAGTAAACCAACATGTATTAAAAGATGAATCACGATGTCCCTCTTCCGGTGGTGAGAATGCCACCATCGGACCGATGCACACCAACACACATTTAGATGAACAAAGAGCTACTGATTCACAATTCAAAACAAGAATAAGCCTACAATAGAAAAGTTTGTCGCTGGCCAGAAGTGAAACAACACATAATAGGATAGAAGCAGTGCATCAATCGATTCAAGGAGCGCGACCAACGAGAATAATTCAACCTTGAGGTACTCATGTTGACAAGCTCCTCGACAGCATAGTCGAGGCCGCCGTGGTGAGACTTGGAAGCAAGCATCTTGAACTCTTGCACGACGCGGACGCTCCCCGACATGCCTTCAATTTGGGCGAATATAGGTGCCAACAAGCTGCAATAAACTTGGGACAAGAGAAAATAGAGTGAGAAAACGACAAGATAGATCATGAATAGATAATAATAGGATTCACTGGAGAAACCATAGGATAGAAAAGGAATCATCTGAAGCCAAGCAAGGATCAACGACAACAGGTCCAAACTATAGTATCAACAACTATATATGAACCCACGGGGCAGCTATAGTCCTAAAAGCATAAAAGTTGGAGCTGCTAGTATACAACAAACCATATAACATGGGTACATTCATCTGAACATACATGCAGGCTTCTGTAATTCTACTAACATACTTCCAGATTTTCCAAGTCCATGATTTCTGATCAAGATCCTCAACCTACTTTAGTGTGAAGCAATCATCTTCAACCATGTCGTCTTTGTAATATAGAATACTTGTTGCTGACGACCTACAACTGTGTCCACACTTGGCCTCTACCTCTTATGTGTAGATCAGACCGCAATTGTTTTTACCAAGCTAAGGTGCAAGATAAACAACAGAAAATGAAATTTGACTCGGTCTGTGGACATCACGGAGATAGTTATTTTAGAGCTACCAATTAAACAACAAAGATCAAGGGCTTCAGTAGTTCTAGATGACACAAGACACATGCCCAACATTATAGACCAGAGCGACGGTTGTATCAAACCACTTTAGGCTTAAGCTACATTTGTTCTATGTGGTAGGTAAAGCTAGTGTTCCTGAAATAGGAAAATATGCTAAATTTCACAATGTTCGAAGACCGTCTTCCCTTCTTAGTACAGATATGGGAGCAGATGGACAACCAGCATTTGAGATAAATTGTACCTTCCTAGTACAAATCATGTCACCAAACTGGCAAAGTAAGGGGGTGCATCGGCATCAGACCCATATACCTTGACAGAGAACCTGCAGAGTTGTACACGTCCATGGCCTCCCTCCCGTGAAGTCGCCAGAGGTGAAGTCGCCCGTCGCCAATCAGCACGGTGGCGCGAGCACCAGCCTGTCCTCCCTTCGAAACGACCTCTCATGGCGTGGCGTCACCCGCGGCCACGACCCCACCCGCAGCAGAGTCAGCGGCATCCGCAACCGGCCCGACGAACCCGCCGGGTCTGGCTGCTCGCATCCCGCGTAGTCCGCTGGTGCCAGAGGCCTCGTGGCTCGATGTGCTGCCTCCACGATGCCACCACTAGGCGATGGTGAGCGGCCGCAAAATACCGGCATCCCCCGGCGTCCTCCCCGTGCCCTTCGTGTTTCACCTCCTGCGTGCCCTGGTGATCTAGGTTTTGCAGCGTGTACGTGTTCGGGAGGTGGAGGCGGCAGATGGAGTAGGAGAAGAAGAGGGGCGCTGATGGGGGAGCCAAGCGGTGGGATTGGGGAGAGAAGAAAAGTGGTGGGTGGTGGTGGTGCTGGGGGTTTGGTACTGGGAGGACGCGCGATGTGGATCTGCAGGCGGCTGCGGCGGCAGGACGAGAGAAGAAGGCGGCTGTTAGGATTGAATCTATGGGTGGCGGCAGCAGGAAGAGAGAAGAAGGCAGCTGTTAGGGTTTGCGAGATGCGGAAGGGGACTTGGCGATATTTTGGTCTCCCCGCGAACATTTTTCTGAATTTGGTTTCCCTGCTAATGTATATAGACACGTACATGGTGTGATTGGATGGGAGTGAAAATTGGATCGTTCGATGCTGGTCATGTAGACGGTTGAGATGCTATTCATCAATAGTGTCACGTGGGAGTCAGGTGTCACGTGTCATTGGATAACCGTGTAATGCCACTTGGCAGTTGGTCCCATATGTTAGTGGTAGATTTAAATCTAGTGTTATCTAGACACATAAGCAAAAGTGGATATATGGACATGACACGTAAACGGAAATGCTGAGGTGGCTGACAAGTCACTTTAAGACATCGTGTATGAGTTGTCATGACCATTTAAATTGGTCGTAGTCGCATAAAATAAAGGTCGTAGACAAGTGTTATCTATGTTATGACTAACTGGTGTAAGCAAGTTATGACTTTTCTGACAATAAAGGTTGTAGTTTTTCATGTTTTGGACCCTCCAAAATGCCCTACGACCATTCAATTCGGAATGGTCATAGATCTATGACCAAAAAAACATAGTCATTAAGAAAAGGTCACTAGTCAACACATTTATTGTAGTGGATGAAATCGAACCATGTTTGACATGGTAAGATCAAAGGTGTCATTTATAAAACTGTCATTATGTTTTAAGGATTAAAGCTTTAGAGACTACCGCTTTTACACAGAAAAGAGCACCATCGTGATCCGTTGAAATGACACCATAAGGGTTATGGTTTGGGATAAAACCCGAGTTGTCTTTTCTAAAAAATTTGGTATGCTATGCATAAGTAAAATGTTTACAACCAAAGTCGGATAAGCACATCTTTGTAGGTTATCCCAAAGAATTTGTTGGAAATCTTCCATAACACTGAGGACAAAAGATTTTGTCACTTGGAACGTCAAGTTTCTTGAGAAGGAATTTTTCGCGAAAAGTTAAGTGGGAGGACAATAGAAATTTGATAAGGTTGTTAAACCTTAGCTATATGTGCTAAGTAGCACAGCGTCAGAAACTGTCCCGGTGGCGGCCACAATGCTCATGGCTCTCGTGATTACAAATGGTGTGATCTAGGATATTAGAGTTTGTTGAGGGAAAACCTCTAGGGTGGCCCAATATTTGGTGAATCCCACTCAAATCAAGGATCGAGTGCGGGGGGGGGGGAGGGGAGGATGAACACGATGAACTCACGCATGAAGAACGCGATGAACACACACACACACAAAACAACGATACACACCAATAGCTCACGCCGGCGGTGACCGGTCCGGTGCAATCCCTAGGATCGACGACGGGGGGAGGACTCTCTCTCGAACCGGCACAGCGAGAAGGGAGACTCGTTGAGATCTTGACGTCTAGGCCAAGGGACTCTAATGCCTAGGCCTTGTACAACGCGGAGGCACAATGCAAACTCCAACGAGGTTTGGGATATTTGGTGCTCCTTTGTCAAAGGAGCATGAGGCAAGAACTAGATAGATCCACAAATGGTTTCCACTAATTCCAAATATCGTGCATAGGGTTACATGAGGGGGTGGGGGCACTATATATAGGTCAGCCACTAGTTCAAGGGTACTTTAGGAATAAATGGGGAAAGTCTAGCCGGACTAAGGGGTACATGGGCCAAAGGCCCAACGGGCGGCGTGCAGACCCATATGCTCAGGCCAGAGACTCCGATGTGGGCTAGAGATTCCGGTCGGTCTCCGGTCAGTCTCTGGAGGGGGCTTCTGGCTGTCCTCGATCTCGATCTGGGGGTTGGTCCGGAGATGGACCAGAGACTCCGGTGTCTTCAGGCCAGAGACTCCGGTGCTCCAGCTGTTGCTTCTTTCATCTTCTCTTCCATGCTTCCGTCTTGTTGGGCTTGGTGCTCTAGGCTTTTTCTCATGCCTTTGTACTTGTTAGTGCGAACCTATCATGGATATGGGACGGAGTATGAAGTAGGATACCATTCAATGGGGTAGGAAGTGGGCTCGCATAGAGGAACGGATTCACCTTTCGAGTCCATGACAACTTGGCATAAGTTGGAAACCATGATGTGGTAATGATCAAAGGTCGGGCTACATCATCTCCCCTCCCTTCAAAAAGAGTCGTCCTCAACTCTACACGCTCATCACAAAGTAGAAGATGTCGAGAGACCTTCTTGATCCTGGGGTTCACCATATAGTCTTCCTCGGGAATATTGAATTGACAACACCTCAATGTTCCTTCACCTTGAATGAAGCCTACAAAGCTCACCACAAAAGCGAAGCAACACTCAAAGCATAGACAATTCATGAAGATTATAGCATGAGTCCTCAAGTAGAGTGAAGTCAGCTTAGGATGTAGAGATATCTCGTTGAAGGGAAGCCATAGGTAACTCTCTACGATTCGTCTTGTCAACTTATGTTCCATAGAGGTTAACGCGGAAGCAATTGTACCTTCACACAACAAAGACCAAGCAACATATGTTTGTGTGTGATAGAGGAGCATGTCATTTGGGGAATGTCCATTCTTTTTCACAACACTATTAGCACAACTCAAGTATAGCAAACAAAATGCATATGCAAGGTCAAAGTGCATGGGAGTTGTTTGAACATCATCCAAATGTGGGAACTCAAAAACTCCATAAAACATCTTAGTGTAGCACTCAAAGCAATTGACTAAGATATAGATCAACATCTTTGATGCAAGAGTAGGAGAATTCGGCAAAAACACATGCGGAAGAATATCCAAAACAACATCATTATGTGTGCAAGACAACCATTGGAAAGAACAATTGTTCAATATGTTGGATTCCATACACATATCATCAAAAACAAAGATCATGGGAGTATGAATATCGCAAGCGGAAGAAAAAACAACATGTTTGCAAACAACCCATATGAAAGAGCAAGTGGTTCTTATGTTTGTTGCAACAACAATACGAGAGATTTGGAAGCTCTTGTGACAATACATGCTCATAATGGCATTATGGTTGCACACAAAACATCGGAAAGAGAAATTGTTCAACATTTTTGTGGCAACACAGAAAGCATCAATATCCAATAAACGAGACATGATTGTGACAAGGTGAAAGAATACCATCAACATGCTTGGAATCAAACCATAGGAAAGAACAATTTGTCAAAATGAAAGATGCAAAGCATGCAAAAGGTATCAGAGCTAGGTTCGATCTTGAACTCACTTGGGGGATGCTCTCTAGAGCTCTTTTTGTCAACTCGTCCTCAACCGAGGTTGACATTCTTGTGCGGGTACCTACACACATCATAGATAAAAGGAAGAACGTGTGTGCATGGTAGAGAAATACATCATCCATCATGACATATCTCTTGTTTTGCACATCACCATGTGTGTCAATCAAGTATGAAATAGATGCATGGTGAGTATGCAAGTGGGGAACATGCTTATCATGGCAATCATCAAAATCTCCAAAATTTGAGAAAGCTATGGGGGCCATCTCAATATAAACCATATGAGAATTATCGTTCCAAGAAAAACAAGTGAAGAAGCAATTATTCAACTTATTGCAAGCAACTAGAGAGATTGTAAAACATTCATGAAAAAGCATGGTTCGAGGGGTACCATTAGTAACATCATTGCAATCAAAACATTGGAAAGAGCAATTGTTCAACAAAGTGCAAGCAATGATATCATCAACATAACGTTTAGAGCATGGCATGTCTATGGCAACATCATCACAATAAAATAATTTCACATGCTCAACATTATGCAAAGGCAAAGTATCACATGTAAATACCAATGAGTCATCTGTGATATCACAAACATCATCCATATCATGCCAATCATCACAAGTCATCATGTCCACTAGTGGGATCATGGCATCATCAACACCCGTATTCTTACCTTGTTCATACCTCTCATATGAAGTGGGTGTTGGGGTAGTATGGGCCTCCATGTGGGCGACTTCTTCATCATGTATGGGGATGGCATCATCTTCATCCACCATGTACATATTCTTGGTTGGAGGCATCATCATCTCCAAGCTTGGCGCTTCTTGATACATGGAACCTAGCACATCATGAGGAAACACACTAGAGATAGAGGGTAAGTCGTTAGAAATCAAAGTGGTCTCACATGACCTATCAACTACCACTCTCAACTCAGTCGGTGTATCACTCATGCCCTCCAAGTGGAAGCACTCAATCTCACGTACGGTGGAGTCACTCATCTCACTCTTGTTTTCACTCAAGTGGGCTAAGTGGCTCTCATACTCACATGGGATTGGTACCACATCATCACTCAAGTATGTAGGGATAGGCTCGGTTCTCTCAACTCCATGCACCTCCTTTGGTGAAGGGAAAATCCCATGCTCACCATTCTTGACCTTGTCATCATCGTCGTGCACCTTGGCTTGTGTAGTCCTCTTGACGTACTCATCCAACTTGGCGAAGTAGAGGTCTTCGTCTTCCACATCCATGAAGTTGCATGCGTCATCTAGGATGTTAAGTCTTGGCATTGAAGCTTGATGGCGTGGAGGGGAGCTTGCTCTTGGTGCCATTTTGGTGGTGGCACGAGTCGTAGAAGGTGCCTTATGATGGTGTCGACGGAGGTCATTGGCGTGCCTTGCCGAAGGTTAATGTAGATGGTGCACTTGGTCATCCACATGACACTCGTGACGACGCTCCTTGTCCTTGGCACTCTTCTTGGTGAGGCGTTGTAATGAGTGCAAAACATCATTAGTCTTGGCCATCATGCTCATGGTTTTGGATAAGTTGTTGTCCATGTCACGCTTGAAGTTGTCCATTTGATGGTGGACCTGGGTTCTCTTGAGGTGGAGGCTTCGTCTTGGTCGATGCGGCTTGATGAGCTTGTCATTGTCGTTCTTGAAGTCTTCCATGCTTGGGGAGTTATTGTTGTTGTAGAACTCCATATCACCCAAGCATGTGGAGCCATTGTCGGTGCAATGCTCCATCATGTCATCCATGATTATGGAGGCATATGCATGGTGGCTCATCGTGGATTCTTCATAGATATCATCCTCGGTTCTGGAGTCCCTAGACATGATTCACAAGACAAACCTTACTTTATCTTGGAAGATAGTATTGTGCAAGTGGCAACACTTGAGAGCAATCAAAACCAAGCAAAGTGAAGTTCACGCAGAACACCAAAACAAATTAACCACTAAAAAACACACACACACACAAAGCTTATGGTGGATATGTATGGAAAGTGGCGTGTCCAAGAACAATCTGAAATCAAGATGTTGTAATGGCAAGTAAAGAACCACGATGATCACAAAGCAAACAAGTCAATCCACAAGATAGGAATTATGTACAAGCAAACACACACGATGGGATAAATGGGACTTGTGCGATGGAGAATGTGAGCTAAGAACCAAATGATTACCTAGCAAAGACTATAAGCTCATGTCGCACAAATACAAGGAGAGATGCTAGTTCGATTGCAATAAAATTGGTGGGCTACAAGATATGCACAAAAAGTACCACCTATTTGATGTTCATCGAGCTTGTGCTTCCTATTCTACGAGGCACTTGTTTCTTTCTTTCTTTTTATTTTTTCTATTTTTTTTATTTTTCTTTTATTTTTCACTTGCCTCTTCCTTGTGCCAACAACTATACAAGATAACCATATGAGATAGCGCGCTCACAACTTTTGCTCAGAATTCTACAAGGTATCAAATGTGCATAGCCCAAGCAATCATAGGAGGAACTAGTCTCAATAGGTGTTTGTTGAACGCAAAGATAGTGTAGCTCACAAAGGGATGCAAGTGGGGAGAAGTTGTGGAATTTTTATACCTTTCGTCACCGATCTTGATCCTTTATTGGTGGATTCTGCCTTGCTCAAGGAATTTGGATGGAGTATATAGCATGAACCACAGATATGATGACGTATAGATCCTTCTCCTCTTCAAAACGAGCTAAATAACACCAAAATCCAAGTTTGTATGCAAAAGTTAAGCTCAAAACCGTGAAACATATTTGTTGTCAGCAGGGGGCGGAGACTCCTGTCTGAGCTCACTAACCCATGAGAGTCCGGTCCTAGGCAGGAGACTCCAGTCTGGGACTTCCAGAACGTCCAGAACTCATCCGTGGCACGATTTTGGGCGGAAAGCTCGAACCAAAACCTCAAAATGGTGGGTGAAATCAAGGAATTAGGCCATGGGAACGCAGGGGAAGGTAGATCAACAAGTTTAGCAAGTAATCCATGGATCAAAACCTACCAAAACATACTCAAATCATAGATTGATCCAAAACATGAATTGGGGCTGTTTTTGGTGAAATTTTCGAATTTATGGGGAAAAAGACCAAATCGAGAAGAAATCCGTGGCAACCAAAAGCTGCTGATACCAGATGTTATGGGGTAACCCCGTGGGTGGCCCGATCTTCATAGATCTTGTGGTCAAATCGATGGGAAATCGAGGGAAAAGGGAGAAGGTACTGGAAGCGGACGCACACCTCGCGAAGAACATGATGAACACATGCAAAACTGACACGATACAAGGCCGATTGCTCTTGGTGGTGGCCACCGGTCCGATAGAATCCTCACAAGGAAAGATTGGTCAACGTGCTCCCTCGATCCCACGTAGAGAGGGAAGAACACCTTGGAGAGGGTCTTGAAGTCTTGGAAAAGGGACACTGATGCCAATGCCTTGTACAACAAGGGAGGCGCGATGCAAACTCCAACAAGGTGGTGACGATAGTCAATCCCCTTTGGTAGAAGGGGATGAGGCAAAACGAGAGATTCCACAAAGGGGTTTTCTTTAGTCTATCATCTATGCCTAGGGTTTACAATAGAGGTGGGAGACTATATATAGGCCAGCCACTTAAAAAGGGGTACTTTAGGGATAAAAGGTAAGTTCTGGACGGACTAGATGGTACATGGGCCGAAGGCCCAAAGGCCTTTTACATGCCTGGCGTCGGTCGGTCCGGAGACTCCGGTGTGCTGACCGAAGACTCCGGTGTGCTGACCGGAGACTCCGGTCTGGGCCGGACATTCCGGCCAGTCTCCAGACCAACCTCCGTAGGGGCACTCAGATTGTCCTCGAGCTCGAATCGAGTGTCAGGCCGGAGGTGGGTCGGAGTCTCGGGGGTCTTCCGACCAGAGACTTTGGCAAACCGGAGACTCTGGTCTGAGCAGCTCTAGGGGCTTTTTCTTCATGCCTTGCTCCTTGTTCTCCATCCTTGGGTGCTTGGTGATGTGTTGGGACTTCGTACCTGATGATGCATAGAGTAGTTGCATGAAGTAGCATACCATCCAAGGATGTATCAAATTGGCATGAGGAGAGGAGCGAGTTCACCTTAGCTTGTAGGAGTTTGGCTCGGGCACGAGTCATGGGTCCACTTGGGGGACTTGTTGGTGTAGATGTAGTAGTGTCCGTAGGATGGGCTGCATCATCTCCCCCCCTTGGGAAAGAGTCGTCCTAGGACGGGCTGCATCAACTCTTCATGGTTGTCATCTTGAACATCTCCATGGTCGGGTGAGAGATCCTTGACGTTGAATGTATTGCTTGCAAGGTACTTGGATGTCAGTATGTTGATGATGTAGGCGTTGTTGTTGATTCTCTTGAGGACCTTGAAGGGACCATCTCCTCTTGGTTTGAGCTTGGAGTCGCGTTTGTTGGGGAAATACTTTCCGGGTATCCTCACAGTTCCTCACTGACCAGGGTGGCCCACTTCGGGTTAGAGCTTTACTTCACGGGCGGCCTAGTCAGGGAGAAAGACGGATTCCAATCCGGCTACGGGAAGGCCCAGAAGACTTACCGACTTAGGCCCATAATGTTACTTGTAGTTCAAGATGTACTCTGTAACTGAGTCTTAGTCGTAGCCGGATAGATCTCTCCTGTAAACCCTAGGCCGGATATCTATATAAGCCATCCTAGGGAGAGCCTTTAGGGCACCCAATACTTTAGACCCTCAGCACGCACAGGCGAAACCCTTGTAACCCATATTCTGGCTCTGCCGTATTACTTGATTGCTAGTAGGAGTAGGATCCGACCAAAGCTGGCGGATTCGAACCTGGGAAAACTTGTGTGCTCACTGTCCCGGAACACCGTACGTCTCACACCCCTCTCTTCCGCACGCCTCGAGGACCCCCTCATGGCATACTTGTCCTCCATCCGACGACAGTTGGCGCCCACCATGGGGCAAGTGAGCTTCGGATCTGCGTTCCGAGTGGAATCTGCAAGAATCGGAATCGGTGAGACTATCGCTGTCGGTCGCATCCTCTAAGCCAGCGACGTCCCTCTCATCGTTCTCGACGAGACTTGGATTCTGGCAAGGGAGGCCGTGACTGCCTACACAATAATGTCTTTTGGCGAGATCGATGTTTACATTGGTTTCCCTGAAGCTTCCCAACCCACCCTAGCGGTGATGATAGAGGCAGAAGAACCTTCTGGGTCCCCTTTGTCCGCGGAGGCGGCAGAGTTCCGTATCTCAGAAAACCCTAATCCCACCCAGCCCGCACCAGTTGCGGAGATAGTGGAGAAATCCGAGCCTGAAGAAGACCTAGCGGTCCAAGTGGAATCTGGAGTGGATCTCCCCGGAGAAGCCGGATCCCAGATCGACCCACCCGTGGAAGTCGAAATTCAGGAGGAGCATAACAACGACACTGATTCCTGCTCTGGCGACGCCGGGATAGACAGGCCTTTCCTGAGGTACACACTAAGACGTATGATACTTCAAGGCGAAAGCGCAGGTACAATCCTCGAGACCATCAATAGTTTCGACATGGCTGATCGTGAAAGCCACATGTACCTCAGGAAGTACGCGTCGCACTTTGTCGGATACGTGGGATCCAGATCCGGCTCTGCTGATGCTGGAGAAAACACCGACTCTGTGCTGGAGACAATTGGAACAAATGCCCACATTCCCGCATCCTCGAATGAATCTATGACGTCAGCAGATTTCTGAAAGTTCTTCGTGGAATATGAAGAGGAGTATAACTCCAAAGCTGCAGAAGAAGGAGAAGCCATGGATGAAGGATCTGGGGAGCACTCTCCCAAAGCGCAGGATGACATGGATGTCAGAGATAATCCCGAAGTCTAGATGTCCGAAAGTACCGATTAGAGCTTGACTCCGGGAAACAGACCCAAAGCCGTCTTTGCTACCGGCGCTGCCAAGAAGGCAAAGAAGAAGAACAAAAACCCCGGCAAAAGACCCTCTGACAGAGGAGGTGATTGCCAAGGAATACGAGGAAGACTTGGATGGAGCACTTATCCAGGAAGAGCCGAAAAAAGAAGAATCGGTGGATGGACACGTGATCATCGAAGGTGCGCGTAAACTCATCGATGCTGCGTTAACCACACCAATCCCTACAGCCATAGAACTTACTGCTGAAGAGCTGGATGACAGGGCCCAAGCTCGAGAAGCGCGGCGTCAACAACTCCTCGATGAAGCCAAAAACATCGAGGTGGAGAAGAAACGCATGGCAACCAAGGACTACATGTCCTGGTTGCATCAGAAGACACGAAAGCGTCACACCGATGACGAGCAATTCCCATGTGTCCGTGCCATCCTTTTTGGAGATGAGATGGGTAAGCCACGGAAGGATAGCAACGGAGATTGGGTATACCCAACCCCAGTTCAGAATACTGTGGCGGCCCGAGAAATTCTATCGGCTAATCTAGGACCAGAGGAGATCCGTTTGGGTATTAAACTACTCAACAAGGGACTGGAGCAGCAAAAGGTCGCCCTGTCCGGAAGTCAAAAAATGGTCTCGGATTCTGACGAATGTCGCACAGATCCGGCATGGGCTAGTGTAAGGTCCCATTGCGTCCGGCGCAATATCATCACCTCGAACGCTAGGAAGACAATTATTCAAGAACCGGATCGTCAGGACAGCATCACAGAACTTCGCGTAACTGGAGCAACGTTGCTCCAGCGGCCGATAAAGATGCCATCGCTGCACTGAATCCAAAGAATCCTCCCCGACGAGAATCTAACGATCGAAGGGGAGAAGATAAAGAGAAACGTAGGGAGGAGGATCATCAAAAAAGGCCACCTCCTAAACGTACAAGCCGTCCGGCTGAGCCTCACCATGGTGGGAACGACGGACGAAGGAATGATAGAAACCACGCTGGGACAAGCCGGCAGGGGGCTCGTCATAGTCAAGATCCTCCCCAGAACCAGAATAATGACGCTCCGGAAGGAGGCCGACGATCAGCCGGAAACAATTCAGCTGCCCCACGCTCTCCACCAAGCAGTCATCACAATGGCTCCCAAGGAGGGCAAGGAGGACGACGAGGCGGAGGAGGTGGTGGCAGAAGCCGAAGTCCGGCTCCAAGGCACCGCAGTCACACTCGGCATTCGGGACGATCTCTATCTCCGAACGACGCAAGGCACGGGATCAATTCCAACATAGAGGCGCGGCGCTATGAAAACGATGACATGTACATAGGCCCAAAGTGCTTCGGACCACGCATAAGAGCTACAAGATTCCTGAAAGGATTTGCTATCTCAAGGCACATCCAAGCCTATGACGGCATTGCTCGGCCAGATACTTGGCTACAGGATTTTTTCCAAGCTTGCTGCATCACCAAAGGCGGAAACAGCTTGGTCGCAACCCGATATCTCCCACTTATGTTGCAGAAGACGGCGCGATCATGGCTCAATGAACTTCCGGAGAACACCATCCACAACTGGTATGACATGCAAAGTGCGTTCTTTCGGAATTTCGAAGGCACATATCGGAGGCCCTGTTCGGTCGGAGGCCTACAGCGTTGCACCCAGAAAGCCGGCGAAACTTGCCGAGATTACCTCGAACGATGGATCGACACCAAGAACTCCTATGAAGGAGTAGATGATCAAACCACGATTGAAGCTTTCATTGCAGGGCTCCCAATTGGTCTACTACGTCACCGCTTGAACTGTGACAAGATCACTAATTTGGGAGAGATGATAGAGACAGCGAGCAAGTATGCAGATGCTGACGACGATGCAGAGGGATTACTCAATGTCCTGGCTGTACCTCAGTCAGCAAAGACAAAGCAGCAAGCTCAGAAGCACAAAAATACCTCGGAAGAAAAACCCAACGCGGAAACAGCGGTGGTTACTACTGTTTTCGGGTCTAGAGGACGAGGAGGACGCGGCGGAGGCCGCGGGCGTGGTCGTGGGACCTCAAGGGTCCAAGGTAGAGGAGAACAGCAACCAGGCAAAACCTACTCTTGGGCCGACATTGCCAATAACCCATGTGTGCATCACCTAGACGCCAATGGGGCCTCGTCCCACACCAACGCTGAATGTCGTTTTAATGATGACATCAAAAGAGATGACATCGCAGGCTACAAAGCTAAGCGGAAGAAGGGAAAGAAAAATCTCGAAAAGGACAAAGAGACCAAGGAAGATTCTGACATGGAGGAAGCTGATGCTTCAAATCCCAAGCCGGAAGGGAAGAAGACTTTTCCCACCAAGAAAGATACTTACGTCACCTTCCTCGGATCTCAACCAGCAAAGGTCAAGAAAGCAGTTCTCCACGAGCTCAATGCAACAGTTCCGGCTGTCCCTCGGTATCTGGACTGGTAGGAAGTGGCAATCACATTTGACCGCGCTGATCATCTGCCTAAGTTACACATGCGAGGAAAATACGCCTTAATCGTCAACCCACTTATTGACGGTTATCGTTTCTCCAAGACCCTCATGGACGGTGCTAGCAGCATCAATATTCTCTATGTCGAAACGCTACGCCGGATGAAGATCTCGGAAACCTAGCTGAACCATAGCTCTGTGATCTTTCACGGAGTTGTCCCAGGAAGACAAGCTAATTCCCTAGGAGAGATTACTTTGGATGTTACCTTTAGAACTCCAAAGAATTACCAGACGGAGGCACTTTCCTTCGAAGTGGTCCCGTTCAAGAGCGCATACCACGCTATATTCGGATGTCCGGCTTACTGGGCTTTTATGGCTCGTCCGTGTTACATTTACAACATGATGAAAATTCCAGGTCCCAACAGCGTAATCACCATCAGGGGAGACCCGAAGAAAGTGCAAGAGTGCGAGGATGGAAATGCCGCCTTTGCAGAAGCCGTGCTGCACGCCGAGGAGTATCAGGAGATCAAGAAGAGCATAGATCCGTCCGAGATGCCCGCAACGAAGAAGGAGGTGACAAAGCCAAATCCAGAGTTCAAGGCATCAGAAGAGACGAAGAAAGCGCCATTGAAGGATGATGACCCCTCCAAGGTTTCCCAGATAGGCGTAGGCCTAGGTAGCGCATAGGAAAGCGCGCTCGTCAAGTTCCTCCAAGCAAATCAAGATATATTCCCATGGCAGCCATCTGACATGACCAGAGTACCTAGCAAACCTGCCGAGCACTCTCTAAATGTAAACCCCAACGCTAAACCCGTCAAACAGTCCTTACAACGGTTTGGCGACGAAAAGCGTAAGGCAATAGCTAAGGAACTAGCACGGCTCGAGTTAACCGGATTCATAGAAGAGTTCATCCACACTGAGTGGTCGGCCAATCCTATAATGGTCCCTGAAAAGGACACCACTGATTTAAGGATGTGTGTTGATTATACTGCCTTGAACAAGGCTTGTCGAAAAGATCCGTTTGCTCTGCCTAGAATTGATCAAGTTATTGATTCTACGGTAGGCTCGGAACTCCTTTGTTTTCTCGACGCATATTCCGGTTATCACCAAATCCGGATGAAGGAATCTGACAAAGTCAAAACTTCATTCATAACCCCCTTCGAAACCTTCTGTTTTGTTACGATGCCCTTTGGGCTGAAGAACGCAGGAGCTACGTACCAGCGCACGATGCAGCGTTGCCTCCACGACCAACTCGGACGCAATGTACATACATACGTGGATGATATCGCGGTAATGTCCAAAAAGAAGGAAACGCTGATTTCCGACTTGGAAGAAACATTTGCCAATCTACGAAAATACAACATCATGCTTAACCCGAAGAAATGCTTCTTTGGAATACCAACCGGAAAATTGTTAGGTTTCATCGTGTCTCAAAGAGGCATAGAGGTAAACCGAGACAAAATCAAGGCTATACTCAATATTTCCAGGCCAACTCGCCTGAAGGACGTACAAAGATTAACTGGTTGCATCGCTGCGGTCAGTCGATTTGTAAGCCGTCTTGGTGAAAGAGTTGCACCATTATAGAAGCTCCTGAAAAAGACCAAGGATTTTGTTTGGACTGACAAAGCCGAAGCTGCACTACAAGACCTGAAGAAAGTACTCTCATCTGCTCCTATCCTTGCAGCGCCGGAACCTCAGGAACCAATGTTGCTTTATATTGCTGCGACAAATAAGGTCGTCAGTATCGTCATGGTGGTGTAGAGACCAGAGGAAAATCAGGAACACCTGGTGCAGCGTCCGACTTACTTTGCCAGCGAGGTCCTGACAGATTCAAAACAGGAGTATCCGCATTATCAAAAGTTGGCTTACGGTGTTTTTCTAGCATCTCGTAAGCTACGACACTATTTTCAGGAGAATCCAATTACCGTGGTGAGCAAAGCTCCCATGAGAGATATAATCAACAACAGTGACGCTACAGGACGCGTCGCCAAATGGGGCATAGAGCTTTCAGCTTTTGATATTGAGTATAAACCTCGGACAGCAATCAAATCCCAGATCCTTGTTGACTTTGTCGCAGATTGGACAAAGACGAAGGAGAACATGATCCTCCCTGAGTCGGAATATTGGACCCTCTTTTTCGATGGGTCTAAGGCTCGAGGGCGCTCGGGGGATGGCATGGTGCTCAAATCACCCCAAGGAGATAAACTTTTATACGTGTTGCAGATCCACTTCACAGCGACAAACAATATTGCCAAGTATGAAGCACTGCTGCATAGAATCCAAATTGCTAAGGATATTGGCATCCTACTTTGATGTGTTACTGAGATTCAGATCTTGTCACTCAGCAAGTGTCGGATATTTATAATGCAAATAAGCACATGGCAGCATATAAAGCTGTCGTGGATGATCTATCTAAATCATTCGAAGGGTTTGAAGTTCAACACATCCCTCGAGCAGAAAATGAGGAAGCAGATGCACTATCTCGGATAGGTTCTACGCAGAAAGAGATCCCGGATGGTGCTTTTTTAGAGCACCTCAAAGTTCCCTCAATAAAGGGAGTAGGTGAGGAATATCTGACCAAATCCGACTCACCTTTGATAGCAGTTCTGGCTGTAATTCCCAGCTGGACTCAACCCTACCTCGATTACTTGGTAGATGGAAAATTACCCGAAGACGAGGTTCTAAGCCGACAGATTATCCGACGAGCAAAATCCTACACTATTGTTAAAGGTGAGCTCCATAAACGGAGTATTTCTAGGGTTTTTCAGCGCTGTGTATCTCTGGAAGAGGGAGTAGAAATCTTAAGAGAAATCCACGAAGGCGAGTGTGGTCACCACGCTGCAGCCAAATCTTTAGTGGCAAAAGCTTTTAGACACGGATTTTTCTGGCTTACAGCTCAGGCAGATGCCGAACCATTAGTGAAGACGTGCAAAGGCTGCCAAAAGTACGCCAAGCAAGCTCATGTTCCGGTTGATCAGCTGTGAAAAATACCTATAACATGGCCCTTTGTGGTCTGGGGGCTTGATATGGTAGGACCTTTTAAACGAGCTCCAAGTGGATTTACTCACCTCTTAGTGATGGTGGATAAATTCACCAAATGGATTGAGGCTAAACCTATCACTAGTTGTGATGGAGCAACAACCAAGAGATTTGTCGAGGATGTTATAATCCGGTATGGTTATCCGCATAGCATTATCACGGACAATGGGAGTAACTTTTCTATGCGAGAATTAGCTGAATTCTGCAACGAGCAAAATATCCGGCTTGACATTGTGTCAGTCGCACATCCACAGGCTAATGGACAAGTCGAAAGAGAAAATGGTTTAATTCTACAAGGCCTAAAACCGAGACTCGAAGCACCACTATGACGTGTTGCGGGGGCTTGGGCAAAGGAATTACCCTCTGTAATTTGGAGTTTAAGAACAACTCCAAATAGGTCAACAAGATACACACCATTCTTCTTGGTCTATGGCGCAGAAGCAGTTCTTCCTAGTGATATGATTCATACTTCTCCTAGAGTGGCCGCGTATATCGAAGAGGATGCCAAGATTTAAAATGATCTTGACTTAATTGAAGAAGTTCGCGTTGTTGCTGAAATGAGATCAACAGCCTATTAGCAGAAGTTACGCAAGTATCATAGCCAGAGAGTCTGAAATAGATCTTTCAATAAAGGTGATTTGGTTCTCTGGCTTGTGCAACAAAGAAAGCACAAACTTTCCCCTGTATGGGAAGGGCCCTTTTTAGTTAGTCGAGTATTGCACAATGGATTGTACTACTTAACTGACATGAGGCCAGTCAAAGAAAGACCTGCTCCTAAGAAAAGAAAGAGAGCTAGAGGCAGTACAAATCCGGATGAGTTAGACAGACCATGGAATATTGCTTAGCTACGTCCCTTTTATTCTTAGTAATCATATATATGTACATGTTCTGTGAGAAATAAAAGTTTTGGTTGCCTCAAGATTTTTTCTGAGAAGTTTTTACCATCTTATTTCCGAATGATCATGTCAGAGTCAAAAATCCCAGAATGCTTGAAAGTAGTTTATGCTCATGTTCGTTCTGGTTTAGATTTCCAACTCTAAAATTGCTACCTTCGGATATAACTCTAAAATTTCTAGTCTTTACTTTGGTTATTTGTCCGATTGCTGGATGCGGGCATTTTCCGAGTAGAGAATTGTTGGTACTGGAAGCCAGCTTTGTTTCCGAGTTTAAACTGGTTTAGCAATTGAGCTCCGTTGCTCGGCAAAGTTTCCAGCGGAAGGTTTAGACGGCTCACGAAAGGGACGAGGCGGAAAGCCAGATAAACAATAAGTAGAGACGAAAAAATACTAGTGCTTGTGTAAACATTCCAGGCACACAAAAAAATCAAAGCCAAAAAGTGTTGAACAGATCAAAAGCTTAGCACTAGCAAAATTATAAGTACTTCATATTTACAAACGCATCATGTTTTTACGGGATAATACAAAAATTTCTGATCTATGATGCCGGAGGAGATGAAGGAGCTGCAGGCTCGCTAGTTACATCGCCTTGATATCGTTCCGAGATGTCCGCATCTGAGGTGGTGCGTTCATCGTCAGAAACTTCTGCTGTTTCTTCTGGAGGCGGAGGCGGAGTGTCCACGCGGTTGAAGAATGGAGTATCGTAGCTGGTCAAGTCAGGCACATGACATCCAGATCAGGCACAGGAGTTTATAATGGCCTTGATGTCCTGCTCCTAGCCATCTTCATCCACTGTAGAGTACCCTCTGTCCACTTGTCATATCCCCATGTTTCCATGGTGGCTCATGACCATGGTGAGAGCGTTCTGCGCTGCTGATTGCACGTAGGACATGTTCCAATCTTGGACGAGCTGCGACATCTCTTTTGCCTTGTCCCGCACCATAAAATCCGACATGTTGTGCATGTCCGGAATCTTAAGAGCTTCGCCGATGTCCTCAATGGATTGGCGGAAGTCATGAAGCAGGTCACCGACTTGGGTAAGCCGGTGGGTGCGGGGCTCGGCAGAAGAAGAGTCCGTCAAGTTCAGAGGACCTATATACAAAACAAGTTAAGAAATATCTGACATTGAAGAAAGTCGAAGAAAAAGATAAGTCAGACAGATGGAACGTATCGAAAATGACATCGTCAATTTTGGTCTTCTCCTCCCGGAGACTTTGGAGTTCATCCCGAAGCGCCTAGGAAAGGTCCCTCTCTCTGCTAAGCTCATTCTTGAGGTCCAAGATTATTTTATCCTGAGCAGCGATCTTGCGATCGCGCTCTTCAGTAGCCATGGAGGAGGATTCAAGGACTTGAGCTATACTCTTTCCATGGTTTGCCTTGAGCTGGTCCAGCTCTTGGCGAAGCTCCTTGTTCTCCACCACCAAGGTCTTAAGGTTCTCGGCCTCTTCGATCATGGCACAGGATTGTTTCACCAGTGCTATAAGCCAAAAAGAACAACAGTTCAGAAAAATTAGAGATTGAAAATAACAAAGACAAGGATTGAGTCTCGGAATGTTTACCTTTGGCCTCATTCTTGGCAACTTTTAGCTCAACATTTTTAAGCCGGAGAGCTTTGATCTCTCTCCGCTTGTCGCAAACATTCTTCAATAAATCCTGGTTATAGGAACATACTTTCTGTAAGTCAGAATACCCAAAGTCAGAAAGCTACTTAAGACTCGGGCTAATATTTTTGCTAATATCAACACGATCGTTGGGGGCTACACTAGTTCGTTCTTTGGCATCCTAATGAAGCATAAACCTAGATTATATATCCTACTTCATGCTTGGGGGCTAGAGGATATGATATAAAATAAAGAAAAAAACAGGAGTTGGAATTCCGACTTACGTATTGTTCGCGGGTGAGTTTATCCAAACCCGCGTTCACTTCAGCAGCCACCTTTTTGGCGAGAGTAAGAGGAATCATTAGGGCTGTTGGTAGCTCACCAGTCCAAATCCTCTCGTCGCGAAGGCGCACTTGGGCGAGAAGGTCGGAGAACTTGACGTCCTCTGCTTTTTGCGCTTCTTCTTCGGCAGATAAGTTTCTTTTCTCCAGGCATTGCCTGGTGAGCCGCTGGATTTCTTGAGCAGATTTCCGAGACAAGCCAAACTTGGCAAGTCCCTGATTGCTGATATGATTTTCAGCGAAAGTTTCTGCCGAGCGATCATTACCCAAAGAGGGTTCACCCTTATCTAAATCTGACTCACTCATGGTGACGTCAGTGTGCGATTCAAGGATTGCGGACTCTGTTGAAGGAGCCGGATCTTCTGCGACGACCAGGAAAGGAATGGTCGCCGGTGTTGTGGAAGGTTGAGGGGCAGGATTCGGAGGATCCACGGCAGGAGAAGCTATAGTAGGCTTCGTCTGCCGCAACGGCTTCGAAGGAATCCCTTTCCCTTTGCCCTTGACGAGCGGTTTTGCTCTGAGAATGTAATAAAGTCGGAAACATTACATCTCGGAAAGAAATTCGAGTAAGGTACAAAGGCGGAAATTGTGATTGAAAGTTACCTCTTCACAACAGGCACCTCCTTTGTGCCAACAGCCACTATTGGAGCTTTGCGTTTCTTGAGCGCAAGGTCCGCCGATGGGATCACCTCTGTCTCCTGAGAAAACTCAGGAGGATATCCTTCGAGCGGAGCAAATTCCGACTCGGGGAGGTCAGCAAGCTGAAAATAAGAAAACATATCAGCATTGCAATGTAACTCAAACAATGAAACACGTAAAAGTTGTACTGTTAGAAACTTACCGGCACCACAGTGTTTTCCGCCGTGTGCATATCCAGAGAAACCTCCGGGATTCTCCTCTCGATCAGCTCCTTGATCAGCCACTTAATCTGGCTTATATAGACCTGCGTGGTGTAGGATTTGGGGCTGATGTGGAGGGAATCTTTTTTGGATGACGTGATGGAGTGCATCAGTCGATCCCCGTGGTATTGAAGGGGCTGGATCCGGCGTGAGACCTAGCATTGGACCAAGTCGGATCCCTTCAGACCCTTGTGTTTGATCAAATATTCGATCCGCCTCTTAGCGAGGATCAAATCCTCAGTGAGAGCCGGAGCAGCCTCGTCCCAAGAAGGTTGGGCCGTGGCAGCTCCGTCGACAAAAGCCGGCAAAGTAGTAGCTTTGCTGGGAGCCGGAATATCCTTATGATAGAAAAACGTGGCTGGCCATTGTTTGACCGAGTCACTAGCTAGAATTTTGGGATATGCGCGCTCGCTTCTAAGCGAAAAACTAATAGGTCCGACTTATTTTTTAAGACCCGGGTCGTATTTTTTGTTGTAAAGTTTCAGGAACCCTTCAAGATTCTGCAAGCCAAAGATCAAGCTAGACGATGATGAATCCGACTTTGGATCTTGGAGGCCTCCGGGGGCTGCTGTTGGGGATATACTTTCCGGGTATCCTCACAGTTCCTCACTGACCAGGGTGGCCCACTTCGGGTTAGAGCATTGCTTCACGGGCGGCCCAGTCAGGGAGAAAGACGGAGTCCAATCCGGCTACGGGAAGGCCCAGAAGACTTACCGAGTTAGGCCCATAATGTTACTTGTAGTTAGAGATGTACTCTGTAACTGACTCTTAGTCATAGCCGGATAGATCTCTCTTGTAAACCCTAGGCCGGATATCTATATAAGCCGTCCTAGGGAGAGACTTTAGGGCACCCAATACTTTAGACCCTCAGCTCGCACAGGCGAAACCCTTGTAACCCATATTCTGGCTCTGCCGTATTACTGAATTGCTAGCAGGAGTAGGATCCATCCAAAGCCGACGGATTCGAACCTGGGTAAACTTGTGTGCTCACCATCCCGGAACACCATACGTCTCACACCCCTCTCTTCCGCACGCCTCGAGGACCCCCTCATGGCATACTTGTCCTCAATCCGACGACAACGTTCCTTGGGGAAGCGGTCTTTGCTTAGGTGTATAAACACAAGATCACCTTCTTGAAAGATCATCTCCTTCTTGTCCTTGTTTAACCTTGAAGCTTGGCGAAGGACTTGTTGCTCGATAATAGCTCTTGTTTCTTCATGAAGCTTCTTCATAGCTTGTGCGTGCTTCTCAACGTCCATGTTGGTGCGCTCATGGAGAGGTAGTGGTAGGATGTTGAGCACGGTGAAGGGCTCGAAACCATAGACGATCATGAATGGAATCATCTTGGTCGCTGAGTGCTTGGCACGGTTGTAGGCGAACTCGGCGTGTGGGATGCATTCCTCCCAATCCTTCAAGTTCTTCTCGATCAACACATGTAGAAGAGTTCCGAGGCTTCGGTTGACAACTTCGGTTTGGCCATCGGTTTGAGGATGCGACGCGGATGAAAAGAGGAGCTTGATGTCGAGCTTAGCCATGAGGGTCTTCCATAAGTAGCTCATGAATTTGATGTCGCGGTTAGAGACGATTGTTCTTGGCACACCGTGAAGACAACCGATTTCCCTGAAAAACAAATTGGCAACATGTGAAGCATCATCGGTCTTATGGCACAGTATGAAGTGTGCCATTTTGAAAAAGTGATCCACGAAAACAAATATAGAATCATGACCATGCTTAGATCTAGAAAATCCTAACACAAAATCCATGCTAACGTTGGACCAAGGTGAATGAGGAATAGGCAATGGCATATAAAGACCATAAGGGTTAGCTTGCGACTTAGCTTGAACACATGTCGTGCATCGTTGAACGTAGTGCTTCATCTTGGGTCAAAAGTAGTGAGTGGAGAGCATGTCCAATGTCTTGTCACGGCCAAAGTGACCCATGAGGTCTCCACCATGAGATTCTTGGAGAAGCAAAAGTTGGAGCGACGAGTTCCTTGGGAAGATTAGCAAAAGTGCACTTGGGAAGATTAGCATAAAGCTTTTCATGTCGAAGGATTTGCAAAACTTCCTTGACATGTGCAATATGGTCCTCAAGTGACTTGCTATACACAAGTATATCATCGAAATAGACAACAACACTTTTTCCAATGAGAGAACGCAAGATATGATTCATAAGGCGCATGAAGGTGGATGGGGCATTAGATAAACCAAAGGGCATAACCAACCATTCATAGAGACCAAGTTTGGTCTTGAAGGAAGTTTTCCACTCATCACCTTCAGCCATGCGTATTTGATGGTAACCACTATGAAGATAAATTTTCAAAAAGATAGTGGCTCCACATAACTCATCAAGTATGTCATCGAGACGTGGTATGGGATGTCGATAACGCACGGTGATAACATTGATTGGATGGCAGTCCATGCATAACTGTAATGTATCATCCGTCTTTTGAACAAGTATCACAGGTACGGAACTTGGACTAGTGCTAACTTGGATCAAACCTTTGACGAGTTGGTTGATTTGATGTTCAATCTCCTTGCTCTCCTCCGGGTTCATGCGGTAAGCGGCACGGTTGGGAAGTGGTGCGTCGAGAATGAGGTCAATGCGATGTTTGATGCTGCGAAGAGGAGGTAGTCCATGTGGAAGCTCTTCGGGGAACACATCCTTGAGTTCCTACAAGACAATCATCAAATATGGAGGAACATTGGTTAATTCATTAGTTCCTTGCACTAGTCCCTTGCAAAGGAGGACATAGTGCAAGATGCATGGGTTGTTCCGAACATCTCTCATCTCACTTTTGTTGGCAAGGAGAACACTCTTAGTTTTTCCACTCGAGTTTGGATTGTGGCTCTCACTCACTACGAGGTGGTTCTCTCTCTCACCGCTCTTCTCACAAGTAGGTGTTTTGCTTTGCACCCTCGCTAAAGCCTTTGCATTGTTCGCAATTATTTGGCTAGGAGTTATTGGTTACAAAACACATGTTTTGTTGAGCCATTTGAAGGTGTACACATTGGTGCGACCATCATGTAGAGGAGCCTTGTCAAATTGCCATGGTCGACTAGGAAGCATGTGTCAAACTGTCATAGGAACCACATCACACTCTACCGTGTCTTTGTATGGACCAATGGCGAAGGAGACTGATACCGTATGCTTGATCTTCACGGACCCATGGTCACTTAGACATTGCACATTTTAGGGGTGCTTGTGCGGATGGAGGGTGAGGTTGATCTTATCACACAACTCGGTGCTAGCAAGGTTGTGGCAACTCCCTCCGTCGATGATCACTTTGATACATTTGCCATTGATGCTGGCTCATGTTTGGAAAATATTTGAGCATTGGTCTTCATGCTCTTGTGCTTGAGTGGTCAATATCCTCGTGACGACAAGCGATGGACTTGCGTCATGTTCACACATGAGGAGTTCTTGGTAATTTTCCACTCATTGTCTTGCGATTGCTTCCTTTACTCGGGCATCAAATTCATCTTCACTCAAGTACTCTTCGTAGCCATTGTCATGGATGAAAAATACCTTCTTGTTTCCAGATTCGGCTGACTTGTGTCCTTTGCCTCCACACTTGTAGCATTCACCATTGAAAGATGTATCACTCTTTGCTTGTTTGCCACTTGGGGGCAGTTTTCCTTGAGGAAGTGTGGGCTTCAAGGAAGGCTTGGGGGTACTTGAGGAGCTTCCATTGAAGGTTGTTGACATAGCGGTTGAAGCTTTCTTGTAGGTGAAATATGTCTTGGGCTTGTTGTACTTGATGTCCTCTTGCACTTGACGTTCGGCCTTTGTTGCGATGTGCACAAGCTCAACCATGTTGTTGTATGTTTGGAACTCGACAATGCACTTGATTGGGTGGTTCAACCCAATAAGGAAGCGTGCCATACTTTGCTCAGTGCGCTCTTCAATGTTGGAGCAGATCAAGTTGAGTTCCATTTCCTTGAAGCACTCTTCCATGGTCTTTGTCCCTTGACGAAGAGATTGAAGGTTGTTGAAGAGGTCACATGTTTAGTGCGCGGGGACGAACCGGGATCTCATGTGAGCCTTCATGTCATGCCAAGTTGTGATTGGCGGCTCTTGTCTTGTGTCACGAGCAACTTGAACTTGTTCCCACCAAAGGTTGGCGTAATCATCAAACTCAAGTGAAGCCATGGGGACCATCTTCTCGTTGCTATAATTGTGCATGCGTAAGATCTTGTCAACTTTGAGTGCCCATTAGAGGTATTCTTCGGGGTCATTGGATCCGGTAAACTTGGGCATTGTGAACTTGTGCTTGCCGAAAGTTTCTTCATCATTGAGGTCATTGCAACGAGCTTGGTGACCTTGTTGATGATCTTGTGGTTGATGCGTTGGAACTTGGTTCTCGCGACCTTATTGCGGAGCTTGCTCTTGATATTGTTGTTGAGGCGCTTGCTCTTGCTCTTGGCGTGGTTGTTGCCGATGTTGGGGCACCTGGGCCTCATGAGGGTGTTGAGGATGTGGAGCCTCATAACGTGGTTGATGACGAAGAGGAGGCTCGTTCCCCCGTTGGTGATGTTGATTAGGCGCATAGGCCTCACGGCGAAGATCATGGTCTTGAGCCTCTTGACGTGGTGGGCATCGCTCAACTTGTACCACTTGACGCTCCATGTTTTGGTGTGGTGGAGGAGGCGCCTCATGATAACCATGTTGTCGGTGGGGACGTTCATGACGGTGATGATGAGGAGGAGGTTCTTGGAGAGCTTCACGTCTATGACGAGCTTGATTTGCCAAATTGGAGTCATCGCTTATTGTGTCAAGTACGTGTCGCGGACGATGGTGGTAGACTTGCGGTTCTTCTTGTGGTTGCTCTTGTTGGATCACCAATGGCCTTGCGTGATGACGGTGTGCTTCTTGCCTTGCTCGTGGCCTTGAAGAGAAATCACCATCATAGCTTAACGTTGCAGCGTGCCGTGGGGAAGGTATATAGGTCGAAGAACTTCCATCTTCAACCACGGGGGCATCATTGCGTCTTGGAGCACTTGGATGAAGATCTTGTTGAGGAGGAACATGACGATGCGAAGAGCTTGAAGAGCTTGATGCACGTGAACGCGGTCTAGCCATTCCGTCAATGAGGCGTCGAAGATTATCATTTGTTTCGGCGACGGAGTGTTGAAGCGCTTCATTTGGGTGGCTGAAGTTGTGATGCATTGTATGCATTTGTCGTTCGAGGCCGTCGATGCGGTTGTTGATATTCTTGAACTCGTCTTGCATCTCGCCAAATTGTTCATCTTGTCGCGTCTCAAGGGCTTGGCAACGTTCACGGAACTCTTGGCAGACGATGAAGTGACTTGTGTGTTTCATGTACAGTCCATGTTCTTCTTCTTGGGGAGGTGGTTGGCTCGACTCACCGTGCCTATCCATCATGCAAAACATATAAGTATTGTATATGGAAGTGGAATATGGTGGTGTTAGCCCTGTACCTCACCTTGGGGATTGCACCAAACTAGAAACCACAAGTGAGAGCTATAAGCGTGCAAAGTGGAATTGCAAAGAAAACTCACATTAAAGAAAGCACTAACTTTCAAAAGCTTGTTGGTGGTGGGTTAGGGTTGTGGAATTCCAAAGAACCAACCAAACAAAAAGGGATAGTCAAAAGTGGGTAAAATCCAACAAAACTCAAGTCAAAGGCGAAGGTCAACAACTCAAAGGGGTGACGGGAACCTACGACTATATACACACACGTGGAGATTGTTGGGATTGCCACGACTATGAAAATTAGCAAAAAAATGTCCTAACAAATACTAAGCTTGTTGTCGTGCCAATGCAAGGAGAGACCGTGGCTCGTTTGCAAACAAGAAAAATGAGCAACAGATTTGTGCACTTGCCTTGGGCGCTCTTCTTTCTCTCTTGCTTACAATATTTGAGACTCTCTTTTGCTATGGGACACTCTTTTTCTTTTTCTTTTGCTTTGTATCTTTTTCTTTATTTTGTATTTTTCTTTTGCTCTCCCTTGATGCTACCAAGTCACTCTTGCTATTGCTTTTACACTCTCACTATCCAAGGACAAGTGCACAATGCTCAAGAAAACACAAGATGAGCCACTCTCGTGGGATAGGTACACACAAAGGAAGATAGGGGTTAACACGGTGACGCAAGTTATACCTTCATTGGTGATGATGAACTTGGCGTCGGTGCTGCGGGATGATGTTCGTGGGACGTGGTGTCGATGAGCGCGGGGTATGTTGATGCGGAAGCTTGCTGTTACTTGACGACATGCACACGGGCACAAACAAACAAGATGAAATTAGCCTATGCAAGATTAGAGGCAAAACTGTCAAAATTAGGCGTCAGGGTCGGAGACTCCGGGGTCTCAGACCGGAAACTCTGGTCCAGGTCGGAGACTCTGGTGTGGATAGGCCGGAAACTCCGGTGTAGGCCGGAGACTCCGGTGTGCAGGCCAGAGTCTTTGGTCTGGAGTCAGATCGCCAACTTCTTGTGTTCTTGAGCGCAAATCCACGCCTTGGGTCCTCAAATCCGCGAAAAATTGGCCAAATTGGGCTGGGAAAACGCATGATAAAGCCGTACCAACTCCTAAGACAAGGTTTGGTCGATCCAAAGGAAAATTTGGGCTATTTTTGGGGGATTTTCGAATTTTTGGTGGATAGAAGAAAATTTTGTGGGGGAATTCATGAGCAACGAAGCTCTTGAAACCAATATGTTGAGGGAAAACCTCTAGGGCGGCCCGATCTTTCACGAATCCCACTCAAATCGAGGATGGAGTGTGGGGAGAGCAGCGGAGTATGAACACGACGGACTCACGCATGAAGAACGCGATGAACACACAAACAAAACCACAATACACACCAATAGCTCACGCCGATGGTGATCGGTCCAGCGCAATCCCTAGGATCAGCGACGGGCGGAGGACTCTCTCTCAAACAGGCACGGTGAGGAGGGAGACTCGATGAGATCTTGACGTCTAGGAAAAGGTACTCCGATGCGTAGGCCTTGTACAACACGGAGGTACGATGCAAACTCCAACGAGGTTTGGGATATTTGGTGCTCCTTTGTCAAAGGAGCATGAGGCAAGAACTAGATAGATCCACAAGGGGTTTCCACTAATTCCATGCTTGTTTTATAAGTTTTGATGTTCCATGCTTGTTTTATATCTACTTTCTTATGTTTTATCCACACTTTGGTGTATTTTTATACACTTTCTTGGACTAACCTATTATTAAGATGCCACAGAGCCAGCTGCCTGTTTTCTGCTGTTTTTGGTTCCAAAAAGTCAGAAAATGAATATTCTCGGAATTGGATGGGACAAAAGCGAAAGTCAATATTTCACCGAGGGGGCATGGAGCCAGAATACGAGACGGAGAGGGGCCAGGGGCCGACCACACCACCTAGCCACGCAGCCAGGCCTGGCCCACGCCAGGGGATGGTGCAGCCGCCTAGGGCACCCCCTCGACCTCCCCTTTCGCCTATATATTGCCTCTGATACAGAAACCCTAAGGACCCGATCAAAAATCTACGAAAGAGTCGGTAGCCACCGTCATCTCCATCCTTAGATCAGGAGGGATCTGAAGCTTTTCCCGGCACCCTGCCGGAGGGGAGAATTCACCCTGGAGGCCTTCTTCATTACCATGCCTGCCTCCAGTGTGATGCGTGAGTAGTTCATCCTTGGACTATGGTCCATGTAGTATCTAGATGGTTGGTTCTTCTCCTTTGTGCTATCATGTTTAGATCTTGTGAGCTCCGTTCATGATCAAGATCATCTATTTGTAATCATACATGTTGGGTTTGCGAGGATCCAATGGATATTGAGATGCTATTTCAGATTGATTATTGATTCTATCATGTCTTTGTTATTTGTGATCTTTCATGCTTTCCGTTGTTAGTAGCTATCTTGGCCGAGTAGATGCTAGAAACTCCAAGAGGGAGTATTTATGCTCGATAGTGGGTTCATGCCTCTAGTAATCTGGGAAAGTGACAGAAATCTCTAAGGTACTAGATGTGATGTTGCTACTAGCGAGAAAACAGCAATCCTTTGTTCATAGAACAATCGTATTATTTACTTTACACGAAATGCTTAATGCAATTATCTGTTGCTTGCAACTTAATACTGGAGGGGGTTCGAATGATAACCTGAAGGTGGATTATTAGTCATAGATGTAGTTGGATTACGGTCTATGTATAATGTTGTAATGCCCAATCAAATCTGATCGAAGTCAAGATGATTAGTATATGCATGTATGCTTTCTCGGTTTCTGTCAATTGCCCCGCTGTCATTTGTTCACCCAACATGTCATCTATCTTAAGGACAATCACCACTAGTGAACTATGGACCCCGGTCCTTTCTTTTACCATCAATCTACAACTATTTACTGTTTTCTGTTTACTTTCTACAAGCTATTACTTTCTTCACACAATACGTTTAATCCTTTGTTTTCAGCAAAACCGGTGAGATTGACAATGTCACTGTAAGTTGGGGACAAAGTTATGTGGTTGTGTTGTGCAGGATTCCAAGTTGGAAACAACACCTTGGAGGTGTTTCCTTGCTCCTACTGGTTCGATGACCTTTGTTTCATAACTGAGGGAAAACTTACTGTTGTGCTCATCTTACCTTCCTCTTGGGGTTCCCCAACGAGCTGGATATCAACCACGAGCCAGCAAGTATTTTTCTGGCACCGTTGCCGGGGAGTCAAGAACATCTTCACAAGGGGAGTCCCTCATAACCAATCTCTTTAATTTGTTGTTTTTGTTTTGCTTGGTTTATTTTTGTTTTGTTTGCTTGTTCTTTTTATCAAAAATACAAAAAATAGTTCCTACTATAGTTGTTATTTTCGTTGGTCTGTTATTGTCTTGCTTTATCATGCTTTTTATCAATGGTTGGTTTCTTTGGAACTAGATCTTATTGGCAAGGTGGGTTCACGGAAGAACAAAAATATTATTATAAGGAACACCGCTTGTCACAAAAAGGGAAACACTTATTGGAACAAATTGAAAAATTGTATACCATTGCTAGAAACGTGTGCTCTACTTACAATGTTACTTATTTCTTTGATAAATCTTGTTGCTGTAGGAGGTATAAACACCTCCCTTTTCAATGTGAGTATAATGATGATGTTACCAAATCTTGGAAATTATGACTTTTATGATGTGGAACAAATTGAAGAATTTATTGCTTGGGAGGGTGCATTTGAATTTGCTAGTTTGCTTGAAAATACTAATGATTCACCTTATAAATATGAGGTTTATGATATACTTAAATCTTGCTTTGATAATTACAAGGAAGAAAATGGCTATATTCTTGAATATATTAATAGATTCTTTCCACAAAAGGAAGAGACTAATGCCTTGCAGGAGCTTATCGAAGAAGAAATTGCTGAAACGGGAAGCTCATTAGATGAAAAAGAGGAGGAGAGTGATGAACAAAAGGAGGAAGAATGGATTAGCTACCCATGCCTACCTTCTAATGAGAGTAACTCTTTATCCCTTACATTATTTGATTATCCCCCATGCTTACCAAAGGAGGATGAATGTTATGCTCATGTTATCTGCGATAATCCTTTATTTGTGCCTAACATCAAGATGCATGGTACTAAAGAGTTTTTCTTAGAAATTTTTTATGATAAAGCTCTAGACGATGGTCCTATATTGAATGATGAGTCCTCTTGTTATAGAATTGTTAAAAGTGGGTTTGAAGGTTTTAATCCCACCATTTTTGAGCTTGATAAAAATTATGTGTGTGTAGATCATGAAAAGCATGATTTATGTGATAGTTATATTGTTGAGTTTATTCATGAGGCTACTGAAAATTATTATGAGAGAGGAAAATATGGTTGTAGAAGTTTTCATGGTACTGAAACACCTCTCTATGTGCTGAAAGTTTTGAAGTTGCTCTTGTTTTATCTACCCATTCTTGTTAATATGTGCTTCTTTGATTTATTTTCTTACAAGGTTCCTATGAATAGGAAGTGGGTTAGACTTAAATGTGTTTTGAATTTGCTTCTTTATGCTCTCTTTTACTTCAATTCATGTTTCTTATGTGAGCATCTTCTCAAACTATTATGCCTAATTTAAAAGCATTAAAGAAAAGTACTTCTTGGGAGATAACCCAATAGTTTTCTTGAGCCTTTGAATTTATTACCTCTGTAATGACCTCTCCTTATCCTTTTTATTTGCTTTTTGTGCCAAGAGTAACCTCTAATGAGAGAGAAGTAAGACTTGGGAAAGTTGTTGTCCCGAAACAGTGTGCTTCGTTGTAAAAATTCGTCTAAAATCTCTGTATGTCGGTTTGAGCTGTGATTTTTTGTGCTTCTGCCCCAGGTTGTTATCTAAATTTCATCAGTCTCAACAATTTTCTATTTGAGCAACATAAGGTCTTCGAAAAAATTAGTTTTTACCTGCTGGTCTGTTTTGACAGATTTCTGCCATTATTTGCATTTGCTTCTTGTTGATTCCTTTTTGAGTTATCTTTGGGGAATTGAGCTTTTTAAGGGAAGTGCTACAGTAGCTTGTGTTTTAATGGAAGTTTTATTGGTGTTCAAACTGAACCCAAGGACTTATTATCTTGGGTGCACTAATGTTGTTAATAAAGATTGTGTGAAGTTTTGTATGAAGGAAAAAATTTAGGTGTATGGAGAGAATGATGTAATGAGATGAAGAATGGACTAAAGCTAAAGCTTGGGGATGCCACGTGTGTCACCCCAAGAAATATCCAGGAAGTACAAGCGTCAAAGCTTGGGGATGCCCAAGGCATTCCCTTCTTCATCAATAAAAATCTCAGGTTTCTTCCAAACACTTCATTTTTATTGTTTCATGCACAGTTGTGTTGTTCTTGGAGCGTCTTCGTTTTTGTTTTTAGTTTTCGTTTGCTTGGTTTGCTTAGTTTGCTTGAATAAATTGGTAGGACCCCCTCTTTCATACATTAGTTTTCAAATAAGTTGGGTTGGATTGGAAAAGAGTAGGAAAAGTTCATGCTTAAGTGGTAAGAGGAGCTTGTTTTTGACTGTGGCCTATGCTTTGTCATGTCATGCTTGATATTTTTTTTGGATTTATGCTTAGTGATTTATTGTTGTAGCATGACATGTTATAAACAATTGAGATTTCTTAATGTGCCTTGAAAGAATCATGCATTGTTTTAGCATATTAAAGCATAGTATTGTGGTATTCTCCTTTGATGCTTTATTTGGGTTGACTTGGCGCATGCTCACACCATGTTATGACTATCCCAAGTCACCATAGCCTCTATGATCCTTTAGTTTTCGACTTGTAATATCACTTTAAACTTTAATGAATGATGTTTTATCACTTTGCATGATTATGGCCATTATTGCTCTCTTAGTTGGTCGCTCCTAGTGTTTTGCTAGCCTCCATAACCAAGTATGAGTTCCACTCATGCATCCAACTCCAAATAAAACCAAGTTATTCCAAAGAGTCCACCATACCTACCTATTAGGATTTCCTATCCCAAGTATATTCATGTTTTTATTTACCTTCTGAATTAAACTTGTTATGTGAAAACTAGTGATTAAAGCTCTCACGAACTTGATGGCATGTTGGGGATATACTTTCCGGGTATCCTCACAGTTCCTCACTGACTAGGGTGGCCCACTTCGGGTTAGAGCTTTGCTTCACGGGCGGCCCAGTCAGGGAAAAAGACGGAGTCCAATCCGGCTACGGGAAGGCCCAGAAGACTTACCGACTTAGGCCTATAATGTTACTTGTAGTTCAAGATGTACTCTATAACCGACTCTTAGTCGTAGCCGGATAGATCTCTCATGTAAACCCTAGGCCGGATATCTATATAAGCCGTCCTAGGGAGATACTTTAGGGCACCCAATACTTTAGACCCTCAACATGCACAGGCGAAACCCTTGTAACCAATATTCTGACTCTGCCGTATTACTGGATTGCTAGCAGGAGTAGGATCCGTCCAAAGCCGGCGGAGTCGAACCTGGGTAAACTTCTATGGTCACCGTCCCGGAACACCGTACGTCTCACACCCCTCTCTCCCGCACACCTCGAGGACCCCCTCATGGTGTACTTGTCCTCAATTCGACGACAGTTGGCGCCCACCGTGGGGCAAGTGAGCTTCGGATCTGCGTTCCAAGCGGAATCTGCAAGAATCGGAATCGGCGAGACTATCACCGTCGGTCGCGTCCTCTACGCCAGCAACGTCCCTCTCATCGTTCTTGATGAGACTTGGATTCCGGCTAGGGAGGCCGTGACTGCCTACACAATCATGTCTTTTGGCGAGATCGATGTTTACATCGGTTTTGCTGAACCTGCCCAACCCACCCCAGCTGTGATGATAGAGGCAGAAGAATCTTCTGGGTCCCCTTTGTCCGCGGAGGCGGCAGAGTTCCGGATCTCAGAAAGCCTTAATCCCATCCAGCCCGCACCAGTTGCGGAGATAGTGGAGAAATCCGAGCCTGAAGAAGACCTAGCGGTCCAAGTCGAATCTGGAGTGGATCTCCCTAGAGAACCTGGATCCCAGATCGACCCACCCGTGGAATTCCAAATTCAGGAGGAATATATCAACGACACTGATTCCGGCTCTGACGACGCCGGGACAGACAGACCTTTCCTGAGGTACACACTAAGATGTATGATACTACAAGGCGAAAGCGCAGATGCAATCCTCGAGACCATCAAAAGTTTCGACATGGCTGATCGCGAAAGCCGCAGGTACCACAGGAAGCACACGTCGCACTTTGTCGGATACGTGGGATCCGGATCCGGCTCTTCCGATGCTGGAGAAAACACCGACTCGGTGCTGGAGGCAATTGGAACAAACGCCGATGTTCCCACATCCTCGGGTGAATCGATGATGTCAGGAGATTTCCGAAAGTTCTCCGCGGAATATGAAGAGGAGTATAACTCCAAAGCTGCAGAAGAAGCAGAAGCCATGGATGAAGGATCCGGGGCACACTCTCCCAAAGCGCAAGATGACATGGACATCGGAGATAATCCCGAGGTCCAGATGTCCGAAAGTACCGATCAGAGCTTGACTCCGGGAAACAGACCCAAAGCTGTCTTTGCTACCGGCGCTGCCAAGAAGGCAAAGAAGAAGAACAAGAAGAACAAAACCCCGGCAAAAGACCCTCTGACAGAGGAGGTGATTGCCGAGGAATATGAGGAAGACTCGGATGGAGCACTTATCCCAGAAGAGCCGAAAAAAGAAGAATCGGTGGATGGACACATGATCACCGAAGGTGCGCGTAAACTCATCGATGCTGCATTAACCACACCTATCCCTACAGCTGCAGAACTTACTACTGAAGAGCTAGACGAAAAGGCCCAAACCCTAGAAGCGCGTCGTCAACAACTCCTCGATGAAGCCAAAAACATCGAGGTGGAGAAGAAACGCATGGCAACTAAGGACTACATGTATTGGTTGCATTAGAAGACACGGAAGCGTCACATCGATGAAGACCAATGCCCACGTGTTTGTGCCATCCTTTTTGGAGATGAGATGGGGAAGCCACGGAAAGATAGCAAAGGAGATTGGGTATACCCAACCCCAGTGCAGAATACCGTGGCGGCCCGAGAAATTCTATCGGCTAATCCCGGACCGGAGGAGATCCGTTTGGGTATCAAACTACTCAACAAGGGACTGGAGCAGCAAAAGGTTGCCCTGTCCAGAAGTCAAAAACTGGTCTCGGATTCTAACCAATGTCGCACAGATCTGGAATGGGCTGGCGTAAGATCCCATTACGTCCGGGCGCAGTATCATCACCCCGAACGCCGGGAAGACAATTATTCAAGAACCGGATCGTCAGGACAGCATCACAGAACTTCGCGTAACTGGAGCAACGTCGCTCCAGTGGCCGAGAAAGATGCCATCTCTGCACTGAATCCGAGGAACCCTCCCCGACGAGAATCTAACGATCGAAGGGGAGAAGATAAAGAGAAACATAGGGAGGAGGATCGTCAAAAAATGCCACCTCCTAAACGTGCAAGCCGCCCGACTGAGCCTCACCATGGTGGGGACGACGGAGGAAGGAACGACGGAAACCATGCTGGGACAAGCCGGCAGGGGGCTCGTCGTAGTCAAGATCCTCCCTGGAACCGGAATAATGATGCTCCAGACGGAGGCCGGCGATCAGCCAGAAACCATTCAGCTGCCCCACCCTCTGCACCAAGCAGTCATCACAACGGCTCCCAAGGAAAGCAAGGAGGTTGACGAGGCGGAGGAGGTGGTGGCAAAAGCCGAAGCCCGGCTCCAAGGCACCGTAGCCACAGCCGGCATTCGGGCGATCTCTATCCCCAAACGACGCAAGGCACAGGATCAATTCCAACATAGAGGCGCGACGCTACAAAAATGATGACATGTACATGGGCCCAAAGTGCTTCGGACCACGCATCAGAGCTACAAGATTCCCGGAAGGATTTGCTATCTCAAGGCACATCCAAGCCTACGACGGCATTGCTAGGCCAGATACTTGGCTACAGGATTTTTTCCAAGCTTGATGCATCGCTAAAGGCGGAAACAGCCTGGTCGCAACCCGATATCTCCCACTTATGTTGCGGAAGACGGCGCGATCATGGCTCAATGAACTTCCGGAGAACACCATCCATAACTGGTATGACATGTAAAATGCGTTCTTTCAGAATTTCAAAAGAACATATCGGAGGCCCTGTTCGGTCGGAGACGTACAACGTTGCACCCAGAAAGCCGGAGAAACTTGCCGGGATTACCTCGGACGATGGATCGACATCGAGAACTCCTGTGAAGGAGTAAACCATCAAACCAAGATTGAAGCTTTCATCGCAGGGCTCCCAATTGGTCTACTACGTCATCGCTTGAAGTGTGACAAGGTCACTGATTTGGGAGAGATGATAGAAACAGCAAGCAAGTATGTAGATGCTGACGATGATGCAGAAGGATTACTCAACGTCCTCGCTGTGCCTCAGTCGGCAAGACAACCAAAGCAACAAGCTTAGAAGCGCAAAAATACCTCGGAAGAAAAACCCAAAGCTGAAACAGCGGTGGTTACTACTGTTTCCGGGTCTGGAGGACGAGCAGGACGTGGTGGAGGCCGCGGGCGTGGCCGTGGGACTTCAAGGGTCCAAGGTAGAGGAGAACAGCAACCCGGCAAAACCTACTCTTGGGCCGACATTGCCAATAACCCATGTGTGCATCACCTAGACGCCAATGGGGGCTCGTCCCACACCAACGCTGAATGTCGTTTCAATGACGACATCAAAAGAGATGATACCGCGGGCTACAAAGCTAAGCGGAAGAAGGGAAAGAAAAATCCCGAAAAGGACAAAGAGACCAAGGAAGATTACGACATAGAGGAGGCTGATGCTTCAAATCCCAAGCCGGAAGGGAAGAAGACTTTTCCCACCAAGAAGGACACTTACGTCACTTTCCACGGATCTCAACCATCAAAGGTCAAGAAAGCAACTCTCCACGAGCTCAATGCAATAGTTCTGGCTATCCCTCAATATCTGGACTGGTCGGAAGTGGCAATCACATTTGACCGCGTAGACCATCCGCCTAAGTTGCACAGGCGAGGAAAATACGCCTTAATCGTCAATCCACTTATTGATGGTTATGGTTTCTCCAAGACCCTCATGGACGGTGGTAGTAGCATCAATACTCTCTATGTCGAAACGCTATGCCGGATGAAGATCTCGGAAAACCCAGCTGAACCATAGCTCTATGTTCTTTCACGGAGTTGTCCCAGGAAGACAAGCTAATTCCCTGGGAGAGATTACTTTGGATGTTACCTTTGGAACTCCAAAGAACTATAGGACGGAGGCACTTTCCTTCAAAGTGGTCCCGTTCAAGAGCGCATACCACGCTATATTCGGACGTCCGGCTTACTGGGCTTTTATGGCTCGTCCGTGTTACATTTACAATATGATGAAAATTCCAGGTCCCAACAGCATGATCACCATCAGGGGAGACCCGAAGAAAGCGCGAGAGTGCGAGGATGGAAATGCCGCCTTTGCCGAAGCCGTGCTGCACGCCCAGGAGTACCAGGAGATCAAGAAGAGTATAGATCCGTCCGAGATGCCCGCAACGAAGAAGGAGGTGACAAAGCCAAATCCGGAGTTCAAGGGATGAGAAGAGACGAAGAAAGCACCGTTGAAGGATGATGACCCCTCCAAGGTGACCCAGATAGGCATAGGCCTAGGTAGTGCATAGGAGAGCGCGCTCGTCAAGTTCCTCTAAGGAAATCAAGATATCTTCGCATGGCAGCCATCTGACATGACCAGAGTACCTAGGGAACTTGCCGAGCACTCTCTAAATGTAAACCCGAACGCTAAACCCATCCAATAGTCCTTACGAGGGTTTGGCGACAAAAAGCGTAAGGCAATAGCTAAGGAACTAGCGTGACTCGAGTTAGCCGGATCCATAGAAGAGGTCATCCACACTGAGTGGTCGGCCAATCCTGTAATGGTCCCTAAAAAGGACACCACTGATTTAAGGATGTGTGTTGATTATAGTGCCTTGAACAAGGCTTGTACAAAAGATCCGTTCGCTCTGCCTAGAATTGATCAAGTCATCGATTCTACGGCAGGCTCGGAACTCCTCTGTTTTCTCGATGCATATTCCGGTTACCACCAAATCCAGATGAAGGAATCTGACAATGTCAAAACTTCATTCATAACCCCTTTCGGAACCTTCTTTTTTCTTACGATGCCCTTTGGGCTGAAGAACGCAGGAGCTACGTACCAGCGCACGATGCAGCGTTGCCTCCACGACCAACTCAGATGCAATGTACACACATACGTGGATGATATCGCGGTGATGTCCAAAAAGAAGGAAACACTGATTTTCGACTTGGAGGATATGTTCGCCAATCTACGAAAATACAACATCATGCTTAACCCGAAGAAATGCTTCTTTGGAATACCATCCAGAAAATTGTTAGGTTTCATCGTGTCTCAAAGAGGCATAGAGGTGAACCGAGAAAAAATCAAGGCTATACTCAATATTTCCAGGCCAACTCGCCTGAAGGACGTACAAAGATTAACTGGTTGCATCGCTGCGGTCAGTCGATTTGTAAGCCGGCTTGGTGAAAGAGCCGCACCATTATACAAACTCCTGAAAAAGACCAAGGATTTTGTTTGGACTGACGAAGCTGAAGCTGCACTACAAGATCTGAAGAGAGTACTCTCATCTGCTCCTATCCTTGCAGCGCCAGAACCTAAGGAACCGATGATGCTCTACCTTGCTGCGACAAATAAGGTTGTTAGTATCGGCATGGTGGTGGAGAGACCAGAGGAAAATCAGGAACACCTGGTGCAGCGTCCGACTTACTTTGTTAGCGAGGTCCTGACAGAATCAAAACAGCGGTATCCGCACTATCAAAAGTTGGCTCACGGTGTTTTTCTAGCATCTCATAAGTTACGACACTACTTTCAGGAGCATCCAATTACCATGGTGAGAACAACTCCCATGAGAGATATAATTAACAACAGTGATGCCACAGGACACGTCGCCAAATGGGGCATAGAGCTTTCAGCTTTCGATATTGAGTATAAACCTCGGACAGCAATCAAATCCCAGATCCTTGCTGACTTTGTTGCTGATTGGACAGAGACGAAGGAGAACATGATCCTCCCTGAGTCAGAATATTGGACCCTCTTTTTCGATGGGCCTAAGGCTCGAGGGGGCTCGGGGGCTGGCGTGGTGCTCAAATCACCCCAAGGAGATAAACTTTTATACGTGTTGCAGATCCACTTCACAGTGACAAACAATATTGCCGAGTATGAAGCATTGCTGCATGGAATCCGGATTGCTAAGGATATTGGCACCCGACGTTTGATGTGTTACAGAGATTCGGATCTTGTTGCTCAACAAGTGTCAGATATTTGTAATGCAAATAAACACATGGCAGCATATAAAGCTGTCGTGGATGATCTATCTAAATCGTTTGATGGGTTTGAAGTTCAACACATCCCTCGAGCAGAAAATGATGAAGCAGATGCACTATCTCGGATAGGTTATGCACGGAAAGAGGTCCCGGATGGCGCTTTTTTAGAGCACCTCAAAGTTCCCTCAATAAAGGTAGTAGATGAGGAATATCTGACCAAATCTGACTCACCTTTGATAGCAGTTCTGGCTGTAATTCCCAGCTGGACTCAACCCTACCTGGATTATTTGGTAGATGGCAAATTACCCGAAGATGGGGTGCTGAGCCAGCAGATTATCCGACGAGCAAAAGCATATACTATTGTTAAAGGTGAGCTCCATAAGCGGAGTATTTCTGGGGGTTTTCAGCTCTGTGTATCTCTGGAAGAAGGTGTGGAAATCTTAAGGGAAATCCACGAAGGCGAGTGTGGTCACCACGCTGCAGCCAAATCTTTAGTGGCAAAAGCTTTTAGACACGGATTTTTCTAGCTTACAGCTCAGGCAGATGCCGAACGATTAGTCAAGACGTGCAAAGGCTGCCAAAAGTACGCCAAGCAAGCTCATGTTCCGGTTGATCAGCTGTGAAAAATACCTATAACATGGCCCTTTGCGGTCTGGGGGCTTGATATGGTAGGACCATTTAAACGAGCTCCAAGTGGATTTACTCACCTCCTAGTGATGGTGGATAAATTCACCAAATGGATTGAGGCTAAATCTGTCACTAGTTGTGATGGAGCAACAGCCAAAAGATTTGTCGATGATGTTATAATACGGTACGGTTATCCGCACAGCATTATCACGGACAACGGGAGTAACTTTTCTATGGGAGAATTGGCTGAATTCTGCAACGAGCAAAATATCCGGCTTGACATTGCGTCAGTCGCACATCCACAGGCTAACGGACAAGTTGAAAGAGAAAATGGTTTAATCCTACAAGGGCTAAAACTGAGACTCGAAGCACCACTATGACGTGCTGCGGGGGCTTGGGAAGAGGAACTACCCTCTATAATTTGGAGTTTACGAACAACTCCAAATAGTTCAACAGGATACACACCTTTCTTCTTGGTCTATGGCACAGAAGCAGATCTTCCTAGTGATTTGATTCATACTTCTCCTAGAGTGGCCACGTATATCGAAGAAGATGCCGAGATTTCTCGACAAAATGATCTCGACTTAGTTGAAGAAGTTCGCGTTGTTGCTGAAATGAGATCAACAGCCTATTAGCAGAAGTTACGCAAGTATCATAGCCAGAGAGTCCGAAATAGATCTTTCAATAAAGGTGATTTGGTTCTCTGGCTTGTGCAACAAAGAAAGCACAAACTTTCCCCAGTATGGGAAGGGCCTTTTTTAGTTAGTCGAGTATTGCACAATGGATCGTACTACTTAACTGACATGAGGCCAGTCAAAGAAATACCTACTACTAAGAAGAGAAAGAGAGCTGGAGGCAGTACAAATCCGGATGAGTTAGACAGACCATGGAATATTGCTCAGCTACGTCCCTTTTATTCTTAGTTTATCCTTCTTTGTAATCATACATATGTACATGTTCTGTGAGAAATAAAAGTTTTGGTTGCCTCAAGTTTTTCTAAGAAGTTTTTACCATCTTATTTCCAAATGATCATGTCATAGTCGAAAATCCCAGAATGCTTGAAAGTACTTTATGCTCATGTTCGTTCTGGTTTAGATTTCCGATTCTAAAATTGCTACCTTCGGGTATAACTCCAAAAAAAATCTAGTCTTTACTTTGGTTATTCGTCTGATTGCTGGATGCGGGCATTTTCCGAGTAGTGAATTGTTGGTACTGGAAGCTGGCTTTGTTTCCGAGTTTAAACTGCTTTAGAAATTGAGCTCCATTGCTTGGCAAAGTTTCCGGCGGAAGGTTTAGCCGGTTCACGAAAGGGACGAGGCGGAAAGCTAGATAAACGATAAGTGTAGACGAAGAAGTACAAGTGCTTATGTAAACATTTCAGGCACACAAAAAAATCAAAGCCAAAAAGTGCTGAATAGATCAAAAGCTTAGGACTAGCAAAACTTAAAGTACTACATATTTACAAACGCATCATATTTTTCCGGAATAATACAAAAATTTCTGATCTATGGTGCAGGAGGAGATGAAGGAGCTGCCGGCTCGCTGGTTACGCCGCCTTGGTATCGTTCCAAGATGTCCGCATCCGAGGTGGTGCGTTCATCGTCAGAAACTTCTGTGGATTCTTTTGGAGGAGGAGGCGGAGTATCCACGCGGGTGAAGAAAGGGGTCTCGTAGCTGGTCAGGTCAGCCACGTGACACCCATATCCTGCGTAGGAGTGCATGATGGCTTGAAGGTCCTGCTCCTGGCCGTCCTCATCTACTTTGCAGTACCCTCTGGTCACTTGCCATATCTCCATGTTTCCATGGTGGCTCATGACCATGGTGAGAGCGTTCTGCGCCGCAGTCCGCGCATAGGACATGTTCCAGTCCCGAACAAGTTACGGCATCTCCTTTGCCTTGTCCCGCACCTGAAAATCCGACATGTTGTGCATGTCCGGAATCTTGAGAGCTTCGCCAATGTCCTCAAGGGATTGGCGGAATTCATCAAGCAGGTCACCGACTTGGGTAAGCCGGTGGGTGTGGGGCTTGGTGGAGGAAGAGTCCGTCAAGTTCAGAGGACCTATATACAAAACAAGTTAAGAAAAATCCGACATTGAAGGAAGTCAAAGAAAAAGATAAGTCAGACAGATGGAACGTACCAAAAATGACGTCGTCAATTTTGGTCTTCTCCTCCCGGAGACTCTGGAGTTCAGCCCGGAGCGCTTGGGAAAGATCCCTCTCTCTGCTCAGCTCATTCTTGAGGTCCGAGATTATTTTATCTTGAGCAGCGATCTTGTGATCACACTCTTCAGTAGCCATGGATGAGATTCAAGGACTTGAGCTATACTCTTTTCATGATTTGCCTTGAGCTGGTCCAGCTCTTGGCGAAGCTCCTTGTTCTCCACCACCAAGGTCTTCAGGTTCTCGGCCTCTTCGATCATGGCGCAGGATTGTTTCACCAGCGCTGTAAGTCAAAAAGAACAACAGTTCAGGAAAATTCGACATTGAAAATAACAAATATAAGGTTTGAGTCTCGGAATGTTTACCTTCGGCCTCGTCCTTGGCAACTTTAAGTTCAGCATTTTTAAGCGGGAGAGCTTTGATCTCTCTCCGCTTGTCGCAAACATTTCTCAGTAAATCCTGGTTATAGCAACATACTTTATGTAAGTCAGAATACCCAAAGTCAGAAAGCTACTTAAGACTCGGGCTAATATTTTTGCAAATATCAGCACGAGCCTTGGGGGCTACACTAGTTCTTTCTTTGGCATCCTAATGAAGCATAAACCTGGATTATATATCTTCTCCGACCTTCTAACCCTTAGCTAGAGGATATGATATTAAATAATGGAAAAAACAGGAGTTGGAATTCCGACTTACATATTGTTCGCGGGTGAGTTTATCCAAACCCGCGTTCACTTCAGCAGCCACCTTTTCGGCGAGAGTAAGAGGAATCATTAGGGCTGTTGGAAGCTCACCAGTCCTAATCCTCTCATCGCGAAGGCCCACTTGGGTTAGAAGGTCGGAGAACTTGACGTTCTCTGCTTCTTGCGCTTCTTCTTTGGCAGATAGAGTACTTTTCTCCAGGCATTGCCTGGCGAGCCGCTGGATTTCTTTAGCAGATTTCCGAGACAAGCCAAACTTGGCAAGCCCTGGATTGCTGTTAATGTTTTCGGCGAAGGTTTCTGCCGAGGGATCATTACCCAAAGAGGGTTCACCCTTATCTAGAACTGACTCACCCATGGTGACGTCAGTGTGCGATTCAAGGATCGCGGGCTCTGTTGAAGGAGCCGGATCTTCTGCAACGACCGGGGAAGGAATGGTCATCGGCGTTGCAGAAGGTTGAGGGGCAGGAGTCGGAGGAGCCACGGTGGGGGAAGCTATGGTGAGCTTCGTCTGTTGCAGGGGCTTCGAAGAAGTTCCCTTCCCCTTGCCCTTGATGAGCGGTTTTGCTCTGAGAATGTAGTAAAGTCGAAAATGTTACATCTCAGAAAGAAATTTGAGTAAAGTACAAAGGTGGAAAGTTGTGACTGAAAGTTACCTCTTCACGACAGGCACCTCCTTTGTGCCAACATCCACTGTCGAAGCTTTGCGCTTCTTGAGCGCGAGGTCCGGCAATGGGACCACCTCTGTCTCCTGAGAAAACTCAGGAGGATATCCTTCGAGAGGAGCAAGTTTCGACTCGGGGAGGTCGGCAAGCTGAAAATAAGAAAACATATCAGTATTGCAGTATAACTCGAAGATTGAAACACATAAAAAGTGTATTGATGGAAGCTTACCAGCACTACGGGGTTTTCCGCCGTATGCATATCCAGAGAAACCTCTGGGATTCTCCTCTCGATCCGCTCCCAGATAAGCCACTTGATCTGGCTTATGTAGCCTTGAGTGGTGTAGGATTTGGGGCTGATGAGGAGGGAGTCTTTTTTGGATGACATGATGGAGTGCATCAGTCGATCCCCATGGTACTGAAGGGGCTGGATCTGGCGTGAGACCCAGCATTGGACCAAGTCGGATCTCTTCAGACCCTTGTGTTTGATCAAGTATTCGATCCGCCTCTTAGCGAGGATCAGATCGTCGGTGAGAGCCGGAGCAGACTCGTCCCAAGAAGGTTGGGCCGTGGCAGCTCCGTCGACAAAAGCCAGCAAAGTAGTGGCTTTGTCGGGAGCCGTAATATCCCTATGATAGAAAAACGTGGCTGGCCATTGTTTGACCAAGTAACTAGCTAGAATTTTGAGATACGCGCGCTCGCGTCTAAGTGAAAAACTAATAGTGCCGGTGATATAAGGAACACCGGCGGTAATGGAGTTTCTCCGAACATGAAAATAGTACCGGAAGAGAGTCAAACTTGGCCTAATGCCAAGAAATCCCTCACACAGCAAAGCATACGCGCTCATCTCTAAGAGAGAGTTGGGAGGAAGATGATGGAGTTGAACTCCGTAATGATCTATCACCTCGGAGAAGAACTCCGACGGAGGAAAAGACAGACCTCTGTCAAGGTGGGTGCCGAAGTGGACCCGCTCGCCATCGCGCGGGTTGGGGACGGTTTCCTCGAAGCCGCTCTGCCAGTCGCCGGCGGCAAGAATCCCCTCCTTCTCCACGTTCTTGAGGCCCTCCTCGTTGAGCACGCAGGGAATCCAGATCCCACGAAAGCTCTCTTTCTCCGACACCGCTTCCGCCGTCGCTGCCGCCGCCGCTGCCGCCAAGCCATAGGAAGTAGATGAAGCTATTTCTCCGGCGAGAATTTGACCTAAAAGGGGCGGCGCTGGAAGTTCTGTGGAGGAGGAACGGAGGAGCTCTGTGCGTGCAGAGGGATTGGGAGGAGAGAAAATGGCAAAGGACTGGTGGAAGGAGAAGGAGAAAATCCTAACCCCTTATATACACCTAACTGCGCCAAGATTCGTGCAAATGCTACAGCGCCACGCCTCGTGGAAGGAACTGGGAAGGACCCACGCGATGATTACGTCGCCTCGATCTCCATGCACGCATTGAAACGGCGCCTCGGTTCCGTGAACCGCGGACCCACCAACGGTCGTGCTGATGGAATGCCTGTCAGATGACGTTACTTGACCATGACTTGTGTCAGGTGGCATTAGAAACCAAGTTTCGGCTTAGTTTGAAATCAAGCTGGAAAATCCGAGTAACTTGTTGATAGGTCTAACTTATTTTTAAGACCCGGATCGTATATTTTGTTGTGAAGTTTTAGGAACCCTTCAAGATTTTGCAAGCCGAAGATCAAGCTAGACGATGATAAATCTGACTTTGGATCTTGGAGGCCTCCGGGGGCTGTTGTTGGGTATATACTCTCCAGGTATCCTCATAGTTCCTCACTGACTAGGGTGGCCCACATCGGGTTAGAGCTTTGCTTCACGGGCGGCCCAGTCAGGGAGAAAGACGGAGTCCAATCCGGCTACGGGAAGGCCCAGAAGACTTACCAACTTTGGCCCGTAATGTTACTTGTAGTTCAAGATGTACTCTGTAACCGACTCTTAGTCATAGCCGGATAGATCTCTCCTGTAGACCCTAGGCCGGATATCTATATAAGCCGTCCTAGGGAGACTCTTTAGGGCACCCAATACTTTAGACCCTCAACACGCACAAGCGAAACCCTTGTAACCCATATTCCGGCTCTGCCGTATTACTAGATTGCTAGCAGGAGTAGGATCCGTCCAAAGCCGGCGGATTCGAACCTGGGTAAACTTGTGTGCTCACCGTCCCGGAACACCGTACGCCTCACACCCCTCTCTTCCGCACACCTCGAGGACCCCCTCATGGAGTACTTGTCCTCAATCCGGCGACATGGCACACTTTACTTTTTTTGCCCCTAATAAACTTGAACCATTGTGTCGTCTATGTTGTATATGATTGCACTTATATGTTGGGGATTAGCAGAACCATGATGTCATGGGGAACCCTTTCAACATTGCACTTGTACATTGTACCTAGTTGATATCATGCTCTTTTGTCTATGGATGTCGTCGGTGTGAAATGAAAGGGGAGCTTGTAATCGAGTTATGTATGTGTGTTAGTGAAACGCCTAGGCCACTGGTCTAATCCATGCCTAATCATGGTGGAAACCTGTAGCGTAACCATAATGAGCAATCTATGAAGCATTCTTCTTACAAAAAAAGAGATAGAGATTGAGAAAAAGAGAAAAATAAAAAAGATGTGAAAATAGGAAAGAGAGAAAAAAGCACAATTTTCCCATGGTAAATAATAAGATTGCTGAGATGCTCGTTGTCTGCTTGCCTTGTCATTTTGATATGGGGATTCTTCCGTATCATCGGGCAAGGGGTACCCCGTTGGCGGTTTCTATGATACACATGTACTTACTATGACAAGAACTTACCGGTAACTAAACTTGAGTAGCATGAGGAGCGGCCCTCGTATTCAAGGGACATGAGATTTCCAACTTATACTTTGTCAAGCATATACTCCATAGTTTGTTCACTTTAACCTTAATCACTTCAAGATGCTTATGATAGGGGCAATTAGAGCTGAAAGCTAATAAGTACCATAATTTGTGGAAGCTCTTTATGAGACTTGAATCCCTGCTTCCTTCTATGAAGGCATTTCTTCCACTTTTATATTGAGTCTCTATCTTCTATCTTTATGCACCTATTGAGAGAGAATAGTGTCCATTCTTAGTTATTATGCATTGTCCCAAGACTTGTTGATTGATGCATAACTTTGATATTGCTTGTTCCTAAACTATGTGTATCTAGTCACCCTTATGAACTTTGAAGGTGTCCTAGCCATTTATGTTTGCTACACTATGAGGGACAAGCTGAATACCATTCTCATTAGGTTTTTTCTTTATGTGAAACAAACAAATGTCTTGCAAAGCATTGTTATTAATGAATCTTTTGTTTGTGCCTTTTCATGTTACAACATAGTTCCTATGTCTTATTGTTAGAACTTTATCTTTCATGCTATGTTGAAGTACTATGATCCCAGCTATCAATGTTTTACAAATACTTTGATCAAGTTTATGATGGTGCATGTCACCTCAAAAATTATTATTTCTTTTTATCACTTACCTACTCGAGGATGAGCAGGAGTTAAGCTTGGGGATGTTGATATGTTGCAAACGTATCTATAATTTTTGATGTTCCATGCTTGTTTATATCTACTTTCTTATGTTGTGTCCACACTTTGGAGTATTCTTATACACTTTCTTGGACTAACCTATTAACAAGATGTCACAGTGCCAGCTGCCTGTTTTCTACTGTTTTTGGTTCCAGGAAAGTCAGAAAATGAATATTCTCGGAATTGGACGGGACAAAAGCCAAAGTCAATATTTCACCGAGGGGGACACGGAGCCAGAATACGAGACGGAGAGGGGCCAGGGGCCGGCCCCACCACCTGGCCACGCGGCCAGGCCTGACCCGCGCCAAGGGATGGTGCGTCCGCCTAGGGAACCCCCTCGGGCTCCCCTTTCGCCTATATATTGCCTCTAATACAGAAACCCTAAGGACCTGATCAAAAATCCACGAAAGAGTCTATAGCCGCCGTCATCTCCATCCGTAGATCGGGAGGGATCTGAAGCTCTTCCTGGCACCCTGCCAGAGGGCAGAATTCAACGTGGAGGCCTTCTTCATCACCATGCCTGCCTCCGGTGTGATGCGTGGTTCATCCTTGGACAACGGGTCCATGTAGTAGCTAGATGGTTGGTTCTTCTCCTTTGTGCTATCATGTTTAGATCTTGTGAGCTCCGTTCATGATCAAGATCATCTATTTGTAATCATACATGTTGTGTTTGCGGGGATCCGATGGATATTGAGATACTATTTCAGATTGATTATTGATTCTACCGTCTCTTTGTTATTTGTGGTCTTGCATGCTTTCCATTGTTAGTAGCTATCTTGGTCGAGTAGATGCTAGCAACTCCAAGAGGGAGTATTTATGCTCGATAGTGGGTTCATGCCTCTAGTAATCTGGGGAACTGACAAAAATCTCTAAGGTACTAGATGTGTTGTTGCTACTAGGGAGAAAACATCAATCCTTTGTTCACAGAACAATCATATTGTTTACTTTACATGCAATGCTTAATGCAATTATCTGTTGCTTGCAACTTAATACTAGAGGGGGTTGGGATGATAACCTGAAGGTGAATTATTAGTCATAGATGCAGTTGGATTACGGTCTATGTATAATGTTGTAATGCCCAATCAAATCTCATAGGAGTCAAGATGATTAGTATATGCATGTATGCTTTCTCGGTGTCTATGAATTGCCCCGCTGTCATTTGTTCACCCAACATGTCATCTATCTTAAGGAGAATCACCACTAGTGAACTATGGACCCCGCTCCTTTCTTTTACCATCAATCTACAACTATTTACTATTTTCTGTTACTTTCTGTAAGCTATTACTTTCTTCCATACAATACATTTAATCCTTTGTTTTCAGCAAAACCGGTGAGATTGACAACCTCACTGTAAGTTGGGGACAAAGTTCTATGGTTGTATTGTGCAGGATTCCAAGTTGGAAACAACACCTTGGAGGTGTTTCCTTGCTCCTACTGGTTCGATAACCGTGGTTTCATAGCTGAGGGAAAACTTACTGCTATGCTCATCATACCTTCCTCTTGGGGTTCCCCAACAATATCGATATCAACCACGAGCCAGCAGGCCCAAATGCCTTTTACATGCCTGGCATCGGTCGGTCCGGAGACTCCGGTGTGCTGACAAGAGACTCTGGTCTGGGCCGGAGATTCCGGTTAGTCTCTGGACCAACCTCTAGAGGGGAACACAGATTGTCCCTGAGCTTGAATCGGGTGTCAGGCCGGAGGTAGGCCAGAGTCTCCCGGGTCTTCATACCGGAGACTTTTGCAGACCGGAGACTCCAGTGTGCGCAGGCCAGAGACTTCGGTCTGAGCAGCTCCAGCGGCTTTTGCTTCACGCTCTGCTCTTTGTTCTCCATCCTTGGGTGCTTGGTGATGTGTTGGGGCTTCGTACCTGATGATGAACAGAGTAGTTGCATGAAGCAGCACACCATCCAAGGATGTATCAAATTGGCATGAGGAGAGGAGCGAGTTCACCTTAGCTTGTAGGAGTTCAGCTCGGGCACGAGTCATGAGTCCACTTGGGGGACTTGTTGGTGTAGATGTAGTAGCGTTCGTAGGACGGGCTGCATTAGAGTTCCTATTTGAACTGTATGCATCGGGTAAGAATCAAATAGTAAGATTTGAAACAGAAGTCGTTATTGTTTTGACAAAGATGAACTGACTGCATGCAAAGAAGCGATTATGAGCCGTGACTCCATAATATGACTAGAAGTCATAAAATCCGTGATAGTATCAATCAAGTTTCTGAACTTGGAAGACCCTCCGGAAAGGTGTGAAGCCTATCGGTCGTGTTTGGATCTATAAAGAAATAGACATGGATGTTGAACATCTATGAAATAGTCAACATGTCGGAAAGAAGTTTATGGCAATGTTCAAGGAGTTGACTATGACAAGATTTTATCTTTCATAGCAATATTTAGTCTTGACGGATTAATGTAGCAACCACTACATATAATTTGGTATATGGTAGTTGAATAAACAAAACAAGGTTGTTATAATAGAATGGTTACCTAGGATGTGTACATGACATGGTCCGAAGGGTTTTGCTAATTCAAAGGGTGCTAAAAGGGCATGCAAACTTCAATAGTTGACGTGAGCATAGCGGAGTTGGAATCTTCACCATGATGAAAATGTTAAAGGAGTTTAATTTCATAGGAGACGATGAAGATGCTTGCATTTGTAAGAAATTAAGTGGGAGCACTGAGACAAATTTCCAATACATTATGCAAACTACAAATTGTTGATTGGAAATGATGTATCTTTTATTGACACAAGTTAAGAATTTCATTAAAATAGGATTTTGATGAATGACTTGGGAAAAACCAGAATATTTGGCATCAATGTCTATATGGATAGATTGAGGCACTAATATGGTTGTGCCATACATACATATTTGAGATATTGAAAAGGTTCAATATGGAAACAACAAGAAAGGTTCTTGCTGCATGAAAAGGATTGTATCAAGATTCAAGTGTTTCAACACTTGGTGAGTAAAATCACATGAAGATTTTGATCGATTATACCATGATATGTATATATCCAGATATGTCCTATGCTCTAAATTTTATGAGCATATACCAGAATGATTCATAAGATGATCATTGGACGATAGTAAAGATATTCTTATGAGCTTTGGAAGAACTAAGAATATATCAAGTATAAGTGACAAATAGTTAAAGGTAGTTCATTGTAAAGTGTTACATTGATACTAGTTTTGTCAAAAGATACAAATTAAAATTTATCTCCATTTACACTATGGGTGGCACAATGTAATGGAAAGGATGTTCCATGATGGATTTGGATGAGTTCCAAAGTTGAGACATTGTGACAGATACTACAACTAAAGGCTAAGTATATGACTGCTATAGTACCAACAAAGGAGGGAATTTGTGTTAAGTAGTTTGTTATCAAACTAGGTGTGGTTCAAACTGGGCTAATACTATGAAGATATATTGTATGACAATAAAATCAACATATTTTAACCCGAATGAACTAAAGGTCTCAAAAAGGACCAAATTTATACAATGCCATCTCATTTGAGAATGAGTGATGCGTAGAGACGCAAAGACATGCAAATACACACGGATCTGAAACTGTCAGATCTAGAGATTATGTTAACCACTAGAAATCGCGTATATGCAACACCAGAAAGCCATAGGTGTTCAATACGCAAATTTTTTCAAACTAGATTATTGACTCTAGTGCAAGTGGGAGACTGAAAGGAATATGCCCGAGAGGCAATAATAAAGTGGTTATTATCTTATTCCTTGTTTATGATAAATGTTTATTTTGCATGCTATAATTGTATTAATACATGTGTTTTTAATAAACAAAAGGAAAGTTCCTAGTTATGCCTCTCTTATAAACTAGCTCATTAATTTATAAGATGATCAAGGTTTCCTGATCATGGACATTAGATGTTGTTAATAACGAGGTCACAACATTAGTGGAATGATGTGATGCACATTCATCCTAAGTATAGCATTACGATCAAAGTCATTGTCTTTATATTCTATAACATTATACGAAGTAATCCTAGTCCTTAGACCATGAGATCATGTCAATCACTAACACTGGAAGAGTGTTTTGATAACATCAAACGTCACACCGTGAAAGGGTGATTATAAAGGTGGGTTTAGTGCTACGAAAGTTTTATGTAGAGGCTCATGGATCAATAGTGGGATTTGTCCATCTCGATGATGGATAGATATACTCTGGGCCCTCTCGGCGATATCACATTGAGAGTAGCTTGCAAGCAAGTGATGTGATCACTAGAATGTTATATCACGGGAACGAGAAAAGAGTACATGTCGGTAAAGAGATCAAACTAGGTATGGAGATACTAATGATCGAATCTCGGACATGTAATATATCGCGATACAAAGGGATTTAGTTACGATGTTGAAGGTTCACAGGATCATAAGAATCATCATTGAATATGTGGGAGTCAGTACGGATCTCGAGGTCCCGCTTCGATTATTGATCGGAGAGGGGTCTCGATCATGTCTGCATTATTCGCGAACCATAGGGTGACACACTTAAGGGATACCGAAACCATTTGGAGCAAATATGTTTCAGATAAAGATTTAAGAAAGCGCTGGAATTATTTCAATAGACACCGAAACTGTTTCGGGTGAAATTGCTGAAATTGGTTCTGCATGTAATATTGAAATGTTGCAGGGGTTTTATGTGAATGTTTGTTAATTAAAGTAATTAATAAAATTCTGAATAAAATTAATAAAAGAGTTTTATTAAATGAAAGAGCATTAAATTTGGAGAAATTTAATGCATTTAAAGTGGAGACTTTAAAAGGGAATGTTAAGGGGCTATTTTATGTGGAGGGGGGTACCACCACATGAATGGGGGAGGTGAGGGGTCACCTCCATGAGGCGCCGGCCATGGGGAGGGGTACCCCCATCCTCCTATAAAAGGCCCCCTCTCACTCCATCTTCCTCACACCTCCTCGTGAAGGATCTCTCTCCCCCTCTAGTATTTTTCCCCATGGTCTCGGATTAGCGAGATACATGTTCCCAATGGCTTTATCTGGAAAGGAGTTGTTGCTTCCGCTGCTTTGCTGGAGCAAGGGACGGAAGTTGTCGGGGTACCGGACGTGTGTGCGATCACGGATGCACCACTGCTTTGCAGTGCTGGACTTGCTAGAGCTAGATCTGATGGACGTGCTAGAGCTGGACCTGCTGGACTTCATCACAATCTTGAGATCGGCAATTGTACGACTACATCATCCACGAGTTCTATCTCGTTAACAAAGCTTTGTTGTCTTCGAGGGTATGTTCTCTATGGATGTATATCCACCCGTTGCTTGTATCTAATAGATAGATCTTAGCGTATAATAGTTCCCATCGTAGGAAGTTTTTGTTTTCTATGCTGTGAACCCTTGAGTTGGCACATGCTTAATGATGGAGATGATCATGGATTCCATTACAACTTATTAATGAAAAGGTGTAAATAGATATAATGCAGAGGCACTGGTGGGTAATAGTCAATATTTGGTTTTTAACCACCCACTTGTGTCCACCTAGGACTCGAGTTCTTGACACCTATTCTGAGACCAAGCACACTAACCACAGGTGGGGTGTGTGGGCACCGCCCACTATGTTAGGGGCCACAAACTTGTTTGGGGCTTTATTACTATCATGTACTTATGCCATGCTTCACAGCTTTATTTAATCTTGCACGTGGAGCACCTATACTGTTTAGGAACCCCATGCCACGTTTCCACTGTATGGACAAGCCCAGTCACACTTTCAGGTTCCCAGTCGTTTACAGTCATCGTCACATACCCTGGGTCCGTATCGGGTTTGGGACTACTTTCGTTGCGGGTAGCTTAGCGGGGTTCCCCCCATGTACTTGCTTTGGGTCTAGGAAACGTCGTGTCCGAAGCCTCGTTGACATATCGTTGGGTGTATGTTCATGATCTTGCTCATATCGAATCTGACAACAAGGGTTGAAGTGTGTGTGGATACTTTGGTGCACCCTTGCAGGGTTAAATCTTTTCAAAAAGCCGTGTCCAAGGTTATGGACGAGTTGGAGCATAGTTTCTCGATCATATACAACTATAACTAAAGAACTATTGTTATAATTTGACATGGATGTGGTATGACTAGTAAGTTGGACAACCACCATGGAATGAATGAATAAAACTACCAACTTTGTGAGTTTCCTCGGCACGACTTCCTCGTTTGGTCTTGAGGGGGAAATACCAGGATGGGTATGTTTGGTGTTAGTAACATGTTGGTTCTGAATAGGTCTTTCGTATCCATCTCTGATAGCGGATAGTTATATCGAGTCTCTATAGGTTGTTTAGTGCATGCCTCGCTACCGCTTTAGTCCACCATACCTATGTAGGCGAGAGCCACCAAATTCTAGACTCACCATGTATTGGCCTCAGTACTGACCGCTCCCTTTTTCTTTTGCCCTTTGTTGGCACCCCTTTTGTTTAATAGGTATAAGTTCGACATTGGTAGTAGGGTTACCCTTCCGGCTTGGCCTGGGCAGGGTTATGGACACCATTGATTATTATTTAGGGCTCTTAGCTCAATTTTCCTCTTATCCATACTCGGATGTTGTATCATTTTCAAGGTGATTTGGATCTTTGTACTGTATATATGTATTCTTGACTCGTTGAGTCGTTGTTGTATATATATGTTTCTGTGGGTTCCATCGTGAACTATTGTGTAATGGTATTACTTTGCTTTGCACCCGCATGCAAGTGCCTAGTGGGCATCTTTGAATCGTTTCTGTGCTGGTTTGGCGGTAACCGCTAAAATCTGCATAGGGCCAATTCAAGGGTGTTACAGATCATCACGCCAGGCTCCTTTTGCATCAGCCCTTCTCTTCCTTGCGCCATACTTACTTCCTCAATGAACGTGATCGTACATAAGTGCATAGACTTAGGAAGTATAAAATTCTCATCAATAAAGACATCAGATTCATTTAGGAGTGTATTCACCTGTTGTTCAAGTAACTTAGCATGAGCTCTAGTAATGGGTCCAATCCTAATCTCATTGGACTTGGTCTTGGAAGAAACATCGACAACTTCATTAGGAGTTGGAGATAGAAAATTAGTAGGGTTGTCCTCATCATATCCCCCCTTCAAAAGGTGTCGACCTCGACACTCCAAGGTCTTCTCCATCATATGGTGTCAAATCAGCAACATTAAAACTGACACTGACACCTCCAAAAACATCTTGAGGAATATCTATCTTGTAGGCATTATCATTGATATTGCAAGCACTTTGTAAGGACCAGCACCATGCGCAAAGTAACTTGGACTTATGTAACTCTAGAAATATGTCCTTGCAAAAGTGTATCCAAACCATATCACTAGGCTGAAACAACACCTCCTTGCGCTTCTTATTAGCTCTTTCAGTATTGTTGTTGCCCTTCTTTTCAATGACCTCTTTTGTCTTCACATGTATCTTCCTCACAAAATATGCTCTCTTCAATGCTTCCATATTGACTCTCTCTTGGATAGGAAGATGTAGCAAATCAAGTGGTGTAATGGGTTTGAAACCATAGACCACCTCAAAAGGACAAAGTTGTGTGGTAGAGTGAACCGCCCCATTATATGCCAACTCCACATGCGGCAAACACTCCTCCCATTTAGTAATATTCTTCTTGATCATAGCTCTCAGCAATGTCGACAATGTTTGGTTCACCACCTCCGTTTGACCATCAGTTTGGGGATGACAAGTAGTGTTGAATAGTAACTCACTAGCTTTCCCAAAAGTGTCTTCCAGAAGTAACTCATGAACTTCACATCATTGACAGAAATAATCGTCTTCGGTACTACATGTAAACGCATGATGTCCCTAAAAAACATGTTAGCAATATGCGACGCATCGTCACTTTTGTGGCAGGCAATAAAGTGTGACATTTTACAGAATCTATCCAGTACCACAAAAATTGAATCATGGATTCTTTTAGTTCTAGGAAAACCTAATACAAAATCCATGCTTATATCTTCCCATTGTGTAGTAGGTGCAGGTAATGGTGTATACAAACCATGAGGCTTAGACTTGGACTTTGGCTTATTGCAAGTAATGCATCTCTTGACAAACTTGTCCACATCACGCCTCATCTTAGGCCAATAAAAATGATCAGCGAGCATGAGTAGCGTCTTCTCACGCCCAAAGTGACCCATCAAATCGCCAGCATGTGATTCCTGTAGCAACAACAAACGCATAGATGACTCCGGAACACATAAATTTTTATCATGAAACAAATACCCATCATGGATGTGAAATTTATCCCATGCCCTCCCAATAGAACACAAACGATACGGTTCAGCAAAATCACGATCAGTTGCATACAAATCACATAAACTCTCTAAACTAGGAACTTTAATATCCAATTGTGTTAACAACATATTCTTCCTAAATAGAGCACAAGAACTTAAGATCACACGAATATAACCTTTGTCAAAAAGCGCTTGCACTTTTTTCGGAATTTCCTTTGTCTCTTCGGGGTTTGTGCGATATGATGAACAGTTGGGCAGTGATTCTCCTAGAATCAAATCAATTTGATGTTCAATACCTCACAAAGTTGGCAAACCTGCAAGTACCTCTTCTAGAAACACGTCGTTGAATTCTTGTAACACATTAGAAACACCAAGAGAAAGAGGGGTCATATCATTAGAAACTAAAACCTCACCCTTGTACATGAGCACAAGAGGCAGGGCTGTAGGATCCTCACGAAATTATCTCATGTCTTCCTTGGTGGCTAATATAAGAAAATGGGCACTCTCTCACTTTTTGTTATATCACTCAGAGCTGTTACATTCTCTCGCCTATCAACTAAGGAAGGTACATACTCCAAATTGGCTTCAGTTTTCTGACGAGATTCATTCACAATATCTTTCGGTGACATAGGTTGCAAATTTATTTTTCTTCCCTTGAAATCCAAGTGATATGTATTCACTCAGCCATTATGTTGCATGGAACGATCAAATAGCCATAGTCGACCTAATAACAAATGACAAACCGTCCTAGGGACAACGTCAAAGTCAATGGAATCCTTGTACGGTCCTATCTCAAAATCAACATGCAACATGTGGCTGACCTTCATCTCACCATTGTCACTTAACCACTGAATATAATATGGATGAGGGTGCGGTAGATACTTTAATTTCAGCTTGGCACATAACTCCTTGCTTGCTGAATTGCAGCAACTTACACCATCAATGATTACCTTACAAGCTTTGTTTGGACCAATAAGTGCCTTTGTTTGGAACAAATTGCATTGATGACTTTGCAAACTTGATGACACACTGAGTACACGTGGAGTACAAACAATAGTAGTGGCGGTGGATGGAAAAGCATTAATACCATCACTCGCATAACCATCATTATCTGACGCATCCGGATCAGCATCATCTCATGTCTCGTACTCATTGGCCTCATTAAAATACATGACCTTCCGGTTAGGAAAATACCACTTGAAGTGACCCTTTCCACCACATGTATGGCACTCCATATCACGATTACGTGCCGTCAACATGTTCAAACCGGTACCACTCATAGGAGGGACTATTTTATTTGTGTTGGACACATCAGAAGTAGGTCTTGTTGGTGTAGACAGGCGATCAGCAGGACTTGCCCTAGATGTGGGCCCATACGAACTAGTCCATGAAGACAAACACACCTTCTATGGAATGAGCTTTGATGAGAGCTTCTTTGACAAACTGTGTTCTAGCCTCACGTGCATGATGTAACAATTCATTCATATCATCATACTGATGGTGCCAAACAATATTCTTGATGTTAAACTTTAGTCCATGGAGAAAATGATGCATGGTCATCTCAATAGACTCATGTACTCGTGCTCATTGTATAAGCATCTCCATCTCCATGTAATATTCATCAACGGTCTTAGAACCTTGCTTCACTTGTTGTAACTTGTCGAAGATAGAACGCAAATAATTCGGAGGAACAAAACGAGCTTGCATAACCTCCCTCATGGTGCGCCAAGTAATGATAAGCGGATCACCATCTTCTTGCCTTACTCGTATAATGCTGTAGCACCCTGGAAAACCACTACTAGAAAATTTCTTGTTGTTTTTATTAAGGGTCTCCTTGTGGATTTACCGTTGGGGTGGCCCGATCTTCATAGATTCGAGGAGATTTGGGGGAGGGAGCGAAGAACACGATGAACATGCAAGGGGAAATCGATACAAAAGAACACCACATCGATACAATTCCGGTTCACTCTTGTTGGCCTGAACCACCAACCCAATAGAATCTCAAGGTAGAGACCAAAGGTAGAATCCCATGAGAGAGATTGGCTAGCTCTTGATAGAATCACAAATAGGGAGAGAGTAGCAACCAAGTAGAATCCCAAAGGGGAGAGACCTAGCACTACTAGAATCCATACATGGGAGAGACCAAGAACTAGAAGAGGGTCTTGAAAACTTCAATTAAGAAGGCCTTGGTATCCACATGGGGATCTTCTCCATGAGGAGGGAGAGATGAGCAAAGCCCTATCCTTCTCTTAGCTTTACTTCATTCTAGGGTTCTAAGGAGGGGTGGGGCCATATATATAGGCCAGCCACGAGCTAGGGGTACTTTAGTAATAATAGAGGGGTACATGGGCTAAGGCCTAGCTCCAAGGCGGATAGGCCCATGTCACACAGGTCGGAGACTCTGGTGTAGCGGACCAGAGATTCCGGAGTGGTCTGGAGTTTCCGGTCGATCTCCAGTCCGTCTTTGGAGGGGCACTCAGAGTATCCCAGGCTTCGGTTCAGGGGTCGGTCCGGAGATGGGCCAGAGACTCCGGTGTGGTAGACCGGAAATGATGAGGACATCCCTAAAGTTACACCTACCCCAATTGCTACTGATGATGTTCCAGCTGCTGCAAAGAAAGATCAATCCAATGAGATAAGGATTGTACCAATTACAAGAGCTCGTCCTAAGCTTCTAAAACAACAGGTGAACTTGTTTCTTAATGAGCCTGATGTTTTAGTTAATGAGAATTTTATACGACCTAAGTCTTTGAATTATTGTATGATCAGGTACTTGGGAGAAGAAGGCGTAGCACGGAGCGAGGAGCTAATGGAACATGGCATGTTGATCAATGAAGAATGCGCGAGGGAGGAAAGGGAGGCAGCGCAAGGAGCTGTCAAAGATGGAGATCAACAAGTGGAGGGAGTTCTTTGCCGCGACAGAGAAAAGCCCCAGTTTTCTGCCACGGCAGGCTGCCGCGGCTAGAAAACCAGCCCAAACTCTACCACGGCAGGCTACCGTGACAGAGAAACCAAGTCAAACTCTGCCACGGACGAGACATGAGGCCGAACCCTTTATGGGTTGGTTTGTATCTTTTAGTTAGGTGGGATCAACTCGGATCCCACCTAGGCCGCCGCCCCCAGACTCTTAAATAGATGGAGCACCACACCAAGTTAGGGTTAGACCATGTTAAAATATTTTGGAGTTGTTTCTTTCATAGAACCTCTGGAATTACCTATGATTGATTTTACCAACTATAATTGAGTGTGATCTGTTGTTCCACTGGGAATTAGTAGATTGCAAACTACTATTCGTGGTCAACAGCTGTGTGCACAAGAGTGTCGTGTTGTGAATAACCTACAAGGTTCGAGAGCTGTTGCATTGGCATCAGGGTTCGAGCGGCATAGTTCATAGCTACATGCTAGTTATCTATCATCCACCATCATCAACGACAAGTGCTTTCTAAGAATATCGGGCCACCCCATATCATCTTGGCATCATATTTCCTCGTTGCCCCGGTAAGCAATACACAATCCATCCATAGATTAGTTCGTGTGTTCATCCTATACAAAAAAAGCCCCACAAAAAGAGTTTCCATAGCCTAGATTACATCGTATTCGATTAATAGTTGTTGGTTGTGTTCCTCTTTTAGTTTAGATCTAGATCTGTTCTTCGTAGTTTCTTCTTTCTAGTTGTTTCCACCATTATTTTTTCCACTGCCACAAAGCTAGATCCGATCCATACAAGAGTCCTCATTGTTTACTACTTGGCAAGTAGGAATTAAAAAAAATATTGCCGACTCTACCGCGGCACAGAAACGGGTTGTTTCTCTGCCGCGAGTCCTTCTCTGCCACGACTCGGTTTCCTGCCACGCCACGTTTTCGGCCGTTTTTTCTACCACGAGTTTGAGTCCTGCCGCGAGTTCTGCCGTGACACAGTTTTGCACTATTTTTCTGTCGCGGAAGGGAATTTTTCTGGCACGACACGATTTTGATCAGTTTTTCTGCCATGACAACCAGACTTACAAAGTGTAAAAATTGCACTTTTCCTTAACATTAGCCACAACCATTCTATTTGAAAGGTGTATGAACTTGCCCATTGAGACTAGTTTCCGCTCCTACAGGGTGCTCCTAGGATTTTGGTGTTGTTCTTTGTAATTTCGCCATGTGTGATATATATTCAAAAAAAGCAAAAAGAGAAAGAAGCTATACAAAAGAAAAAGAGAAAAGGAGAATTTGAGCAAGAGGCTTAGTGATATCTTTGTGCACCGGTAGATTGAGCAATCTTGTGCCTGTTTACTTTGAGCTTTGCTAGTGTCTCTCGAGAGTAGTGCAACACCCTTCATAGTTGCATTGCCACGTTTTTCTCCACGTGTGTGTTTCTTGGGTTTTTGTACGATCAGCACTAGGACTTGTTTGCGGTGTACTTAGGATACCATACCCAGAGCTCCACCATAAATAACCTATGTGCCTTGTCATCGTTCTCTATGCCTTTGATATTCACTTCATCACATTAGTGCATAAGTCTTTCATTACGTTTGGTAAAGCATCTCTGTTCACTTTGGAACGGTAAGATCTCCTTTCTTGTCAGTTGTGAGTGAGTTGTGAGTGTTTCCACCAAACAGATGTTTTGTCACAGCAACAAAAGGATGAGGAGCTTGCTACTTGGCGCGAGTCTATTGATGGGAATATCAAGGACATGCAAGAGGCAGTGGAGCAGAATACTAGCACAATCAATAATATTCAAACTCAAGTGATAGCAATGAATGTCAATGTTGCCACCTTGCAGCATTTGATTGAGACTCTTACAGCGGCAATTCCGCAAGGACACGAACGTCAACCTGATGATGTGTTCGAGGATCTTGATGAGGGTAGTGCGGCAGATGCTGCCCCACATCATGGTAGGGGACGTGTGAATCCCCCTGAACTTGCTGCTGCTCCTCTTTATGGACATGGATATGCTCCTTTGGGACGTGCTCAGCGTGTTCCGAATCAAGCTGATGATGGTTTGGGCAAGCCCAAGTTTTCAATTCCCTCTTTCAATGGCTCACTTGATCCTGAGGATTATCTTACTTGGGAGTTGAAGATTGAGAAGCTCTGGCGTTTGTTTGATTATCCAGAAGACAAGAAGGTCAAGCTTGCGGCTTCAGAATTTGATGGATATGCTTTGTGTTGGTGGGACGCTATTGTGCAGAATAGACGGAACAACAATCAACTTCGTGTGATGGATTGGCGTGAGATGTAGAGCATTATGAAGGATCGTTTTGTCCCTACCAATTACTTACGATCAGTTTTTGAAAATCTTACACAGTTGAGGCAAGGAACAATGTTAGTTGATGAGTACTACATGGAGATGGAGATTCTTATCCAACATGCTAACGTTCGTGAATCCTGTGAGATGACAATGCAGCGTTTTCTCAACAATTTGAAGCTTCAAATCAAGAGCATTGTTTGTTATCACAAGTACGAGATGATGAACGAGCTTCTGCACCATGCTAGAGAGGCCGAGTCACAACTAACTAAGGAGGCTAAGTCACGTGCACATTTTCCATCTACCAACCGTTTTGTGGCTAGATCTACACCGCCACCTATGGCGCCACCTGCACCTGCTCCTACACCATCGGCCAAACCAACACCTACGTCTTCGTTTGGTTCCAATGCTCGGAAGCCCGCTACTCCTACTGCTAGTCCGGGTTCGAATATGTCAACTGCACGTACTCGGGATGTGGTGTGCCATACTTGTGGAGGTAGAGGACACTACAAGAAGGATTGTCTCAACAGCAAGATGATGTTTGTCAATGAACATGGGTAATTAGAGAGTGGAGATTAAGTTGATGACGATGATGCTTCTGATGGCGAGGATGGTGAATATGCTTATCCTGCGTGTGCACTAACTATTGTCATATCTTCACGTATACTTACTGTGCAACCTATTGATGAATCTTACCGTTGCAACTTGTTCCAAACAAAAGCTCTAGTTGGACCTAACAAAGCTTGCAAGGTCATTATTGATGGAGGTAGCTGCTGAAATCTTGCAAGTAAGGAGTTATGTGCCAAGCTAAATTTGACCTATTTGCCTCATCCCAAGCCATACTACATACAATGGTTGAGAAACAAGGGTGAGATGAAGGTAAATCATATGGTACGTGTGAATTTTCAAATAGGGCCATACAAAGATTCTATTGACTTTGATGTGGTTACTATGACTATTTGCCATCTTCTATTGGGTCGGCCTCTGCTTTATGATCGCCATATGCAACACAATGTCCGTGCCAATACATATCACTTGGAATTCAAAGGAAAGAAGATTACTATGCAGCCAATTACACCACAAGACATTGCGAATGATTCTCGCCAGAAGATAGAAGTGAATTTGACGGATGATCCTATAGCTCGGCAAGATAATGTGACAGTTGTTCATGATGTAATCGAGCCTAAATTGAGCGATATAACGAAAAGTGAGAGAGTGCCTAATCTTCTGATATTATCCACCAAGGAGGATATGAGAGAATTTCGTGAGGATCCTTCAGCCATGCCACTTGTGCTCATGTATAAGGGGAGGTATTGGTTTCTAACGACATGGCCCCTATTTCTCTTGGTGTCTCTTCAGTTTTGCAGGATTTTGGGGATGTGTTTCCAAAAGATGTACCCGCAGGCTTGACTCCATTGTGTGGTATTGAACACCAAATTGACTTGATCCCTGGCTCCACCCTTCCCAATCGTGCACCCTACAGGACCAACCCCGAAGAAACAAAGGAGATACAGAAACAAGTATAGGCGTTGTTGGATAAAGGGTACATTTGTGTCTCTCTTAGCCCTTGTGTTGTTCCTATTATTTTAGTTCCTAAGAAAGATGGTACATGGCGCATGTATGTAGATTGTAGACCTATTAATAACATCATTATTCGATATCGTCATCCTATTCCACGCTTAGAGGATATGCTAGATCAATTGAGTGGTGTTGATATTTTCTCTAAGATTGTTTTGTGTAGTGGTTATCATCAAATTAGGATGAAAGAAGGGGATGAGTGGAAAACTTCTTTCAAAACAAAATTTGGTTTGTATGAGTGGTTAGTCATTCCGTTTGGTCTTACTAATGCACCTAGTACATTCATGCGATTAATGAATCATGTTTTGAGAGATTTTATTGGTCGTTTTGTGGTTGCTTACTTTGATGATATACTTATCTATAGCCACAACAAAACTGAACATTGTAATCATATCCGACAAGTTTTTCAAGTGTTGCGTGATAATAAACTGTATGCAAATCTTGAGAGGTGCACATTTGCAAAAGATAAGATCATATTTATGGGATTTGTTGTATCTAAGAATGGGGTAGAGGTAGATCAATCTAAAACTGAATCAATTCGGAATTGGCCTATTCCCATGAATGTGAGTCAAGTGTGCTTAGCTGGTTTCTATAGGCGCTTGCTGAACCATATCGTTTGTGTGCTCTTAGAAACGCATGGGATAAGTATCATATACATGATGGATATTTGTTTCAAGCTAACAAACTATGTATTCTAGAATCGTCGTTGCGTTTGTTTTTAGTGCAGGAATCACATGCAAGTGGTTTGATGGGTCACTTTGGGCGTGAGAACATGTTGATCATGCTTGCTGATCATTTTTATTGGCCCAAGATGAGGCGTGATGTTTATAGATTTGTGAGCCGAAGTATTACATGCCACAAGTCGAAATCCAAGCTGAAGCCTCACGGTTTGTATATGCCACTTGATTTGTTGCTTTTGCCATTACATGAGAGAGTTGATATGGAGGCATCAAAACATGCTGATTATGTGAAGAAGATTACTGAGAAGACTCAAGAGGTTACTGAGAAGAAAGGTAAGAACATTGCTGCTGCAAGGAATCAAGCTAGGAAGGAATTGTTGTTCAAGCCTGGAGACATGGTATGGGTGCATCTACGCAAGGATAGATTTCCACTATTTCGCAAGTCCAAGTTGAAGCCACGTGGTGCTGGTCCTTACAAGGTGTTAGCCAAAATTAATGATAAAGCCTACTCAGTTGATATACCTATTGAGGTGTTTATCACCATATCCTGGAGAAGACCTTGGAGCGTCGAGGTCAATGCCTTTTGAAGGGGGAGATGCTGAGGACATCCCTACAATTACACCTACTCCAATTGCTACTGATGATGTTCTAGCTGCTGCAAAGAAAGATCAATCCAATGAGATAAGGATTAGACCAATTACAAGAGCTCGTGCTAAGCTTCTAGAACAATAGGTGAACTTGTTTCTTAATGAGCCTGATGTTTTAGTTAATGAGAATTTTGGACTACCTAAGTCTTTGAATTATTGTATGATCAGGTACTTGGGAGAAGAAGGTGTAGCACGGAGCAAGGAGCTAATGGAACATGGCGTGTTGATCAATGAAGAATGCGCGAGGGAGGAGAGGGAGGAAGCACAAGGAGGTGCGAAAGATGGAGATCAAAAAGTGGAGGAAGTTCTCTGCCGCGGCAGAGAAAAGCCCTAGTTTTCTGCCATGGCAGGCTGCCGCGGCAGGAAAACCAGCCCAAACTCTGCCACGGGAGGCTGCCACGACAGAGAAACCAAGTCAAAGTCTTCCACGGCACAGACATGGGGCCGAACCCTTTATGGGTTGGTTTGTATCTTTTAGTTGTGTGGGACCAACTCGGATCCCAACTAGGCCGCCGCCCCTAGACTCTTAAATAGATGGGGCACCACACCAAGTTAGGGTTAGACCACGTTAAAATATTTTCGAGTTGTTTCTTTCATAGAACCTCTGGAATTACCCTGTGATTGATTTTACCAACTATAATTGAGTGTGATATGTTGTTCCACTAGGAATTAGTAGATTGCAAACTACCCTTCATGGTCAATGGCTACGTCTGCAAGAGTGTGGTGTTGTGAATATCCTACAAGGTTCGAGAGCTGTCGCATTGGCATCAGGGTTCAAGCGGGAGAATTCATAGCTACATGCTAGTTATCTTTCATCCATCATCATCATCGACAAGTGCTTGCTGAGAAGATCGGGCCAACCCATATCAGGAAACTCCGGTGTGACAGAGTGGAGACTCCGGTCTGGCTCCAGCAGCTTCTTGCATCATCTCTTCCAGGCTTCATGCTTGCGGGTCTTGACTCCTTATACATCCTTGTTTCCTCCTCTTGGCGTCATGGTCATGGGTGTAGTCATACATTAGGAATTCATCTCAAGTAGGATCCCATTCACATGATAACCGAAGGAAGGCAAAAGATGGAAGGAGTTCACCTTGATACGAATGGTTGGTGTAGCATGATCTAGACCAATGGTGGTTTCCATGTGTTGGGCTGCATCATCTCCCCCTCTTGAAAAAGAGTCGACCTCGACGCTATCCTATCATCATCTTGTAAGGAAGGAGATGCAGCCTTTATATCTTGGTGGATGCTCTCACGAGCTCGTTTTGTCAACTCGTGCTCAATCGAAGTTGACATTGGAATGCAGGTACCTACACACAACATGAACAAAAGGAAGAACGTGTGTGCATGGTAGATGATCACATCATCCATCATGATGTATCTTCTCTTGTGCACATCACCATTAGCATTAGGCAATATATTATAGAAAGCATGGTGATTATGCGAGCAAAAGGTGGGAATATGCTTATCATGGCAAGTATCAAATACTCCAAAAATTGAGAAAGCTATGGGGGCGATCTCAATATGAACCATATGATCATTATTGCAAGGAACAACAGGAGAGAGTGAAGAACATGCATGATCAAGCATTTCCAAAGTACGAGCATGGTTGCCGACAAACATAGGGAAAGATCAATTGTTCATCAAGTTTTTCCCAACAATTGTAGGATAGAAGAAGGATTTGTAGCATGGCATATCTATGGCAATATCATCTGACGAGGGTTTAACTCATCAATGCCCATTGTTGTGGACTTGGGTTTTGGAGAAGGAGGGAGCGCTAGAGACATCTATCGGCTAGCAAACAAGCACACAGGGGACAAAGGATTTACCTAGGTTCAGGCCTCGTAGAGGTCCCTACTCCTGCTTGTCTCCTCGTGGAATTATCGAAGGAGTCGAAAGTTACAATGGTGCGCAGATGCAATCTGGGGAGGGTTGTGGAAACTAGGGTTGTGTGTGTCCTCCTCGCCGCCCCCACCTAGCCTTTATATAGATAGGCTAGGTCTCGGGTAGCAGGTCGAGTCGGTTACAAGTTAGGGTTTTTCCCCTTCAAACTTTCTATCTTTAACTTCTTCTTGTTCTTCAAGCAATCGAGAGTCCGTAGGCCACTCAAATCCCTTGTTTGGGCCTTGGCGACACTGTGAGCCTGTACGTATTTGGACTGTATATACCAAGCTCGAGTACCGGTAGGGTATACCCATGTCAGTAGCCCCTGAGTGCCCAGTGGAATCGCAGATTCGACTGGGGACTTTTTGAAGTCTTCGAGTGCCTGAACGAGTGCATTTCGATTGCTTTTATTTGTGTCATAGGGATTGTTGATATACGTGCCTGATACAACCAAAGTATCGGTATCAGTTAACCACCTTAGGGTGAAACAACGTAATCTACTCGAACTCGAGTCCCCGGACTCAAATCCAGAAAAGTGCTGGCGTAATTCGACTCAAGCCGCGGAGGTCTTACAGGAGTCGAATTCTAGTTATATGGATGTGAGCACTCGACGCGGCCGTCAAGACATGTTCATCGTACCTGTAGGCATGGATACATTTCTGGTAGTATGCAGCTAAATGCGTTGACATGCCTTATTCAGGTCTTACCTTCACGCTGTAAGCGCGACATCCGAATTTTATCATCGCGGAGACGATTCGGGTGGCCCAGGAGACACGGTCTCTTTGTAGGGAAAATTATGAGGCGGTGTCGCCATGAGCTTCGAGTACGGATGTTATCGACACACAACTTTCTGTATAAATAATCATAGGGTGCGCGACCAGCGCTCCCTATGGGAGTAGCCCCCGAGTGCCTGGTTGAGTCGAAGACTCAGGCAGGGACTAAATAGCCTTTGCAACTGCTGTCGTCTTTTGCTTGCTTGTTTCAGTCGAATGTGTTTCCGGCGCTCCCTATGGGACTAACCCATGTCCATAGTCGAACCGTATTTCGAGTGGTTGGGTTTACTTTTGATTATCCATGTTCCTGCAAAAAGAAAAGAAAATCATAGGGTGCACGGCCAGTGCTCCCTATGGGAGTAGCCCCCGAGTGCTTGGTGGAGTCGAAGACTCCAGCAAGGACTAAAGTAGTCGAATTTTTCCACTGCATAGCTTTGATGACGTCAGTGATGACGCTTGTATGACCTCAGTTGCCAGCGTGAGCGAGTTTGACGGGACGTGACGAGCGGTGGGTCCCACTTCCTGACTTTGATTTGATTGAGCGTGCGTAATCTTTACTTTAATTGCACCTCCTCGATTTTCGTGCGTAATGGGAGTAGTGGAGGGACGGTTCGTGCTTCCCCTTCTCCACGTGTCCAACGCGATGTGTGCCACGCATCCGGTAGGGTTTTTTTGAGCCGTTGGATTGCATCTTCCAGGGGTTAAGTAGCGGCGCTGCGACGGTAATTTTCCCATCTGCGCTCTTTCTTCCTTGCTGCCATCGCCATTGATGTTGCTCTCTACTTCCTTGCGCTCTTTCTTGCTGCGGCGCTAGACCAACTCCGCATCTTCACCAGCTACTTCCTCCGTTCACACCGCCGTCACGCAATGGGGAAGAGGAAGGGAGGCGCTGCTGTTGATTCCGCGGCCATCGTTGCCGCGACAAAGAAGAAGGGTGGCTCTGCTGCTGCGGGAACCAGCACCACCGCCGGCGGGAAGAAGAAGGTCGCGGGCACCCGCGTGACAAATGGTGCGTGGCGCCCTTCCATCATCAAGGCGTCGGATCTCGTCTTCTTCGCCAAGACGGAGTTATCTCTACAGCAGTCGCCGATACGCGCGTCCCCAACGGTGAGACCATTGCTGCTCCTCCCGCTGGTTTTCGAGTGATGTTTCTTGCATTCGTCATTCGCGGTCTTTCCTTGCCTCTCCACCCCTTTCTTAGTGGTCTTGTTTGTTTCTACGGGCTCCAGCTCCATCAGCTGTCCCCAAATTCGATCCTCCACATCACCTGCTTCATCACTCTTTGCGAGTGCTGGCTCGGAATCGAGCCACACTTTGGTCTTTTCAAGCGCATTTTGAAATTGAAGCATCAGTCCGCATCTGGCCCTTTAGTTTACGACGTAGGTGGTTGCGGAATCCACGTCGACCCATCCGCCACCTACTTTGACATCAAGCTCACCAAGTCCGTCCAAGGATGCAGGGACAGATGGTTCTATGTCCGCGATCAGAAGTCCAAAGATGAGCACTTTGGACTCGCGCCCTTCGATCCCACGACTCCCTGCAAGAAGATGCGTTCCTAGAAGAACGTAGTTATGCCTGGTGAGCTCGCGGAGACAGACGTGCTGTATCAACATGTATGTGACCTCGAGAGTCGCATAGGCGTAGAAGAGGGAGGCTACGCCCTTATCCGAACCTGGCTGCGTCGTCGCGTCCAACCCCTTCAAGCTAGAGTTCATCCCATGTTTTAATGGGCTGGCACCGATGATGCCACTCACGTGTCTGCCGATGGCATGTCTGCAAGTGAGGTGGATAAGAGGGTTCGACTGGTCACGAAGTACACCGGCAAGGATGTGCTTCCGAATGAGCCAGTTATTCCTCCTTTTGATGCTTCGAATCCTCCTCCTGAGGTACAGTTGTGCTACGCAATAGCTTATTTTCTCGATTGCTTTTCTATTGCTTACTTGATTTTTGCTGATTTTTGTTATCTGTATGCAGGATTGGGCGGTGTCGCCTTGTATGCCTCCTCTCCCTGAGGGGGTTATTCCTCGAAAAGCTTTGGAAGAGGACGAGTCTGAGTCGACTGTCCCTTTTGATGTGGAGGAGGAAGCCCCCGAGTCCGAGAGTCCGGACACTCACAAGCGTGCACGTAGTGAGGATTCTGACGCGTCGTCTCCTTCGACTCCAGAAGGTACGGTCGTTGGCGCGGAGTCATCAATTCCTGCCGTCCCTATGAGGGCTGTGGCACCATCTTCTCGCAAGAAGATGCAATTGCCTAAGGAGTCCTCCTCAGAGTCGGCGGAGGCCACGTTTGATCTTGAAAAGTTTGACTGGTAAGTTTTCAAGTTCATTTGCTCTTCTCTGTTTTCTTCTTGTTGACTTGCCCTAGGAGTTTGCTTTTTCTCAAGGTGAGTTTTGTCTTGAGTCAAGAGGCGTCGTCGTCTTCTAGTGACGTCGAATTTTTGAAGGAATCTGGAGTCGCGACCTCAAAGGCCAAGAAAGAGGTCGAGCGTGCTCCTTCTCCTCCAGTGGCAGCCCACTCCGGGCACAACTCTTCCAGCTCTCCTCACGCAGGGGAGCATCGAATGGTTGCCCGGATGACGGCACATCAAACATCTTCGGAGTGATTGGAGGACCATGTAAGTGTAGTTGTTTCCTTCTTTGTAGTGTTGCAGTCGATGTTATATGTTTCCTCTGATGGTTCTTTGTTTGTGCGACAGCTCCTTGTAAAGTGATGGCGATGGGCCGCCAGCATGCAATGCTGGAGACGCGTCGCCGCGTGGTTGAAAGTGAGTGTTCTACACTTACTCTTCTTCGTCTTCTCTTTTTGGTGTAGTCCACTGATAGTCAACTTTTGTTTGTCGTGTACCTGAGCATAATGCTCTGTTGCGTGACGCCGCCACCTTGGAGAAGACACTAACCGCGGCTGTGAAGGGTCGCGACGAGGCAATCCCAGCGCGTGACGAGGCGTGGAAACGTGAGGAGGATCTGCGTGCCTCCTTTGCTGCCAGAGAAAAGTTGTTCGAAGAACAACTGTTCTCAGTCGCCAAGGCTCTCTCAGGTAATTTTTCTTATGAATATTGTTGTCCTTCTCCGCATCGAATGATTTTGCTGGTGACATTGAAGTTTTGATCCATGTGTGGGTTCATGTACAGATGCTGGCGATTTGAGCTTTGACCCGCAGGCCCTTCGTCGCAATGACGCTCTGGCAGGTGCGTTGGCTGCAGTCGAGGACCATAGCGCCGCCGTCCAAGATACACTTTCCAAGGCCAAGGTCGCCCTCGGTCGCCTCCGTGAGGAGTTGATGCCGAAGGCGAAGCTGGTCGATAATATGGACGAGCTGGCAGAGTCACTCGCCGGGGGTGTGCCTTCCACCTACAAGAACTCCCTCCGCGCGGCTGGCACGACCATGTCACTCGCCATGGTGCAGGCCCACGGAGTCGAGATCGATCCCTCCGCGGTGTCGAAGGCGATGCCTGTTGGCGCAGATGGTCAGCAGGTAGTCTTTGCTCCTTTTGCGACTGCTTGTGGCAAATATGGAAATCACTTGATAAATACTGTCGCGAAGTACTCGGAGGAGCTCCAACGTGCTAAGAAGGCGGCGAAGGCATCGGCCACAGTGGCCGGCGGAAAGTCAGTGGCATCTGACACTGCCACGGATTTGATGAAGCCCCCGAAGCTATCGAAGTCGAAGAAGCCAGCTGCTCCGTAGTTAGCTTTTTGTAATAGTTGGTTAATTGTCCTTTTGTTTAAGAACATGACTGCTGGCGAGTGTGTCTATTGATACTTATGCCAGTCTTGTTGGGAGATAACCCAAGAGTTTTAGACGAGTCTTGGAAGTTATTACCACTGTAATAACCTCTCCTTATCCTTTTTATTTTCTTTTTGTGCCAAGAGTAACCTCTAATGAGAGTGAAGTAATGATTGGGAAAGTTGCTGTCCCGAAACAGATTTCTGTGCTTCACTGTAAAAATTCCCGCGAGAGCTCTGTATGTCGGATTGAGATGTTATTGTTTGTGCTTCTTCCCCAGGTTGTTATATAACTTTCGTTAGTTCAACACTTTTTGATTTCAGCAACAGAAGGTCTTCGAAAAAATTCGTCTTTACCTGCTGGTCTGTTTTGACAGATTTCTGCCATTTTCTGCATTTGCTTCTTGTTAGTTCCTTCTTGAGTTCCTTTGGGGAATTGAGATTTTTGAGGGAAGTGGTACAGTAGCTAGTGCTCTAATGGAAGTTTATTTGGTGTTAGAACTGAACCTTGAGACTTATTTATCTTAAGCACACTAATGTTGCTAATGAGATTGTGTGAAGTTTTGTATGAAGGAAAATTTTCAGATGTATGGAAGGAGGGAGTAATGAGATGAAGGATGGACTAGAGCTCAATCTTGGGGATACCATGCGTGTCACCCCAAGAAACATCCAAGAAGTACAAGCATCAAATCTTGGGGATGCCCAAGGCATCCCCTTCTTCATCAATAAAAATTCCAGGATTCTTCCAAACGCTTCATTTTTATTGTTTCATGCACAGTTGTGTTTTTCTTGGAGCGTCTTCTTTTTCGTTTTTGTTTTGGTTTTTAGTTTGCTTGGTTTTCTTAGTGTTCTGAATAAATTAGTTTGCATGGTTTGCTTGGTTTTCTTTCATACTTTGGTTTGCAAATAGTTTGGTTTGGTTTGGAAAAGAGTAGGAAAGTTCATACTTATGTGGTAAAAAGAGCTTGTTTTTGACTGTGGCCTATGCTTTGTCATGCCATGACTTGATATTGTTTTAGCTTTATTCTTAGCATTCTTTGCTGTAGCATGACTTGTTATAAACAATTGAGATTGCTTAATGTGCCTTGGATGAATCATGCGTTGTTTTAGCATATTAAAGCATAGTATAGTGGTATTCTCCTTTGATGCTTTATTTGGGTTGACTTGGCACATTCTCACACCATGTTATGACTATTTCAAGTCACCATAGCCTTTATGATCCTTTAGTTTTCAACTTGTAGTATCACTTTATGCTTTGATCAGTGATGTTTTGTCACTCTGCTTGATTATGGCCATTATTGCTCTCTTAGTTAAGTACTTTTCTTTAACGCCTTTAAGTTAGGCATAAGAAGCAAAGAAAGAATCAAGTGTTCTCAAATGAAGAAGCATTAAAATCAATACCATAAATATTTTCAACAAGGCAAGGTATATCATCCAAGTAAGTTCTAGAGGATCCTCTCTCAATGCTCTTAGGTTCACTATTCTCATCAAAAGGGTTTGCAGGAACAATCCAATCAAGATTCTTTTCTATTGCATCATGTATTGCTACTAGTTTGAAGGGTATTGGTATTTTAGGTTCCTCCCCGTTAGGTTCGGTTTTGTTCATCTTTTCTTGTGTACCAACCACATCTACACATGAGCCTAGCATATTGAAATGTTTAAAAACTTTTCTAGCTTCTTTGGCAACATCATAGAACTCCTTAAACAAAGTTTCTAGAATAAAATCCCTCTTTTCAAGATCTTCAATTTCTTGGAGCGTAAGAAACATTACTTGCATTAAGGGGTTGTGGTTAACAAACCTAGCTTCTAACATGTGAATTAAAGAAGCTGCAGCAATCTCATAGTTTGGAGCAAGTTCTACAAGGGATCTATCCTCAGTATCTTCATGCTTACTAACATGATTAAAGAATTATTCAATGTTATCTTTCCCAATTATAGAACCACTACCAATTGGAAGGGCTTTCAGGGTGAATGTAGGGATCAACATGGTGAGCTAAGGGAGACTTAATTTTTTTGTGTTTTTGAAAAAGAAAGCAAACAAGTAAAACTATTTTTTTTTGTGTTTTTTTGAAGAACAAAACAAGCAAACAAAGCAAAAAGAAAACTAAGCAAAACAAAAACAACAAAGTAAAGAGATTGGTTATGAGGGACTCCCCTTGTGAAGATGTCCTTGACTCCCCGGCAACGGCGCTAGAAAATCTTGATGCGCTCGACATTCGATGTAGAGCTCGTTGGGAACCCCAAGAGGAAGGTACGATGAATACAGCAGCAAGTCTTCCCTCAGTTATGAAACAAAGGTTTAATCGAACTAGTAGGAGCAAGGAAACACCCCATAGGTGTTACTAGCTGAGCTTTGGCTGGGCGCACTACCGGTGCTAGTAGCAACGTGGAGACCTGCACAACACAACCACAGAACTTTGTCCCCAACTTGCGATGAGGTTGTCAGTTTCACCGTGTTTTGCAGAAAACAAAGGATTAAACGTATCGAATGGAAAGAAGTACAAGTTTGCATAAAGTAAACACAAAGCAGTAAAAGATTGTAGATTGTATGTAAAGAAAAAGGACCGGGATCCATAGTTCACTCGAGGTGGCTCTCCTTAGATAGATAACATGCTGGGTGAAGAAATTACAGCGGGGCAATTGACAAACACCGAGAAAGCAATACATGCATATACTAATCATCTTGACTCCTCTAAGACTTGATTGCGCATTACAACATAATACATAGACTGCCATCCAACTGCATCTATGACTAATAATCCAGCATCAGGTTATCACCCGAACCCCCTCCAGTATTAAGTTGCAAGCAACAGATTATTGCTTTACGAACTGTGTGTAAAGTAAACAATACGATTGTTCTATGAACAAAGGATTGTTGTTTTCTACCTAGTAGCAACAGCACATCTAGTACCTTAGAGATTTCTATCACCTCCCCAAATTACTAGAGGCATGAACCCACTATCGAGCATAAATACTAACTCTTGGAGTTGCTAGCATCTACTTGGCCAAGATAGCTACTAACAACGGAAAGCATGCAAGATCTCAAATAACAAAGACATGATAGAATCAATAATCAATCTGAAATAGCATCTCAATATCCATTGGATCCCCGCAAACACAATATGTATGAATTACAAATAGATGATCTTGATCATGAACGGAGCTCACAAGATCTAAACATGAAAGCACAAAGGAGGAGAAACAAGCCATCTAGCTACTACATGGATCCGTAGTCCCATGATGAACTACTCACGCATCACACCGGAGGCCTGCATGGTGATGAAGAAAGCCTCCAGGGGGAATTCCCCTCTCTGGTAGGGTACCGGGAAGAGCTTCATATCCCTCCCAATCTAGGGATGGAGATGACGGCGGCTACAGACTATTTCGTGGATTTTTGATCGGGTACTTAGGGTTTTCGTCCCGAGGGCATCTTATAGTTGGAAGGGGAGGCCGAAGGGGTGCCTGGGCTAGCCACACCACCCCTGGCGCGGGCCAGGCCTGGCCACGTGGGCAGGTGGTGTGGCCGCCCTCTGGCCCCTCTCCGTCTCGTATTCTGGCACTTGATCACTTCTGGAAAAATAGGCACTTTGGCTTTTGTCCCGTCCAATTCCGAGAATTTCATTTTCTGACTTTCCTGGAACCAAAAACAACAGAAAACAGGCAGCTGGCACTGTGGCTCTTGTTAATAGGTTCGTCCAAGAAATCATATGAAAAGTACTCCAAAGTTGGAACAAAACACAAGAAAGTGGATAAAACCAAGCATGGAACATCAAAAATTATAGATACATTTGCAATGTATCAGGGCATATCTGGCTATTGACAAAAAATTGTCACGGTATTCCACCATAGTCATTCTACCTTGTTTCAATTCTCTGAACTCATCCCTCATCATCTTAATCAGACTCGGGGGCACATGAGTCCTGCTGAACATGATTTTGAACTCATCCCAGGTCATCATCTAACCTCCGTTCATGGTATGATTGCTATTCCACCAGGCTCTTGCATGACCTGCCAGATAATGGGTGGCAAACAATACTTTCTCATTGGCCTCAACTCCTGCAACCTCTAAGTTGTTCTCCATGGTTTGCAGCCAGTCATCAGCATCTAAGGGCTCTTTAGACTTACTAAAGCCATGTGGATATCCGAGGACAACTTCTCCAACGACTCCATCTAGCTCCGGCTTAAAGACATCGCCAAGGTGAAAGACAGGAAGCATGGCTTCAAGATCACCTTTGACATGTTTGAATGTGGCAAGTGCCTAGAGGTAACTGTGCTTCCTTTGTTGCTCGTTATACATATATACTCTATGTTCTTCCGTCTTGGACGTGTTACTCATATGACCTGTTGTTTGATCTATCAGCTGGCGACCTTGGCGGCAGATCAGATGGCCTCCCAGGTCTATGATCCAAAGCTGAAAGATATCCATGTTCTGTTTGATGACAACACTCCCAAGGATCAGCTAGCTCCAGCAGCACGAAAGTAGAAGAGTTCCACCTCTGACGCTGATGCCGAGGGCAAGAAGAATAAAACGGAGAGTGGAGTCTCCAAAAATTCCACTACTGCCTTAGAGGCAAAGAAGAATAAATCCACTGGCATCCCTTTAGCTAAGGCGTCTGCCATAGTGTAAGTATATTCATTCTCTGACTATGTTTTGCTTTGCACCTATTCAATTCCTGTACTTATACTATGTATGTTTCAGCAAGAAATCTAGTGTTGGTTTGAGGCGGACCTCCAAAGATGTTGGGGGTTCAAAAAATATTCACGACATGTTCTCCAAATCATCTCCCGATGCTTCTCCCCCGACTCCTGCCGCCAAGCCTACAACAGGTTCCACCGGAGCCTCATCCCCTGTCATCCCCGAGACCTCTGCCATGGAGATATACATCAATCTTGTCGCTCCCAGTCTTTTGCTAGCCTCCACAACAAAGTATGAGTTCCACTCATGCATCCAACTCCCTAAACCAAGTTATTCCAAAGAGTCCACCATACCTACCTACTAGCTTATACTATTCCAAGTATATTCATGCTTTTGTTTACCTTCCACTTGTTATGAAAAAACTAGTGATTAAAGCTCTCACGAAATTGATGGCACACTTTACTTTACTTGCCCTTAATAAACTTGAACCATTGTGTCTTCTATGTTGTATATACTTGCACTTATTTGTTGGGAACTACCAGAACCATGCTTTCATGGGGCACTCTTTCAACATTGCACTTGGTACTTGTACCTAGTTCATATCATGCTCTTTTGTATATGGATGTCGTCGGTGTGAAATGAAAGGGTAGCTTGTAAGTCCATGGAGTTATGTATATGTGTTAGAGAAACGCCTGGGCCACTGGTCTAATCCATGCTGACATGGTGGAAACCTGCAGTGTAACCATAATGAGCTGTCTATGAACCATTCTTCTTATAAAAAAAGAGTCCTATATTGAGAAAAAAGAGAAAAAATAGATACTATGAAAAGAGGAAAGAGAGACAAAAGCACCATATTCCCATGGTAAATAAGAAGAATGCTGAGATGCTCGTTGTCTGCTTGCCTTGTCATTTTGATATGGGGATTCTTCCGTATCATCGGGCAAGGGGTACCCCGTTGGCGGTTCTCAATGATACACATATACTTACGATGACAAGAACTTACCGGTGACTAAACTTGAGTAGCATGAGGAGCGGCCCTCGTATACAAGGGACATGAGATTTCTGACTTATACTTCGTCAAGCATGTACACCATAGTTTGTTCACGTTAACCTTAATCACTTCAAGATGCTTATGATAGGGGCAATGAGAGATGAAAGCTATAAGTACCATAATTTTTGAAGCTCTTTATGAGACTTGAATCCCTACTTCCTTTTACAAAAGGCTTTTCTTCCACCATTATATTGAGTCTCCACCTTCTATCTTTATATACCTACTTTGAGAGCATAGTGGCCATTTTTAGTTCTATGTGCATTGTCCCAAGACTAGTTGATTGATGCATAACTTGATATTGCTTGTTTTAAACTATTGTATCTAGTCACTCTTATGAACTTTGAAGGTGTCATATGCATTTATATTTGCTACTCTATTGAGGGACAAGCTGAATACTTTTATGCTATGTTTTCTTTATGTGAAACAAACAAACGTCTTGCAAAGCATTGTTATTGATGAATCTTTTGTTTGTGCCTTTTCATGTTGCATCTTAGTCTCTTTGCTTATTGCTAGAACTTTGTCTTTCATTGTTATGATTGAAGTACTTTGATCACAGTTTTGAATGTTTTGCAAATACTTTGATCAAGTCTTTGATGGTGCATGTCACCTCAAAAATTATTTCTTTTTATCACGTACCTACTTGAGGACGAGCCGGAGTTAAGCTTGGGGATGTTGATACATTGCAAATGTATCTATAATTTTTGATGTTCCATGCTTGGTTTTATCCACTTTCTTGTGTTTTGTTCCAACTTTGGAGTACTTTTCATATGATTTCTTGGACTATCCTATTAACAAGAGCCACAGTGCCAGCTGCCTGTTTTCTGCTATTTTTGGTTCCAGGAAAGTCAGAAAATGAATATTCTCGGAATTGGATGGGACAAAAGCCAAAGTGCCTATTTTTCGGAAGTGATCAAGTGCCAGAATACGAGACGGAGAGGGGCCAGAGGTCAGCCACACAACCTGGCCGTGCGGCCAGGCCTGGCCCGCACCAGGGGGTGGTGTGGCCAGCCCAGGCACCCCCTCGGCCTCCCCTTCCGACTATAAGATGCCCTCGGGATGAAAACCCTAAGTACCCGATCAAAAATCCACGAAAGAGTTTGTAGCCGCCGTCATCTCCATCCCTAGACCGGGAGGGATCTGAAGCTCTTCCCGGCACCCTACCGGAGAGGGGAATTCACCCTAGAGGCTTTCTTCATCACCATGCAAGCCTCCGATGTGATGCGTGAGTAGTTCATCCTTGGACTACGGATCCATGTAGTATCTAGATGACTGGTTTCTCCTCCTTTGTGATTTCATGTTTAGATCTTGTGAGCTCCGTTCATGATCAAGATCATCTATTTGTAATTCATACATGTTGTGTTTGCAGGGATCCGATGGATATTGAGATGCTATTTCAGATTGATTATTGATTCTATCATGTCTTTGTTATTTGAGATCTTGCATGCTTTCCATTGTTAGTAGCTATCTTGGCCAAGTAGATGCTAGCAACTCCAAGAGTTAGTATTTATGCTCGATAGTGGGTTCATGCCTCTGGTAATCTGGGGAAGTGATAGAAATCTCTAAGGTACTAGATGTGATGTTGCTACTAGGGAGAAAACAACAATCCTTTGTTCATAGAACAATCGTATTGTTTACTTTACACGCAGTTCGTAAAGCAATAATCTGTTGCTTGCAACTTAATACTGGAGGGGGTTCGGATGATTACCTGAAGGTGGATTATTAGTCATAGATGCAGTTGGATAGCAGTCTATGTATTATGCTGTAATTCCCAATCAAGTCTCAGAGGAGTCAAGATGATTAGTATATGCATGTATTGCTTTCTCGGTGTTCGTCAATTGCCTTGCTAGAATTTGTTCACCCAGCATGTTATCTATCTAAAGAGAGCCACCTCTAGTGAACTATGGATCCCGGTCCTTTTTCTTTACATACAATCTACAATCTTTTACTGCTTTGTGTTTACTTTCTGCAAACTTTTACTTCTTTCCATTCGATACGTTTAATCCTTTGTTTTCACAAAACACGGTGAGATTGACAACCTCATCGCAAGTTGGGGACAAAGTTCTGTGGTTGTGTTGTGCAGGTCTCCACGTTGCTACTAGCACCGGTAGTGCGCCCTGCCAAAGCTCAGCTAGTAACACCTTTGGGGTGTTTCCTTGCTCCTACTGGTTCGATTAAACCTTGGTTTCATAACTGAGGGAAGACTTGCTGCTGTATTCATCGTACCTTCCTCTTGGGGTTCCCAACGAGCTCTACGTCGAAAGTCGAGCGCATCATGCCCCTGATGAGATTGACACGGAAGCAAAGAAGAAAAAGAGATTCCTGAACGGACTAGAAGATGAGATGCAAACTGTGCTGGTCAACATTCCATTCGATGATATTGAAGCTTTAGTGGACTCTGCCATTCAGATGGAAGGGCAGATCAACCAAGCCAATGACAATCGCAAGTGTCACATGATGCACCAGCCCGGATCCCACAATACTCAGAAGTATCGCCCCAACCCGTCTACAGGATATGCCGCAAGAAACAACAGACCCCCTATGTCCCGTCCAAGCTATCCCAACCGTGGAGGAGGAAACCCAAGGTCCGGAGGAAACCATAACAATAACCCCGACAACTCCAATAACTTCAACCGTGCATCGCCCAAGTCCAACAACAACAAAAAACAATACTTCCCCAAGGACTGAAAGCAATGTTGTGCCTATCGCAGGAAAAGACAAGTCCCAGATTACTTGCTTTGAATGCGTTGTCAAGGTTCACTACTCCAACGAGTGCCCCAAGAAGCTTGCAGCATCCACCATTGTGAATGCACCCGCTCAATAGCCATGTCGTGTTCAGCCTGGAAGGAGATTTTCCTAAGGGAACTCGCTCAACCGCAACGGTCGTTTGTTCCACATGAATGCTGAAGAAGCTTAGGAAGCGCCAAATGTAGTGTTGGGTATGTTTTCTGTTAACTCAGTACTTGCAAGAGTGTTGTTTGATTCGGGAGCATCGCACTCGTTTGTTATAGAAAAATTTGCATGCACTAGTAAGATTCAACCAACAAAATTGAAGCATGTTATGATAGTTCAAATACCTGGTTCAACCACCAAAGCTAGAAAAATTTGCAAGGCTATACCTATCAGAATCCATGGCATAGATTTTTATGCTAATCTAATAGTACTTGGAACCAAAGGGGTCTGGAAGTAGTACTAGGAATGGATTGGATGTCGAAACATAAAGGATTAATCGACTATGCCAAGAAAGCCATAACCATGACTAGTAGCACTAGAGTATTAGTAGAGCATGTATCTCAGACATTGCCCCGTCAATTTGAATGCAACAAGAGTCTAGCCCAATCAATCCTAGACCAAGTCAAAGTAGTTTATGAATACCCCGACGTGTTCCCAGATGAATAGCTCGGTATGCCCCCAGATCCGGATATCGAGTTCATCATTGAACTAGTTCCTGGAAATGGACCCATAGCTCAGAGACCTTATAGTATGAAACCCATCGGAATTAGTGGAGCTGAAGAAGTAACTTGATGCTATGCTGGAGAAAGGTTTGATTCAACTAAGTGCGTCACCATGGAGATCGCATGTTTTGTTTGTGGATAAGAAAGATGGAGGTAACCGTTTGTGCACAGATTACCGGAAGCTGAATGATGTCACCATCAAGAACAAGTACCCACTACCCAAGATAGAGGATCTGTTTGACCAGTTGACTGGTGCCAGAGTGGTTTCTAAGATTGATCTTAGAACTGGTTATCATCAACTCAAGATTCGTGCAATGGATATCCCAAAGACCGCCTTCACCACTAGATATGGATTATATGAGTACACTGTCATGTCTTTTGGATTAACCAATGCCCCCGCTCATTTCATGAATCTCATGAATAAGGTTTTTATGAACTTCCTGGATAAGTTTGTCGTTGCGTTTATCGACGATATTTTTATCTATTCCAAGTCATAAGAAGACCATGAGCTACACTTGAGAACCATCCTTGAAACCCTTAAACAACATCAGTTGTATGCCAAGTTTAGCAATTGTGAGTTCTGGTTAAAGGAAGTAGGATTCCTAGGACATATTGTGTCGGCAGGAGGAGTCACTGTTGATCCGCCAAGATTAAAGATGTTGAAGAATTGGAAGCCCCAACCACTCAAACCCAAGTCCGTGCATTTATCGGATTAGCGGGATATTACCGCAAGTTTGTTGAAGGATTTTCGAGCATCGCCAGACCAATGACCCAACAGTTGAAGAAAGATAAGAAGTTTGAATGGATGGACAAATGTGAAGCAAGTTTTCAAGAGCTTAAGAAGAGATTGATTTTAGCCCCAATCTTGATTATGCCAGATATCAAGATGCCTTTTGATGTATATTGTGATGCATCCAAGATTGGTCTCGGATGTGTGTTGATGCAAGAAGGAAAAGTCATATCATATTTGTCCCGACAACTGAAGCAGCATGAGAAAAACTACCCTACCCATGACTTAGAAATAGCAGCTGTAGTTTTAGCCTTGAAGAGATGGCGTCATTACCTTAAGGGTAACCACTGTGAGATTTATTCAGATCACAAGAGTCTGAAGTATATTTTCACCCAGAAGGAGCTGAATATGAGGCAAAGGAGATGGATAGAGTTAATCAAGGATTATAACCTTGACATTCACTATCACCCCGACAAAGCCAATGTGGTAGCGGATGCTCTTAGCAGATCGCCGTGTAGATTAAACACCATGATAAAAGAAGCCCAACCAAGTTTGCATGAAGAGTTGGAGCAGTTTAGAACAGAGCTAGTTAGCGAAGAATTTTAGCTAGCATAGAATTTGAACCCACTTTGATCGGTCAGATCAAGGAAGACCAGAAAGGAAATGCAAGTATCGACGGAATCAAGCGTCATATCGGTACAGGGAAGGTACCCGGATTTACCGAAGATGAAGACGGAGTTTTGTGTGACATAGGACGTATCTGTGTGCTAGCAGATTCCGAGTTGAAACATGTCATTATGTAGGAAGCTCACGATACTCTTTATTCCATCCACCAAGAGGAACAAAGATGTATCAGGATTTGAAGGAGCAATTTTGGTGGCACAAGATGAAGAAAGAAATCGGAAGCTACATAGCCAAGTGTGATATCTGTCAGAGAGTGAAAACAGAACATCAGAGACCCACAGACTTTTGCAAGCATTGCAGATTTCGGAATGGAAATGGGATTCTGTTGGAACGGATTTAATCACCGGTTTGCCTACATCTAGTAGGGGAAATGACTCTATTTGGATCATAGTGGATAGACTGTCCAAGGTAGCCCATTTTATACTTGTCAAGATCATATACCAGAGTTTGAAGCGAGCAGAGTTGTACATTGCTAGAATCAGCAGTTTGCATTGAACCCCTAAGAAAATAGTATCGGATCGTGGAACCCAGTTTAGCTCAAGATTTTTGCAGAAAGTCCAAGAAGGATTCGGAACCAAGCTAAACTTCAGCACAGCATATCACCTGCAAACCGATGGACAAACTGAAAGAGTCAACCAAATATTAGAAGATATGTTGATAGCTTGTGTGTTAGAATATAGATCAAAATGGGAAGATTTTCTGCCTTTCGCAGAATTCTCATATAACAATAGTTATCAAGCCAGTTTGCAAATGGCCCATTTGAATTTCTGTATGGAAGGAAGTTTCATACCCCCCTAAATTGGTCGCAAGTAGGAGAGAGTCAGTTTTTTGGACCCGACATCCTACAAGAAGCCGAAGAGAAGGTTCACAAAGTCCGTGAACACCTCAAGACCGCCCAATCCAGACATAAGAGTTATGCTGACAAGAGACGTCGAGACCTGACCTTCAATGTCGGATATTTTGTGTATCTCAAAGTATCACCCTTGAAAGCAATGCGATGTTTTCAACTGAAAGGTAAGTTAGCCCCCAGATATATTGGACCCTTAAGGATTTTGAATCACCGAGGAGAATTATCATATCAACTAGAACTGCCGGAGGAGATGTCATCCATACATAATGTGTTCCATATCTCGTTACTTCACAAATGCCTAGAAGTTCTGGAGAAGACCGAAGTGTTCAAGAAAATAGATCATTGAGCAATAGATATCAACAAGGATCTGACATATCGTGAAGTACCCATTAGTATTTTGGAAGAAGCCTTCAGAACCACTAGGACCCGGAGTATCAAGTTTCTCAAGATCTAGAGGAGCAACCATACTAAAGAAGAAGCTACTTGGGAGCGAGAAGATTACATTAGGACTGAGTTTCCAGATCTCTTTAGTTCCTAGCTTTTTTTCTTAAATCTCGGGACGAGATTTTTTTGAAGGAGGGAAGGTTTGTAACACCCCGAAAATACTAATCAAGATTATCAAGTTCTAAGTACCCAAGTTTAGGGTTAACAAAAACTTTTATTATTAAATCTAATATGAGTGTATGTGTGAATTGCTTAGTGTGTGAATGAGTGCAATTGCCATGTTTGATTGCTACAAATGATAAAGAATGGTTTAAAGATGAATACTACATCATCTAGGCCAATTACAAACAAATTCAAAAGAAAAACAAATCAAATATGAATCATATGATCAAATGGTCATTTTGACCAAAGTTAACCACTAGCCCACTTTGGGTGTCTCTAGTAAAAGATTTCTAATAGAAAGTTTCTCAATTATTTCCACCCCTTGTTAGACCAAGTAAAAGTGAACCCAAGCATACTTTACAAACCAACAGAAACAAATCCCAACTCTATTTAAAGGACAATACAAAATTGAATCAAGTTCATATGCTAAGATCACCACTTTTCCAAAACCACTCAAATCAATTCCACTTGACTTTTCCCAGCAACCATAGACACTCAAGCATGTGACAAACACACTCACCAAATTTCATTCAAAACTTGAAAACTTATTTTCATCCGGCCATTTGGTCGAGCACCTTTCAGACACAGATTAAACCTTGCCTAACTTACACTATTTTGAGTAGTGATCACTCACCCCTTTGTCTCCTCTACACTCCAATCACTCACCCCAGTGCCCAGCAAGCGCAAGCCACACTCCCTTCTTTGCTCTTGCGCCAGTGCCATGTCGCCCAATGCTCACCGCGCCCGTCGACCATGGAAAGCTCGCAGCATGCAGCGCTGCCCTCTCCCACGATGACCAGGAGATAGGCGACCGTCCACCGCCACCCTCTGTCCACCCCTCGACCGCAGGCAAGCCATGTACCACCCGAGAAACGCCGCGCCCATTTCTCTGCTGCCATGCCGAGAGCACGCCAGAGCACCGCAGCTGACACGCGCACACACGCCTCCCCTCGCCCTCATCCCGTGTGCCCTCACTCGCCGTGACACTAGCTACCTCTCATACATGCATGTTCACCGCCACGCGACCCATAGCCCCTGTGCGCCGTCTTGAATGCCGCCCCTCCCGCGCAGAGAACCCACCAGTCCCGACCATTCTAGACCGCCCCATGCTGCACCATTAAGCGTGTGACGACCGCCAGGAAGCACCGCGCCGAACCCTACCCGTAGCCATGCCTACAGCCCCCTGTATCACCGTCACCCACGAGCCCGAGCCACCCCGCTCTGTCCCCATCGCTGGTGTATAAATAGAGCTGGAAGGCGAGGACCACATCGCGGGAATTTGGCCGGAGTCGGCCGCTATAGAGGAGAAGAGGAGCCGTTGATTGGAGCTGCCCCAGGAGTCGCCGCGACCACCATTCGAACCGTTGTGGTCTACAACGTCGTTCGCCCCCATTGCCGACCCTAGCTGGAGCCCAGGTGAGACCCCACGTACCCCACCGTCGCCATTAGGGTTCAGTCTCGCCGGAGCCGTTCGACATAGTAGATGAACCTCAGCCGTTAGATCCTAGTCTAATCGCACAGCCTAGATTAAAAGATACCGTTTTGGGTTAAATGAGCCATTGACTAGTGGGACCCCTTGTCAGCAGCCCGCTGCACCCGCGCAGTGCAACTGGGCCGGCCCGTTTGGTTTCCCGCGCAGAGCCCATCCATTCAAATAATATTTTTCCAATTTAGTTAAAACTAGATTCAGTCAGTAGATTCAAAAATCAATTCAAAGAGATTTGCTAAAAAAAATTGCACGATTCCAATTTTGTGAGAAAGGTATTTAAAAGATCTATCCAAACCCATTGGATTTAAACCATTTGAAATTATAGATCACCTATAGTAAAAATAATAAGACAGAGACTTTTCCACAATCAATTTTTTTTCAAAATCAACCATAAATTGTTTTGAGTTGATTCCAACTCTCAAACATCACATTTGATAAGATCTATCTGAATATGTAAAAATATTTAGGTTTACATGCAGTTATCTTGGACTACTACTAAAAGAATGCTATATATGCATTTCTATTCACTTTAATTGTATTAAATAATAATCTTAAACCTTATAAAATATGACCACCACTTTGAATCACATTCTCAAGTATTAGAATATTTGGTGATGACATGTGTCAACATGATCCCATATTTTAATTGGAGAATATTAAATCTTAAGTATTTTCAATGAGTAGAAATTAGTTTTCTAAAATAAAATAAATAAAATTAGTTCTTTATTTCATGTGATGTTAGTGATGATGCTAGATAATCTAGTGTGAGCCTTTGTGTGCTAAATAGAAGTAGTTAAGTATTGTTTGGTGATGTGTACCTCATATTCATTTATAGACGATAGTATCGACCCGAGATATGAGGAGGAGGAGTACTACAGGGAAGAAGAAGAAGAGAACTTCAACCACTTCGCTACTCAAGGCAAGCTAACACTTGCAAGTATTATACCTATGCAAGCCATCACTAATTGCAAGTTAGAACTATGCATATTATATATGCAAGCCTAACACTACAAGCTTAACTATGCAAGCCATCCTTGCAAGATAACCTATGCAAGATGCATTAGGCATGCTTTGGTTATGCAATTTTGATTATACCAATCCCAAGTTTTACTTGCAAGCTTTATTATTTTGCTTTTCCCAAAGTTCTTTACCTTTAGTTAGTGATTTGTGAGTATTGGAAGAATAGAATAGATACCATAAAGAGTATAAAACTACGCCTAAGTAGTTATACTTAGATGTCATCAAAAGGCATAAAACTAGAGCTGGATAGTTACACCTGATTAGCACCCCTCATTAGTGAATATCCTCAACTTTAGTGTCTAGTGCTAAGCATAAAAGTTGATCACTTTAGATGGCAATACTTGGTGAAAATGATTATGAAAACCTTGGAATGATGATTAATTCTATGGAAATGTTTTGACATGTGTTATGGACATAAAATGACTTGATGATGAAAATGTTGAGGCATGACCCTTGGCCCTTTATAAAAACTGATGGTTGGGTTCGGATGCGATACCATTCCAATTTTACCGTACAACCACAATACCTAAATTGGGTAGGGCTTAACTAGAAGTTTATATGCCTTAGTATGGGTTCCATCGCGGAAGAGGTTGAGCTGAGGCTACCTCGTGAGTGTGAATGTACAACTATGCAGTGCCCGGGATGGAAATTATTCGAATAGCCGTGTCCGCGGTCATGGACAGTTCGAGTGGCCATACTATTCCGTTGTCAGATGTTTTCAAAATGACTTGTGAAGTGAACTATGACTTTGACTTGACCACAACAAGGTTGGGATATGAAAACTATGTTCCCACTTAGGTGATGTAGAATATTAAACTAATTTTCTTTACTTTTTAACTCAGTATGAAATAAACCTGGCTTTTTGCAAATAAACCTAGAAATTCAGATTCACACTAGAACTACCTTAGTTGTTAGTGATAATTTGCGAATACTTAAAGAGTACTCATGGCTTTGTCCCTAGCTATTATCGTGGCCAGAATATGAGGAGGACTACCAGGAAGATGGACAACAGGAGGTCTATGACAACTAGGATCATCTCCCATCGTCAGCATTGCCTATGAACTTGAAGATGGAGCCCTACTACGTTTACTTTCCGCTCTTTGATTATATTAAGACTGGATGATGAGATACTTTATTTGTAAGACCTTTATTATTGTTTGTAATGGATGATGTACCGTGATTCCAATCTGTTATGTCTTGCAAAAATGGTAATCCTAGGATTGTGATGTATGGCATAACATGCATCTGGGATTAAAAATCCGGTTGTTGGCACTCTCAAAAGCTTGTTGGTGGTAGGTTAGGGTTATGGAATGCCAAAGAACCAATCATAAGAAAAGGGATAGTCAAAAGTGGGTAAAATCCAAACAAAACTCAAGTCAAAGGCGAAGGTCAACAACTCAAAAGGGTGACGAGAACCTACGACTATATACACATACGTGGAGATTGTTGGGATATACATGACTATGAAAATGAGCAAACAAAATGTCCTAACAAAGACTAAGCTCGTTGTCGTGCCAATGCAAGGAGAGACCATGGCTCGTTTGCAAAGAAGACAAATGAGCAATGGATTTGTGCACTTGACTTGGGTGCTCTTCTTTCTCTCTTGCTTAGAAGATTTGAGACTCTCTTTTTCTATGGGAGACTATTTTTATTTTTCTTTTGCTTCTTATCTTTTTTTGCTCTTCCTTGATGCTACCTAGTCACACTTGATATTTCTCTTGCACTCTCACTATCCGAGGACAAACGGACAATGCTCAAGCAAACACAAGTTGAGCCACTCTCATGGGATAGGTAGACACAAAGGAAGATAGGGGTTAACAAGGTGACGCAAGCTATACCTTTGTTGGTGATGATCAACTTGCCGTCGGTGGTGCAGGATGATGTTCGTGGGCCGTGGTGTCGATGAGCGCTGGAGTTGTCGATGTGGAAGCTTGCTGTTAGTTGACGACATGCACATGAACACAAACAAACAAGAGGAATTTCGCCAATGAAAGATTAGAGGCAAAACTGTCAAAATCAGGCGCCAGGGCCGGAGACTCTGGGGTCTCAGGCCGAAAACTCTGGTCCAGGCCGGAGACTCTGATGTGGATATGCCGGAATCTCCGGTGTTGGCCGAAGATTCCGGTCTGCAGGTCGGAAACTCTTGTGTTGGCCGGATACTCCGGTCTGGAGTTAGATCACGAACTGCTCGAGTTCTTGAGCGGAAATCCACACCTTGGGTCCTCAAATCCGCGAAGAATTGGAAAAATTGGGCAGAGAAAACAAAGGATAAAGCTGGACCAACAACTTAGACAAGATTTGGTCAGATCAAAACCAGAAATAACACTTCAAATCAAGAGATCAATCCAAAGGCAAATTTGGGGATCTTTTTTGGGGATTTTCGAATTTTTGGTGGATAGAAGAAAATTTTGTGGGGGATTCGTGAGAAACGAAGCTCTTGATACCAATATGTTGAGGGAAAACCTCAAGGGTGGCCCGATCTTGCACGAATCCGTTTCAAATCGAGGATGGAGTGCAGGGGAAGGAGGGGCAGATGAACACGATGAACTCACAAACAAAGAACGCGATGAATAGACTCACGCAAAACCACGATATGCACCAATAGCTCATGCCGGCAGTGATGGGTCCGGCACAATCCCTAGGATCAGCATCGGGCGGAGGACTCTCTCTCGAATCAGCACGACGAGTAGGGAGACTCAGTGAGATCTTGACGTCTAGGCAAAGGAACTCCGATGCCTAGGACTTGTACAAGGTGGAGGCACGATGCAAACTCCAACGAGGTTTGTGATATTTGGTGCTCCTTGGTCAAGGAGCATGAGGCAAGAACTAGATAGATCCACAAGGGGTTTCCACCAATTCCAAATATCATGCCTAGGATTTACAATAGATGTGGGGGACTATATACAGGTCAGCCACAAAGTCAGGGGTACTTTAGGGATAATAAATAAGTTTTGGACGGACTAAGGGGTACATGGGCCGAAGGCCCAAAGTCCTTTTACTTGCCTGGCAACGCTTGGTCCGGAGACTCCGGTGTGGTTGACCGGAGTCTCCGGTCTGGGCCGGAGATTCCGGACGGTCACCGGTCCATCTCCGGAGTGGCCATCTAGCTGTCCTCAAGCTAGATTCGGGGGTCAAACCGGAGGTAGGCCAGAGTCTCTAGGGTCTTCAAATCGAAGACTTTGGTGGACATGAGACTCTGGTTTGCGCAGACCAGAGACTCTGGTCTGAGCACCTCCAGCAGCTTCTGCTTCACGCGCTGCTCCTTGTTCTCTATCCTTGGGTGCTTGGTGCTATGTTGGAGCTTCGTACCTAATTGCATGAAGTAGCACACCATACAAAGATGTATCAAATTGGCCCGAGGAGAGGAGCGAGTTCGCCTTAGCTTGTAGGAGTTTGGCTTGGGCACGAGTCATGGGTCCACTTGGGGGACTTGTTGGTGTAGATGTAGGAGTGTCCGTTGGACGGGCTGCATCAAAGGTTTTCCTGGATGCAGGAGTAGCATCAACCTGATCTACGCCAAAACTCTACGGGCCATGAATTGGTCCATGACAAATCTAGTATCTACAGAAACAACTTTCCATGGGATAGTTCCAGGAAAAGCTAAAATTCCATTGGGCAAAGTCTACCTCGACGTAGTTTTTGGATCAAAGAATAACTTCAAACATGAAAAGCTAGAGTTCAAAGTCATGGAATGTCCATCTCAGTACCAAGTGATCCTGGGACGACCAGCTTTCGCTAGGTTCATGGCAGTACCTCACTACTAAAAATTCCAGCCCCCAATGGGGTTATAACAGTAAAAGTAAGCTTGAGTCGCTCGGACAGCTGTGATTAGGAATTCAACAAAATATCACAATCTTTCAGGATGGAGACAGAACTTGGACAGCTAAAAATAGCAGATGAGGAATCACTACACGAAGTGCACACCAACAAGAAGCAAACATCGGAACAGAAAGCACACAATGGTCCCACAAAAGCAACCTATGCAGCCTCCACTATAGGTCCCTCATAGGAAGGCCCACTCGTTGAAAACACGAGAGCACCCCACATACCAGCATGGAGCATGATGAAGAACCCAAGAACAGAAGCCGAAGTTCCTAAAGAAAATCTTCACTTTGACGCACTTTATATTCAATAAAGGCCAACGGCCAGGCCATCACGGCCTCGCAATGTATCCATTTATGTTTATTAATGAATAAAGAAAGTATTTCTCAACATAGAAATTTCAATAGAACATGAAGGAAGACATCAGTTCATCCGATCCTCAACAAAAATACAATATACAATCAAAATCTTATATAAAACATATGAACTTTTTGACAAGTATAAAGTAGCTCTATACAGTATTTATTCTACAAAGTACAAGGCTGCACAAGCAAGCAGTCAGACAGCAAAATTAACAAAAAGTTCTTCGTCTGCCTCTAAGCATCTTCGAACAATCCTAATGGCGGGTCTACGAGCAGCGCCATAATGAGGTGCCATATCAACAAGGCCATGATCGAAAGGGCGAGGTAGCGCCGATGATACAACATCCAAGTCTAGCATCGGATGATGCGCATGTACCCAAGTAAGCGCGAGTTTGGCGCCCACCACAAGTTGACACTTCACGAAATGATGAATCCTTTCACCTTGTCGAAACTTCCCAAGTAATCCGCCAAGGTCCGAGGCTGAGGATCCCAAGGAAACATGGCATTATAAACAAAGGCCAGTGATCTGTGGCAGCACTCGACAAACTGCTCCAACTCCGATAGGCGGTCTTGAAGCAACGCCACAACATAAGCACGGCGATGATCGGTCCAAAAATCTATCTCAGAAGTTCAGGAGGCAGACACAAGAGCTCGCATTCAGTTGCATAGACGTTGGGTTTCCTCCCTCTCGCATAGTCGAATTCCTACAAATCAGGGAGAAAACATTCATTTCCTGCAAGCCAGAAGGAGCAACAAAAGAAAGAGGAAGAAGACTTACACAACAACATCTCACTTGCCCTAGAAATTTCTTCCAAGAAAAAAGCTTCATGATGGAGGGCCTGGCGTGTCTTAGATTGGGCAACATCCACCATTAACTGGCTTCAAGTTTTTTCCCCTGTTCAGTTTTTTCAGCGTACGACGGCGGGTCCACCGTACACAGAATGGTGGTATTGGTTGCGCCCACTACAGATGAGGATGGAATTGCATCCGACAATTGCGCGGACCTAGAAGGAGCCAAAGATTCATTCAAAATCTAGCAAGACACGAAAGATATGAAACGTTCAGCATACAAAAACAAAACTCATTCGCATATATTCAATAGTTACTTTCTTGTAAAAAGGAAGCAAAAGGCAGCTTGACAAGTTAAAGGTTCATTATAGTGACGGCAAGGGAGACACAATAACTCTCCAAAACAAAGCCTATGAAGCCATTTTATCCAAAGACAAAGTAGCACTATCAGAAGGAGCACTAGCTACAGGAACGATAGGAGCAGCGGAAGAAGGCGCGCCCGTTGCAGAAGGGGTAGCCAGCTTCTCCAAGCCTGAGCCTAGGCCCAAAAGCAGCCAGGAATACTTTCTGGCCCTCTTAAAATAAGGTTTCAAATCAACTTATTGGCCATTGGAGGTGACTAGGATAGAAGAGTTAACCTTCTCCCAGTCAACCTTCTCGACGTGCACCATCGCTAGTCCCATTGAAGTTTCGGCACTATTCTTCGACTACATCAGGCTATAAGCAACAAGGGGGCTGGGGTTAGCACCGAAGACAATGACAAGATCATTCAAGTTATTTGGCACTTCCTTGGTTGGAAAAATTTCAGCATGAATGCTTTTGGTGGCACGGCAGGAGCGGACAAGGGGGTTGCGCCCACAAACGCTGTTGGCCTCCAAGGTGCTAACAGTATTTGACAAATGATCAACCTTTTTTCCTTCATGCAGCGTTAGGTTTTGGCCAGTCAATTCTGAAAATAAAAAAGTAAAAGATTGATGACCAAAGAAAGGAAATAAAATAAAGCCACACAAGACAAAAAAAACTTACGGCTCAAAGAAGCATTAAGGGCCTCTGGGCGCTAGCGAAGATTTTCATCTCGAATAGCGGCTTGCTTGGCCACTTCTTCGGCACCAGTCTTCGCCTTCTGCTTGGCCTCCTCCAAAGCCTCCTTAGCAACCCACAGTTTGGCCTCTAGATCTTCGGCATGCTTCATCACCTCATCCCGAATAACGCCAGATTCCTTGGCCGCAGCTTCACAAATAAATCATGAAAAGTAGAGAAGAAAAACACACAAAGAATTCCTGAAGATGAATAGGATATACCCTTCAGTTCTTCGGCTTCATCATGGATTTTTATAAAACGAGAGGTCGTGTCGACCATATCGCGCATCAAAGGCTGAAGAAGAACATCACATCAAGAGATATCAGGGAAATAAAAAGAATCTATGGGTAGAAAAACTATGAAATAACGAGTGACTTACATCTTTCATATCCGCATCAACAGGATTTTCAGATATTGCCACACCTTTACCAGCCGTTTTCTTCCTTTTTTGTGGCGGCGGCTTTGACGACGTGGCAACATCTTTCTAGATAATCTTCTCCATAGAATACATGAGCATTTCCTTCGGCTCCATCAATGGTGGAGGCGTTTTCTTTGTAGAACAGGCAGCAGACGTTCGAAGAGGAGATGCAGGAGGATCTTCATCGTCATCATCACTGCAAAAGAAAAGAACCAAACAACCGGGAAAGCATCAGCAACAGAACTACCCGGTAAAGTAGTAAAGAAGCAGTAAATGTTGGGGATATACTTTCCAGGTATCCTCACTGTACCTCACTGACCAGGGTGGCCCACTTCGGGTTAGAGCTTTGCTTCACAGGTGGCCCAGTCAGGGAGAAGAGACGGAGTCCAGTCCGGCTAGGGGAAGGCCCAAAAGACTTACCGACATAGGCCCATAGTGTTGTGTGTAGTTCAAGATGTATTCTATAACCAACTCTTAGTCGTAGCCGGATAGATCTCTCCTATAAACCCTAGGCCGGATGTCTATATAAGCCGTCCTAGGGAGAGCCTTTAGGGAACCCTCACAATAGTCTACAATCTCAACTCGGACAGGTGAAACCCTTGTAACCCATATTCCGGCTTTGCCGTATTATTGAATTGCTAGCAGGAGTAGGATCCGTCCAAAGCCGGCGGATTTGAACCTGGGTAAACTTGTGTGCTCACTGTCCCGGAATACCGTAAGTCTCACACCCCTCTCTTACACACGCCTCGAGGACCCCCTCATGGCGTACTTGTCATCAATCCGACGACAGTTGGTGCCCACCTTGGGGCAAGTGAGCTTTGGATCTGTGTTCCGAGCAGAATCTGCAAGAATCAGAATCAGCGAGACTATCGCCGTCGGTCGCATCCTCTATACCAGTGACGTCCCTCTCATCGTTCTCGACGAGACCTGGATTTCGGCTAGGGAGGCCGTGACTGCCTACACCATTATGTCTATCGGCGAGATCGATGTGTACATCAGATTCGCCGAACCTGTCCCACCCACCCCAGTGGTGATGATAGATGCAGAAGAAATTTTGGGTCCCCTTTGTCCGCGGAGGTGGTAGAGTTCTGGACCTCAGAAAACCCTAATCCCACGCAGCCCGCACCCGTTGCGGAGATAGAGGAGAAATCTGAGCCTAAAGCAGACCTTGCGGTTCAAGTTGAATGTGGAGTGGATCTCCCTAGCGAGGCTGAATCCTAGATTGATCCACCCGCTGAAGTCGTAAATCCAGGAGGATTGCATCAACAACCTTGGTTCCGGCTCCACCAACGCCGGAACGGATCAACCGTTCCTGAGGCACACATTGAGGCGCATGATGTTGCAAGATGCAAGCGTGGATGAGGTTCTCAAAACCATTAAGATCTTCGAGGAAGCCCATGAGTAAAGCCGCAACTACCTCGAGACCCACACATCGCACTTTGTCGGATACGTTGGATCCGGATCTAGCTCTCCAGATGCTGGAGACAACACTGACTCGGTGCTAGAAGCGATCGGAAAAACACCGACTTACCCGCGTCCTCGGATGACTCAATGACATCGGCGGATTTCCGGAAGTTCTCCACGAAATATGAAGAGGAGTACAACTCCAAAGCTGCAGAAGAAGGAGAAGACATGGATGAAGCATCCGGGGAAAACTCTCCCAAAGCGCAGGATGACATGGATATCGGAGATAATCTCGAGGTCCAGATGTCCGAAAGTACTGATCAGAGCTTGACTAGGGGAAACGGGCCCAAAGTCATCTTTGTTACCGACACTGCCAAGAAGGCAAAGAAGAAGAACAAGACCCCGGCAAAAGATCTTCCGGCAGAGGAAGTGATTGCCGAGGAATATGAGGAAGACTCGGATGGAGCACTTATCTCGGACGATCCCAAAGAAGAGTCGGTGGATGGACACGTGATCACCAAAGGTGCGTGTAAACTCATCGATGCAGCAATAACCACACATATCCCTACAGCTGCAGAACTTACTGCTGAAGAGATGGATGAAAGGGCCCAGGCCCTAGAAGCGTGTCGCCAAGTACTCCTGGATGAAGCCAAAAACATCGAGGAAGAAAACAAACGCATGGCAACTACGGAGAAGTACATCTCTCGGAAGCATCAGAAGACCCAGAAACGTCACACTCGTGACAACCAATTCCCGGAAGTTCACAACGTCCTCTTTGGAGAAGACCATGGGATGCCTCGATTCGACAGCAAGGGAGATCTGGTGTACCTAACGCCGGTGCAAAACACTGTTGCAACTCGAGTTATCCTAGCAAATAATCCAGGCCCAGAGCAGGTTCGATTGGGTATTAAGCTACTCCCCAAGGGTCTGGAGCAACAGAAGGCCGCGAAATCCAAAAGCAGAAAACTGGTCTCCGAATCTGACCAATGTCGCACGGATCCGGCCTGGAATGACGTAAGACCCCAATGTCTCTAGAACAGCATCACCTTTCCGACCGTCGGGAAGACAAGTACTCAAGAACCAGATCTTCAGGACAGCATCATAGAATTGCACGTGACTGGCGCAATGTTGCTCCAACTGCTGAGCAAGAGGCGATTGCTGCACTGTATCCGAAGAAACCTCCCCGGTGAGAGTCGAATGATCGCAGGGAAGAAGACAAAGAGAAACTTTGGGAGGAGGACCGTCAAAGAATGCCACCTCCTAGACATACAAGCCATTCATCCGGACGGAGGCCAGCGATCAGCCGGAAACAATCCAGCTACTCCACCCTCTCCACCATGCAGCCATCTCAACGGCTCCTAAGGAGGCCAAGGAGGGCGTCGTGGCGGAGGAGGTGGTGGCAGAAGCCGAAGTCCGGCTCCAAGGCACCGCAACCATAGCCGTCATTCAGGGCGATCTCTGTCCCCAAGTGACGCAAGGCACATGATTAACTCCAACATAGAGGCGTGGAGCTACGAGAATGACGATTTACGTGGGCCCAAAATGCTTTGGACCATGCATAAGAGCAAAAAAATTCCCGGAAGGATTTGCTATCTCAAGACACATTCAAGCCTACGACGGTACGGCTCGGCCAGATACTTGGCTCTAGGATTTTTTCCAGGCTTGCTATATCGCCAAAGGAGGAAACAGCCTGGTCGCAACCCGATATCTCCCACTCATGTTGCGGAAGACGGCACGATCATGGATCAATGAACTTCTGGAGAACACCATCCACAACTTGTATGATATGCAAAGTGCGTTCTTTTGGAATTTCGAAGGCACGTATCAGAGGCCCTGTACAGTAGGAGACCTACAGCGTTGCACCCAAAAAGCCGGAGAAACTTGCCGAGATTATCTCGGATGATGGATCGACACCAAGAACTCCTGTGAAGGAGTAAATGACCAAACTGTGATCGAAGCTTTCATTGCAGGACTCCCAATTGGTTTACTACGTCATCGCTTGAAGTGTGACAAGGTCACTGACTTGGGAGAGATGATAGAAACAGCGAGCAAGTATGTAGATGCTGACGACGATGCAGAGGGATTACTTAACGCCCTAGATGTGCCACAATCGGCAAAACAACCAAAGCAGCAAGCTCAGAAGCGCAAGAACACCTCGGAAGAAAAGCCCAACGCGGAAACGGTAGTGGTCACTGCTACTTTCGGGTCTGGAAGACGAGGAGGGCGCGGCGGAGGCCGTGGACGCGGTCGTGGGACATCAAGAGTCCAGGGTAGAGGAAACCAGCAACCTGGCAAAACCTACTCTTGGGCCGACATTGCCAATAACCCATGTGTGCATCACTTAGATGCTAATGGGGGCTCGTCTCACACAAACACCGAGTGTCGTTTTAATGACAACATTAAGAAAGATGATATCGCTGGCTACAGGGATAAGCGCAAGAAGGGAAAGAAAAATCCCGAAAAAGATAAAGAGACCAAGGATGATTGCGACATAGAGGAAGCCAATGCTTCAAATCCCAAACCGGAAGGGAAAAAGAAGTTCCTCGGATCTCAACCAGCTAAGGTCAAGAAAGTAGATCTACATGAGCTCAACGCAACAATTTCGGCTGTCCCTCAGTTCCTAGACTCGGAAGTGGCAATCACCTTTGACCGTGCTGATCATCCGCCTAAGTTGCACAGCCGAAAAAAATACGCCTTAGTCGTCAATCCACTTATTGATGGCTATGGTTTCTCCAAGACTCTCATGGACAGTGGTAGCAACGTCAATATTCTGTATATCGAAATGCTACGCCGGATGCGGATCTCGGAGACACAGCTGAATTACAGCTTTTGTGATCTTTCATGGAGTTGTCCCAAGAAGACAAGCAAATTCCCTGGGAGAGATGACTTTGGATGTTACCTTTGGAACTCCAAAGAACTATTGGATGGAAGCACTTTCCTTCGAATTGGTCCCGTTCAAGAGCGCATACCACGCTATATTCGGACGTCCAACTTATTGGGATTTTATGGCTCGTCCTTGTTACATTTAAAATATGATGAAAATTCCAGGTCCTAACGGCGTGATCACCATCAGGGGAGACCCGAAGAAAGCGCGAGAGTGCAAGGATAGAAATGCTGCCTTTGCTGAAGCCATGCTGCACGCCTAGGAGTACCAGGAGATCAATAAGACCATAGATCCGTCCGAGATGCCTGCGATAAAGAAGGAGGTGACAAAGTCGAATCCGTAGGTCAAGACATCGGAAGAGACGAAGAAGACGATGTTGAAGGATGATCACCCCTCCAAGGTGACCGAGATAGGCGTAGGCCTAGATAGCGCATAGGAAAGCATGCTCTTCAAGTTCCTCCAAGCAAATCAAGATATCTTCGCATGGCAGCCATCTCACATGACCAGAGTACCTAGGGAACTTGCCGAGCACTCTCTAAATGTACACCCGAACGCTAAACCCGTCAAATAGTCCCTACGATGTTTTGGCGATGTAAAGCGTAAGGCAATAGCTAAGGAACTAGCCCGACTCGAGTTAGCCGGATTCATAGAAGAGGTCATCCATACTGGTTGGTCGGCCAACCCTGTAATGGTCCCTAAAAAGGACACCACTGATTTAAGGATGTGTGTTGATTATACTGCCTTGAACAAGGTTTGTCCCAAAGATCCATTCGCTCTGCCTAGAATTGATCAAGTAATCGATTCTACGGCTGGCTCAGAACTCCTCTGTTTTCTCGACGCATATTCCGGTTATCACGAAATTCGGATGAAGGAATCGGATAAAATCAAAACTTCATTCGTAATCCCTTCAGAACCTTTTGTTTCATTACGATGCCCTTTGGGCTTAAGAATGCAGGAGCTACGTACGAGCGCAGTATGCAGCGTTGCCTCCACGACCAAATCGGACGCAACGTACATGCATATGTGGATGACATTGCGGTGATGTCCAAAGGAAGGAAACACTGATTTCCGACTTGGAGGAAACGTTCGCCAATCTACGAAAATACAACATAATGCTTAATCCGAAGAAATGCTTCTTTGGAATCCCAGCCGGAAAATTGTTAGGTTTCATCATCTCTCAAAATCAAGGCTATACTCAATATTTCCAGGCCAACTCGCCTTAAGGACGTTCAAAGACTAACTAGTTGCATTGCCGCAATCAGTCTGTTTGTAAGCCATCTCGGAGAAAGAGCCGCACCACTTTACAATCTCCTAAAAAAGAGCAAAAAAGTCGTTTGGACTGATGAAGCTGAAGTTGCACTACAAGACTTGAAAGAAGTACTCTTGTCTGCTCATATCCTTGCAACACCGGAACCAAGGGAACCAATGTTGCTCTATCTCGCTGCGACCAACAGGGTCATCAGTGTCGTCATGGTAGTGGAGAGACCAGAGGAAAACCAGGAACACCTGGTGCAGCATCCGACTTACTACCTCAGCGAGGTACTAACTGAATCGAAGCAGCACTATCCGCACTACCAAAAGCTGGCTTATGGTGTGTTTTTTGCATCCCGTAAGTTTCGGCCTTATTTTCAGGAACACCCAATTACAATGGTGAACGCAGCTCCCATGAGAGATATTATCAATAACAGCGAGCCCACAGGACGTGTCGGAAAATGGGGCATCGAGCTTTCAGCTTTCGACATTGAGTACAAGCCTCGTACAACAATCAAATCCCAAATCCTTGCTGACTTTGTCACTGATTGGACAAAGACAACGGAGAATATGACCCTACCAGAGTCGGAATACTGGACCTTGCATTTTGATGGGTCTAAAGCGCTCGGGGGCTCGGGGGCTCGCGTGGTGCTCAAATCACCCCAAGGAGACAAACTTTTTTATGTATTGTAGATACAAATAACACTGCCGAGTATGAAGCATTGCTGCATGGAATCCGGATTGCTAAGGATATTGGCATCCAACGTTTAATGTGTTATGGAGATTCGGATCTTGTTGCCCAACAAGTGTCAGATATCTGTAAGGAACACAAGAACCTGGCCACATATAGGGCTGTCGTGGATGAACTATCTAAATAGTTTGATGGGTTTGAAGTTCAACACATCCCTCGAACAGAAAATGAGGAAGTAGATGCACTATCTCGAATAGGCTCTGCCCGGAAAAAGGTCTCGGATGGCGCTTTTTTAGAGCACCTCAAAGTTCCTTCTATAAAGGGACTGGATGAGGAATATCCGACCAAATCCGACTCACCTTTAGTAGCAGTTCTGGATGTGATTCCCAGCTGGACTTAACCCTACCTTGATTTCTTGGTAGACGGAAAATTACCCGAAGACGAAGTTCTGAGGCGACAGATCGTCCGACGAGCAAAAGCCTACACTATAATTGGTGGAAAGCTCTATAAGCGGAGTGCATCTGGGGTTTTTCTGCGTTGTGTATCTCCGGAAGAAGGAGTGAAAATCTTACGAGAGATCCACGAAGGCGAGTGTGGTCACCATGCTGCAGCCAAATTTGTAGTGGCAAAAGCTTTCCGACACGGTTTTTTCTGGCTTACAACCAAGGCAGATGCCAAACGGCTGGTCAAGACGTGCAAGGGTTGCCAAAAATACGCCAAACAAGCTCACGTTCCGGCTGATCAGCTGCGAACAATACCTATAACATGGCCTTTCGCGGTCTAGGGGCTTGACATGGTAGGACCGTTTAAATGGGATCCAAGGGGATTTACTCACCTCTTAGTGATGGTGGATAAGTTCACCAAATGGATTGAGGCTAAACCCATCACTAGTTGTGTTGGAGCAACAACCAGAATATTTGTCGAGGATGTCATAATCCGATACGGTTATCCACATAGCATTATCATGGACAACGGGAGTAACTTCTCTATGGGAGAACTTGCCAAATTCTGCAATGAACAAAATATCCGGCTTGACATTGCACCAGTCGCACATCCACAAGCTAATGGACAAGTCGAAAGAGCAAATGGTTTAATCCTACAAGGCCTAAAACCAAGACTCGAAGCACCACTACAACGTGTTGCGGGGACTTGGGCAGAGGAATTGCCTTCTGTAATATGGAGTTTACGAACAACTCCAAACAGGTCAACCGGATACACACCTTTCTTCTTGGTCTATGGCGCAGAAGCAGTTCTTCCTAGTGATTTGATTCACACTTATCCTAGTGTGGCCGCGTATATTGAAGAGGATGCCAAAATTTCTCGACAAAATGATCTCGACTTAGTCAAAGAAGTTCACGTTGTTGCTGAGATGAGATCAACAGCCTATCAGCAGAAGTTACGCAAGTATCATAGCCAGAGAGTCAGAGACCGGTCTTTCAATAAGGGCGATTTGGTTCTCCGGCTTGTGCAGCAAAGAAAGCACAAATTTTCCCCAATATGGGAAGGGCCATTTTTAGTTAGTAGAGTATTGCACAATGGTTCATACTACCTACCTGATATGCAGCCAGTCAAAGAAAGACCTGCTACTAAGAAGATAAAGAGAGGTGGAGGCAGTACAAACCCAGATGAATTAGACAGACCATGGAATATTGCTCAGCTACGTCCCTTTTATTCTTAGTGTTGGTTGCCTCAAAAAAATTCTAGGAAGTTTTTACCATCTTATTTCCGAATGATCATGTCACAGTCGAAAATCCCAGAATACTTGAAAGTACTTTATGCATGTTTGTTCTGGTTAAGATTTCCGATTCTAAAATTTCTCCCTCCAGGTATAAATCTAAAATTTCTAGTCTATACTTTGGTTATTTGTCTGATTGCCGGATGCGGGCATTTTCCGAGTAGTGAATTGTTGGTACTAGAAGCCGGCTTTGTTTCCGAGTTTAAACTGGTTTAGCAATTGAGCTCCGGTGCTCGGCAAAGTTTCCGTGCTAAAGGTTGGCCGGCTGACGAAAGGGACGAGGTGGAAAGCCAGATAAACGATAAGAGCAGACAAAAAATACAAGTGCTTATGCAAACATTTCAGGCACATAATATTAAAACCAAAAGTTCTGAATAGATAAAATAAAGCTTAGCACTAGCAAAAGTATTATACTACTTATTTATAGACCCAAATTATTTTTAGAATAACACATTTTTTTCTTGATACTCTATGATGCAGGGGGAGAGATACGAGCTATCGGCTCGCTGGATACATCAGTCTCATTTTGATAACGTTCCGAGATGTTCAAATCCGATATGGTTTGATCATCGTCGGAAACTTCAGCGGTTTCTTCGGAAGGCGGAGGTGGCGTGTCCACGCGGGTGAAGAAGGGAGTGTCGTAGCTAGTCAAGTCAGCTATGTGGCACCCATAGCCAGCACAGGAGTCCATGATAGCCTTGATGTCTTGCTCTTGTCCATCTTCGTCCACCTTGCAGTACCCTCTGGTTACTTGCTAGATTTCCATGTTTCCATGGTGGCTCATAACCATGGTGAGAGCATTTTGCGCTGCGGTTCGCACGTAGGACATGTTCCAGTCCTGAACAAGCTGCGGCATATCCTTGGCCTTGTCTCGCACCTCAAAGTTGGACATGTTATGCATGTCCGAAACCTTGAGAACCTCGCCAATATCTTTGAGGGATTGGCGGAAGTCATGAAGCAAATCACCGACTTGGGTAAGCCGGTTGGTGCGAGATTCGGTAGAGGCTAAGTCCATTAAGTTCATAGGACCTGCGCATATAATGCAAAGGGGTTAGTCAAATAAATTCGGACTCTAAAGAGTCAGAAGATGCAGATAAGTCAGAAAAAGGGAAACATACCAAAGATGACATCGTCGTTTGGTCTTCTCTTCTCGAAGACTCTGGAGTTCAGCTCGAAGTGCCTCGGTAATGTCCCTATCTCTGGAAAGATCATTGCTGAGATCCGAGATTTTCTTATCTTGGAGCGCAATCTTATGATCACGCTCCATGGTGGCCATGGAGGTGGATTCAAGAACTTGAGCAATGCTCTTCTCATGATCCTCCTTAAGCCTATCCAACTCTTGGTGGAGATCCTTGTTTTCCACTACCAAGGTTTTAAGATTCTTGGCCTCTTCAATCATAGCACAGGACTGCTTTACCAGTGCCGTAGATCAAAAGAACAACATTTGAACAAAAATTCGACTATGAAATACAAGACAAGGTTTGAGTTTCGGAATGTTTACCTTCGGCCTCATCCCTGGAAACTTTCAATTGTGCATTTTCAAGCCAGAGAGCTTTGATTTCTTTCCGCTTGTTGCAAACATTCTTCAATAAATCCTGATTATAGGAATACGCTTTCTATAAGTCAGAATACCCAGAGTCAGAAGTCTACTAAACACTCGGACTAATATTTTTACTAATATCAGCACGAGCCTTGGGGGCTAAACTAGTTCATTCTTTGGCATCCTAAGGAAGCATAAAAATGGATTTGACTGTCCAGCTTCATGATTGGGGGTTGATGACCCACAAGTATAGGGGGTGTATCGCAGTATTTTCGATAAGTAAGAGTGTCGAACCCAACGAGGAGCAGAAGGTGCTGGCTAGTGGTATGGATCAGGAATTCTCTGCAAATACTTAGCAAACGGATTTTTAGGGGTTTTCGATAAAGCAAGTAAACGAAGTACGAGTAAATAAAAGACAGTAAGAATGAATGCAGCAAGTGGCCCAATCCTTTATGCAGCAAAGGACAAGCCGGTTGTATTTCTATAGATGACCAAACGTTCTCAAGGACACAAGGGAAGACTGTCAAGTGCTTTCGCTTCATATAGTGGATTAATCTTCTCTAGCTTGCTAAGTGTTGTGTGGGTGAACCTGTGCTAATGTACCGCCCCATCCAAGACTAAATACATACTTGTGATTAAATCCCTTGCAAACATCCGTAAGTACAAGAAAGTAATTAAGGTAGAAACCTAACCACAGCTTTAAACTCTAAGACCGTTACATCCCTAGTGCAATGGTTTCCTAACGGGGGTTCAGGTTTCTGTCACTCCGACAACCCCTACGATTAGTAGCCAAATACACAATGCATTCCCCTAGGCCCATATAGGTGAAGTGTCATGTAGTCGACGTTCACATGACACCACTAGAAGAAGTACACCACAACTTAAATAACAATCTATTGAATCTTTCTCAACGCAACTCCACTACTAACAACCAGACTTCTCCCATGTCCTCAAGAACAAAACGAACTACTCACAAGACATCATATGGATCATGATCAGAGATGGAATAATGATGTATAACAATCTGAACAAAAACAATAATTCAATGGTTCACTCAATAGCATCAACTACAAAGAGTAATCAACACCAGGAAAGTTTCCCCTATGAACTATGCAAGATTCAACGCAATTGTTACAGCAATATGGAGATGGTGATGAGGGTGCTGATGGTGATGATGATCCCGATGAAGTCCAGCTTGATGGTGGTGTTGATGGCGACGATCTTCCCTCTCCGGGAAGGAATTCCCCCGGCAGAAATCTGTCTGCCGGAGAGATCTTTCTCACTTGGTGTTTTCCGCCCCGCAGAGGCGGCAGAATCTTTCTGTGGTCGCTCCCCGAGTCTTAGGGTTTCGTGGGGATGATATACGCCAGAGGAGAGCGGCTGGAGTGGGCCAGGACGACCACACCACTCCCAGGCGTGGCCTAGGCCTACCCGTGCCATGGGGTGGTGTGGGCCCCCTGTGGCCCACCTCCACTCCATCTTCTGGCATCCTAAGTCTTCTGGAAAAATAGAATTTTCTGTATATTTTCCCGGATTTTCTGATCTTCGCGAATTTTGCCTCCAAACAGCACCTTTTCCATCAGAATCTTGACTGTAGCGGTCCATGCTCCAAAAGTCATCAACCATGCAAAAATAGATGAAATAACATAAGTATCACCTCTCAATACGAAATATATCAATGAATAATAGTGAATTAAGACATAGAATAGTGATGCAAAATGGACGTATCAACTCCCCCCAAGCTTAGACTTCGCTTGTCCCCAAGCGAAACTGAGCTCAATAAACATGGCCTCAGGTTTGTGGAGTGAAGAGTCGATAAAAGAATACGGACAAGAAGCATCACATTCATCAAATACATAGATCATAATAGAAGACAACTCATTATTATATAACTCAACTTGCAATGAGTAAAGGAAGCAAAATAAGGATACATAAAGTGAATCATAATTGGTAATGGCAAACTTAGCTCTTGGTTGAAGAATAGTTGATAATTTGCTGGAGTTCACAAATAGCTGGTTTTCAAAGAAAGCTTTCAAAGTAGTAAACTTTCAAGATAAGAGCAATGTGCAAAACAAGGAACATAAGAAACATGAATGCGTAAATCATCTTATGAATGAATGAAACACATCAACTCAAAATACTTGCTGAGATAGAAGGGAATAGGTTTACTGACTCAACTGCCAAGTAAAAGAAAGGCCCTTCGCAGAGGGAAGCAGGGATTGCAAGTCTCATAAAGAGCTCCCAAAAATTATGATACTTACTAGCTTTCAGCTCTCATTGCCCCTATCATAGGCATCTTTTGGTGATTAAGGTTAAAGTGACGCAACTAAGAGGATATGCTTGACAAGTTATAAATTGAAATCTCAATCCCCTTACTTATGAGTACCGATCCTCATGCTACTCAACTTCAGTCACGAGCAAGCTCTTGTCATTGTAAATAACTGCGTATCATTGAGAACCGCCAACAGGGTACCCCTTGCACATGACACAGGAGCTATCCCATAATCAAAATGACAAGGCAAGCAGACAATGAGCATCTCAGCGATCTTTTTATTTGCTATTTGCATAGGTTTTTATTGAGGATGCTTCATAGAATGCTCACTATAGTTATGCTGCAAGTTTCCACCATGATTAGGCATGGCTTAGGCTAGTGGCCCAGGCGTTTCTCTAACACACATATAAACTCCATGATCTTACAAGTTCCACTTTTATTTCACACCGCCGGGATCCATAAGCAAAAGAACATGATATCAACTAGGTACAAAGTACCAAATGAAGTGTTGAAAGCGGTCCCCATGATACATGGTTCGGCTAACTTCAACTCATAAAGCGCAAGCATATACGCAACAAAGAAAGACCCAATGGTTCAATTTTATTAAATGCAAGAAAGTAAAGTGTGCCATCAAGTTCGTGAGAGCTTTAATCACTAATTTTCTCATAAAAAGTTTAATTTGGGAGGTAGATAAAACAAGAATTTACTTGGAATAGCAATAATGCTACTAGGTAGGTATGGTGGACACAAATGGCATGGGTTTGGGTTTAAAGGAGATGGATGCACGAGAAGAATACCCTCTCAGTACAGGTTTTTGGCTAGCAAGGCTGGGTAGAAAGTACAAGAGTTGAGGGAAACAACCAAACATACAAATGATAAAGACAAACATGCAATCTTCCTTGGAAGCACAAAAGATCTTAACTAGAGAATACTAGACTTATGAGCAAATCAAGAAAGAAAGATGATGAAATAATTTTTCTCTATAGTACTACTATCTTTCTCTTTTCAACTCTCAAAAAGGTGTTGCTATTGACCGAGCCAGGTTTGCCAAAACCAACTAAATTAACTCAATGATCCTACAGTGATACCAATACTAACAACAAGATCAATCATATAACCACGAATTGAAAACTAACATAAGCTATGCAAAAGAGTGAATGATAGAACTTCCCATTAATATTCCATAACGGAAACTCACACCAAGGGATACATATCTAACGAGAGAGGGGACACTTCCATAATGCAAACCATACTACATAATAACTCCTCTATTCATGATATGACTCTACTAACAAGGTAAAAAGATATAAGATAGTGATATGATATCGTGACACTCCCCTAAGCTTGGAACAAACCAAGGGGATGCCAAACCTGATGAAGAATTACTCCTTCGGTGGTGGTGGTATCCTCTTGATGAGCTTTTTGATCAGATTCCCCAAGTCCTCAATCTCGAAGGTGATATTAGGAATCAGCTGTGAATTTTGCTCAATGCGGCTCATGATCATGTCGTGTTGAGAATTCCAGCTCTTGCTATTCTTTCCCCACTCTTCCTCCTTGAAGTCTTCTTTTCCTGCATGGCTAGAACGAGGCATATCCCAATTGGAGGGTAATTTATCCTTGGGCATATTTTGGTATTGATGCTCATGGATAAGGGTATGGAAAGGATTCTTCGTGCGTGGAGAAGTTGTCTGTGGTGCCAAACAGTGACGCGGAGGCTTCCCTCCAGTTGACATCCGTGCAGTCCTTCTGATCCTGGCAGGGTTTGCCACCACTCCAATGCTTGCAATTGTAGTGCCGGTGTGCGGGTGTTGGCCTTACTCCTCTTCACCTTCACTCTTGATCTCCTTCTCCTTCCCGGGGTCTTGGAGGTCTTCCTCCATAGGTTCCTTCCCTTTATCCTTGGCGGACACCATTGTGCTTCTAACCCTTCAAAGAGTGTGTCCTGGCAGAAACAGATCGGAACAAAAACACGACGAAAACACGATATATGGACCTCGGGGGATCGGGGGGTTATATATTACGAAGTTTCATATCAAAAGGAAGGTACTGGGAGAAAACGAGTCGGAGGCGGAGTCCTCGGTGGCCTCACCACCTGGTCGCGCGGCCAGGGGTGGGCCCGCGCCATGGAGTGGTGTGAGCCACCCCGGCTCTGGTTCCGTCCCTTTTTCTCTTCGTAGCTTTCCATATTGGCTAAAAACTGCAAAAATATAGTTGTATTATATTTTCGCGGAACTTTTCTTACCAGAACTGTTACCTAGTTGGAAACGGACTCTGAAGGTCTCTGAATTTGGTATCTAGTAGATTCTTCCGACGTCACCAATTGAATCATCAATATCATCTTCATACACTTATTACTTGAGTCATAAAACCTTTCTCTTCCTTATTACACCATTGTCTCCACTTCCTGGAAATTTCTTTCACACAAAACTCCACACAGTTCTTATTAGCAACATTAGTATAAGTGAAGTGATAAAACCTTTTGAGTCCAATTTCAACTGAAAACCATCAAAACATAAGCTACTGTAGCAACTCCTTCCGAAGACCCAAAAAAAAATTCAAAAAGGAAATCGAATAAAGAAGCAAATGCAAGAGTGGCAAAATCTATCAAAACAGACCAGCAGGTAAAGATCAATTTTTTCGAAAATCTTCTGTTGCTCAAATCAAAAAGTGAAAAACTGACAAAAGTTAAATAACAACCTGGGGCAGAAGCACAAAGAATTACAGCTTAATCCGACATACAGATATCTCTCACGAATTTGTACGGTGAAGCACAAAAATCTATTTCGGGACAGCAACTTCCCCAAATATTACTTCTCTCTCATTAGAGGTTGATCTTGACACAAAAACCAAAAAAACGGATAAGGAGCGGTTATTAACAAAGTAATAACTTCCAAGACTCAAAGAAATAAAAACAAACTAAAAGCAAAAACAAATTGGGTTGTCTCCCATAAAACTCTTTCTTTATAGCCATTAAGATGGGCATGATAATTTTGAAGAAGCTCGCATAGGGATATGAATTGAAGTGAAAGAGAGCATTAAGAAGAAAAAACACACACATTTAAGTCTAACCCACTTCCTATGCAAGGGGATTTTGTAAACAAACAAGTTATTGAAACCAAAGGCAACTTGCATAACAAGGCAAAAGAAGTACAACATAAAATCTTTTAGCATAAAACAAGGAAACTTGATATTATTGAGATGCATAAGAACACTTTTCCCTCTCTCATAGTAGCTTTCAGTATCATGCATAAACTTAACAATATAGCTATTGCAAGGACCATCATAGCAATGATCACTTATTCTAACAGAAAACACATGAATACTAGCTCTCATAACACTACTTTGTGAAACAATATTAGAGGTATCCTTACAAAGGATAGGGTGTCCCTCTTTTTCATATATAGTAACAAAGTCCTTCACGTTTGCTACTATAGGTTCATCAACCATTTGTTTATCAGGTTCAACAGCTTTGTTCATACTTTCATTAACCATACTAGCTATCATAGAATGTTCCTTTACCTTAACTGGGAAAGGCATTTTCTCAATATAAGGTTCTGGTAAAACATGATTAGCAGTATAAACTTCAGTATTTCTTGCAAGAAAGCTCTTAGCAATATCTTTATAAGGTTCATGATACTTATTCCACTTCTTTTTAGGCACTTCAATGTAGGAAGCAAAGGCCTTAAAATAAGAAGCAATAGCTTGAGAGTCTAGACCGTAAGCATTTTTAATATTTTGAAAGTCATCAGTTCCCCTAAAAGATTCAATGCATTCATAATCATAATTTATACCTGACTTTCTACCTTTGTCATTCTCCCAAGCTTAAGCATTGTCTTGAATACGATCTAGAAGGTCCCATTTAGCTTCTTCTTCCATGCGAGTGAATGATCCAGCAAAAGAAGCATCCAATAAATCCTTGTCATGTAGAGGGAGCCTTGCATAAAAGTTGTTGATAATAATATTGTTGGGGAGATCATGAATGGGACATTTGAGCATTAGTAACTTCAATCTCCCCCAAGCTTGAGTTGTACTCTCTCCATCAAGAGGCCAAAAGTTGTATATTTGATTCTGATCTTTATGAATCTCACTAGGAGGATAAAACTTTGAATAAAAGAGAGGCACTATTTCCTCCCATTCCAGAGCTTGACCATTCTTCAGCAGCTTATATCATTCCTCAACTCTTCCTTTCAGTGATAATGAGAATAACTTCTTCTTAACTTGATCTGTAGTAATACCTGCACACTTGAACAACCCGCATAATTCGTGTATAAAGAGTAAATGATCACTGGGATGGACAGTTCCATCCCCAACATAGTAGTTATCCATAACACGATCAATAATTCTTGTAGGTATTTTGAAAACATCTTTGTCGGCAGGTGGTGGTTTGTCTACTACCTTAGCAGTGGTAGTAGCATTACCAAATAAGAAACTCAGCGAATTATCCATAATGAAAATAAAGCAACTAGTAGAAGTAAACAATACTCACAGTAGAAGTTTCCTTTACCAGTTCCACTCTCCAATAGTGCTTCACTCCCCGGCAATGGCGCCAGAAAATAGTCTTGATGACCCACAAGTATAGGGGGTGTATCGCAGTATTTTCGATAAGTAAGAGTGTCGAACCCAACGAGAAGAAGAAGGTGCTGGCTAGTGGTATGGATCAGGAATTCTCTGCAAATACTTAGCAAGCGGATTTTTAGGGGTTTTTGATAAAGCAAGTAAACGAAGTACGAGTAAATAAAAGACAGTAAGAATGAATGCAACAAGTGACCCAATCCTTTATGCAGCAAAGGACAAGCCGGTTGTATTTCTATAGATGACCAAACGTTCTCGAGGACACAAGGGAAGCCTGTCAAGTGCTTTCGCTTCATATAGTCGATTAATCTTCTCTAGCTTGCTAAGTGTTGTGTGGGTGAACCTGTGCTAATGTACCGCCCCATCCAAGACTAAATACATACTTGTGATTAAACCCCTTGCAAACATCCGTAAGTACAAGAAAGTAATTAAGGTAGAAACCTAACCACAGCTTTAAACTCTAAGACCCTTACCTCTCTTGTGCAATGGTTTCCTAACGGGGGTTCAGGTTTCTGTCACTCTGGCAACCCCTACGATTAGTAGCCAAATACACAATGCATTCCCCTAGGCCCATATAGGTGAATTTTCATGTAGTCGACGTTCACATGACACCGCCAGAAGAAGTACACCACAACTTAAATAATAATCTATTGAATCTTTCTCAATGCAACTCCACTACTAACAACAAGACTTCTCCCGTGTCCTCAAGAACAAAACAAACTACTCACCAGACATCATATGTATCATGATCAGAGATGGAATAATGATGTATAACAATCTGAACATAAACAATAATTCAATGGTTCACTCAATAGCATCAACTACAAAGAGTAATCAACACCAGGGAAGTTTCCCCTATGAACTATGCAAGATTCAATGCAATTGTTACAACAATATGGAGATGGTGATGAGGGTGCTGATGGTGATGATGATCCCGATGAAGTCCAGCTTGATGGTGGTGTTGATGGCGACGATCTTCCCTCTCCGGGAAGGAATTCCCCCGGCAGAAATCTGTCTGCCGGAGAGATCTTTCTCTCTCGGTGTTTTCCGCCCCACAGAGGCGGCGGAATCTTTCTGTGGTCTCTCCCCGAGTCTTAGGGTTTCGTGGGGATGATATACGCTAGAGGAGAGAGGCTGGAGTGGGCCAGGGCGGCCACACCACAACTAGGCGCGGCCTAGGCCTGCCCGCACCATGGGGTGGTGTGGGCCCCCTGTGGCCCTCCTCCACTCCATCTTCTGGCATCCTGAGTCTTTTGGAAAAATAGATTTTTCCGTATATTTTCCCGGATTTTCTGATCTTCGCGAATTTTGCCTCCAAACAGCACCTTTTCCATCAGAATCCTGACTGCAGCGGTCCATGCTCCAAAAGTCATCAACCATGCAAAAATAGATGAAATAACATAAGTATCACCTCTCAATACGAAATATATCAATGAATAATAGTGAATTAAGACGTAGAATCGTGATGCAAAATGGACGTATCAGGGGCTAGAGGATATGATATGAAATAAGGAAAAAAGGGAGTTGGAATTCCGACTTACGTATTGTTCGCGAGTGAGTTTGTTCAAACTCGCATACACCTTGGTGGCAACCTTCTCGGTGAGGGTTAGGAGGACCACTGGCACAGTTGGGAGTTTTGCGGTCCTCAGCTTCTCGTCGCGTAGACGAACTTGTTCAAGAAGATTAGAGTTCTTGATATCCTCTGCTTCTTGTGCTTCTTCTTCGGTGGAGATAGTCCGACTTTCTAGGCATTGCCGGGCTAGTCGTTGAATCTCCTCCACAGACTTCCGAGATAGGCCAAGTTTGGCAAGTCCCGGATTGTCCAGGAGATTGTCGGCGGAAGTCTCTACCGAGGGATCATTACCCAAAGAGGGTTCACCCTTACCAAGACCTGAGTCACCCATGGTAACGTCAGTTTGCGACTCAAGGACCGTTGGCTCTGTTGAAGGAGTCAGATCCTTGACAACAGTCAGAGATGGAGTAATCTCTGATGCTGTAGAGGATTGAGGGACAGGAGTCGGAGGAGCTATGGCAGGAGAAACTAAGTTTAGCTTCTACTGGCGTAGGGGCTTCGAAGTAACTCCCTCCCCCTTGCCCTTGATGAGCTGTTTAGCTCTGAGAAGGTAATAGAACACAGAACATTACATCTCGGAAATAATCACAAATGAAGTACAAAGGCGGAAGTTGTGAGGAAAGTTACCTCTTCACAACAGTCACTTCCTTTGTACCGATAGCCACTGTCGGAACTTTGCGCTTCCGAAGAACAATGTCCGGCAGTGGAACCAATTCTCCCTCCTCCTGAGAAAATTCAGGAGGATATCCCTCGATAGGAGCGAGCTTCGACTTGGGGAGGTCGGCAAGCTGAAAAGAAGATAGTATCTCAGTATTGCAAAATTATGTAAATATAAACACATGAATTAAGTTACAGCTGAAACTTACTAGTACAATGGGGTTTTCTGCCGTGTGCATGTCCAGACAGCTCCGGAATCTTCCTCTAGATCCGTTCCTTTATCAGCCATTTGATTTGGCATATATAGTCCTTTTCCAAGTAGGTCTTGGGACTGATTCAGAGCGTATCTTTCTAGGATGACGTGGTGGAATGCATCAGTCGATCTCCATGATTTTGGAGAGGCTGGATCTAGCGTGCCACCTAGCATTGGACTAAGTCAGACCCTCTAAGGCCTTTGTGTTTCATCAAATACTCGATCTGCCTCTTGGCGAGAAGTAGATCGTCACTGAGAGTTGGAGCGACCTCATCCAAGGATTTTTGGGGCGTGGCGGCTCCGTCGACGAAAGCCAGCAAAGAAGTAGCTTTGCCGGGAGTGGGAATATCCTTGTGGTAGAAGAAAGTGGACGGCCATTGCTTGACCGACTCACTGGCCATAATTCGAGGATAGACACGCTCTCGCCTAACCCAAAAACTAATATTACTGGTAATATAAGGATTACCAGCAGTTATGGAATTTCTCCAGACATGGAAGTAGTACCGGAAAAGAGTAAGGCTCGGCCTATTGCCGAGATACCCCTCGCACAAAGATGCAAACGCGCTCATCTCTAACATGGAGTTCAGGGGAAGATGATGGAGATGAACTCCGTAATGATCAATAACCTCAGAAAAGAGATCTGAGGGAGGAAAGCTCAGACCTCTGTCAAGATGAGTGCCGAAGTGCACTCGCTCGCCGTCGCGAGGGTGGGGATGGTTTCGCCAAGGCTGCTCCGCCAGTCGCCGGCATGGAGGAGCCCTTCTTCATCCACGCCACGGAGCTTGGCATCGTCGAGGACGCACGGGATCCAAACCCCGCGATTGCTCTCCTTTTCCGCTGCTGCTACCATCGCTGTCGTCGCTGCTGCGCCGGAAGATGATGTGGAAGCCATTTTTTCGGTGCGTCGGTGACCTTGGATGGGCTGTACTGGTTTCAGTGGAGCAGGGAAGCTCTGGGTTCGTGGGACGAGTAGAGGAGAAGGAAACGGCGCAAGGAACTGGTGAAGGAGATGGGGAAAAGAATCCTCACCACTTATATCCACCAGCCGCGTCAAGATTCTTGTAAACGCTATAGTGCAGGTGCCACACATCGTGGAAGGAACTGGGAAACCCCCATGCGATGATTACGCCGCCTCGATCTTGACGCACGCATTGAAATGGTGCCTCGGTTCCGTGAAAGGCGGACCCACCAACGGTCGTGCTGACAAGAAATGTCTGTCAGTGACTTGACTTGACCATGACTGTTGTCAGGTTACGTCAGAGACCAAGTTCCGGCTTAGTTTGAATTTCGAGCTAGAAATCCGAATAACGTACTCATAGGTCTGACTCATTTTTTGAGACCCGGATCGTATCTTTTCTTTTGAAGTTTCAGGAACCCTTAAAAATTCTGCAAGTCGAAGATCAAGGTAGATGATGATGAATCCGACTTTGGATCTTGGAGGCCTCCGGGGGGCTGCTATTGGGGTTATACTTTCCGGGTATCCTCATTGTACCTCACTGACCAGGGTGGCCCACTTCGGGTTAGAGCTTTGCTTGACAGGCGGCCCAGTTAGGGAGAAGATATGGAGTCCAGTCCGGCTACGGGAAGGCCCACAAGACTTACCAACATAGGCCCATAGTGTTACTTGTAGTTCAAGATGTACTAGGGAGACTCTTTAGGGCACCCTCACAATAGTCTACAATCTCAACTCGCATAGGTGAAACCCTTGTAACCCATATTCCGGCTCTACCGTATTACTAGATTGCTAGAAGGAGTAGGATCCGTCCAAAGCCGGCGGATTCAAACCTGGGTAAACTTGTCTGCTCACCGTCCCAGAATACTGTACATCTCACACCCATGTGTTCCACACGCCTCGAGGGCCCCCTCATGGTGTACTTGTCATCAATCCGATGACAATAAAACATTATGAAGATACATCCTCCGCAAAGCGGAACAAGTTCATCTGGGCAGGAGCAGCCGAAACTGGAGCAACATCGAAGGGTTTGGAAGCAGTTGAGGCATCTGAGTCTTCGCCCTTTTCTATAGCATAAGAGCTCTTCCTCTTACCACCAGGACGCTCCATGCAAAAATCCCCAGAGCGAGCCGACAGAAGGGATTGTGTTTTCGATGAAGAATTAGAAGCAGAAAAATCCATCTCCTCATCCATGACAGTCCCAGTCACAAGGAGATCATCGGATGCGAAAGAACGGACAAGGGGCTCACAGCTTCTAGGGAGAGGATGAAGTGAGCTCAAGTGATCAAATTCCTACACAAACAGAAGCCTTGGAAAAGCGCCAGTTATTGATAGAGTAAAAATTCATACGCAAATAAAAGGGAGGAAAGTTGGATGCAAAGGGAGTTTACCTCGGGAAGATGGTTCTTCTTGCCATAGGGCTCCATAAGACAACTGGAAGGAACTGTGCTTTTCTTGGTTAGAGTGGTGAAGTTTTGAACCCGCTTTTCATACACCTTAAGGGTAAGGTCTTCCGGTGAAATCCTCATCGGATCCTTTTTCCAGGTATACGCCCACATGCCAGAATGCCAGGCCTGAAGTGGTTGGACAAGGTTCCGCAAAAAATATGCCAGAATCTAGACACCCGACAATTCCTTGCCAACTTCATGCCGCAGTTTTGGAATGCAATCAAGATAGGGCTGGGGTTCCACCATTTCTTTGGCAGAAGGACGTTGATCCCAGGAGTCAAGTTTGCGACAAGTTTTCTTAGGATCAAAGGGGGCTAAACCGAAAGACTGGCCTTCAACGGGTTGACCCTTGATATAAAACCACTTGGACTTCTAGGCTTGCACAAAATCAGTGAACTTAAAATAAAAATAATCTACGTCGGAGCGAACAGAGATAATGGCGCCACCAATGTCATGGAAAATGGTGTCAGTGGCGTTACGGCGAACATAAAAGAAATGATTCCACAGGCCCCAATGGGGATGAATCCTGAGAAAGCATTCATAGAGAGTGACGAAACAAGCAACATGGAGGATAGAATACGACATGAGTTGATACAGCTGCATGCCATAGACAAAAAGAAGGCCATGAAGAAATTCATGGACGGGAAGAGAAAGGTCGCAGAGAAGAAATGAGAGAAACATTACCCTCCAGCCTGGCTCGGGGATGAGAGCATCTTCATTTCCAGGGAGCTTGGAGGTACCCTCAGCCAGATGGCCAGCGTTCCGCACCTCACGGAGATCCCGCACCGTACACTTGGAAGGAGCTCATCCGACGTCCCTCTTCCTGGTGGCCTTTGCGGCCGCAGTGAAAGCCCCCGCCCTACTTTTGCCCATGGCGGCGAATGAGGAACACGAGCATAGAGCAGGAGTTCGCAAGGGGGCAAGAGCGCAAGGAAGAAGATGGAGCAAAGGAAGGTGAGGTAAAAAATAGTACAACAAATCTCCTTCGCCTTATAAGGAGCAAAGGTATGAAGTTTAGACCGTTCGATGCAAAATCGAACTGATAGAAGATCACATCGTGGTGACACGTGTTAAAGGGATTCCGCAAAGGAAAAATCTAAAGAAGTTATTGCCGAGGTAAAAATGGAGGACAGCGCACGCCACCTCGATTTTCGTGCGGAGAGGGGACATGTAGTCAAAAAACTCCGCTGAATACGCTACCACGCGTCATCATTACTGTTGCATGGCCCCACATTCGTTACGTCCCATCAGGACGTGTCTTCTTGAAATCAACAGCATAAAATACGTCATTACTGATCTCACAGCAAAGACAATGCAGAAACTATGCCTCGCTATAAGAGATATGACCCAAAAAAATTAAAATTGGAGCCGAAGTAAATTTCTCCATGAGAAGACTTGAGACTACAATCGAATATGCAATATTGCGACTGTAGCCTCGGGGGCTACTCCTATCAGGAACACTAGTAGTGCACCCAAAAAAATCTACAGAAACACTGGCGCCATAAATCCAAGTTTTCGAGCCTATGTTCTAATACATACATCTGAACTCAACAGATACTCATACCGGGAGCAGTTACAGAAAACAAAAAGATCTTTAGCTGCCAAAAAAAAATCTCAGATCGCACTTGACACGACAAAAATCTAAATGCCATGTTCAAAAACATGAAGGTAAGACCTCAGCATTCGTCCTGTGTGGCCTTGTAATCGCACAAGAATGCACTCTACCAGTAAAATATCCATATCAATGATACGATGAAAAATCCCGACGGACGCGTTGGGTACCCGATAAAATAGAAACTGGAATTTAGTATTCGATAAGACGTCAGTGGCTCGAACTGAATTACGCCAGTAGTAAATTCGAATTCGATCCTGGGGACATGAATTTGATGTAGAACAACTTTGTTTTTTCCCAGGGGAAATTAACTGATTCCCGATCCGTTGGAAGCATTAGACTCGTTGTACCAAACCCCCTACAAAATTAAAAATCAAGGAACAGAAATAAAGGGAAAGAAGGGAAAAAGAAACTTTGAGACTCAACCCAAAACTACCGTTCAGGTAGAGTCTTGGGGGCTACTGACATAGGTACGACTACTCGGATGCTTATGATTTGCTACCCTATACTACGTAAAAGGCTCACGACCCATGATTATTTCAGATGATAGCCCAAAGAAGAAGCCGACAAAGACTTTGGTTGTATTAGAAAAGAGACTATGAACCGACATTGTGTTGGTATTGTAATTGCAGGTATGTAAAACCTATCCGCATACAGCTTTGAGACCTATATAGGACGGGAGAAGCCCAAGCAAGGGTACCAAAAAACTACTAGGCAACTTGTAATAGTGCGATTCCCAAATATTCAGGCAACTTTGACTTCATTGTTTTCCTGACATCCGACGAAATCCCCAGCATTCTCTTTTTCGCGAAACCCTAAGTCCTTCACCATGGTCATTGTCGAGGTTACCCCTCGTCAGAGGGTTTTTACAGATGTCATACATATGAGTATTTGGATGATTCTATATGTGTGGTTCTTGCACTACGACGTGTGGATGAGAAGATGGCTTCTTGGTAGGATAAAGAGATGTGTGAGAAGGACATTCTAGATGCAACTTGGTATGACTTCAATTATTTTTTGCGTGGATGTTTTACGTCTCCTCATCGTAAGGTATCTTGTACCAAGCCCATGAAGGCAGTCTAACAGTCGCCAGGGTTGCAGCTGTGTCTATTACGTCTCATGCAAAGGAGGCTACGACAATTGTTCCAGTGCAAACGGTTAGTGTGGCAATGACAAAACCTTCTGAAGAGAAGTACCCTTTTGTTGCCAAGGTTGTTGTGTGCGCTAAAACTAGAGTGGAAGATTTTGCACCATTGAGTGGGCTGAATTTGCAACTCAAGAAAGTACAAGGTGGTGCTTGCATGACAGTTGACAAGGGCCATCGTTGGAATTTATTTCAGGCGCAGTGTATAATCAAAGGCAAAGCATGCAAGATGATTATTGATGGCGGAAGCTATACTAATGGCATTAGCAAGGCAATGGTGGCAGCGTTGAGGTTGTCCACATGGCGTATTCCTGAACCTAAGCATCTAAAGTGGTTAAATAGTTGCGGTATGGTGAAGGTAACTCATAAGGTGCGTGTGCCATTTACTATTAGTGATTATGTTGATGAGATTGAGTGTAGTGTGTTGCCATTGGAGGTATGCGGGCTATTACTTAGTCATCCATGGTAGTATGATCGCAATGTTACACATGCTGAAAGAGCAAATACATATTCTTTTGTGCATGGTGGCAAACAACAGACTTTGAAGTCTATGCAGGATGATAACATAAAGTCTGATGTAGAGTTGGTGGTACATAAGGAGAAGGTGCGCAAGGCTAAGCCAAAATCCGGGCTAGCTAAGGTGCAGGATGGAGAGCATGATGCACAATGTAACAATGTTGATATTGCTTCAGCTATGCTTGTAGATGACAAACTAGTGGAAATTGTTAGTGACAAGCCAGCTGAAGTGCATCCTCTTATTTCTGAGAGGAAGGATGTTGTAGCATGCGTTCAGAAGGTTGTTTGTGTTTCCACAGGTGTTTAGACGGATGATATATGTGCTCCTGATGTTCCAGTGCATGAGGTGCAGCGGGGTAACAAGAGCAGTTTTGTTAGCACACCTGTGAGGTGTTCTGTTGGGACAGTTGTGCGGATGCATAGAAGCAAGGATGGACATGTTCATCAGTTGTGTGGTCTAGGGATTACTCATCTTATGCGAGGTCGTGCAAAGAAGGTCCGTGTTTAGCAAACACGGGTTCCAACAAGAGTTGAGAAGAAGAAGAAGATGGTGGCACCTAGGTCTAAGCTCGTATGGAGACGCAAGGAGGTGCAGGCGCCAACGGCTGTTTCAAGTTAAGCAAGCCAAGAGGGAGGATGCGCCAAGACTTGAATATGGCGAAGACGCGTGAAGCTATTGTTCATATCATGCCACCTTTCTGACCCGACCCGCACGCATTAGGGTCAACGTTTCTTGAAGGGGGGATGATATGGGCACGACGGAGGAGGGGAAGCCCAATTTCAGGACTCCACCAAGATGAGGGCAGGGCAGCTCATGGAATATTGGCACACAAGGACGACCTACGATATGTAATGATATGTCTAAGGTTGTGTCAAACATTATTGTTATGTTATTGAGTCCGAGTCCAGGTTAGGTTCAAGTCCGTTTGTGTGTTTGGTTTGGGTCTATCCAACCGACTAGTTGCTGGCCTCCTATATAAAGGAGCCAGCCGCCTAGGGTTTATGGGAGTTTAGTTGTTTAGTCTAAAAACTATATTGTGATCCACCGTGTATCATTCCTCTAGGGATGGTGATACCGTCTATCAGATTCTTATTGATATTGCTGCAGAGGTTCTTGTGTTCATAAAAGATTATTATGCTCAGGTTTGAGGCGTGGTGATCTTGATGACATTACTTGTTGGATTGAATCCTCTTCTTCAGGTTGTGTTCATCAAGTGATTGGCAGAATCATCTATCTGTTTGATTCACTGTGAAAGATCGGGACAAGACTCTAGGATCATCGGCTTGATCCTTATCAAAGGGTGTTATGAGGTGATGTGCTATTCAGATTTCCAAGTGTTGTGAAATGGAGATGTAGTTTAGTTTCAAGTTTTGCCAAAGTAGTTGATTTAGCCATAATGATGATCCTCAAAGAGATTTTTAAATCTTGATCTTGGCAAGGTGAGATAAAGCTGTTGGTAGATGGGTGAGGTTAAAATATCTCTCTAAGAATTATTTGGGATTTTTTAGAATATTTTAGATCCCCTTTATCATAATTCTCTAAATAGTGTTGAATGGGTTTTATTGATTCAATTTGATATTTTTGAATTGGGCCATACGGTTGTTTGGTTTGCGATGATCCCAAACATTTATAGTTGGGATAATTTTCCAAAGTTTTACTGAGGCCTAAAATTATTTAAAACATTTATTTTATCATTTTTGTCATTTAAGGAAATAGGCAAAAAGAATTATTAAAACATATCAAAAATATTTATTTTTGAAGTGGGATGATAGGTTATGGTTTATAGGCATCCAATATTCCTTAAGTTGGGGATGTGTTTTGGACAAAATCAATCTTTCTTTTATGGAGGGAGTTTTTAAGTTTGAGTAAAAGAAAGGAATTTAATTCTTTTTGGGTCAAAAGAATTATGGATAATATTGGATAAATCTTTATATCCAAGATATATGATGTCCACATGATTTATCAATCATTTTAGACCTTGGGTTTTGAGAATCCAACTTGATCTTGGGAAGAGAACAAGATAAACCAGGTTAGGTAGATCACCATGCATCCAAAACTTGGTTATATCTTGGGGCTCAAAGCTTCTCTTGGGTAATGGGTCATATGGATAGATAGACCAGGTTAGGTAGATCACCATGTTATAGAGGTTTGAGGTTGATCATGATTGATCTCTTCAAGAAATGATGCTAGAAATTGAATAAAATAAGGGTGTCAAAACAGATTAATAAATAGCCTTCAAAACCATGTGGGTTTTGGAAGCACAAGAGTCCAATTTAAACAAGTGAAGTAGGGATGCATATACCTTTATAATTATAACATACTTATGCAAATATTTGGCCCAAGGAAGATAGTATGGAGATGTGAGCTTCTTCAAAAGTAGGCATGTTGATAAGATTTGCAGGAATTATCATTCTTGCCTGCAAAACCATCAAGAACAAGTGGTTTGGATGTTGCTCTAGCCAAGGTCAAGAGTGGGCATTGGTAGTCCTTAGGATGGTATACAATATGGTTCAAGTGCATTGCCAAAAATGCACAAGGGTTGGAAATGAGGGGGACTCAAAGATGTGATATTGATATCAAATCTCCAGACTTGGAGATTTTGACTAGAATATAAGAGAGGGTGGTTTTGTGATGATGCATGGTTCCAGAGCATCATCAAGTGGATGATGTTGAAGGGTAGATGGAGAAGAATTGATCCATGCTTGATATTGATCTTCATTGACTTGGAATCTTCTAGAAGGATTAGTGCTAAACTGTTCTAATTTAAGGGTTTTGGTGAGCACCTAGTGTTTAGGGATAAGATCCAGCTTTGAAATCTTGATTAATGTTTAGGGATCTTAGTAGAATCTGGATCCTAGAGTATGATCCCATAGGATAGCTCATAATACTCTTAAGCAAACAAGTCAAACAGCAGATCAAGCCAATTCATCTACAAACATATCCACTACTGCTATGGTTACCACCAAGCCTAGCTTGAGGGGAAGATGGGTATTTTGAAAGGTTTGAGTTTTGAAGGAGGTAAGGTCATTGGTACTTCTACTAAGAATGGAATCTAAAAGCTTTATAAAAGTTTTTGGAAAAACCTAGGGGTAAGAGCATTTGGAAGTTCTGTCTTGATAACATAAGGAGATTATATCTTATAGATCTTCATAGTTTTGTAAATAGAAGCTACTAAATTAGTTTGGTTTGTAAAGGCATCTTGGCTAAGGTTTTTGAATTGCCAGAACATATGAGAATAAGTAAAAAGTGTCAAGATAGTTTTGTTAAATAGCTTTTATTAACTAATGGTGAGGTATGGAATATATCATATGCTATACATTTAGATGCATAAGTACAAGCAAACAACCAACACTACATTACTAAACAAGAAAAGGTCCCCGCCCCTAATTTTTGCATTCTGGACAACTAATCAGGGTTGCTGAAATTTGGATGTTACACCCGCACCATAACGCAGAACGCCCTCACAATGGTAATGAGCCACCATGAAAACATGGAAAATTTGGCGAGTTACCAAGGGATATTCGACTATTGATGAAGATTGTAAGCTTCAGAACATTGGTGATATATGGGATTCTTGTGCCGGCTGTGCTTGCCGCGTAGCCAATACAACGAACTACGAGAATCCCTTCTTCAAACCTGTTGAAGCGCCTCCAAGCCTCCCAGAAGACGAAGAAATTTCTGAAGAAGATGACGAAGAGACCGAGTTCGAAGTCTGTAGCATCCCAAAATTGTTAGAATTTAGGAATGTTTAATTATTGAAATAAGATGATTGATTAGTTTTGCCTCGATTGAAATTTGTGAAGAATTTAAAACTTTTTAGGACTGTATAATTTTCCTAAACTACACTGAAAAAAGAGCGGATTAACATGACTATCCAATTTATTGGGAAATTCTTATACAAATCAAAAAGATTTATCTTGCATTTTATTTTCATCAATTTGGATTTTGTTAGATCTTCAAACATTCTCCAAATACACAAGAGAGGAAATAATATGACATTTCCAAATATATGTGCGGGAGAATACTATATTTGGTGCTATTGAGTTTTAAACTGCACTTTGGATTTTGAGAATGTTAATAACAAATTTCCAACTTACAGAAAACTAATAAAGAGAAGATAATATGACTTCTTCAATATTAAAGATTGGAAATTAATTATATAGTATTCTAAATTATATTGCAGTCAAAAAAATATTTTCGTATATTAAATATTGGGCTGGGACAGTGTTACCTAGATCTAATAAAACTATTTAGACTTATACATTCTCCTTTTCCAAATTTGGTTAAAAATAGTTCGAAGACATTTGACCCTTTAGAGAAAATATAAAACAAAGAACACAAATAGAGAAAAGAAAGGGTTACATACATCTGAATCGGCCATAAGCCAGCCCATGCACGTATGCAAACCGGCCGTATGCCAATCCATCAAGTTAGCCCACGTCCCATCTTTTCTATTTTCTTTTTTCTCTCTATCTGTCGTTGAAGAACAGACACACACATGAACAGAATTGTTCGAAACCGAAACAAACGCCGAGAAAATCTACCGATTCGGCTGATTAGTGCCCCCTAGTCCACGCCAAACCAGTCCATATATATCCCTTCCTCACCCCTGTGCAATTTTTCGCAAAAAAATCCGACCCTAGACCACCCCACGTCTAGATCAATCTCGTCGGAAATTCTGAACCGAAGTCGACGTACGAAGGCCTCTTAACTTCCCATCGCCTCCATTGTTTTGCTAATATCCAACGCATCCCTGACTTCTTCATGTGCCTAGGAACTCTGGAGCAAGCCGCATGACGAGCAGGATTTTGCCGGGAGCTGCTGCACTCGGACGAGTGTGCCACTAGGAGAAGCTTCGCCGAGAGTTGGTGAGGTCGCCACAGAAATTCGTCGTGATGCACTGCGCTCGTCGCTGCGTTCATAGAATTCTGGAAGAGCACCTGGAGCACGTCGCCATCGCCCACGTCCGAACCACCGTCGCGATCATCCTCTCCGTCCTTGACGTATTGTAACTGCTGGTATGAGGTTCTGTTTTTTAGACAGTCCAAATTAGATCAGTGTTACTTTACTAACCGAACCGATCCCAGCTCATCACGGAAGGACGACTGAATCTCATCAAGGACGTCGTCCACTTCTCGCCTAACCCCGGAACGCCACCATGGACCATGTCCGAGTCCGCCACCGTCGTCTTCTCGTCGCCGGTGTCTACCACTGGTACGCTCGTCTTTCTGTAGCTTCTTCTTTATATGGTGAGATTAGATGTTTTGATATAAGAACCGGACCGCATCGCTCTAACCTGGCCTGCCACTATCCTGTTACAAACATAAACATCAGATCAGATAGGATGCATACTAGTTCACGTATCCAACTTACAAATTTAATATCTTTTGATCTGTAGTTCCAAATTTGATGATTCCTGTTGCATTAGTTTTATAGTTAAATTTTGTATCAAGCGGTATTCGAATTCATAATTTAAAATGTGTCATGCTCAATATTTGAATATAAATCTTGTACTTTTGATCGATCTTGTACAGTATATATTAAATCGTTAAAGTGGTGCATTGTAGATCATTAGATTTAGATCCCGAGTTTACTGTTCGTCTTTTAATCGAACCGGTAGCGATAAATATATAACACGAGCTACGTGTCCGAGCCGAAGCAATTGTCCGAACCGAAGCAAGAGCCACGCAAACTAGGAGTTAGAGCTGCACCAATTTGAAGCCGGAACCTCGCCGAATTTGTAGCCGAGCTAGCTAAAGTTGGAGCCAGATAATCAAGAGCCACCAGATTCAGATCGTCCACGTCAGTCTAGTTGTTCCTTCGAACCATTAATCTCGTAAAAGTTATATCTATTGATCCACATCCGAATTAGTTGATTTTTTTCTTCGTTGGATTCATAATTAAAATCTCTATCCACTAGCCCTATATTTTTTTATATTTAAAATATACAGTATATATTCAAATTTAAATTCGAAATACTACTGCTACACAAAACAAATAAATACTTAACAATACTTGTATGTTTCGCCATTTGTTTACATGATATGTTTAGCTTTTTTTTGCAATGTTGTTTATTAGTATTATTTTTATTACACATTGGATTTATTTGGAGTGCGAGAGAAACTTCACAAAGAAGTAGTCGTCATCCAAGTATACTAAGGCAAGTTACACCACTTGTCCATGCTTAATATCCCAGTTTTGACTATGCATGTTTTACTCTTCAAATCTTGTAGTATGCATGTGTAGGATTTTAGTAGTTTTTCCTAGTACTATTTTTGCAAGTACGGTTTTGTAGTATGCCATGAGTAGCTTTATACTTAGAAATTTCCATCCTAATAGGTTTCCCCTGTTTTTGCTAAGTATTGCTTGCTATGCTATATATATACAAGTACTGTTGGGGGTTCGAAAGACTCAAAATTTTCTAAGCATGAGAGGTCTCTCGAGCAAACTTTTCTTCTCAAAACCCCCTTCAAAATAAAACTAAGTTTTCTTCCGGGCGGAATGGTTGTCGGGTCAACGTGTGGAAATTTGGTGGAGGACGGCCGCCCAGGAATCAAAGAAGTCTACCATGTTCCCGAATTCAGAAGTTTCGAGTGCAACCACAATACATATGGGCTCTGTCTTGGCTTAGTACTTAGTGGGAAACCTCACTAGGGTACCAACATTTGGAGGTTCTTGGCACTGGTTGGATCCAGCTGGTAGAGGGGCTACTAAGGAAAGGCTTCGCCATGGTCTTGTCTATAAATGGACTGGTCGTTTATTGTTGGGAAAGTGCACATCCTCTCAAGAGTATTGCAATCTGATCCATCAGCCGAGTTCACATAAAAAAACACTTTGAGCATCTGAAGGATGGAGCCTTTGAAGGATCTTCCTCTCTCTTTTCAAGTAAAATTTTCAAACCCTATGGCATGCGTAATATCGCTAATAGGTGGGATTTTAGGGACTTGGTATGTCATATCCAAGTAACTTGGTGCATAATATCCAAGTTCTACCTGGTGTGTAATATCCAAGTGTTGGGTTATTTCGGCACTTGGTGAGCAATATCCTCATGTTCCATTCAATTCTATTTGACTTAAGCAAATGTTTACAAAGCAGGATAAAACTCTTACTCTTCTCTTTTACTTTGTGAAAATTGGCTTTATGCAATTAAACCACAAAGCCTTATCTTAGCCTTGCATGTAGAAATAGCCAAATCTTTTCCTTCATGGTGTAATTTGCCAATACATTCAAAGTATTGACCAACTTGTTTGGTTGCACGTTTCATGTGCAGAATTTGGAGATTGTTGAAAGGTACGCTAGGATCGCGGGTCTTCACTCAACCTTCCTATGGCATTGATGGGACTCCAAGTTGTATATATATTGCTTCCGTTGTAATAATGTGAACTCTGGATTATTCGATTCATGTAATAAAGACTTGTTTTACATGATATTTCATTGACTGTAAGTGTTAGCTAATGATCCAGGGACTAGCATGTTAATCACAGAGACTTAGGATCTTTACCGGATCTTGGGTCATAGCAAAGTCCCCGTCTCGTAAAAAGATCAGGGTAAAATGGGTGATGGCACTAGCAATCTTCTCCTACATGAGAGATTTGCAAGAAACTTTGTGTTATTCTGAACCAAACCTTGATGTAATGGTTGAAGCTTTATTCATTTTTTGGTTCTGCTATGTAAGAACTAATACTTTACTCTTAGCATGTATATATATTTTATTTTGTGCTTGCAAAATACTTAAGCACTTCTTTTTCATACTTTTTTGTTTTATTTGGCTTTGCACCTTGTCCGTTTCGTGATCCGGCAAGCCTATTGCACGAAAACTTTGTCGAGCAATGGAGTTCAATTGCTAAACCAGTTTAAACCTGGAATCAATGCCGGCTTCTAGTACCAACAAATCACTACTCGGAAAATACCAGCATCCAGCAATCAGACTAAAAACCCAAGTATAAACTGAAGTTAGCCTTATACCCAATGGTAGCATTTTAGAATCGGAAATCTAACCATAACAAACATGAGCATATAGTACATTCAAATATTCAGGGATTTTCGACTATGACATTATCATTCAGAAATAAGATGGTAAAAAACATCTCAGAAAAAACATTGAGGAGATTAATACTTTATTTCACTTTGAGCATGTAGATTTATATGATTACAAAGAAAGAAATTTTAAGAATAAAAGGGACATAACTGAGCATGGATGATTGATACATTGCAAATGTATCTATAATTTTTGATGTTCCATGCTTGGTTTTATCTACTTTCTAATGTTTTGTCCACACTTTGGAGTACTTTTCATATGATTTCCTGGACTAACCTATTAACAAGAGCCACAATGCCAGCAGCCTGTTTTCTGCTGTTTTTAGTTCCAGGAAAGTCAAAAAATGAATATTCTCAGAATTGGACGGGACAAAAGCCAAAGTTATTATTTTACCGAGGGACACCTCGAGCCAGAATACGAGACGAAGAGGGGCTGGGGCCCGGCCACACCACCTAGCCGCGCGTCTAGGCCTGGCCTGCGCTAGGGGGTGGTCTAGACGCCCCAGGCACCCCCTCGGCCTCTCCTTCCGCCTATATATTTCCTCTGATACGGAAACCCTAAGGACCCGATCAAAATTCCATGAAAGAGTCTGTAGTCGCCGTCGTCTCTGTCCCTATACCGGGAGGGATCTGAAGCTCTTCCCGGCACCCTGCCGGAGAGGGGAATTCACCCTAGAGGCCTTCTTCATCATCATGCAAGCCTCTGGTGTGATGCGTGAGTAGTTCATCTCTGGACTACGGGTCCATGTAGTAGCTATATGGCTGGTTCTCCTCCTTTGTGCTTTCATGTTTAGATCTTGTGAGCTCCGTTCATGATCAAGATCATCTATTTGTAATTTTGCATGTTGTGTTTGCAGGGATCCGATGGATATTGAGATGCTATTTCAGATTGATTATTGATTCTATCATGTCTTTGTTATTTGTAACCTTGCATGCTTTCCATTGTTAGTAGCTATCTTGGCCAAGTAGATGCTAGCAACTCCAAGAGTTAGTATTTATGCTCGATAGTGGGTTCATGCCTCTGGTAATCTGGGAAGTGACAGAAATCTCTAAGGTACTAGATGTGTTGTTGCTACTAGGGAGAAAACAACAATCCTTTGTTCATAGAACAATCGTATTATGTACATTAGACGCAATTTGTAAAGCAATAATCTGTTGCTTGCAACTTAAGACTAGAGGGGTTCAGATGATAACCTGAAGGTGGATTATTAGTCCTAGATGCAGTTGGATGGCGGTCTATGTATAATGTTGTAATGCCCAATCAAGTTCCAAAGGAGTCAAGATAATTAGTATATGCTTGTATGCTTTCTCGATGTTTGTCAATCGCCTCGCTGTAATTTGTTCACCCAGGATGTTATCTTTCTTAAGGAGAGCCACCTCTAGTGAACTATGGACCCCGATCCTTTCTTTTACATACAATCTACAAACTGTTTACTGCTTTGTGTTTACTTTATGCAAACAATTATTTTCTTCTATTCGATACGTTTAATCCTTTGTTTTCAGCAAAACCGGTGAGATTGACAACCTCATCGCAAGTTGGGGCAAAGTTCTGTGGTTGTGTTCTGCAGGTCTCCATGTTGCTGCTGGCACCGGTAGTGCACCCTGCCAACGTTCAGCTAGCTACACCTTTGGGGTGTTTCCTTGCTCCTACTGGATTAATAACCTTGGTTTATTACTGAGGGAAAACTTGCTGCTGTGCTCATCATACCTTCCTCTTGGGGTTTCCCAACGAGCTCGATATATTTGGGCCATCAATGATATATCTCATCCGGGTATGTACTACCTCTAGCTCTCTTCCTCTTCTTAGTAGCATGTCTTATTTTCCATCCTCGTGTTAGTAGGTACTATGAACAATTATGCAATACTTTGCTCACCATAAAGGGCCGTTCCCATTCTGGGGAAAGTTTGTGCTCTCTTTTTTACACTAGTTGGACAACTGGATCGACTTTTCTCAAAGACCGATTTTTTGCTCTCTGACTATGGTACTTGTGTAACTTCTGCTGATAGGCTGTAGATCTCTGCTTAGCAACAATGCAAACTTCCTTGAGTATATCGAGATCATCTTGTCGAGTCACTTCGGCATCCTTTTCGACATACGAAGTGTCTTAGGGAGAAATATGGATAAGTTCACTCGGAAGAATTGCCTCTGTGCCATAGACCAAGAAGAAATGTGTATATCCGGTTGACCTATTAGGATTAGTTCGTAAACTCCATACTATAGACGACAATTCATCCACCCAAACCCTGCAACACGATGAAGTGGTGCTTCGAGTCTAGGACGGAGGCCATGAAGAATTAAACATTGGCACTTTCGACTTGTCCATTTGCATGTGGATGTGCGACTGATGCAATATTGAGTTAGGTCCCTTGATCTTCACAAAATTTGAAAAGTTCTCCCATTAAAAAGTTGCTCTCGTTGTTTGTAATAATACTATGCGGATAGCTGAATCAGACTATGACGTCCTCGACGAAGCTTTTTGTTGTTGCTCCATCACAACTTGTGACGGGTTTAGTGTCAGCCATTTCATAAATTTATCCACCATCAATAAAAGGTGAGCAAATCCACTTGCAGCCCATTTAAACGGTCCTACCATGTCAAGCTCCCAAACTGCAAAAGGCCATGTAATCAGAATTGTTTGCAGCTAATCAGCTAGAAAATGGGTTTGTTTGGCATACTTTTGGCAACCTTTGCACGTGCTGACCGGCTATCGACATCTGCCTTAGCTGTAAACTAGAAAAATATGTGTCGAGAAGCTTTTGCCACTAAAGATTTGGCCGCGGCGTGATGTCCGCGTTCGCCTTCGTGGATCTTCTTTAGGATTTCCACTCCTTCTTCCAGAGAAACACATCGCTGAAAAACCCGAGACACACACCGCTTATAGATCTCACCACTGATTATTGTGTAGGGTTTCGCTCGTCGGACAATATGTCGGCTCAAAAATTCATCTTCGAGTAACTTCCTTCTACCAAGAATTCGAAGTAGGGTTTTGTCTAGCTAGGTATTACAGCCAGAACTGCTATGAGCGGTGAGTCGGATTTTATCGGATACTCCTCATCAACTCCTGTGAGAGGGAACCCTTAGCTGCTCCAAAAAAGCACCATCTCGCACATTTTTTCGTCTAGAGCCTATTCTTGATAGTGCATCTGCTTCCTTGTTTTATGTTCGGGGAATGTGTTGGACTTCAAACCCTTCGAACATTTTTTCTAGTTCATCCACGACAGCTCGATACGATGCCATTTGCTTAGTTGCATTGCAGATGTTGGATACTTGCTGAGCACCTAAATTCGAATCTCCGTAGCACATGAGTCAGCAAATGCCGATAGTTTTTGCAATTCGAATTTCATGCAACAGGGCTTAATATTCGGCAATGTTATTTGTCGTTGTGAAGTGAATCTGCAACACATAGAATAGTTTGTCTCCTTGGGGTGATTTGAGTTCCACGCTAGCCCCCGAGCCCCCGAGCGCTTTCGACCTATCAAAGTAAAAGGTCCAATATTCTGACTATGGGAGACTTGTACTTTCCGCCGTCTCTGTCCAATCAGTGACAAAATCGTCAAGTAATTGGGATTTGATTGTTGTACGAGGTGTATACTCAATGTCAAAAGCTGCTAGCTCAATTCCTCACTTAGCAACCCGTCCTGTGGCATCGCTGTTGTTGATAATGTCTCACAAGGGAGTTGTGCTCACCACGGTAATCCTGTCATCTTGAAAATAATGTCGTAACTTTCTGGATGCGAAGAGCACACGATAGGCTAACTTTTGGTAATGAGGATACCGTTGTTTGGATTTAGTCAGGACCTCGCTGAGGTAGTAAGTCGGACGTTGCACTAGGTGTTTTCTATTTCCATCTGGCCATTCCACCACCATGACAATGCTGACGACTCTGTTTGTCACAACTATGTAGAGCAACATCTACACGGGGGATGAACCTCGAGTTGGCTAAGCCAGGCTCAACTAGCCAGCTCCAGAGGTGCCTAGCTGGATGGCCGTAAGATAAGGAGGCAAAACCGGGTGGACAGCTCCATCCGGTCCATCCTCAAGATTTCCTGGCTGGCCCGACTACCCGGACGGCCAGAAGAACCGGCTGGGTGGCTGCTTCCACCCGGCCGACCCGGATCCGCTGGCCAAGATACGGAGGGGGTGACGCTCCTTGCTGAGTGCACCCCTGACCGGACAGGCTAGCGCGCCGCCCTACCAGCGCTAGAAGACAGCTGCGCCAAAGTGCCAGGCTGGAAGCTGAGGAGAGCATTGTTGGCTGACCACTAAAGCGCCAGCTGACGGGTAAAGCACTAGCTGACGGGTAAAGCGTTGGGTGATGCCCAAAGCAACAGCGCTAGGACACTCTATTAATGTCCCCTTGTACTGGAGGATTGTCTGGGTCCTAGCCCACTAGCTGGACCCCGCCAGCTAGCCCGCTCTGTAAACCCAAAGCCCAAACAGTAAACCCTAGAGCTCACATTGTAATCTGCCCCTCCCAGCCAGTATATAAGGGAGGGTACAGCTAGGGTTCTAGGTACGCTCAACTAGTTCTCAGATAGTTCATCTTCTTTCTCTAGCTCTCCATAGCAGCTAGGGAAATAGCTCAAGGACCACTTGTACTGGGCATTCACCCCCAAGATAGAAGATCCTTGCAGGAGTAGGAGTGTTACCTCGACAAGAGGGCTCTGAACCTAGGTACATCACTATGTCTGTAGTTTCTATGCCCAACCCATTGCGAGTAGCCACCAATAGCATCCTAATTGTCCCCTCTCATGCCATCCCCAATGGCACTGCCGTGTTCCACACCATGACAGTTGGCGCCCACCATGGGGCACATCGTCTCGGCTGGGGTCATCTTTCACACGGGACTTCCGCTCTTCGCCGGTGAGCGAGTCGCCTCCAACCTCATCCTCACTCTTGGCTCCCACGACTACGTCATTGACAACGCATCATGCTTCACCAGGGAGACCTTCCCAAGTGACAACTCTTCATGCTCTTCGGCAAGCACCGCGTCTACGTCGCCACCGTCGCCAAGACCTTCCCTCGCGAGGTCATCGCCGTCTCCGGTGGACCACCTGGCTTCTCCACGCCGCCCATCGCCAGCAGCAGCGTCGAGGTCATGATGGCCAGCTCAGGCGAGGGCCGTTGCCCGCCTCTAGAACGCAACATGGGAGTAAATAGCTCCCCCTCATGTGAGCAAGACCAAGATCCGCTGGCCACCTCCATCTAGCACCTCCTCAACCCCATCATCCCCGAGGCAAATCCGGTAGTAGCTACAGCCATGCTGGAAGCCAAACGCCCAAACCTTCTGGAGGAAGCCAACAAGGTCACCACCCAGCATAGCCGCCTGAACACCACCATGCGTGAGTACAACACTGCACATGGCTTCACCTTCCTGCCTGGTGCCAACCGATGGATTCCACCCCGGGGCCGTAACTTTGGCTCGGACCTGGACCATGCTGCTAACCTACGTACCCCGCAGTTCAGCCAGTTTATAGTAACCCGGCTTAGAACATGAGGGCTGAAGAAGCAGCTGCCGCTGAGTTGAGCCACCTTGAGGTTGATGAGATATGCCGCTAGAAGGCAAGGGTTCAGCTCCTCTTCGCGACGGCCAACAAGCAGTAGGCCAAGGCAAGTTCAAGCCTTTGGGGAAATAGCAAGAGCCAGCCACCTCGCCGGATGGCGGATCCGGTAGCTGGTGGCAGCAAGGCCTCCTCTCTAAACTGTACGAGGCAGAACAGCCATCCACGCAGTGAATCAACTAGCCGCGGACATCATCAGCACGACGCTGCAATGGTCACCAGCAGAAACCGAGCTCCGGCTGATGGAGCCAGACAAGGGCAACGCCATCAACCGGCTGCCGAAGCCGAAAGAAGCCTCGCACCGCCCAACTCCCGCCTGATGGGGCGTCTTGGCCCACGCAAGCCAGAAACACGTGACGCGCGTGCATGCATTGACCTCCTGATAGAATCACGTGCATTGGAGGAGGAAACTCCAGCCGGCCCGAGGTGTTTCGGACCGCGCATCCGGAATGAACCGTTTCCAAATGGATTTTCTCTCCCAAGGGACACACCAAAGTAAGAAGGCTTGGTCAAGCCAAAAGACTGGCTGGTGGACTATGTCATAGGAAGTAAGCATAGCCACCGGCAACCGGCGAGTGGCGGTGCACTATGTTCCCCTCATGCTTCTCGACTTAGCTAGAACCTGGCTGAATAGTCTCCCTGACAACAACATCAACGCCTAGGTCAACTTTGAGGAAGCATTCATTCCCAACTTCACTGGCACCTATAAGTGTCTTGGGTAGCCTCGCGAGCTCTCCCTTTGTGTTCAAGGCACGGACGAGTCTGACCTAATATGGGCACATATGCGCGAGGGAGGAGCGGGAGGAAGGCACAACAGAAGATCATCAAGACGAGGGCGACCGAGAGATGGAAGGCGACCAATAAGGAAGGTTCAGTTCGGACACACAGAAGCTCTGAATTTGAAACAGACGTGGTTTCCACATTCCAACTCCGAGTTAAGCAAATAAGTACTTGTTGGAAATATATTTTCGAGATCTTTCTAACGGGTACTCGCACGTCTCCCAGTTTGTTACGAGCTGTGCACGGCAACCAAAACAAGTCGACGGATGTTTTCTGTCAGTTTACAAATAGAGTCCTTTTAAGTTAGGAAAGTTAGAGATATATTTGGTTTTGACCCCAACTCTATGTTGGACGTCTAGCAACCTTTATTTAGGCCTGTAATCATGGTTTTTAGGGTTAGCTTGAAATTGAGTTCTTTAGTCTAAAACTATTGTGTGAGTTGCTTGGTGAGCATCCCTCCAGGGACGGCGATGTTGTGTTATCTATCGTATTGATATTGTCGCGGAGGTTCTTGTGTTCATCAAGGATTGTCGTGTTTTGGTTTGAGGCGTGGTGATCTTCTCCATGTTGCTTGCTGGATTCGTTCCTCTCCTTGGCCATTGCAGACAAGTACGCCACCGCCGACGCGGCGATGAGGAAGGCCATTGTGGTGGATTACCAAGGGTAGATCATCGTGGATAACTCCACGAACCGACGCTAGCTGGATGAGCATCATAACAACTCCAGGTGGCACAGCCACGACAACCGCCATGGGAAAAGAAAGGACAACCAGCTGGACAACCGCTACGGGTCCAAGTAGGTAACAGCCATCCAAGAAGATCCGGCTGCAGGCGGCAGCCGGAGGCAGAAGCCTGATGATTGGCCGCCGCGGCCCATGTACACCATTGAATCGATGCTTGATGCCCCGTGCAAGTTCCACAGAGGCGCCTTGTAACACCCTCGAATCGGCCCTATGCAAGTTTTAGCGATTCCCGCCAAACCCGCATAGAAACGATTCAAAGATGCCCACCAAGCACTTGCGTGCGGGTGGAAAACAAAGTAATATCATCACACAATAGTCCATGGTGAAACCCACAAAAAATATATATATAAAACAATGACTCCATGAGTAAGGAATACAGATATGCAGTACAAAGATCCAAATCACCTTGAAAATGATACAAGATCCGAGTACGGAAAAGATGCAAATGGGGCTAAGAGCCCTAAAGAATAACCAATGGCGTCCATAAGCCTGCCCATGCCAAGCCGAAAGGGTAACCCTGCTAACGATGTTGAACTTATACCTATCAAATAAAAGGGGTGCCGACAAAGGGAAAAGGTAAAAGGAAGCGGTCAGTACTAAGGCCAATACACGGCGAGTTTAGAATTCGGTGGCTCTCGCCTACATAGGTATGGTGGACTGAAGCGGCAGCGAAGAATGCACTTACTAACCTATAGAGACTCGATACATCTGTCGGCTATCAGAGAGAGGTAAGAAATACCTATGCGGGACCAACCTGATACTAACACCAATCATAACCATCCTGGTATTCCCCCTTGAGACCAAACGAGGAACTCACACAGTTGGAAGTTTTATTCATTCCATTATAGTTGCAGGACTTACTAGTCAGATATAGATAGCATGAGTCATCATGATATCATAAGAAGTTGGCAGTTTTAATTAACCATTCCGTTGTAGTTGCAATACTTACTAGTCAGATACCATTCGCATGAAACATCCCAAATCCAGCAGTTGTTGGCACTTTTATTTACTCATTCCATTCTAGTGAAACTGATTACTAGCAAGTCAAAGTCAAATTTATAGCACTCCTTTAGTTATAGTTGTCTATTATCGAGATACTATGCTCCAAGTTTTCCATAACCACGGACATGGCTTTCAGAAAGATTTACCCTGCAGAGGTGCACAAATAGCAACACACACATGATCTACCTTAGGAAGAATCAAATAAAAAGCAATGAGGCCTCACAATAATGCATTCACTGGATTCATAAATTATTTTAGGGGGCCACACCACTAAGCTACTAGCAACAAAGTTGGCCGGCTTCAAGACAGACCTAGGGTTTGTGTAGATGGCTGTAAACGACTGGGAACCTAAAAGTGTGACTGGTCTTATCGATACTGCAGAAACGTGTCACAAGTCCTAAACGGTACAGGTGCTCCACGCACAGTCGTAAATAAAGCAGTAAAGCATGGCATATAAATGGTGCACTTAATCTAAAGTATCACAACACGGATAGCAATAGATCAATAGGAGGAAGTAAATACTATAAACGCAAAATTGGTAGAAAGGGGGAGAATGCTCGCATGGGAAACACTGCAAGAGATACATATCCGAAGAACTTGTCGATACTCGCATCAACTCAACGGCCTAATACGCTAAGAACCAAAGCACTAAAAGAAACACTGGATGCACTATTTAATACTATGGAAAAAAATCCAGCATGATGTATGTATGATGCATGCCATGGCAAAGATGCGGTGCAATTAGGCAATATTAAGCAGAACAGGGGTCCCGATAATTAATTAAGAGGTTCATGTTGTTTAGATAGCCCACAATTTAAATGTTGTCTTAACAAGGCAAAACATGGCATTGGTTTGCTACACAAATTTAAATGGAGCCAATATAAGACTAGATTTTCCTGCATATGATCTCCATATTTAATTTAGGTGAATCATTAAAATGCCCCCAAACAACAACAATATGTATACAAACATGTTCAATTAATATGCAACAAGTATATTTCATATATTATAAAATATAGGGGTCTCGGATAAGGGTCATAGATTGGTGTTTGGCGATCTTGGTTTGATGTGGTTCAGGTTCGGTCTCGCCGGGATCGGTCTTCAGACTCCAGGAACAAGGCTCTAGGATCCGTGAGGAGATCTTGGCGTCCGTGGTCTCGGGGTCTTCAGATACCGGGTCGGAGAGCTTGGCATGTCGGGGTTTGGTCTATGGATCCATGAGTAAGAAGGCTCCGGGTTCGGTCTTGCCGTTGATGACGGTCTTGGCGAGATATCCAGGTTCGACACTGATGAGGACATCCCTACAGTTACACCTACCCCAATTGCTATTGATGATGTTCCAGCTACTATAAAGAAAGATCAATCCAATGAGATAAGGATTGGACCACTTACAAGAGCGCGTGCTAAGCTACTAGAACAACAAGTGAACTTGTTTCTTAATGAACGTGATGTTTTAGTTAATGAGAATTTTATACTACCTAAGTCTTTGAATTATTGCATGATCAGGTACTTGGGAGAAGAAGGCGTAGCACAGAGCGAAGAGCTAATGGAACATGGCATGTTGATCAATGAAGAATGCGCGAGGGAGGAGAGGGAGGAAGCGTAAGGAGCACACAAGGTTGAAGATCAACACATGGTGGAAGACCTCTGCCGTGGCAGAGAAACGCCACCATTCTCTGCCACGGTAGGCTACCGTGGCACAGAAACAACAAGATTTGCTGCCGTGGCAGGCTGCCACGATATCAAAACCGAGCCAAAGCCTGCCACGGCAGAGTCCTGAGGCCGAACCCCTTATGGGTCGGTTTGTACCGTAGTTTGGTTGGACGAACTCGGATCCCACCTTGGCCGCCACCCCCAGACTCTTATATAGATAAGGCGCCGCACCAAGTTAGGATTAGACCACGTTAAAATTATGTTGGAGTTTTTTCTTTCATAGAACCTCTGGAATTACTTGTGATCAATTTCTACCAACTTCAATTGAGTGTGATCCATTGCTCCACTTGGAATTAGTAGATTGCAAACTACCGTTCATGGTCGATGGCTACGTGCGTAAGAGTGTGATGTTGTGAATATCCTACAAGGATGTTGCATGGGCATCAGGGGTCGAGCGGGAGAGTTCATAGCTACATGCTAGTTATCTATCACCCACCATCATCATCGACAAGTGCTTGCTAAGAAGATCGGGCCACAAATTAGGATGAAAGAAGGGGATGAGTGGAAAATTACTTTCAAAACAAAATTTGGCTTGTATGAGTGGTTAGTTATGCCGTTTGGTATTACTAATGCACCTAGTACTTTCATGCGATTAATGAATTGATATGGGGTGGCCCGATCTTCTCAGCAAGCACTTGTCGATGATGATAATGGTGGATAGATAAATAGCCTGTAGCTATGAACTCTCCCGCCCGAACCCTGATGCCAATGCAACAGCTCTCGAACTGTATGGGATATTCACAACACCACTCTCTTGCGCATCCAGCCGTCTACCACGTACGGTAGTTTGCAATCTACTAATTCCCAATGGAACAACTGATCACACTCAATTGTTGTAGTATGATTCGATCACGGGGTAATTCCAGAGGTTCTTTGAAAGAAACAAGTCCAAAATATTTTAAACATGTTGTAAACCCTAACTAGGGGTCGTCCCAGGGCTTATAAGGGACGTTGGGGTGGCCAGAAACCGAAACTATATGCAAACGACTCAAGCTGATACAAGCCGAGTCGAACCAGATTCGATCGGTGGCCAGACACTCCGGTGGAAATGGGCCGGACAATCCGGTCAGGCCGGACACTCCAGGTGGAGTGCGCCGGACAGTCTGGTCTGGCCGGAAACTTTGAAGTTTCCGGGCGGTGTCCGCGTAGTGTCCAAAGTTGGGTACTGATTATCTGCGCCAAATCTTCTCTCGGGCAGGCCGGACAGTCCGGGTGGACTCGGCCGGACACTCCGGTCGGTGTAGAGCTTTTGGCCTCCATCTTGATGATCTTCTCTTGCGCTTTCCTCCCGCTCCTCCCTCGCACATCCTTGGGCGATCATCATGCTAGGCTCCTCTTGTAGCTCTTCTCCTCCTCCCACCATGCTTGTTTCTCCAACGAACCTAGTCATACATAAATGTATAGACTTAGTAGTATAAAGTTCTCATCAATTAAAGTACCAGATTCATTTAGGAGCAAATTCACCTATTGTTAAGGTAGCTTAGCACGAGATATTGTAATGGGTCCAATTCTAATCTCATTGGACTGATCCTTCCTTACAACAGTTGGAGGATATTCAGTAGGTGTAATTGTAGGGATGTCCTCATCATCTCCCCCCTTCAAAAGGCGTCGACCTCGACACTCCAAGGTCTTCTCCATCATAAGGTGATAAATCAGCAATGTTGAAGCTGTTGCTAACTCCACCAAACTCGTCAATAGGTATATCAATCGAGTAGGCATTATCATTAATCTTGGCTAACGCCTTGTAAGTACCAGCAGCACGTGGCTTCAATTTTGAGTTTTGAAGTAGTGGAAACCTATCCTTGCATAGATGCACCCATACCATGTCACCAGGCTTGAAAAAAACTTCCTTCATTGCTTGATTCCTTGCAGCAGCAATTTTCTTGCCTTTCTTCTCAATAGCCTCTCGAGTCTTCTCATGAATCTTATTCACGTATTCACCATGTTTTGATGCCTCCATATCAACTATCTCATGTAATGGCAAAGGCAACAAATCAAGTGGCGTCAATGGCTTGAAGCCATACACCACTTCAGAAGGACAAAGCTGAGTAGTTGAATGCACAACCCTGTTGTATGCAAACTCAACATGTGGAAAACACTCTTCCCACTCCCGCAGATTCTTTTTAATCATAGTCCTCAGTAGCTGTGACAATGTTCGATTCACCACTTCTGTTTGACCCTCAGTTTGGGGATGACATGTAGTACGAAATAGTAGCTTCGTTCCCAGCTTCTCCCATAAGGTCTTCCAAAAGTAGCTCATGAACTTCACATCACGGTCAAAAACAATCGTCTTAGGTACTCCATGTAATCTCACGATGTCCCTAAAAAACAGGTTATCAACATGCAACGCATCGTCGCTTTTGTGGCAGGCAATAAAATGAACCATCTTAGAGAACCTATCCACTATCACAAATATAGAATCATGACCTCCCTGTGTTTTAGGTAGACCTAGCACAAAATCCATATTAATGCCTTCTCATGGTGTAGTAGGTGCAGAGAGAGGTGTATACAAACCATAAGGCTGCAGCTTGGATTTCGACTTGTGGCATGTAAGACAGTGGCTCACAAATCTGTAGACATCACGCCTCATCTTGGGCCAATAAAAATGATCAGCAAGCATGAACAATGTCTTCTCATGCCCAAAGTGACCCACCAAACCACCAGCATGTGATTCCTACACTAAGAACAAACGCAAAGACGATTCTGGAATGCATAATTTGTTACCTCTAAACAAATATCCATCATGTATATGATATTTATCCCATGCGTTTTTAAAAACACACACGATATAGTTCAGCAAAATCATGGCCAGTTGCATAAAGTGCACAAATACTCTCCAAATCAGGAATTTTACATCAAGATTGGTTAATAGCATGTTCTTCCTAGACAAAGCATCGGCAACTAGATTCTCTTTTCCCTTCTAATACTTAATGATGTACGGAAAAGATTCAATCAACTCAACCCATTTAGCTAATCTTCTATGCAAGTTTGATTGAGCTTTCAAGTACTTCAATGCTTCATGATCAGAATGTATGATAAATTCTATTGGCCACAAATAATGTTGCCAAACGTCAAGTACTCTAACAAGTGCATACAATTCTTTATCATAAATAGGATAGTTCAATCTAGCACCAGTAAGTTTCTCAGAAAAATATGCTATAGGGCGACCCTCTTGCATCAAAACACCACCAATACCTATACCACTAGCATCACATTCAACTTCAAATTGCTTCGAAAAATTAGGTAATGCAATTAATGGTGTAGAAGTAAGCAAACCTTTTAATGTATCAAATGCAATATCTTGGGCTCCACCCCACACACATGGCACACCTTTCTTAGTCAAATCATTCAATGGTGCATCAATAGTGCTAAAATCCTTCACAAAGCGCCTATAGAAACCAGCGAATCTATGGAAACTACGCACGTGACGAACATTCATGGGAGTAGGCCAATTCTGAATTGATTCAGTTTTAGATTGATTACCTCTACCCCATGCTTAGATACAACAAATCCAAGTAATATGACCTTATCTTTTGCAAATGTGCAGTTCTCAAGATTAGCATACAATTTATTATCACGCAACACTTGCAAAACTTGTCGGATATGATTACAATGTTCAGTTTCGTTGTGGCTATAGATAAGTATATCATCAAAATAAACAACCACAAAACAACCAATAAATTCTCTCAAAAAATGATTCATCAATCTCATGAAAGTACTACGTGCATTAGTAAGATCAAACGACATAACTAACCACTCATACAAATCAAAATTTATTTTGAAAGCAGTTTACCATTCATCCCCTTCGTTCATCCTAATTTGATGATAACCACTACGCAAATCAATTTTAGAGAAAATAGCAACACCACTATATTCATCTAGCATATCCTGTAAGCGTGGAATAGGATGACGATAGCGAATAGTGATGTTATTAATAGCTCTACAATCTACGCACTTGCACCATGTACCATATTTCTTAGGCACTAAAATAACAGGAACAACACAAGGGTTAAGAGAAAAACGAATGTACCCTTTATCTAGCAACTCCTATACTTGTTTCTATATCTCCTTTGTTTCTTTGGGGTTGTTCCTGTAGGGTTCACAGTTTGGTAATCTGGCACCAGGGATTAAGTCGATTTGATGCTCAATGCCACGCAATGGAGGCAATCATGCTGGTACATCTTCTAGAAACACATTGCCAAAATCCTGCAAAATAGTAGATACACCAAGAGAAATAGAGGTCATGTCGTCAGAAACCAATACCTTGCCCTTATATAGGAGCACAAGTGGCATGGCTGTACGATCCTCATGAAACTCTTGCATATCTTCCTTGGTGGCTAATATCACTAGACTAGACACTCTCTCACTTTTCGTTATATCACTCTTTTTGGGCTCTATTACATCATCTACAGCTGCAACACTGTCTATCCTATTTATAGATGCTTCCTTCAAGTTCACTTATATCTTCTGACGAGACTCATTCACAATCTGATGTGGTGTCATTGGTTGCAAATTAATCTTCGTGCCCTTGAACTCCAAGTGATATGTATTGGCACGGCCATTTTGTTGCACATGGCGATCATAAAGCCAAGGCCGACCCAATAAGAGATGGAAAACAGTCATAGGAACCACATCAAAGTCAATAGAATCCTTGTATGGTCCTATTTCAAAATTCACACGTACCATATGGTTTACCTTCATCTCACCATTGTCACTCAACCATTGTATGTAGTATGGCTTGGGATGAGGTAAATAAGTCAAATTCAGCTTGGCACATAACTCCTTACTTGCAAGATTTCTGCAGCTACCTCCATCGATGATTACCTTGCAAGCTTTGTTAGGGCCAACGAGTGCTTTAACTTTGGAACAAGTTGCAGCGCTGAGAGTGATCAATAGGCTGCACATTAAGTGTACGTGGAGAGACCACTATAGTAGGCGCATGCTCAGGGAAGGCATCCATACCGTCCTCGTTGTCATATCCATCATCGCCATGAGTATCAACATCATCTCCACTCTCATACTCTCCTTGTTCATTCACAAACATCACCTTGCGGTTGGGACAATCTCTCTTGTAGTGTCCTCGACCTCCATAAGTATGGCACTCCACATCACGCGTACGCGCGGTTGACATATTGGAACACGAGCTAGCAACAGGAGAAACGAGCTTCCTATCATTGGAACCATAAGAAGACATGGGAGTAGGCTTGGTCAATGGAGAATGGTGGCTAGCAGCCGCTGCAGGTGGCGCCGTAGGTGGCGGCGGTGTAGACCTCGCTGAAAAATGACTAGTAGACGAAAACCTCGCACGTGACTTAGCTTCTTCAGCCAACTGTGATTCGGCCTCTCTAGCATGGTGCAATAGCTCATTCATAGTCTCGTACTTGTGATGACGAACAATGCTCTTGATTGGTAACTTCAAATTGTTGAGGAATTGCTGCATGGTCATCTGAGGGATTCACGAACTCTAGCATGCTGCATAAGCATCTCCATCTCCATGTAGTACTCATCAACTGACATGGTTCCTTGCCTCAATTGTGTCAATTTATCAAAAATTGATCGCAAGTAGTTGGTGGGTACAGAACGAGCCTTCATAATGCTCTTCATCTCGCGCCAATCCATCACAGGAAGTTGATTGTCGTCCCTTCTATTATGCACTATAGCATCCCACTAGCGCAAAGCATATCCATCAAATTCTGACGCTGCAAACTTGACCTTCTTCTCTTCTGGATAGTCAAACAAACACCAGAGCTTCTCAATCTTCAACTCCCACATGAGGTAATCTTCAGGATCAATTGAGCCATCAAACTTGGGAATTGAGAATTTTGGCTTGACCAAACCATCATCAACAGCTTGGTTCTGAACGTGTTGAGCACACCAAATAGGAGCAAAACCGTGGCCATAAGCAGGTGCAGCAACAGGCGCAGGTGCAGGAGGATTGGCACGTCCCCTTCCAAGATGTGAGGCAGCATCAACCGCACTACCCTCATCATAGTCATCAAAAGCATCATCATGTGGGTGTACCTGCCGTTGTTGTATTGCTACTGTGAAGGCCTCAATGGAACGCTGGAAAGTTGCGACATTGACATTGATTGATGTCACTTGTGTTTGAATAGTAGTGACCGTGCCAACATTCTGATCCAATGTCATTTGCACGTCCTGGATATTCTTGTCAATGGCATCTGTCCTGTGAGTAAACACACGCGTCAAGTGGGATTTCAAGCCTCATATCCGCGCCAATTAACAAGTTCCTCATCCTTCTTTTTCTGCGACACAACATCATCATCCCTAGAAGACATAATTAGTAGGTTAGTGCAAAAATCAAAATCTGTTTGGTGGAAACTCTCACAACTCACTCACAACCGACAAGAAAGGAGATCGTACCGTTCCAAAGTGAATAGAGCTTCTTTACCAAAACAAAATCAAACACTGATGCACTAATGTGATGAAGTGAATATCGAGGGTATAGAGAACGATCACAGGGCACACATGTTATTTAAAGGTGGAGCTGTAGGTATGGTATTCTAACTACTCCGCAAACAAGTCCTAGTGCTGATCATATAAAACCCAAGAAACACACACGGTGGAGATAAATGTGGCAAAACAACTTATGAAAAGGAATATTGCAATGCACAAGAGAGACGTTAGTAAAAGCTCAAAGTAAAAAGGCACAAGATTGCTCAATCCACAAGTGCTATGATCAACTAGGCCTCCAATAATGCACACTTTGATATCTCTTTTTGTCACGCTTGTAGCTCTTTTCTCTCTTTGTTTTTTTATACTGATTCTCTTTTCTTTTCTCTATTTTTTTGTGTGTTCTCAACTATATGACTCAATGCAAACGAGCACAGCAACTTATAACAGAACTTGGCCGGACAGTCCGGTTGATATGAGCCAGATACTCCGGTGTGGTCGGATAGTTCGGTGTGTGTCGACCGGATAGTCCGATGTCTGCCTATCGAAAAATTATGCACTTCGAAAACCTAATGAGCAGCCTGTCGAAGCAAAGTAACTAGTCTCGTGGGTACGTTCCTAGGCACGGATGCTGTAGATAGGCTATTTCTATGGTATGCAAACAAAGGTACGCTACGTGGACTCGGACAAGCGATGAAAACTTGCAGAAAACGATGATGGTGGACACGGTGGAAAACAAGATCAAACCCTAAGCCTAGACAAAAACAAAAACTAGACTCCTACAAGGAAATCCTGCAGATCGGATCTACGAGAAGATACAATCAGCAACGAAAACTCGAAAACAATGCAATCCAGTCTATGGCAACTCTTTTTGTAAGGATTTTTCTGTATAGGACGAAAACACGAACTAATCTATGGATGGATTTGTGGATGCTCACCGAGTAAACGAGGAAATCTGATACCAAGATGACATGGGGTGGCCCAATCTTCTCAGCAAGCACTTGTCAATGATGATAATGGTGGATAGATAAATAGCCTGTAGCTATGAACTCTCACGCTCGAACCCTGATGCCAATGCAATAGCTCTCGAACCCTGTGGGATATTCACAACACCATGCTCTTGTGCACGCATTCGTCGACTATGAACGGTAGTTTGCAATCTACTAATTCCCAATAGATAACAGATCACACTCAATTGCATTAGTATAATTTGATCACAGGGTTATTCCAGAGGTTCTTTGAAATAAACAACTCCAAAATAGTTTAAACATAGTCTAAACCCTAACTAGGGGTCGTCTCAGGGTGGCTGGGGTGGCCAGACACCGAAACTAAACACAAATGACTCAAACTGATACAAGCCGACTCGGACCATCTTCGGTCAGCGGTCAGACACTCCGGTGGAAACGGGTCGGACAGTCTGGTCAGGCCGAACACTTCGGGTGGAGTGCACCGGATAGTCCGGTCTGGGGCGGTGTCTGGGTAGTGTCCGAACTAGAGTACTGATTGTCCGCGCCAAATCTTCTCTCGGGCAGGCCGGATAGTCCGGGTGGACTCGGTCGGACACTCTAGTCGGTACAAAGCTTTTGGCCTCCATCTTGATGATCTTCTCTTGCACCTTCCTCCCGCTCCTCCCACGCGCATCCTTGGGGCATCATCATGCTGGGCTCCTCTTGTAGCTCTTCTCCTCCTTGTGTCATGCTTGTTTCTCCAACGAACCTGATCATACATAAATGCATAGACTTAGGCCATATAAAGTTCTCATCAATTAAAGTACCAGATTCATTTAGGAGCAAATTCACCTATTGTTCAAGTAGCATAGCACGAGCCCTTGTAATAGGTCCAATTCTAATCTCATGGGACTGATCCTTCCTTGCAACAGTTGGAGCATCTTCAGTAGGTGTAATTGTAGGGATGTCATTTTATTGGTCGTTTTGTGGTTGTTTACTTTGATGATAGACTTATCTATAGCCACAACGAAATTGAACATTATAATCATATCCGACATGTTTTGCAAGTGTTGCGTGATAATAAATTGTATGCTACTCTTGAGAAGTGCACATTTGCAAAAGATAAGGTCATATTTCTGGGATTTGTTGTATCTAAGCATGGGGTAGAAGTAGATCAATCAAAAATTGAATCAATTCAGAATTGGCCTAATCCCATGGATGTGAGTCAAATGCGTAGTTTCCACGGCTTAGCTGGTTTCTATAGGCGCTTTGTGAAAGATTTCAGCACTATTGTTGCATCGTTGAATGATTTGACTAATAAAGGTGTGCAATTTGTCTCGGGCGCAACCCAAGATATTGCATTTGATACATTGAAACGTTTGCTTACTTCTGCACCATTACTTGCATTACCTGATTTTTCGAAGCAATTTGAAGTTGAATGTGATGCTAGTGGTATAGGCATTGGTGGCGTTTTGATGCAAGAGGGTCGCCATATAGCATATTTTTCTAAGAAACTTACTGGTGCTCGTTTGAATTATCCTATTTATGATAAAGAGTTGTATGCACTTGTTAGAGTACTTGAAGAATGGCAACATTATTTGTGGCCAAAAGAATTTATCATACATTCTGATCAGGAAGCATTGAAATATTTGAAAGCTCAATCAAACTTGCATAGAAGATTAGCTAAATGGGTTGACTTTATTGAGTCTTTTCTTTACATCATTAAATACAAGAAGGGAAAGGAAAATGTCGTTGCTGATGCTTTATCTAGGAAGAACATGCTATTAACCAATCTTGATGTTAAAATTCCTATTTAGAGAGTATTTGTGCACTTTATGCAATTGACCATGATTTTGCTGAACCATATCGTTTGTGTGCTCTTAGAAACGCATGGGATAAGTATCATATACATGATGGATATTTTTTTCGAGCTAACAAACTATGTATTCCAGAATCATTGTTGCGTTTGTTCTTAGTGCAGGAATCATATGCTGGTGGTTTGATGGGCCACTTTGGGCGTGAGAAGATGTTGCTTATGCTTGCTAATCACTTTTATTGGCCCAAGATGAGGCGTGATGTGTATAGATTTGTGAGCCGATGTATTAAATGCCACAAGCCAAAATCCAAGCTGAAGCCTCATGGTTTGTATACACCTCTCTCTTCAACTACTACTCCATGGGAAGACATTAGTATGACTTTTGTGCTAGGTCTACCTAAAACTCAGAGAGATCATGATTCTATATTTGTGGTAGTGGACAGGTTCTCTAAGATGGCTCATTTTATTGCCTGCCACAAAAGCAATGATGTGTCGCATGTTGCTAACCTATTTTTCAGTGACATCGTGAGATTACATGGAGTACCTAAGACGATTGTTTCTGACCGTGATGTGAAGTTCATGGTACTTTTGGAAGACCTTATGGGGAAGCTGGGAACGAAGCTGCTCTTCAGTACTACATGTCATCCCCAAACAGATGGTCGAACAGAGGTGGTGAATCAAACATTATCACAGCTGCTAAGGACTATTATAAAGAAGAATCTACGGGAGTGGGAAGAGTGTTTGGCACATGTTGAGTTTGCCTAGAATAGGGTTGTGCATTCAACTACGCAGCTTTGTCCTTTTGAGGTGGTGTATGGCTTCAAGCCATTGACACCACTTGATTTGTTGCCTTTGCCATTACATGAGAGAGTTGATATGGAGGCATCAAAACATGTTGAATATGTGAAGAAGGTTCATGAGAAGACTCGAGAGTCTATTGAGAAGAAAGGCAAGAACATTGCTGCTACAAGGAATCAAGCAAGGAAGAAATTGTTGTTCAAGCCTGGTGACATGGTATGGGTGCATCTATGCAAGGATAGGTTTCCACTACTTCGAAACTCAAAATTGAAGCCACGTGCTGCTGGTACTTACAAGGTGTTAGCCAAGATTAATGATAATGCCTACTCGATTGATATACCTATTGACGAGTTTGGTGGAGTTAGCAACAGTTTCAATGTTGCTGATTTGTCACCATATGATGGAGAAGACCTTGAAGTGTCGAGGTCGACGCCTTTTGAAGGGGGGAGATGATGAGGACATCCCAAAAGTTACACCTACTCCAATTGCTACTGATGATGTTCCAGCTACTACAAAGAAAGATCAATCCAATGAGATAAGGATTAGACCAATTACAAGAGCACGTGCTAAGCTACTAGAACAACAGGTGACCTTGTTTCTTTATGAACCTGATGTTTTAGTTAATGAGAATTTTATACTACCTAAGTCTTTGAATTATTGCATGATCAGGTACTTGGGAGAAGAAGGCGTAGCACGGAGCGAGGAACTAATGGAACATGGCGTGTTGATCAATGAAGAATGCACGAGAGAGGAGAGGGAGGATTCTCAAGGATCACACAAGGTTGAAGATCAACACATGGTGGAAGACCTACCGCGGCAGAGAAACGCCACCATTCTCAGCCATGGCAGGCTGCTGCGACACAAAAACAGCAAGATTTGCTGCCACGGCAGGCTGCCGCGACAGCAAAACCGAGCCAAAGCCTGCCACGGCAGAGTCCTGAGGCCGAACCCCTTATGGGTCGGTTTATACCCTAGTTGGGTGGGACCAACTCGGATCCCACCTTGGCCGCCTCCCCTAGACTGTTAAATAGATGAGGCGCCACACCAAGTTAGGTTTAGACTACGTTAAAATTATTTTGGAGTTGTTCCTTTCATAGAACCTCTGGAATTACTTGTGATCGATTTCTACCAACTGCAATTGAGTGTGATCTGTTGTTCCACTAGGAATTAGTAGATTGCAAACTATCATTCGTGGTTGACGGCTAAATGTGCAAGAGTGTGGTGCTGTGAATGTCCTACAAGGTTCGAGAGCTGTTGCATTGGCATCAGGGTTCAAACGGGAGAGTTCATAGATACATGATAGTTATCTATCATCCACCATCATCATCGACACATGCTTGCTGAGAAGATCAGGCCACCCCATATCAGACATGGTTCTTCGGCTTCGCTTCAACCATCGGTCTCGGTCATCGAACTCATGCCGGCGATCTTGTGGTTTCGGCTTCGTGTTGAGGAAGGAATCGGGGCACAAGTGGTCTTCGGGTAGTGCTAGTTCAAGTGCCAATGCCGGATCATACCTAGGAGGTCCATGTGCCAACATTGATACATAAGACCACCAAAACGAGGCTTAGCAAAGCAGGACAAGAACAAACAGAGGAAAATTTTACTCTACGAGGAGGCCTATGTCCCGTGCAGGCATAGGCTCAAACACCTTGCGACCGAGATGCGACAGAAGGTTCGGTGAGCTGATTCGTGTGGCCTCCAAGCACCTGGGTGGATCTTCTGCCGGCGGTGACGGTTGCTAGCGAGGCAGCCTTAGCGGCAGCATGCAGGACGAGTTGGGGCCGGGCCACAACAACTTGCAGAGGCGTGAAGGGCGTGAACTGCGGTAGGGAGAGGCGCTCGGGTGGGACCACTACGAGAGCGGCAACATCTGGAACTCGTGAGGGACGGCCGGTGGCGAGGCACGCAGAGCAATGGCACGGTGCGGAGGTGCAGTGGCTCGGCGGTGCAGCATCGAGGAAGAGACGGCGAGGAGGCGGCATCGCGAACTTGGGCCGGGGAGGCTCGGTGTAGCAAGGTCACGTGCAGGCGACCAGGGACGGGGTCGGCGTGGACGAACGAGGGGCGATGGCGACGAGGCGAGACGAGGCACCGTGGTGGCTGGGCACGCCACGATAGAAGAGGCGAGGAGGCGCGAACTCGAAGATCGACGAGGGCGCTGGTGGCGGGGGAGCTCCATGGTCTGAGATGTGGCAGGGTTCGAGAGTTGTGGAGAGGACACGGGGTCGAGGACGGCGAGGTCGACGGTTAGCCTGGCACGAAGCGGCTCGGCGGTCAGGCGTAGGGCGTCTGCGGCGATTGCAGGAAGCGAGGGCCGAGCCGAGCGCGGCCAAGGCGCTGCAGAAGCGAGCGCATGCGGCGGTGCATCAAGGTGCTCCAGGGACGGGAACAGAAGGAGGTTGGGGACGGGGTTCGCGTGCAGATCGAGCGGGGTGGGGCCAGGGTCACGCGAGCGAGGTGGGAGATTTGTGCGTCGCATAGCTGAGTCGGGGTGAGGCCAGGGCTTGCATCGAGTGGAGCGGGAGAGGGGGTCGCGAGGTTGTCGGTCGGGGACGGTGGCATGGCAGCGTTGCACGCACGCTAGCGCGCGTTGCGCGCGGAATGAACAGGCCGGCGATGGGTTGGGAGTCAGGTCGGTTACGGTTTTTTTTGTGGGGTGGTAGGTGGCTGCCGGTTGGGCCTTTTTGGTCTGGCCGGTGGCTGCCTCCCCCACTAAAACATTTTTAGTTTTAAGTATTATTTTTATCAAAGATTTTGGAAATAGTTTTTAGACAATTAAAAGATTCGGGAAAGACCGGTGTTTAGATTTGAAATAAAGACGGGAAATATTTAGAAAAAAACAAAGATGGGATTTTAGAAAAAAGTTTTAGGCAAATATATGCATGATGACATGACGATGCTCAAATGCAATGTGGCATGATGACATGATCATGCGGTCATGATCATGCACAAAAGAAAAATAACAAGTGATTTTCTAGTAGTGGTTTTACCCGGGGTGCTACAATTCGACACCACTAACAAGGGATCTTGCCCTCGAGATCCGCCTCATGGTACGGGAAGAAGGCTAATGGTCAGACTCTTCTCGCTTCGTGTAAATCTTCACGACACCACCAACAAAGAATCTTGCTCCATCTTGTAAATGGCGACACCACCAACAAGAGGTCGTTTCCCACATTCGTCTAGCGAACACTCCGGGGAAACAATGGACGGAGGTAAAGGTCTCAAAATTTAAGGCCACCTCTAGCTACCATCAAAGGAGTAAAATCGCATTAATCCACCATTCAATGTACAAAAGCAAATGATAAGAGTAGTCAGATCGGGATCAGTCCCTCGCACACCCAAAGCATTACTCTGCACATGAATAGGGGAATTATGCAACCAACTCTCGGAATTCATACTGAAGATCTTGACAAGCGATGTTCAGAAAATAAAGGAGTGATGCAGGCTCTTCATCCGATATGATGTAGATGAGGTCGTCGCATTGGAAACCACCGGAAGATACAAAGAAATTGTAGGAAAAGACGCAATGATTAGCTTTTGTGATGGTTCCATTGGCATGAACAACACATGCTCAAGGTATATTCCAACTTCACCAAGGATAAGAAAGATCTATGCACGACCAACCTGATACTAACACCAATCATAACCATCTTGGTATTCCCCCTCGAGACCAAACGAGGAAGTCAAACCCAGGAACTCACACAGTTGGCAGTTTTATTCATTCCATTATAGTTGCAGGACTTACTAGTCAGATATAGATAGCGTGAGTCATCCTGATATCATAAGCAGTGGGCAGTTTTAGTTAACCATTTCATTGTAGTTGCAATACTTACTAGTCAGATGCCATTAGCATGATACATCCCAAATCCAGCAGGTGTTAGCACTTTCATTTACTCATTCCATTGTAGTGAAACTAATTACTAGACATGTCAAAGTCAAATTTATAGCACTACTTTAGTTATAGTTGTCTAGGATCGAGGTACTATGCTCCAAATCGTCCATAACCGCGGACACGGCTTTCAGAAAGATTTACCCGACATGGGTGCACAAATAGCAACACACACACGATCAACCTCGGGAAGAACCAAATAAAAAGCAACGAGGCCTCACGACAATGCATTCATAGGATTCATAAATTATTTCAGGGGGCACGCCACTAAGCTACCCACAATGAAGTTGGCCGGCTTCGAGACGGACCCAGGGTTTGTGTAGACGGCTGTAAACAACTGGGAACCTGAAAGTGTGATTCAGCTTGTCGATACCGCGGAAACGTGTCACAAGTCCTAAACAGTACATGTGATCCATGCACAATCGTAAATAAAGCAGTAACCATGGCATCGATACGGGATAGTAATAAAGCCCCAAACTGGTTTGTGGCCCCAAGAAATAAAGTGTGAATCAAGCTCAGGCAAAGGGGGATCCATAGGGTCTCCCGTATGTGGATAGTGCGAATAGTTTAGGAACAAGTATCAAGTACTCGGAGCCTACGAGACACAAGTGAGTGTGTAAGAAACAAATATTTTCTATTACCCACCGGTGCCTTTGCATTAGTTATTTCTATTCCTAGCATTTTAATATCAAGTTGTAATTAAAATCCATGATCATCTCCACCATTAAGCATGTGCCAACCTCCCAACAACGGTGGAACAGCAATGACGCGAAGCAGCACCTGAGAAAGCAAATACGACTCGCAAGGCTAAATGTCTATCAAACAGTAGGTAATAGGAGGTGTCCAAGGCAGTATAGAGGCTACAAGGAATATAAATGGTGCACAGAATCTAAAGCATCGCAACACAGATAGCAATAGATCAACAGGAGGAAGTAAATACTATAAATGCAAAATACATAGTAAGGGGGAGAATTCTCGCCTAGTAAACACTACCGGAGATACATATCCGAAGAACTTGTCGATACTCGCATCAACTCAATGGCCTAATCCGCGAAGAACCAAAGCACTAAAAGAAACACTGGATGCACGATTTAATACTATGGCAAAAGATCCAGCATGATGTATGTATGATGCATGCCATGGCAAAGATGCGGTGCAATTAGGCAATATTAATCAGAACCGGGGTCCCAACTATTAATGAAGAGCTTCATGTTGTTTAGATACCCCACAATTTAAATGTTGTCTTACCAAGGCAAAACATGTCATTGGTTCTTTACACAAATTTAAATGGAGACAATATAAGACTATATTTGCTTGCATATGATCTCCATATTTAATTTAGGTGAATCATCGAAATGCCCCCAAACACCAACAATATGTATGCAAACATGTTCAATTAATATGCAACAAGTATATGTCATATATTATAAAATATAGGGGTCTCGGATAGGGGTCACACATTGGCGCTTGGCGATCTTACTTCGATGTGGTTTAGGTTTGGCCTTCCCGGGATCGGTCTTCGGACTCCGGGAAAAAGGCTCCAGGATCCATGAGGAGATCTTGGCGTTCGAGGTCTTGGCGTCTTCAGATACCGGGTCACAGAGCATGGCGTGCCAGGGTTCGGTCTATGGATCCATGAGTAAGAAGGCTCCGGGTTCGGTCTTGCCATCCATGACGGTCTTGGTGAGATATGCGGCTTCGACACGGTTCTTCGGCTTCGCTTCAACCAACGGTCTCGATCATCGGACTCGCGCCAGCGATCTTGTGGTTTCGGCTTTGTGTTGAGGAAGGACTCGGGGCACGCGTGGTGTTTGGGTAGTGCGAGTTCACTTGCCAACACCGGAGCGGAAGGGGTCATGGCGAGAGCAACCACACCAAAGTGATACGACATGGGGCAGACCTATGAGGTCCATGTGCCAACACTAATACATAAGACCACCAAAACGAGGCTTAGCACAGTAGGACAAGAACAAACAGAGGACAAATGTACTGTACGAGGAGGCCCATGTTCCGTGCAGGCATAGGCTCAAACACCTTGCGACCGAGATGGGACAGAAGGGTCGGCAAACTGGTTCGTGCGGCCTCCAAGCACCGGGGTGGATCTTCTGCCGGTAGTGACGGTCGCTGGCGGGGCAGCCTCGGCGGTAGCGTGCAGGACGAGTTGCGGCCTGGCCGCGACGACTTGTAGAGGCGTGAGGGCATGAACCGCAGCACAAAGAGGTGCTCGGGAGGGCCCCTGCTAGAGCGGCAACATCTAGAACTCACGAGGGATGCCCAGCGGCGAGGCACGCAGAGCGATGGCACGATGTGGAGGTGAGGTGGCTCGGCGGTGCAGCATTGAGGAAGACACGGCGAGGAGGCGGTATCATGAACTTGGGCCAGGAGGCTCGGTGCGCCGGGGTCACGCATAGGCGACCAAGGACAGGGTCGGCGCGACCGAACAAGGTGTGACAGCGACGAGGTGAGACAGGGCGCCGCGGTGGCCGGGCATGACGTGACAAAGCATGCGAGGAGGCGCGGCCTCGAATGTCGATGATGGCGCTGGTGGCAGAGGAGCTCCACGGTTTGAGATGCAGCAGGGTTCGAGAGCGGTGGAGAGGACGCTGGGTCGAGGACGGCAAGGTCGATGGTTAGCCAAGCGTGAAGCGACTCATCGGTAAGGCGCAGGGCATCCGCGGTGATTGCAGGAAGCGAGGGCCGAGGCGAGCGTAGCCAGGGCGCTAAAGCTGCAGAAGCGAGCACAGGCGGCGGTGCATCGAGGTGCTCCAGGGCACGGGAACGGGAGGAGGTTGGGGACGGGGTTCGTGTGCAGATCGAGCGGGGTCGGTCCAGGGTCACACGAGGGAGGTGGGAGGTTTGCGTGTTGCGTAGCTGAGTCAGGGTGGGGCCAGGGCTTGCATCAAGTGGAGCGGGAGCGGGGGTCACGAGGTTGTCGGTCCGGGACCGTGGCCTGGCAGCGTTGCGTGTATGCTAGCGTGCATTGCGCATGGAAGGAACCAGGTGGCGGCGGGTTTGGAGCTAGGTCGGTTAGGGTTTTTGTTTATGGGGTGGTAGGTGGCTGCCAGTTGGGATTTTGGGTCTGGCCGGTGGCTGCCTCCCCTACTAAAACATTTTTAGTTTTAAGTATTATTTTTATCAAAGATTTTGGAAATAGTTTTTAGACAATTAAAAGATTCGAGAAAGACTGGTGTTTAGATTTGAAATAAAGACAGGGGATATTTAGAAGACAAAGATACGCTTTTAGAAAATAGTTCGAGGCAAATATATGCATGATGACATGATGATGCTCAAATGCAATGTGGCATGATGACATGATCATGCGGTCATGATCATGCACAAAATAAAAACAACACGTGATTTTCTAGTAGTGGTTTTACCCAGGGTGCTCCACGACAACAAGCCGGATACGCACACAACCCGCTAGTGCACCTTGACCAAGAGGATGGCCGAGGTTTGCGGACTACCACTGCCACAGCCGCCTCTGCTAGCCGATGGCCAGCAGGACAACCGCGAACCCTAGAACCGCTAGGACGACGACAATGGCGATTACCCTCGTCGGGTAGGAAACTACCCCATTTTCACCATCGAGCTGGAGACCAAGCATAGCAAGAGGCGCCGTGAGGCATATGTGAAAACCATTGTTCCCCCCGTTTCTCAGTACCTAAAATGTTCTAAGCAAGACATCACGTGGAGCAAGAGGGACTAGCCGGTTCTGCTGTCGCACCCGGGCACCTACGCGATGGTCCTGAATCCCATCATTGTCTCCAAGAAGCACTCCTGTAGATTTTATCACGTCCTCGTGGATGGGGGCAGCAACATCAGCCTCTTGTACCGCGGCTTGTTGGACCGGCTCGGCATCAGTGATTCCCAGCTGGAGCGGTCCAGTACCTCCTTCCACGGAACCGTTTCGGGTCCATCGCATTCGCCCATCGACAGGATTCGGCAGGATGTCATCTTCAGCATGGAGGTAAACTTCCGCCGTGAGCCCATCTGGTTTGAGGTGGTCAACATCTCCAGCACATATCACGCCATCCTCGGACGCCTAGCACTCACCAAGTTCATGGCAGTACTGCACTATGCGAACCTCAAGATGGAGCTCCCCGAGCCCAAGGGGGTAATCACTATCGTCGGTGACTACAAGCGGTCGGTGTTATGAGCCACATATGGCTCCAAGCTAGCCGAGGCCATGATCATCGCAGATGAGAAGCACATCATCATGCAGAACATGGCGGCCCTACAGGCGGACATGCCGGATTGCGAGCCAAAGCCAGCCAGAGAGGCACAGTTCAAGCCATCCAAGGGCACCAAGAATATTTTGCTCAACGAGGCCGAGCTGGACAAGTTTGTCCTGGTCGGAGACGGCCTTTGATATGGGGTGGCCCGATCTTCTCAGCAAGCACATGTCGATGATGTTAATGGTGGATTGATAATTATCATGTAGCTATGAACTCTCCCGCTCGAACCCTGATGCCAATGCAGCAGCTCTCGAACACTGTGGGATATTCACAACACCACGCTCTTGTGCATGCAGTCGTCGACCATGAATGGTAGTTTGCAATCTACTAATTCCCAATGGAACAACATATCACACTCAACAGTAGAAGTATAATTCGATCACAGGGTAATTCCAAAGGTTCTTTGAAAGAAACAACTCGAAAATAGTTTAAACATGGTCCAAACCCTAACTAGGGGTCATCCCAGGGCTTATAAGGGCGGCTGGGGAGGCTAGAAACCAAAACTAAAAGCATACGACTCAAACTGATACAAACCGACTCGGACCAGATTCGGTCGGCGGGTGGACATTCTGGATGGTATCAGCCGGACAGTCCTGTCAGGCCGAACACTCCGGGTGGAGTGTGCCGGACAGTCCGGTCTGGCCGGAAACTTTGAAGGTTTCGGGTAGTGTCCGATCTAGGGTACTAATTTTCTATGCCAAATCTTCTCTCAGGAAGGCCGGATAGTCCGGCTGGACTTGGCCGGACACTCCGGTCGTGGCAGATCCTTTGGCATTCGTCTTGATGATCTTCTCTCGTGCCTTCCTCCCTCTCCTCCCTTGAGCATCCTTGGGTGATCATCATGTTGGGCTCCACTTGTATCCCTTCTCCTCCTCGCGCCATGCTTGTTTCTCCAATGAACCTGATCATACATAAATGCATAGACTTAGGCAGTATAAAGTTGTCATCAATTAAAGTACCAGATTCGTTTAGGAGTAAATTCACCCGTTGTTTAAGTAGCTTAGCATGAGCTCTTGTAATGGGTCCAATTCTAATCTCATTGGACTGATCCTTCCTTGCAACAGTTGGGGCATCTTCAGTAGTCATTGCCGTGGAAGGCTTTGGCTCAGTTTTGCTGTCGCGGCAACCTACCCTGGCAGCAAATCTTGTTGTTTTTGTGTCGCGGCAGCCTGCCGTGGCAGAGAATGGTGGTGTTTATCTACCGCGGCAGGTCTTCTACCATGTGTTGATCTTCAACCTTGTGTGCTCCTTGCGCTTCCTCCCTCTCCTCCCTCGCGCATTCTTCATTGATCAACACGCCATGTTCCATTAGCTCCTCGCTCTGTGCTACGCCTTCTTCTCCCAAGTACCTGATCATGTAATTGGTCCAATCCTTATCTCATTGGATTGATCTTTCTTCGTAGTAGCTGGAACATCATCAGTAGCAATTGGGGTAGGTGTAACTATAAGGATGTCCTCATCATCTCCCCCACTTCAAAAGGTGTCAACCTCGATGGTCCAAGGTCTTCTCCATCATATGGTGATAAATCAGGAACATTGAAGTTGTTGCTAACTCCACTAAACTACTCAATAGGTATATCAATCGAGTAGGCATTATCATTAATCATGGCTAACACCTTCTAAGGACCAGCACCACGTGGCTTCAATTTTGACTTTCGAAGTAGTGGGAACCTATCCTTGCGTAGATGCACCCATACCATGTCACGAGGCTTGAACAACACTTCCTTCCTTCCTTGATTCCTTGCAGCAACAATGTTCTTGCCTTACTTATAATTATCCTCTCGAGTCTTCTCATGAATCTTCTTCACATATTTAGCATGTTTTGATGCCTCCATATCAACTCTCTCATATAATGGCAAAGGCAACAAATCAGGTCGCGTCAATGGCTTGAAACCATACACCACCTCAAAAGGACAAACCTAAGTAGTCGAATGCACAGCCATGTTGTAAGCAAACTCAACATGTGGCAAACACTCTTCCAACTTCCACAAATTCTTCTTTATCACAGCCCTCAGTAGCTGTGACAATGTTCGATTCACCACCTCTGTTTGAACATCTGTTTGGGGATGACATGTAGTACTAAATAGCAGCTTCGTTCCGAGCTTCCCCCATAAGGTCTTCCAAAAGTGGCTCATGAACTTCACATCATGATCAGAAAAAATCATCTTGGGTACTTGATACGGTGCTAACGTATCTATAATTTTTGATGTTCCATGCTTGTTTTATATCTACTTTCTTATGTTTTGTCCACACTTTGGAGTATTTTTATACACTTTCTTGGACTACCCTATTAACAAGATGCCATAATGTCAACTGCCTGTTTTCTACTATTTTTGGTTCCAGTGAAGTCAGAAAATGAATATTCTCGGAATTGGACAGGACAAAAGCCAAAGTCAATATTTTACCAGGAGACACATGGAGTCCGAAGGAGAGACGAAGGCCACAGGGCGGCCAAACCACCCCTTGGCGCAGGCATCCCTATGTTGTGCCAGGGCATGGTTTGGCCCCCTGGCCAGCCACTGACCTTGCCTCCTTCGCCTATAAGAAGCCCCCTATGCAAAAACCCTAAATCGGATAGCCTCTATCCATGAAAAGTTCCACACCACCGCCGCCATGGAAGGGAAGATTCGGGGGACAGAAAGTCTCTGTTCCGGCACCCTGCCGGGACGGGGAAGTGCCCTTGGAGCCATCTCTATCGATCTCCACCACAATCTCCATCATCGTTGCTGATTCCCATGATGATGAGGGGGTAGTTCTTCCTCGAGGCTAAGGGCTCTACCGGTAGCTATGTATTCATGTCTCTGTCTATGCGTGATCTTATTGAGATCATGAGTTTGTAATACATAGATCTATTTTGCTACTCAAGTGCTTTAATGAATCTCTGCTTATCCCCACGTGTGTGAAAGTGATAGCGTGCACACCATGGTGGCACTCAGGCTAGAGATTACAAATACTTGTTATGAGTTATATTTGGAGATGGATGTCTCCATGAAATTGTGGTGTTTGTTGGAACCATCTAGCGCTCAAGGTGACAGTGTGGGGTTACCTAGATGGGGAAAGCGCACTTTGTGTTGTGCTGTTATAGCCCTACCATGGACTAGAGTGTCCAACCGAAGAGTAGTTCAGAGTACATAAAGAGAAGATATTTATATGAGAGTGTTCAATAGTGAAAGTATGATCCCTAGGCCTTGTTTCTAAACATTGAAACACCGTTTGCAACTAGATCTGTTACATGTTTGCTTGCCACCATCTTTATTTCAGTTTGCCTTTAGTCTCTTCCACGCCATTAAGCTATTTTCTGGCACCGTTGTCTTATATCCATACCACTTGTATTTTACTACCTCTTCGCCTAACTGGTGCACCTATACACCTGACAAGTGTATTGGGTGTGTTGGGGACACAAGAGACTTCTTGTATCTTGATTGCAGGGTTGCTTGAGAAGATATACCTTTGACCACTTCCTCCCTGAGTTCGATAAACCTTGGGTGATCCACTTAAGGGAAAACTTGTTGCTCTTCTACAAACCTCTACACTTGGAGGCCCAACAACTGTATACAAGATAGAAGTGAGTAGACAACAAGCTATTTTCTAGCGCCGTTGCCGAGGAGGTAAGGTAAAAGGTATTCACACCGGAGGATTAAAGAAGAAGAACCTCCCACGGAAAACGCCTATTTTCTGGCGCCGTTGCCGGGGAGGTAAGGTAAAAGGTACTCACATCCTCCGATGTGAGTGGTCCAAGTTATTTCCTTTAGATTCTGCAATTTTGTCTTTTTGTTTCTTGTTTTCACTAGTTAGGCTTAATGGAAAACAACAACAAAATTAGAGAGCTTTATAGTATTTATCTTGAGTTAGGACATGAAGTGGTTGAAGAGAAAATTTAAAAACCTATGGAACTTTATTTTCATGCTAATAGCAATGTTATTAGTATGAATTCTTTGGACACCATTATTGCTAATTCTATGGAAAAGTCTAATCTTGGGGAAGCTAGTTATGATGACAATGATCTTTTTAGTCCCCCATCTTTAGAGGAGAAAATTTACTTTGATGATACTTTACCTCCAATATATGATGATTGCAATGATGATTATGATATTTTCAGTCCACCTACTATTGAGGAGGAAGTTAATTATGATTACAATATGCCTCCTATATTTGATGATTATGGTGATGAGAATAATAATGATAGCTATTTTATTGAATTTGCTCCCACTACAATCAATAAGAATGACTATGTTTATGTGGGGAGTATTAATTCTTTTATGCATGTGGCTCATGATAAGAATGTTTCTTGTGATTGTTATATTGTTAATTTTATTCATGATGGTACTGAAAGTTATTATGAGAGATTGAAACATGGTTTTATGTGTCTCAACAATATTAAGTTTCCCCTCTTTATGTTGAAAGTCTTGAAGTTGCACTTGTTTTGCTTTCCTATGCTTGTTGCTTTGTGCTTTCATGACTTGTTTATTTACAAGATTCCTATCAATAGGAAGTGGGTTAGACTTAAATGTGTTTTGAATTTGCTTCTTGATGCTATCTTTTACTCTCAATTCATATTTCTTATGTGAGCATCTTCTCAAATTATCATGCCTAACTTAAAGGTGTTAAAGAAAAGTACTTATTGGAAGATAACCCAAAAGTTCTAGATGAGTTTTAGAAGCTATTACTTCAGTAATAACCACTCCTTATCCTTTTTATTTGTTTTTTTGTGCCAAGAGTAACCTCTAATGAGAGAGAAGTAATGATTGGGAAAGTTGCTGTCCCGAAACAGATTTCTATGCTTCACCGTAAACATTTGTGTAAAATCTCTGAAAGTCTTTTTGAGGCGTGCATTTTTGTGCTTCTTCCCCAGCTTGTTATCTAACTTTTGTTAGTTCAACACTTTTGATTTGAGCAATAGAAGGTCTTCTAAAAAATTCGTCTTTACCTGCTTGTCTGTTTTGACAGATTTCTGCCATTTTCTGCATTTGCTTCTTGTTGGTTCCCTTTTTAAGTTCTTTTGGGAAATTGAGCTTTTTGAGGGAAGTGCTACAGTATCTAGTGTTCCAATGGAAGTTTATTTGGTGTTATAACTGAACCTTAAGACTTATTTATCTTGAGTGCACTAATGTTGCTAATAAAGATTGTGTGAAGTTTTGTATGAAGGACAAATTCTAGGTGCATGGAAGGAATAAGTAATGAGATGAAGGATGGACTAAAGCTCAAGATTGGGGATGCCATGCATGTCACCCCAACAAATATCCAAGAAGTAAAAGTGTCAAAGCTTGGGGATGCCCAAGGCATCCCCCTCTTCATTAATAAAAATCCCAGGTTTCTTGCAAACGCTTCATTTTTATAGTTTCATGCACACTTGTGTTGTTCTTGGAGCGTCTTCTTTTTTCGTTTTCGTTTTGGTTTTTCGTTTGCTCGGTTTTCCTATTTTTCTGAATAAATTGGTTGGACCTCCTCTTTCATACATTGGTTTGCAAATAGTTTGGTTCGGTTTGGAAAAGAGTAGGAAAGTTCATGCTTTTGTGGTAAAAAGAGCTCGTTTTTTACTGTGGCCTATGCTCTGTCATGCCATGCTTGATATTGTTTTGGCTTTATGCTTAGTATTCTTTGATGTAGCATGAGTTGTTATAAACAAATGAGATTTCTTATTGTGCCTTGGATGAATCATGCGTTGTTTTAGCATATTAAAGCATAGTATAGTGGTATTCTCCTTTGATGCTTTATTTGGGTTGACTTGGGGCATGCTCACACCATGTTATGACTATCTCAAGTCACCATAGCCTTTATGATCCTTTAGTTTTCAACTTGTAGTATCACTTTATGCTTTGATCAATGATGTTTTGTCGCTCTCCATGATTATGGCCATTATTGCTCTCTTAGTTTGTCGCTCCTAGTCTTTTGCTAGCCTCCACAACCAAGTATGAGTTCCACTCATGCATCCAACTCCTTAAACCAAGTTATTCCAAAGAGTCCACCATACCTACCTATTAGTTTATTCTATTCCAATTATATTCACGCTTTTGTTTACCTTCCAAATTAAACTTGTTATGAGAAAACTAGCGATTAAAGCTCTCACGAACTTGATGGCACACTTTACTTTTCTTGCCCTTAATAAACTTGAACCATTTTGTCATCTATGTTGTATATGCTTGCACTTATTTGTTGGGAATTAGTAGAACCATGCTTTCATGGGGAACGCTTTCAACATTGCACTTGGTACTTGTACCTAGTTGATATCATGCTCTTTTGTATATGGATGTCGTCGGTGTGAAATGAAAGGGGAGCTTGTAAGTCCATGGAGTTATGTATATGTGTTAGAGAAACGCCTAGGCCGCTGGTCTAATCCATGCTGACATGGTGGAAACCTGTAGCGTAACCATAATGAGCTGTCTATGAAGCATTCTTCTTGTAAAAAAGAGTCCTATATTGAGAAAAAAAGAGAAAAAGAGAAAAAAAGAGATTATGAAAATAGGAAAGAGAGAAAAAAGCACCATGTTCCCATGGTAAATAAGAAGATTGTTGAGATGCTCGTTGTCTACTTGCCTTGTCCTTTTGATATGGGGATTCTTCCGTATCATCGGGCAAGGGGTACCCCGTTGGCGGTTCTCTATGATACACATGTACTTACGATGACAAGAACTTACCGATGACTAAACTTGAGTAGCATGAGGAGCGGCCCTCGTATACAAGGGACATGAGATTTTTGACTTATAATTCGTCAAGCATGTACACCATAGTGTGTTCACTTTAACCTTAATCACTTCAAGATGCTTATGACAGGGGCAATGAGAGTTGAAAGCTATAAGTACCATAATTTTTAGAAGCTCTTTGTGAGACTTGAATCCCTACTTCCTTCTATGAAGGCCTTTCTTCCACCATCATATTGAGTCTCCACCTTCTACCTTATGCACCTAATTTGAGAGCATAGTGGCCATTCTTAGTTCTATGTGCATTGTCACAAGACTAGTTGATTGATGCATAACATGATATTGCTTGTTTTAAACTATTTGTATCTAGTCACTCTTATGAACTTTGATGGTGTCCTATGCATTTATATTTGCTACTCTATGTGGGACAAGCTGAATGCTATTATACTATGTTTTCTTTATGTGAAACAAACAAACGTCTTGCAAAGCATTGTTATGAATCTTTTGTTTGTGCCTTTTCATGTTATATCATAGTTTCTTTGTCTTATTGCTAGAACTTTGTCTTTCATGTTATGATTGAAGTACTATGATCCCAGCTTTGAATGTTTTACAAATACTTTGACTAAGTCTTTGATGGTGCATGTCACCTCAAAAATTATTCTTTCTTTTTATCACTTACCTACTCCAGGACGAGCACGAGTTAAGCTTGGGGATGTTGATACATTGCAAATGTATCTATAATTTTTGATGTTCCACGCTTGGTTTTATCTACTTTCTTGTGTTTTGTTCCAACTTTGGAGTACTTTTCATATGATTTCTTAGAGTAACCTATTAACAAGATGCCACAGTGCCAGTTGCCTGTTTTCTGCTGTTTTTGGTACCAGAAAGTCAAAAAATTAATATTCTCGGAATTGGACGGGACAAAAGCCAAAGTTGATATTTTCCCGGAAGACTCACGGAGGCAGAAGGAGAGTCGGAGAGGGGCTAGGGGCCAGCCACACCATAGGGTGGCGCGGGTCCACCATGGCCGCGCCACCAAGTGGTGTGGGCCCCTTCGGCCTCCACCGACCTTGCCCTTTCACCTATAAGAAGCCCCCGATGCGAAAACCCTAAAGAGTCAACCAGAAATCCACGAAAAGTTCCACAGCGCCGCCGCCACCGAAGGGGAGATTCGGGGGGAAAGAAAGTCTCTGTTCCAACACCCTGCCGGGACGGGGAAGTGCCCCCGGAGCCATCTCCATCGATCTCCACCACCATCTCCATCACCATTGCTGATTCCCATGATGAGGAGGGACTAGTTCTCTCTCGAGGCTAAGGGTTCTACATGTAGCTATGTGTTTATCTCTCTCTCTATGCATGATCATATTGTGATCATGAGCTTTGTAATCAAGTAGATCTACCTTGCTACTCAAGTGCTTTAATAGATCTCTGCTCTCCCCATGTGTGTGAAAGTGACAGCGTGCACACCATGGTGGCACTTAGGCTAGAGATTACAAATACTTGTTACGAGTTATATTTGGAGTTGGATGTCTTTATGAAATTGTGGTGTCTGTTGGAACCATCTAGTACTCAGGGTGACAGTGTGGGGTTTTCTAGATGGGAAAGACTTACTTTGAGGTGTGCTGTTATAGCCCTACCATCGAATAGAGTGTTCAACCGGAGAGTAGTTAAGAGTAGTATCATAAAGAGAAGATATTTATATGAGAGAGTGTTCACTAGTGAAAGTATGATCCCTAGGCCTTGTTTGTAAGCATTGATACACCGTTTGCAACTAGATCTGTTACGTGTTTGCTTGCTCCCATCTTTATTTCAGTTTGCCTTTAGTCCTTTCCACGCCATCAAGCTCTTTTCTATCACCGTTACCACTTATAATTATCTATACCACTTGTATTTCACTATCTCTTCGCCGAACTAGTGCACCTATACACCTGACAAGTGTATTGGGTGTGTTGGGGACACAAGAGACTTCTTGAATCTTGATTGCAGGGTTGCTTGAGAGGGGATACCTTTGACCACTTCCTCCCTGAGTTCGATAAACCTTGGGTGATCCACTTAAGGGAAAACTTGCTGCTGTTCTACAAACCTTTGCACTTGGAGGCCCAACAACTGTCTACGAGAATAGAAGTGCGTAGACATCAGCTAGCATGAGCAATGTCTTCTCACGCCCAAAGTGACCCATCAAACCACTAAGAAGAAACGCAACGATGATTCTGGAATACATAGTTTGTTAGCTCTAAACAAATACCCATCATGTATATGATACTTATCCCATGCGTTTCTAAGAGCACACAAACGATATGGTTCAACAAAATCATGGTCAGTTGCATAAAGTGCAGAAATACTTTCTAATCTAGGAATTTTAACATCAAGATTGGTTAATAGCATGTTCTTCCTAGACAAAGCATCAGCAACTACATTCTACATTCCCTTCTTATACTTAATGATGTAAGGAAAAGATTCAATAAACTAAACCCATTTAGCTAATCTTCTATGCAAGTTTGATTGAGCTTTCAAATACCTCAATGCTTCATGATCAAAATGTATGATAAATTCTTTTGGCCACAAATAATGTTGCCAAACTTCAAGAACTCTAACAAGTGCATACAATTATTTATCCTAAATAGGATAGTTCAGTATAGCACCAGCAAGTTTCTCATAAAAATATGCTATATGGCAACCCTCTCGCTTCAAAACGCCACAAATACCTATACAACTAGCATCACATTCAACTTCAAATTACTTTGAAAAATCAGGTAATGCAAGAAATGGTGCAGAAGTAAGCAAACGTTTCAATGTATCAAATGCAATATCTTGGGCTACGCCCCATACAAATGGCACACCTTTTTTAGTCAAGTCATTCAATGGTGCAACAATAGTGCTAAAATCATTCACAAAGCGCCTATAGAAACCAGCTAAGCCATGGAAACTACACACTAGCTCACATTCATGGGAGTAGGCCAATTCTGGATTGATTCAATTTTAGATTGATCTACTTCTACCCCATGCTTAAATACAACAAATCCCAGAAATATGACCTTACCTTTTGCAAATGTGCACATCTCAAGATTAGCATAGAGTTTATTATCACGCAACACTTGCAAAACTTGTCAGATATGACTAAAATGGTCAGTTTCGTTGTGGCTATAGATAAGTATATCATCAAAATAAACAACCACAAAACAACCAATAAATTCTCTCAAAACATGATTCATTAATCGCATGAATGTACTAGGTGCAGTAGTAAGACCAAACGACATAACTAACCACTCATACAAACCAAATTTTCTTTTGAAAGCAGTTTTCCATTCATCCCCTTCTTTCATCCTAATTTGATGATAACCACTATGAAAATCAATTTTAGAGAAAATAAAAGCACCACTCAATTCATCTAGCATATCCTCTAAGCATGGAATAGGATGACGATATCAAATAATGATGTTATTAATAGCTCTACAATCTACACACATGCGCCATGTACCATCTTTCTTAGGCACTAAAATTACAGGAACAACACAAGTGCCAAGAGAAACACGAATGTACCCTTTATCCAGCAATGCCTGTACTTGTTTCTATATCTCCTTTGTTTCTTCGGGGTTGGTCCTATAGGGTGCACGGATTGGTAATGTGGCGCCAGGGATCAAGTCGATTTGATGCTCAATGCCACGTAATGACGGCAATCCTGCGGGTACATCTTCTGGAAAGACATCGCCAAAATCTTGTAAAATAGTAGATACACCAAGATAAATAGGGATCATGTCGTTAGAAACCAATACCTCGCCCTTATACATGAGCACAAGTGGCATGGTTGTAGGATCCTCACGAAACTCTCCCATATTTTCCTTGGTGGTTAATATCACTAGACTAGGCACTCTCCCACTTTTCGTTATATCACTCTTTTTGGGCTCTATTACATCATGTACAGCTGCAACACTATCACGTCTATCTATAGATTCATCCTTCAAGTTCACTTCAATCTTTTGACGAGACTCATTCACAACCTATTGTGGTGTCATTGGCTGCTAATTAATCTTCTTGTCCTTGAACTCCAAGTGATATGTATTGGCACGGCCATTGTGTTGCACATGGCGATCATAAAGCCAAGGCTGGCCCAATAATAGATGGCAAACAGTCATAGGAACCATATCAAAATCAATAGAATCCTTGTATGGCCAAATTTCAAAATTCACATGTACCATATGGTTTACCTTCATCTCACCATTGTCACTCAACCATTGTATGTAGTATGGCTTGGTATGAGGTAAATACGTCAGATTCAGCTTGGCACATAACTCCTTACTTGCAAGATTTCTATAGATACCTCCATCAATGATTACCTTGCAAGCTTTATTAGGTCCAAGGAGTGCTTTGGTTTGGAACAAGTTGCGGCGCTGAGAGTCAACAATAGGATGCACACTAAGTATACATGGAGAGACCACTATCGTATGTACTTGCTCAAGGAAGGCTTCCATACCATCCTTGTTGTCATAACCATCATCGCCATGAGAATCAACATCATCTCCACTCTCATACTCTCATTGTTCATTGACAAGCATCACCTTGCGGTTTGGACAATGATACGAGGTTGCCCGATTTTCTCAGTGAGTGACGTAGGTGATGGCGATGATGATGGAGATAACTTGTGAGACGCTGACAAACTATCTCTCGGCTGCTCCCCTGTTGCCAATGCAACAGATTTGGCCCTATGGATATTCACAACACCACACACTTGCGCACGTGATCCCGGATCATGAACTGTTTGCAATCTACCAATTCCTAGTGGAACGACAGATAACAGTTAATTAGAGCCAATTTGATATTTTCTAGTGAAACACAATGACAATATCGGAGGATTCAAGATGAATGCTTGCAGCAATCCAATCAAGGGTTTAATCTAAAGACTAGTGAGGGGGTGGCGGCTGCCTATATGGGAGGACAGCCGCGCATAGCTAAACTCGACCTAGGTGGGTCTGCGTTGGATACAACCGGGCCCAAAGGGCTCGGCCAAGACAGGCACACGTGGCACGCACGAGTGGGAACCTAGCTAGGTGCAGCCCGAACTCTCTTGGTCCTCCTCCTGGCGCATGCCTCCCTCTCCTTCCCAGGCGCTAAAGTCCTACCACGGCTGGGAATCAGCCAAAATACTGCCGCGGCAGAGAATCTTCTGTTGCAGCCATGATGCTTCTTCTTCAGCTCCTTGGCCTTCCTCATACCTGATCAAACATAGATGCAAAGATTTAGGTAGCATTAAATTGTCATCAAACAATATTCTAGAACCAACTAAGAAGGAATTCACCTGTTGCTTTAACAACTTGGCTCTAGCCCTTGTAATAGGTCATATTCTGATTTCATTAATGTCTTGAATCTTTGCATCATTATCTTTAGTGAATAATGGAAGAATGGTAGAGATGTCCTCATCATCCCCCCTTCAAAAGGCGTCGACCTCGATGCGTCAAGATCTTCCTCTTCATATGGTGTCAAATTAGATACATTGAACAAATTACTGACACCAAACTCCTCAATAGGAAAATCTATCTTGTAGGCATTGTCAGTTATCTTGGCAAGAACCTTGTAAGGACCAGAACCCCGAGGAAGTAGCTTTAACTTATGCTTCTCTGGAGATCTGTCCTTGCAAAAATGAACCCATACCATGTCGCCTCGCTGAAATAGAACCTCCTTTCTCTTCTTATTGACACGGTTAGCATTGTCCTTGCCCTTTTTCTCAATAGCTTCTTTTGTCTTCATGTGTATCTTCTTCACAAAATCTGTCCACTTGGTTGCCTCCATGTTCTCTCTTTCTTGAATAGGAAGAGGCAAAAAATCAAGTGGTGTGATGGGTTTGAAACCATAAACCACCTTGAAAGGACACAACTGCGTGGTATAGTGTACATCCCTATTATATGCGAACTCGACATGTGGCAAGCAATCCTCCCAAAGACGTAGATTCTTCTTGATCATAGATCGCAACAACTGTGATAATGTGCGATTTACCACCTCTGTTTGTCATTAGTTTGAGGATGATAAGTAGTGTTGAATAACAACTTGGTCCCCAGTTTACCCCAAAGGGTCTTCCAGAAATAGCTCATGAACTTCACATCACGATCAGAAACAATGGTCCTTGGTACTCCATGTAATCGCACAATCTCCCTGAAAAATAGATTAGCAACATGTGACACATCGTCGCTCTTGTGGCAGGTAATAAAATGTGCCATCTTAGAAAAACGATCTACTACCACAAATATAGAATCATGTCATCTCCTAGTTCTAGGCAGTTCTAATACAAAATCCATGCTAATATCTTCCCATGGAGTAGTAGGTGCAGGTAGAGGAGTATACAAACCATGAGGTTTCTACTTCGACTTGGATGTATTACAAGTAATGCAACGCTTGACAAATATGTCCACATCACACCTCATCTTAGGCCAATAAAAATGATCAGCGAGCATGAGGAGTGTTTTCTCACGCCCAAAGTGGCCCATCAATCCACCAGCATGTGATTCCTGTAATAAGAGCAAACACACAGATGACTCGGGAACACACAATTTGTTAGCTCGAAATAAGTACCCATCATGAATATGATATTTTTCCCAAGCTTTCCCATTAACACACAACTTATATGGAGCAGAAAAATCATGACCAGTATCATATAAATCACACAAACTCTCCAAACTAGTAACTCTCAAATCCAATTGCGTTAGCAACATACTTTTCATGGAGAGAGCATCAGCTACAATATTGTATTTTCCCTTCTTATGTTTAATGATATATGCAAAAGACTCAATAAATTCAACCCACTTTGCTAGGTGACTATGCAAGTTAGACTATGCTTTCAAATATTTCAAAGCTTCATGATCAGAATGTATAATAAACTCTTTTGCCCACAAATAATGTTGCCAAACCTCAAGCACATGCACAAGAGCATATAATTCGTTATCATAAACAGGATAGTTCAAACGAGCACCACTAAGCTTCTCTGAAAAATAAGCTATAGGCCGTCCGTCTTGCATCAGCAAACCACCAATACCTATGCCACTAGCATCACACTCAATCTCAAATTGCTTATTAAAATCAGGTAGTGCAAGCAAAGGTGCAGAAGTAAGCAATCTCTTCAACTCATCGAAAGAATTATCTTGGGATGGTCCCCAAAAAAATTCAACACCTTTCTTAGTTAGTTCATTCAAAGGTGCAACAATGGTACTAAAATCCTTCACAAATCTTCTATAGGAACCAGCAAGTCCATGAAAACTGCTCACTGGACTAACATTCATAGGAGTAGGCCAATTTTGTATTGCTACAATTTTATAATTATCCACCTCAACTCCATTCTTAGAAACAACATATCCTAGAAAGATGACCTTGTCTTTGCAGAAAGGCACTTCTCAAGATTACCATATAATTTAGCATCACATAGCACATGCAAAACTTGTTGAATATGATCAATATTTTCAGATTTAGTGCGGTTGTAGATTAACATGTCATCAAAATACACAACCACAAATTTTCCTATAAAATCTCTCAAAACATGGTTCATTAATATCATGAAAGTACTAAGTGCATTAATGAGACCAAAAGACATGACTAACCACTCATATAAACCAAATTTTGTTTTAAAGGCAGTTTTCCACTCATCCCCTTTCTTCATCCTAATTTGATGATAACCACTACACAAATCAATTTTGGAGAAAACAACAACACCACTAAATTCATCTAACATATCCTCTAAACGGAGAATAGGATGATGATATCGAATAGTGATGTTATTAATAGCTCGACAATCTACACACATGCACCATGTACCATCTTTCTTAGGTACTAAAATTACAGGAACAACACAAGGACTAAGGCTCACGAGAATATACCCTTTATCAAGAAGTGCTTGTACTTGTTTCTGAATCTCTTTCGTTTCTTCGGGGTTTGTACGGTATGGTGCTCGATTAGGCAACGATGCTCCTGGAATCAAATCAATTTGATAATCAATACCGCGCAATTGTGGCAAACCATCGGGTACCTTAGCCGGAAAGACATCACTGAATTCCTGCAAACCAGTAGAAATAGCAATAGAGAGAGGGATCATGTCGTTAGAAACCAAATTTCACCCTTGTAAACCAGCACCAGCGGTACAGTAGAGGGATCATCCCCAAATTCTCTCAAATATTCCTTTGTTGCCATCAACATCAATGAATCAACTCCACCATCAGAAGAGGCATACAGAACTGGCGCGGCAGGCAAGCTGTCCACTGAGTGTGCCGCGGCAGAAATCTGCATGGTGATGTGCCGCCGTAGAAAACTGGCCTCTTCCTATGCCGCGACAGAGACCTGGGCAGGCGGGGAAGCACTGTTGTGTCGTGGCAGAGAAACTACAGAAATCTCTGCCGCGGCAGAGAATCGAGCTGGGCACTCTGCCGTGTCAACAAAGTAGTTGGAGAGCTGTGTTGTGGCAGCAAAACATGCTATGAAGCGGGTCGTGGCAGATGAAGTGTGATCATGCACTATCAATGCAGGGTCTTGTCATTGTGTCCTCACATGCTCATGCTCAAGATTGACTTCAGTCTTTTGACAGGACTCATTAACAATTGCCTATCGAGACATAGGTCTCGGTATCACATCCTTGCCTTGCCAATTAAACTGATATGTATGGGCCTTCCCATTGTGACGAACATCACGATCATATTTCCATGGACGGCCAAACAAAAGATGGCAAACTCTCATAGGGACCACATCACATTCGACAACATCTTTATAGGCCCCAATCTAAAACTCCGCACATACCATATGGCTAACGTTCATCTCACCAGCATCACTCAACCAATGAATAAAATATGGGCTGGGGTGTGGATAGTATTTCAATTTCAGCTTGGTACTAAGCTCTTTACTAGCCAAATTTCTGCAACTCCCTCCATCAATAATTACTCTGCATGCTCTACCTTCACTCACATCCACCCGTATTTGAAATAAATTGCATCTTTGATCAGCTGAACTTGGGCTAACTTGCAAGACCCTAGGGGAACACACAAACACAGGATTTGGAGTAGCATCACAGTAGTAAACACCCTCAAGAACCTCATCATGCTCCTCTTCAAACGGATCAGGATTATCCCTAGTCTCGTACCCACCAGACGAATCAACTATCGTAGTCTTCTTATTGGGGCAATCACGCTTGAAGTGTCCCTTGCCGCCACATGTGTGACAACTCATATTTCTGTTCCTGGCTGTAGAATTAGCGGAAACCGAACCACTCACAGCAGGTGTAGGCTTGTTGTTGGATGTAGCAGGTTTCACCGAAGTACTCACACGGTCACCAATAGAACTAGCCTCACGAATACCACCAGAATTCTGACCAATAGAGGGGGAACATGATGGAAAATATCCCCGCGCTGATGGAGAACGTGCTGCAAATCTGGCCTCCTCGGCCACAGTAGCTTCAGCCTCTCTAGACTTATGCAAGTGCTCAGACATATCTGCATAAGGGTGGTGCCGAACAATGCGCCCAATCTGGAAAGATAATCCAGCAAGGAAACACTGATCGTTTGGTCTTCTAGCTCGCGAAGTTTAGCACACTACATAATCATCTCCATCTCATAGAAGTATTCATCCACTGTCTTCAGCCCTTGCTTCAAGTTTGTCAGCTTATCATATAGTGAACTAATATAATTTGTCAGCTTATCATCCACTTTCTTCAGCCCTTACAAAACGATGTCGCATCTCCTCCTTCATAGCACACCATGTAACAATGGCAGGGGCACTGTCCTCCGCATGCGAAGTACAAATATGATCCCACCATATCAATGCGAGTCCTTCAAACTTAGAAGATGCTAACTTCACTTTCTTATCCTCAATGTACTCATGTAAACGCCATAATTTTTCCACTTTCAATTCCCAGTTGATATACTCTTCAATGTCTATGCCATGAAACTATGGGATAGAAAATTTAGGCCTAGTTCGGCCCTCATCAGGGCGTTGAGCAACCCCTACAGCCGGAGCCAATGGAACACGCTGAGCCGTAGGAGGGGGATACCCATGGCCACGGTACCCACGAGCATAGGTGCTACGGCCGAGCGCAAAAGGATTTGTGCTCTCACTATTATCACCAATACTATCATCATCAAACTGGTGTTCATTGCGTTATACTTCAGCACACTGTAACAAAACTCGGATCGCCTCCAACGACTGATTCAATGTATCAACTGAATTCCGAAGAGTTGTTATTCGGGTTTGAATGGCATTGACTGTGGTATATGTCCCTTGTAGCTTGGTTTGGACAGCCTGAACTTCTCCATCAAGGGCGTTGACTGTCAGCTGAATAGTACCCTACAAGTGGTCACGTAACCCCTCGAAATCACTCCACAAAGCTGGCATGTTAGCGTCCTTTTTCTGCATCACATCAAACTCATCACTAACAGACATGATTAGTATGTTAGTGCACAAAACAAAAACTATGCATGGTGGATCTCTCAAAATCACTAAGCAACTCAAAGAAAGGAAATCTTACTGCTCCAAAGTGAATTAGACGTGCTTACCAATAGATGATCTAAACACACGTGAACGGACATGATGATGCGAATACTGAGGAGAAGACTATTACACGATAACCAGGGTATATGGTGGATCTCTAGGTGAGGATACCTACCCGCCAATGTACCAAGTCCTAGTGTTAGACGTATGACACAAGACCCACGGAAAACACACTCAGTGGAGATAAATGGGGCAAAGCAACTATAAACAAGAGCACCGAAAGATGTATGTCAGAGTAAAGCTCGTGTTGCAATGCACAAGGAGAGACGCTAGCAAAAATCTCAGTGGGTACAGGCACAAGATTGGTCAACCAAAAGAAACACTACCAATATGTGTAATAAACAGCAAACTCAAGCCTGATAGTAATCTTTTTCTCTCTCTATTTTTTTGAAATCCCTTTTCTATATATGTATCTTTCCTATTTATTTTTGATATTTTTCTCTCTATATATATATTTTTTTGACTATTTTCTTGCAGGCCACAATAACCAAAGAAAAACTAAGCATGGCAGAACACAAACAGAGCACCAACAACGTAGTGAGCAGCTTGTAGAGCAAAGAAAAAGCTAGTCTCATAGGGTAGTGATAGACACAAACAAAGGCTTACTATGGTTCACAACGGTATGTTTTGTGGACGCAAAAAGAAAAAGACACAAGACCAAAAATATGCCCCGGCAGAAACTAGCGGCAGAGCTATGCCGCGACAGGATTTCGGCCCGAAAACGTGTCGCGGCACGGGCACGGCAGAGAAAAAAAGGAAGCATTTTGCTGCCGCGGTAGCGGTGGCAAAGAGCGGCTGGCGCGGGCAGGCAGCGGGCACGACAATCTTTGGCACGCGCGCCAGATCTTTTGAGGCGTGGGGGTCGTGCAACACGCGGATTACGACCAGAACAGCTCGGATCATAGCCAACTCGATGATTTGTATCCAAAACCGATCTACAACTCTGACAAGATGGACACTTAGAACAGAACTCGGATTGGAAACATAAACAACTACTACTAAAAAGGAGAAAAAACAACACAAACAAAGAAACCGACCAGCATAAGAACTAGAATACCGAGGCGATCTAGATCTCAGGCAGAACTACGACTCTTTTTGTGAGTTTTTTTCTGGTATAGCAATAAAAAACAAATCTAGACTATGGATGGATTATGAATTGATCACCGAGTAAACGCTGGAAATCTGATACAAAGATGATACGGGGTTGCCCAACCTTCTCAGTGAGCGATGTAGGTGATGGCAATGATGATGGAGATAACTTGTGAGACGCTGACGAACTATCTCTCAGCTGCTCACATGTTCCCAATGCAACAGATCTTCGACCCTATGGATATTTGCAACATCACACACTTGCGCACGTGATCCCGGATCACGAACGGTTTGCAATCTACCAATTCCTAGTGGAACGATAGATAACACTTAATTAGAGCCAATTTGATAGTCTAGCGAAACACAATCACAATATCGGAGGATTCAAGATGAATGATTGCAGCAATCCAATCTAGGGTTTAATCTAAAAAAAGTCTAAAGACTAATGAGGGGGTGGCGGCTACCTATATGGGAGGACAGCCGCGCATAGCTAAACTCGACCTAGGTGGGTCTGACTTGGATACAACCGACCCCAAAGGGCTCGGCCAAGACAGGCACACAGGCCACACGTGAGTGGGCACCTGGCTAGGTGGAGCCCGAACTCTCCTGGTACTCCTCCTGGCGCACGGCTCCCTCTCCTCCCATGGCGACAACGTCCTACCGCGGCAGGGAATCAGCCAAAATCTTGCCGCGACAGAGAATCTTCTGTTGCAGCCTTGATGCTTCTTCTTCAGCTCCTTGGCCTTCCTCATACCTGATCAAACATAGATGCAAAGATTTAGGTAGCATAAAATTCTCATCAAACAATATTCCAGAACCAACTAAGAAGGAATTCACATGTTGCTTCAACAATTTGGCTATAGCCCTTGTAATAGGTCCAATTCTGATTTCATTAATGTCTTGAATCTTTGCATCATTATCTTCAGTGAATAATGGAAGAATGGTAGAGATGTCCTCATCAAACAATCTCTCTTGTAGTGTCCTCTACCTCCACAAGTATGACACTCCACATCGCCAGTACACGCGGTAGACATATTGGAACCTGAGCTAGCAGCATGAGCAGCGGGCTTCCTAGCATTGGAACCAAAAGAAGACGTGGGAGCAGGCTTGGCCGATGGTGAAGGGTGGCTAATAGCCACTGCAGGTGGCCCCGTAGGTGGTGGCGGTGTAGACCTGGCCGCAAAACGACTGGTAGATGAAAACCTCGCATGTGACTTAGCTTCTTCTGCCAACTATGATTCAGCCTCTCTAGCATGGTGCAAAAGTTCATTCATAGTCTCATACTTGTGATGACGAACAATTCTCTTGATTGGTAGCTTCAAATTGTTGAGAAATCACTGCATAGTCATCTCAAGGGATTCACAAACTCTAGCACGTTGCATAAGAATCTCCATCTCCATGTAGTACTCATAAACTAACATGGTGTCCTACCTCAATTGTGTCAACTTGTCAAAAACTGATCGCAAGTAGTTGGTGGGTACAAAGCGATCCTTCATAATGCGCTTCATCTCGCGCCAATCCATCACATGAATTTCATTGTACTACCTTCTATTATGCACAATAGCATCCCACCAGCGCAAAGCATATCCATCAAATTCTGACACTGCAAGCTTGACCTTCTTATCTTCTGAATATTCAAACAATCACCAGAGCTTCTCAATCTTCAACTCCCATGTGAGGTAATCTTCAGGATCAAGTGAGCCATCAAACTTGGGAATCGAAAATTTTGGCTTGCCCAAACCATCATCAGCAACTTGGTTTGGAACACGTTGAGCGTGTCAGAGAGGAGCAAAACTGCGAGCATAAGAAGGTGCAGCAGCAGGTGCAGGCGCAGGAGGATTGGCACATCCCCTGCCATGATGTGGTGCAGCTCCAGCCGCACTACCTTCATCCTCGTGATCAAACATGTGGGTGTTCCTACCGTTGCTGAATTGCTACTGTTAAGGCATCAATGAAACACTGCAAAGTTCCGACATTGGTATTGAGTGTGGTCACTTGTGTTTGAATGTTAGTCACTGCACTCATTCTGGTCGACGGCCACTTGCACTTCCTGGATGTTCTTGTCAACGGCATCTGTTGCGTGAGTAAACACACGCGTCAAGTGAGATTTCAACGCCTCATATTCGCGCCAGGTAACAAGTTCCTCATCCTTCTTTTTCTGCGACACAACATCATCATCACTAAAAGACATGATTAGTAGGTTAGTGCAAAAATCAAAATCTATTTGGTGGCACACTCACAACTCACTTACAACTGACAAGAAAGCGGATCTTACTGTTCCAAAGTGAATAGAGATGCTTCTACCAAAACGAAATCAAAGACTCATGCATTGATGTGATGAAGGTATAGAGAACAATCACAGAGCACACAGGTTATTTATGGTGGATCTGTATGTATGATATCTTAACTACACCGCAAACAAGTCCTAGTGATGATCGTATAAAAACCCAAGAAACACACACGATGGAGATAAACGTGGCTAACCAACTTATGAAAAGGAATATTGCAATGCACAAGAGAGATGCTAGTAAAAGCTCAAAGAAAATAGGCAAAAGATTGCTCAATCTAGAAGTGCTATAATCAACTAGGCCTCCAATAATGCACACTTTGATATATCTTTTTGTCACGCTTGTAGCTCTTTTCTCTCTTTTTTTATACTGATTTTCTTTTCTTTTCACTTTTTTTGATTTTTCAACTATATGACTCAATGCAACATGAGTATTGCAACTTAAAACAAAACTAGGCCAGATAGTCCTGATAAATTGCGTCGGAGACTCCGGTTGGGCCAGATAATCTGGGGTGTATCGGCCGGATATTAGGGTTTTGTCTGTCGAAAATTTCTGCACTTCGAAACCCTAGTGAGCAGCCTGTCAGAGCAAAGCAACTAGTCTTGTGGGTACGTTCCTAGACACGGATGCTGTAGATAGGCTGTTTCTATAGTATGCAAACAAAAGTACGCTATGTGGACTCAGACAAACGATGAAACTTGCGGAAACGGTGATGGTGGCCACGGTGGAAAACAAGATCGAACCATAAACCTAGGCACGAATGAAAACTAGATTCCTACGAGAAAAACCTACAAATCGGATCTACAAGAAGATATAATCAGCAACTAAAACACGAAAACAATGCAGTCTAGTCTATGGCAAATATTTTTGTAAGGCTTTTCTGTATATAGGACGAAAAACACGAACTAATCTATGGATGGATTATGGATGCTCACCGGGTAAACGAGGAAATCTGATACCAAGATGATATGGGGTGGCCCGATCTTCTCACCAAGCTCTTGTCGATGATGTTAATGGTGGATTAATAACTAGCCTCTAGTTATGAACTCTCCCGATCGAACCCTGATGCCAATGCAGCAGCTCTTGAACCCTGTGGCATATTCACAACACCATGCTCTTGCGCACGCAACCGTTGACCATGAATGGTAGTTTGCAATCTACTAATTCCCAATGGAACAACAGATTACACTCAATTGTAGTAGTATAATTCGATCACAGGGTAATTCCAGAGGTTCTTTGAAAGAAACAACTCGAAAATAGTTTAAACATGGTCTAAACCCAAACTAGGGGTCGTCCCAGGGCTTATAAGGGCGGCTGGGGCGGACATAAACTGAAACTAAATCCATACGACTAAAAGTGATACAAACTGACTCACACCAGATTCGGTCAGCGGGCGCACATTCTAGCTAGTATCGGCCGGACAGTCCAGTCGGGTCGGACACTTCGAGTGGAGTTTCTCGGATAGGCCGGAAACTTTAAAGTTTCTGGGCGGTCTTCGGGTAGTGTCCGATCTGGGGTACTGATTGTCCACACCAAATATTCTCTCAGGTCGGCCGAACAGTCCGGGTGGACTCGGCCAGACACTCCGGTCGTGGCAGATCCTTTGGCCTTCGTCTTGATGATCTTCTCTTGCGCCTTCCTCCCGTTCCTCCCTCGCGCATCCTTGCGCCCTGATCATGTTGGGCTCCTCTTGTATCCCTTCTCCTCCTCGCGCCATGCTTGTTTCTCCAACAAACCTGATCATACATAAATGCATAGACTTAGGTAGTATAAAGTTCTCATCAATTAAACTAATAGATTCGTTTAGGAGTAACATGTTGTTCAAGTAGCTTAGCACGAGATCTTGTAATGGGTCCAATTCTAATCTCACTGTACTGATCCTTCCTTGCAACATTTGAGCATCTTCAGTAGTCATTGGGGTAGGTGTAATTGTAGGGATGTCCTCATCATCCTTGACATCAAATAGGAAAGAGCGCTCGTCGACTTCCTCCGTGAGAATCGGGATATCTTCACATGGTCCCCCAAGGACATGCTTGGTGTTTCGAGGGAGCTCGCCGAGCAATCTTTACATGTCAGGCTAGATGCAAAGCTAGTCAAGCAATATCTACGCTGCTTCGCTGGGGAGAAGAGGAGAACAATTGGTGAAGAAATCACCTGACTACTTGTAGCCAGATTCATCATGGAGGTTTTCCACCCGGAATGGCTCGCAAACCCAGTGCTGAAAAAGAATAAGACTTGGCGCATGTGTGTCGACTACACCAGCCTCATCAAGGCATGCCACAAAGATCCGTTCACCCTTCCAAGGATGGATCAAGTGATCGACTCCACAACCGGCTGTGAACTGTTGTCGTTTCTGGATGTGTATTCCGACTACCACCAGATCCGACTGAACCCCGCTGATCAAATAAAGACAATATTCATCATCCCGTATGGGGCTTACTGCTATGCCACCATGCCATTTGGACTGAAAAATGTGGGGGCTACATACCAGCATTGCATGCAGAAATGTCTGCACTCACAGATCAGAAGAAACATACACGCCTACATCGATGATGTGGTGGTCAAGACAAAAGAGCGACATACACTCCTCGAAGACCTGAAGGAAACATTTTCCAACCTCCGTTGGTTCCAGATGAAGCTCAACCCGGAGAAGTGTGTGTTCGGTCCTCAGTTTTCTTGTGATATGGGGTGGCTCGATCTTCTCAGCAAGCACTTGTCGATGATGATGCTGGATCATAGATAACTAGCCTGTAGTTATGAACTCTCCCGCTCGAACCCTGATGCCAATGCAACAGCTCTCGAACCCTGTGGGATATTCACAACAACACGCTCTTGCACACGTAGCCATCCAACACGATCGGCGGTTTGCAATCTACTAATTCCCAATGGAACAACATATCACACTCAATTTCAATTGGTAAAATCGATCACAAGTAATTCTAGAGGTTTTGTGAAAGAAACAACTCCAAAATATTTTAACGTGGTCTAAACCCTAACTAGGGGTCGTCCCAGGGCTTATAAGGGCGGCTGGGGCAGCCAGAAACCGAAACTAAACACGTACAACTCAAATTGTTAAACCAACTTGTACCAGATTTTGGTTGATATCAGTCGGATAGTCCGGTGGGGTGGACACTCTGGGTGAATTTGCCCGGACAGTCTGGTCTAGTCGGAATCTTCAAAGTTTCCGGGTGGTGTCTAGGCAGTGTCCAATTTGGTGTACTGATTGTCCGTGCCAAAACTTCCCTCAGGTAGGCCGGACACTCTGGTCGATGCAGATCTTTTGGCCTCCATCTTGATGATCTTCTCTCGCACCTTCCTCCTACTCCTCCCCCGCGCATCCTTAGCAATCATCATGCTGGGCTCCTCTTATAGCCCTTCTCCTCCTCGCACCATGCTTGTTTCTCCAACGAACCTGATCATACATAAATGCATAGACTTAGGCAGTATAAAGTTCTCATCAATTAAAGTACCAGATTCGTTTAGGAGCAAATTCACCTGTTGTTCAAGTAGCTTAGCACGAGCTCTTGTAATGGGTCTAATTCTAATCTCATTGGACTGATCCTTCCTTGTAATAGTTGGAGCATATTCAGTAGGTGTAATTGTAGGGATGTCGTCATCATCTCCCCCCTTCAAAAGGCGTTGACCTCGACGCTCCAAGGTCTTCTCCATCATATGGTGATAAATCAGCAACATTGAAGCTGTTGCTAACTCCACCAAACTCCTCAATAGGTATATCAATCGAGTAGGCATTATCATTAATCTTGGCTAACACCTTGTAAGGATCAGCACCATGTGGCTTCAATTTTGACTTCCGAAGTTGTGGGAACCTATCCTTGCGTAGATGCACCCATACCATGTCACCATGCTTGAACACGACTTCCTTCCTTGCTAGGTTCCTTGCAGCAGCAATGTTCTTGCCTTTCTTCTCAATAGCCTCTCTAGTCTTCTCATGTATTTTATTCACATAATCAGCATGTTTTGATGCCTCCATATCAAATCTCTCATGTAATGGTAGAGGCAACATATCAAGTGGCGTCAATGGCTTGAAGCCATACACCACCTCAAAAGGACAAAGCTGAGTAGTTGAATGCACAGCCCTATTGTAAACAAACTCAACATGTCGCAAGCACTCTTCCCACTCTCGTAGATTCTTTTTAATCATGGTCCTTTGCAACTGTGACAATGTCTGATTCACCACCTCCATTTGACCATCTGTTTGGGGATGACATGTAGTACTAAACAACAGCTTTGTTCCTAGCTTCCCCATAAGGTCTTCCAAAAGTAGCTCATGAACTTCACATCACGGTCAGAAACAATCGTCTTGGGTACTCCATGTAATCTCACGATGTCCCTGAAAAACAGGTTAGCAACATGCGACGCATCGTCGCTTTTGTGGTAGGCAATAAAATGAACCATCTTAGAGAACCTATCCACTACCACAAACATAGAATCATGACCTCTCTGTGTTTTAGGTAGATCTAGCACAAAATCCATACTAATCTTTTCCCATGGTATAGTAGGTGCACAGAGAGGTGTATACAAACCATGAGACTACAACTTGGATTTCGACTTGTGGCATGTAATACAACGGATCACAAATCTGTAGACATCACGCCTCATCTTGGGCCAATAAAATGATCAGCGAGCATGAGCAATGTCTTCTCACGCCCAAAGTGACCTATCAAACCACCAGCATGTGATTCCTGCACTAAGAACAAACGCAATGATGATTCTGGAATGCATAGTTTCTTAGCTCTAAACAAATATCCATCATGTATATGATACTTATCCCATGCGTTTTTAAGAGCACACAAACGATATGGTTCAGCAAAATCATGGTCAGTTGTATAAAGTGCACAAATACTCTCTAATCTAGGAATTTTAACATCAAGATTGGTTAATAGCATGTTCTTCCTAGACAAAGCATCAGTAACTACATTTTATTTTTCCTTCTTATACTTAATGATGTACGGAAAAGATTCAATAAACTCAACCCATTTAGCTAATCTTCTATGCAAGTTTGATTGAGCTTTCAAATACTTCAATGCTTTATGATCAGAATGTATGATAAATTATTTTGGCCACAAATAATGTTGCCAAACTTCAAGTACTCTAACAAGGGCATACAATTCTTTATCATAAATAGGATAGTTCAACCGAGCATCAGTAAATTTCTCAGAAAAATATGCTATAGGCGACCCTCTTGCATCAAAACGCCACCAATACCTATACAAATAGCATCACATTGAACTTCAAATTGGTTCGAAAAATTAGGTTACGCAAGAAATGGTGCAGAAGTAAGCAAATGTTTCAATGTATTAAAAGCAATATCTTGGGCTGCGCCCCACACAAATGGCACACCTTTCTTAGTCAAATCATTCAATGGTGCAGCAATAGTGCTAAAATCCTTCTCAAAGCGCCTATAGAAACCAGCTAATCCATGGAGACTACGCACTTGACTAACATTCATGGGAATATGCCAATTCTGAATTGATTGAATTTTATATTGGTCTACCTCTACCCCATGCTTAGATATAGCAAATCCCATAAATATGACCTTATCTTTTGCAAATGTGCACTTCTCAAGATTAGCATACAATTTATTATCACGCAACACTTGCAAAACTTGTTGGATATGATGACAATGTTCAGTTTCGTTGTGGCTATAGATAAGTATATTGTCAAAATAAACAACCGCAATATGACCAATAAATTCTCTCAAAACATGATTCATGAATCTCATGAAAGTACTAGGTGCATTAGTAAAACCAAACGGCATAACTAACCACTCATACAAAGAAAATTTTGTTTTGAAAGCAGTTTTCCATTCATCCCCTTCTTTCATCCTAATTTTATGATAACTTCTACAAAAATCAATTTTAGAGAAAATAGCAGCACCACTCAATTCATCTAGCATATCCTCTAAGAGTGGAATAGGATGACGATAGCGAATAGTGATGTTATTAATAGCTCTACAATCTACGCACATGCGCCATGTACCATCATTCTTAGGCACTAAAAATAACAGGAACGACACAAGGGCTAAGAGAAACACGAATGTACCCTTTATCCAACAACACATGTACTTGTTTATGTATCTCCTTTGTTTCTTCGGGGTTGGTCCTATAGGGTGCATGGTTTGGTAATGTGGCGCCAGGGATCAAGTCGATTTGATGCTCAATGCCATGCAATGGAGCAATCCTGCGGGTACATCTTCTGGAAACACATCACCAAAATCCTGCAAAACAGTAGATACACCAAGAGAAATAGGGGTCATGTCATTAGAAACCAATACCTTGCCCTTATACATGAGCACAAGTGGCATGGCTGTAGGATCCTCACGAAACTCTCTGGTATCTTCCTCGGTGGCTAATATCACTAGACCAGGCACTCTCTCACTTTTCGTTATATCACTCTTTTTGGGCTCTATTACATCATGTATAGCTGCAACACTCTCTCGCCTATCTATAGATGCCTCCTTCAAGTTCACTTCTATCTTCTGACGAGACTCATTGACAATATGTTGTGGTGTCATTGGTTGCAAATTAATCTTCTTGTCCTTGAACTTCAAGTAATATGTATTGGCACGGCCATTGTGTTGGACATGGCGATCTGATACACCCATTTTGCGTCACTATTCTATATCATAATTTACTGTTATTCATTGATATATTTCATATTAAGAGATGATACTTATGTTATTTCATCTATTTTTGCATGGTTGATGACTTTTGGAGGATGGACCACTGAAGTCAGGATTCTGATGGAAAAGGCATTATTTGGAGGCAAAATTCACGAAGATCAGAAAATTCCGGAAAATATATGGAAAATTCTATTTTTCCAGAAGACGAAGGAAGCCAGAAGGGGAAGTGGAGATGGGCCACAGGGGACCCACACCATCCCCTGGCGCGGGCCAGCCCTGGCCATGCCACCAGATGGTGTGGCCGCCCTGGCCCACCTCTGGCATCACCCTCTCACGCATATAATTCCCTTGAAACGCTAAGACATGAGGGAGCGACCACAGAAAGATTCCGCCGCCTCTACAGGGTGGAAACTACAGAGATAGAAAGAGCTCTCCGGCAGGCAGAATTCTGCCGGGGAAATTCCTTCCCGGAGAGGGGAGATCATCGCCATCAACACCGTCATCAAGCTAGACTTCATCGGGATCATCGTCATCTCCACCAGCACCATCACCACCACTCCATACCGCTGTAACAATTGGGTTGAATCTTGCATGGTTCTTAGGGGACACTTTCCCGGTATTGATTATTTGTTGTAGTTGATGCTATTGAGTGGAATCATTGATTTATTGTTCATGTTAAGATTGTTACTTATCATTATTTCATCTCTGATCTTGATCCATATGATGTCTCGTGAGTAGTTCGTTTAGTTCTTGAGGACATGGGAGAAGTCATGTTGTTAGTAGTGGAATTGTGTTGAGAAAGATTTAGTGGTTTGATAATTAAGTTGTGGTGTTATTCTTATAGTGGTGTCATTTGAACGTCGACTACATGATACTTCACCTTTATGGTACCAGCGGAATGCATTGTGTATTTGGCTACTAATCATGGGGTTGCTGGAGTGATAGAAACCTGAACCCCCGTTAGGAAACCTTTGCACAAGGGAGTGTAGGATCTCAAAGTTTAAGGCTATGGTTAGGGTTTTCTCTTAATTCCTTTCTTGTAGTTGTGGATGCTTGCAAGAGGTATAATCACAAGTATGTATTAGTCCTAGGAAGGTCAGTATATTAGCATAGGTTCACCCACACAACACTTATCCAACCAAAGAAGATTAATCAACTATATGAAGCGAAAGCACTTGACAATATTCCCATGTGTCCTTGAGAACATTTTGTCATCATAAGTAATACAACCAGCTTGTCCTTTGCTAAAGAAAGGATTGGGCCACTTTCTGCAATTATTATTATTTTCTTTTATTTACTGCCACTTTATTTATCTGCATTATCAAAAACCCTAAAATCCATTTGCTAAGTATTTATAGAGAATTCCTGATCCACACCACTTGTCAACACCTTCTGCTCCTCGTTGGGTTTGACACTCTTACTTATCAAAAATACTACGATACACCCCCTATACTTGTGAGTCATCAAGACTATTTTATGGCGTTGTTGCTGGGGAGTAAAGGGCTATTGAAGAGTGGAACTGGTAAAGGAAACTTCTACTATAGGTACTGTTTATTTATGTTAGTTACTTTATTTCAATATGGATAATTCACTTAGTTTCTTATTTTCTAATACTACTACCACTGCTAAGGTATTAGATGAACCACCACCTGCTGAAAATGATACTTCAAAAATACCTACAAGAATTGTTGATCGTGTTATGGATAACTACTATTTTGGAGATGGAACTGTCAATCCCGGTGATGATTTGCTCTTTATACACGAATTATGTGGGTTGTTCAAGTGTGCAGGTATTACATCAGATCAACTTAAGAAGAATTTATTCTCATTATCATTGAAAGGAAGAGTTGAGGAATGGTATAAGCTACTGAAGAATGGCCAATATCTTGAATGGGAGGAAATAGTACCTCTCTTTTATTCAAAATTTTATCCTCCTAGTGAGATTCATAAAGATTGGAATCAAGTATATAACTTTTAGCCTCGTGATGGAGAGAGTACAGCTCAAGCTTGGGGAAGATTAAAGTTACTAATGCTCAAATGTCATATTCATGAGCTCCCTAACAATATTATTATCAATAACTTTTATGCAAGGCTTTCCCTTCATGATAAGGATCTATTGGATGCTTCTTGTGCTAGATCATTTACACGTATGGAAGACGAAGCTAAATGGGATCTTCTAGACCGTATTCAAGACAGTGCTGAAGTATGGGAGAATGATAAAGGAAGAAAGTCAGGTATAAATTATGATTATGAATGCATTAAATCTTTTATGGGAACTGATGACTTTCATAATATTAGTAATGCTTATGGTCTCGATTCTCAAAGTAATGCAAATTATTTTAAGGCTTTTGCCTCTTATATGGAAATTCCTAAAAAGAAATGGAACAAGTATCATGAGCCATATAAAGACATTGTTAATTGTGTTCCTGCTAGAAATACTGAAGTTTATACTACTAATCATATTTTACCTGAACCTTACATCGAGAAAATACCTTTCCTAGTTAAGGTAAAGGAACATTCTATGATAGTAAGTATGGTTAACAAAAGTACAAAGAAAGCTATAGAACATGATGGAAAAATAGATGTTGAACCTACTATAGCAAATATGAAAGACTTGTCACTAAAAATGTAGAATAAGGGCACATTATCCTTTGTATGGATACTTCTAATATTGTTTCACATCCTAGTAGTGCTAGGAAATCTAGTGTCCCTGTGTTTTCTATCAGAATAAGTGATCATTGCTACAATGGTTTGTGTGATAGTTATATCGTTAAATTAATTGTATGATACTAAAAGTTATTATGAGAGAGGAAAAATTGTTCTTATGCATCTCAATAATATTAAGCTTCCTCGCTATATGCTGAAAGTCTTTATGTTGCACGTGTTTTTTACTTCTTATGCTAGTAGCCTCTGGTTTCAATAATTTATTTTCTTACAAAATTTCCTTGCATAGGAAGTGGGTTAGAATTAAACTAGGAAGTGCGCACGTGCAACACACGACAACTATTTTGATCATCAATAGATTTTGTTGCACGATAACTACTATTGATGGTATATATATATATATTTAAAATTCATAAAGCACAAAATATTAATCAAAGAATGATATGTTTTTGTTATATTGTTCCATCAATGAGATCTAAAGGATAAATCATCTGAAATTTATGTCCACAAAAATACATGATATAACAAAGGTGACCAATCGGAAGATCAGATAGCAACAACAAATACAGAGTTTGTCAAACTAATCAATTAATACAGTGTTGGTAAATTGAGGAAAACATGAGAACTCAATTACTCACTACTTTTTAATAGACCATAAAAAATAATTAACTGGCAAGCCAAAGAAAATTTGTATATATTGCACTAATGTCAAGCTGCTAGCGTCGTCGTAGAGCAGCGGCTAGACGACCGTGATACGATTTTTTGTTATGTTTCAGTGAATGTCCATGTACCTGAATCACAAATTACAAGTTTGTCAAATTAATCTCTTTGAATTGAATCCAATCTCCATTAGTGCAAGAAGGCATAATTCCTTAGCCGAGAAATCAACAAGGTACAAGATTTAATGATTAAGTCACATACTTAGTATATTAAGAAACAATCAAATGCAATCGACAATATAAGCAAAAAACTGTGCCAATTTGCAATTAGGAATGCAACATGGGGCAGGTGGTGATGACTCTTAGAAAAAAGAATGTGCAAAACAGAGAACCATGTTATACCAAGTTGGCTATTTTTTGTGAACATTCTATCTAATAACCCAACCATCATCAGAAGTTCATGTCAATATTTTACCACGGGTAACAAAACTAAAATACATTAAGATGTCCCCAAAATTTTGCACATCATCTTGTTATGAAAAGGGCATAACTAACATGACTAAGTTGTCCCAAAATTTCAAGCAACCACAAAGTTACAAAATACGAACCAAATGTAGAAACAACTTCATCAAAGCATTAGCTTCACTGACTTTATTTAAAGGATCTCCCTTCTGTTTTGTTGCTTCTGAGAATTGTTCGCAAAGGGCTCTGCTAAATATAAATCACACATAAAATTAGCAGCAGTTTACAGTGGGCAGAACTAAATCTAAAATGTAGAAAATGGAGAGTTGACATCAACTAATTACCTAAACCTATTTATTCTAGAGATTGATCAAGTTGGTGAGCTTGTTAGTATCAGAGATGTAGTAGTAATCAAGGAGAGTAACCAAAAAAAGAGATACACAAGGTGGATTGTAATATATGCTTACCTTTCAATTAAGAGCGCACTTTTCTTCAACATCCTCTATATGCTTCATGGATAGATAGTTAGTTGAACATGAAGCAAACAATGATTTAATATGACTCAAAATTCTTGGCTTATACTCTGCTTCCTTAGGGATGACCCAACTACTTCTCCTATTTGACTCTAAACCTGCTATTTTGACACAGAGGAATTGATCACATGATGAATAAAGAGGACTAAGACTAAAAGAGAGAATGTTAGAAAAAGCAAATACTTGAGAGGTTATCCATTATATTGCACATAAAACAAATTGGGGTAAACGTAATTCCCGATTGTTATCTATCATTGTTATATGTTTAGCATAAGGAAAAATAACTTAAAATATTTCAATACATATGTAATCATCGAAAATGCATGTAGATTTTCATCTGACTTAGAAATTAGAAGTTTTTGAACTTCATCTCCATTGTACTAAAGCAAAGGCTGACATGAGGAAGTCCATATTCACTGATCACTTGAGTTTGGGTTGAAAAATCTCACAATTTCTTAAAACAAAATAAGCAAAGCAAAAGAAATTGTTCTAATGAATAGAGAGAGAGAGAGTAGAATCTATTCAAAAAGTAAGGGGCCATGGAAAATTAGTAGTGCATAATAACTTCTGTACTACAAGCATATGAAAGTCATCAGAGGTAAAGCTACCACATAATTCAAAAAACACAATGGCGCTTAATTGTGAGTTATACTATGTCTAAATTACTTATACCTACGTTCATTTTTTATTTTTTGCAACACCAAACTTTCCGTTGATGTTCTAGTATTAACTAATGAAGACCTTGAGAATGCAGACTAAACCAAATTTAGCACAAGGTGAGTACCTTTCATATTCTCCAGGTTAGTTGGAGCATGTAGTCTGACTACTGGTCATACAACATTATAGATTGAGTTCAGGTGAATCTCTGCAAGTTAACCAATACGGTCACTAAATAAGCAGGTGATTGGTGATGAATGTCTGAAGCCAACATGGCACTCACCCTGGGCACATGCGGTCACTAAATAAGCAGGTGATTGGTGATGAATGTATGAAGCCAACATGGCACTCACCCTGGGCACACAACGCCCCAGAGGATTATCTTAATTTTTGAGGGAAACTACGACAGGCAAGCGTATAAAAAGAACAAAATAGGAGGCCCCATTTCATGCCACATGGTTTGATGTTTCCCCTTCCTCCTAAGATCATCTCCTTGGGTATTACTTCACCATCATTGTGATTTGTCTACTCTAGCAAAGTGCTAGAAAAATTACTTTAGTGTATGCGTGATATGCTACGTGATCTACTGAGATGAATGTAACTAAAAATACTTGAGCACTTGGCCGGACATCTGCTGTCTATAGATGATGCTCTGAGAAAATTCCTATAACCATAGGAAACATCATATAATATGGTGCCAGATAAAATTCAGAATGCAATTCTACTCCGCAAAGAAGGATCATTGGTACTAGTAGACAGAAAGAAAATATTTGAATGACTAACTCATTGTATGTCGAGATCATCATTATAACGCACAAGGACAGCATGCATAAGGACAACTTTGATTTGCCCACCATGGGCACCACAACCAGCCTCGGGGTACCCAACTCCTCCCAGACGCCTAAGGTCGGCTTATCTACCTCCTCCTCAGAGAAGGTCGGGGCAGGGCAGGATCGGATGTCCTTGTCAGGGTCGCGACCATGGTCTGGTGGGCGCCCACCGGTGGAGAGGGCTCTCAGTGGCGACAGGGGATTAGGACACAATTCAGCTCCAGGCCACACGCATCGTGGTCGTCCTCCTTGCAATAGACGGAAGCCAAGCTAGAGGGATATCCGGGTGGCGGTGTATGGGGAGGCGGCGACGCTGGTCAGGGGCGTCGGCGGCGCTGGTAAAGCGGCGGTGCATTGAGAGGAGGAAGCGGTGGAAGTAGGAAGGTGGGGGTGCGGGTCAGGGGCGCCGAGTCGGGAGGCGGCGGCGTAGGGGTCGCGTGGAGCGAGATGGAACCATCGGGTTCTAGATCGTAGGGAGCGAGGCAGTTTCTTTTTTTCCTACGTAGACTCCGGGCGGAAAGCTAGGTGCGGGGTGTGGCAGAGTTTTAGTCCGTCAGATCTATTTGCTAAGTGCACCAAAGAGAATAATTAGGCTAACAGAAGCGTTAGATTGTGTTTAGAACGCCAGATCTACGGTTGTAACACGTCCGTGTATATTTGATAGGGTACATGTAGAGTAATTTGTGTTTGCTCCTTTATAAGTAGTACAGATATGTGTATATTTGCTTCTTGATGCCCTCTTTTACTTCAATTTATATTCTTATGTGAGCATCATTGAAATTTATCATGCCTATCTTAATGGCTATAAAAAATAGTTTCTTGGGAGGCAACCCATTATATTTTTGCTTTTAGTTTATTTTTTGTTTATTTGAGTCTTGGAAGTTATTGCTTCTGTAATAACCTCTCCTTATCCATTTTGTTTGGTTTTTGTGTCAAGATCAACCTCTAATGAGAACAAAATAACATTTGGGTTATTATTTAACTTTCGTTAGTTTTGCACTTTTTGATTTGAGCAACAGAAGATTTTCGAAAAAATTGATCTTTACTTGCTGGTCTGTTTTGACAGCTTTCTGCCCTTTCTGCATTTGCCTCTTAAATTGATTTCCTTTTTGAATTCCTTTTGGGATTTTAGAAAGAGTTATTTCAGTAGCTTATATTTTGATGGATTTCAGTTGAAATTGGACCCAAAGGTTTACTATTTTATATGCACTAATGTTGCTAATGAAGATTGTGTGAAGTTTGTATGAAAGAAATTTTCAAGTGTTAGGAGAGAATGGTGTAATAAGATGGTGAATCATCAAAAGACTCAAGCAATATGTTTTTGAAGATGAAGATATTGATGTTATTCAAGTGGTGACTCCAGAAAAATTTATTAAAGACCAAATTCAGAGACTAGCAGAGTCCGTTTTCGAATAGGTAATAGTTCTGGTAAGAAAAGGGCCATGAAAAATCTTTCAATTTATATTGTTGAAGTTTTTACCTAACATGGAAAGTAGTGAGTCGAAAGAGGGATGGAAACAGAGCCCAGGTGGCTCACAGCACCCAGTGGCGAGGGCCCACCTGGCCGTGCCACCAGGGGGTGTGGCCACCCCGGAGCCTATCTCCGACCCGTTTTCTCCCAGTACTTTCCTTTTATTGTTAAACTTTGTAATATATAATCCCACGGATCCCCTGAGGTTCGTATATTGTGTTCTCATCGTGTTTTCGTTTCGATATGTTTCTGTTAGGAACTATTCTCAATGTTTAGAAGCACAATGGTCTCCGCCAACGATAAGAGCAAGGAGCCTGCAGAATATGATCTCCAAAACCTTGAGCAGGACGAGGAGATTGATACGTTGCAAACGTATCTATAATTTTTGATGTTCCATGCTTGTTATATATCTACTTTCTTATGTTTTGTCCATACTTTGGACTATTAACAAGATGCCATAGTGCCAGTTGCCTGCTTTCTGCTGTTTTTGGTTCCAGCAAAGTCAGAAAATCAATATTCTTGGAATTGGACCGGACAATAGCCAAAGTCGATATTTTACCGGAAGACTCATGGAGCCAGAAGACGAGACGGAGAGGGGCCAGGGGCTGGCCACACCGCCTGGTGGCGCGGGCCAGGCCAAGCCGCGCCAGGGGCTGGTGTGGGCCCCTCTGGCACCCCCTCCGTCTCCCCTCTCACCTATAAGAGCCTCCCGATGCATAAACCCTAGATCGTCAATCAGAAATCCACGAAAAGTTCTGCAGCACTGCTGCCACCGAAGGAGTGATTTGGGGGACAGAAAGTCTTTGTTCCGGCACCCTGCCGGGATGGGGAAGTGCCCCCGGAGCCATCTCCACCAATCTCCACCACCATCTCCATCACCATTGCTGATTCCCATGATGAGGAGGGAGTAGTTCTCTCTCGAGGCTAAGGGTTCTACCGGTAGCTATTTGTTCATCTCTCTCTCTATGCATGATCTTATTGAGATCATGAGCTTGTAATATATAGATCTACCTTGCTACTCAAGTGTTTAATAGATCTCTGCTCTCCCCATGTGTGTGAAAGTGACAACATGCACACAATGGTGGCACTTAGGCTAGAGATTACAAATACTTGTTATGAGTTATATTTGGAGTTGGATGTCTTTATGAAATTGTGCTGTTTGTTTGAACTATCTAGTGCTCAAGGTGACAGTGTGGGGTTATCTAGAAGGGAAAGGCTTACTTTGAGGTGTGCTGTTATAGCCCTACCATCGATTAGAGTGTTCAACCGGAGAGTAGTTCAGCGTAGTATCATAAAGAAGAATATATTTATATGACAGTGTTCACTAGTGAAAGTATGATCCCTAGGCCTTGTTTCTAAGCACTGAAAAACCGTTTGCTATTAGATCTATTACATGTTTGCTTTCTTCTATTTTTATTTCAGTTTTACTTTAGTCTTTTCCATTCCATCAAGCTATCTTCTATCACCGTTACCACTTATAATTATCTATACCACTTGTATTTCACTATCTCTTCACCGAACTAGTGCACCTATACAACTGACAAGTGTATTGTGTGTGTTGGGGACACAAGAGACTTCTTGTATCTTGATTGCACGGTTGCTTGAGAGGGGTTACCTTTAACCATTTCCTCCCTGAGTTCGATAAAGCTTGGGTGATCCACTTAAGGGAAAACTTGCTGCTGTTCTCCAAACCTCTGCACTTGGAGGCCCAACAAATGTCTACAATAATAGAAGTGCGTAGACATCAAGCTATTTTCTGGCGCCGTTGCCGGGGAGGTAAGGTAAAAGGTACTTACATCCTCCAGTGTGAGTGCTCGAAGTTATTTCCTTTAGATTCTGCAATTTTGTCTTTTTGTTTCTTGTTTTTATTTTCACTAGTTAGGCTTAATGGAAAACAACAACAAAATTAGAGAGCTATATAGAATTTATCTTGAGTTAGGACATGAAGTGTTTGAAGACAAAATTAAAAAACCTATGGAACTTTATTTGCATGCTAATAACAATGTTGTTAGTATGAATTCTTTGGACACCATTATTGCTAATGATATGGAAAATTCTAAGCTTGGGGAAGCTTGTTTTTATGAAAATGATCTTTTTAGTTCCCCAGCTTTGGAACATAGCTATTCTATTGCTTATGATGATTACAATTATGAGTATGATATTTTCAGTCCACCTACTATTGAGGAGAAAATTAATTATGATTACAATATGCCTCCTATATTTGATGATTATGGTGATGAGAATAATAATGATAGCTATTTTGTTGAATTTGCTCCCACCACAATTAATAAGAATGACTATGCTTATGTGGAGATTAATAATTATTATATGCATGTGGCTCATGATAAGAATATTTTATGTGATAGTTATATTGTTAATTTTATTTGTGATGCTACTGAAAGTTATTATGAGAGAGCGAAACATGGTTTTATGCATCTCAATAATATTACGTTTCCCCTCTTTATGTTGAAAGTCTTGAAATTGCACTTGTTTTGCTTTACTATGCTTGTTGCTTTCTGTTTTCATGACTTGTTTCTTTACAAGATTCCTATGCATAGGAAGTGGGTTAGACTTAAATGTGTTTTGAATTTGCTTCTTGATGCTCTCTTTTACTTCAATTCATATTTCCTTTGTGAGCATCTTCTCAAACTATCATGCCTAACTTAAAGGCTTTAAAGAAAAGTACTTATTGGGAGATGAGTCTTGGAAGTTATTACCTCTGTAATAACCGCTCCTTATCCTTTTTTTATTTGCTTTTTGTGCCAAGAGTAACCTCTAATGAGAGAGAAGTAATGCTTGGGAAAGTTGTTGTCCCGAAACAGATTTATGTGCTTCACCATAAACATTTGTGTAAAATCTCTAAACGTCCTTTTGAGGCGTGAATTTTTGTGCTTCTGCCCCAGGTTGTTATCTAACTTTCCTTAGTTGAACACTTTTTAATTTCAGCAATAGAAAGTATTCGAAAAAATTCGTCTTTACCTATTGGTCTGTTTTGACAGATTTCTGCCATTTTCTGCATTTGCTTCTTGTTGGTTCCTTTTCGACTTCTTTTGGGGAATTGAGCTTTTTGAGCGAAGTGCTATAGTAGCTAGTGTTCTAATGGGAGTTTATTGGTGTTAGAACTGAACCTTAAGACTTATTATCTTGAGTGCACTAATTTTGCTAATAAAGATTGTGTGAAGTTTTGTATGAAGGACAAATTTCAGGTGTATGGAAGGAATGAGTAATGAGATGAAGGATGGACTAAAGCTCAAGCTGGGGGATGCCACGCGTGTCACCCCAAGAAGTATCCAAGAAGTACAAGCGTCAAAGCTTGGGGATGCCCAAGGCATCCCCTTGTTCATCAATAAAAATCCCAGGTTCTTTCCAAACGCTTCATTTTTATTGTTTCATGCACAATTGTGTTGTTCTTGGAGCGTCTTCTTTTTTGTTTTCGTTTTTTTTTTCCTTTGTTTGCTTAGTTTGCTGAATAAATTGGTTGGACCCCCCTCTTTCATACATTGGTTTACAAATAGTTTGGTTTGGTTTGGAAAAGAGTAGGAAAGCTCATGCTTAAGTGGTAAAAAGATCTCGTTTTTGACTGTGGCCTATGCTTTGTCATGCCATGCTTGATATTGTTTTGGCTTTATGCTTAGTATTCTTTGCTGTAGCATGACTTGTTATAAACAATTGAGACTGCTTAATGTTCCTTGGATGAATCATGTGTTGTTTTAGCATATTAAAGCATAGTATAGTGGTATTCTCCTTTGATGCTTTATTTGGGTTGACTTGGCGCATGCTCACACAATGTTATGACTATCTCAAGTCACCATAAGCCTTTATGATCCTTTAGTTTTCAACTTGTAGTATCACTTTATGCTTTGCTCAATGATGTTTTGTCGCTCTGCATGATTATGGCCATTATTGCTCTCTTAGTTTGTCGCTCCCAGTCTTTTACTAGCCTCCACAACCAAGTATGAGTTCCACTCATGCATCCAACTCACTAAACCAAGTTATTCCAAAGAGTCCACCATACCTACCTATTAGCTTATGCTATTCCAAGAATATTTATGCTTTTGTTTACTTTCCAAATTAAACTTGTTATGAGAAAACTAGTGATTAAAGCTCTCACGAACTTGATGGCATACTTTACTTTTCTAGCCCTTAATAAACTTGAACCATTGTGTCGTCTATGTTGTATATCCTTGCACTTATTTGTTGGGAATTAGCAGAACCATGTTATCATGGGGAACGCTTTCAACATTGCACTTGGTACTTTGTACCTAGTTGATATCATGGTCTTTTGGCTATGGATGTCGTCGGTGTGAAATGAAAGGGGAGCTTGTAAGTCCATGGAGTTATCTATATGTGTTAGACAAACGCTTGGGCCGCTGGTCTTATCCATGCTGACATGGTGGAAACCTGCAGCGTAACCATAATGAGTTGTCTATGAAGCATTCTTCTTATAAAAAAGGAGTCCTATATTGAGAAAAAAAGAGGAAAAAAAGATTATGAAAAGAGGAAAGAGAGAAAAAAACACCATATTCCCGTGGTAAATAAGAAGATTGCTGAGATGCTCGTTGTCTGCTTGCCTTGTCATTTTGATATGGGGATTCTTCCGTATCATCGGGCAAGGGGTACCCCGTTGGCGGTTTTCTATGATACACATGTACTTACTTAGAATGAGGAGAGGCCCTCGTATTCAAGGGACATGAGATTTCTAACTTATACTTCGCCAAGCATGTACACCATAGTTTGTTCACTTAACCTTAATCACTTCAAGATGCTTATGATAGGGGCAATGAGAGCTAAAATCTATAAGTACCATAATTTTTGGAAGCTCTTTATGAAACTTGAATCTCTGCTTCCTTCTATGAAGGCCTTTCTTCCACCAATATATTGAGTCTCCACCTTCTACCTTTATGCACCTACTTTGAGAGCATAGTGGCCATTCTTAGTTCTATCTTCATTATCCCAAGACTAGTTGATTGTTGCATAAATTGAAATTGCTTGTTTTAAACTATTTGTATCTAGTCACTCTTATGATCTTTGAAGGTGTCCTATACATTATATTTGCTACTCTATGAGGGACAAGCTGAATACTATTATGCTATGTTTTCTTTATGTGAAACAAACAAATGTCTTGCAAAGCATTGTTATTCATGAATATTTTGTTTGTGCCTTTTCATGTTGCATCATAGTTTCTTTGTCTTATTGCTAGAAATTTGTCTTTCATGTTATGATTGAAGTAATATGATCCCAGCCTTGAATGTTTTACAAATACTTTGATCAAGTCTTTGATGGTGCATGCCACCTCAAAAATTATTCTTTCTTTTTATTACTTACCTACTCGAGGAAAAGCATGAGGTAAGCTTGGGGATGTTGATACATTGCAAATGTATCTATAATATTTGATGTTCCATGCTTGGTTTTATCTACTTTCTTGTGTTTTGTCCACACTTTGGAGTACTTTTCATATGATCTTTTGGAGTAACCTATTAACAAGAGCCACAGTGCTAGCTGCCTGTTTTCTGCTGTTTTTGGTTGGAGGAAAGTCAGAAAATGAATATTCTCGGAATTGGACCGGAAAAAGCCAAAGTGCCTATTTTTCCGGAAGACATCAGATGCCAGAATACGAGAGTGAGAAGGGCTAGGGGCCGGCCACAACACCTGGCCGCACGGCTAGGCCTGGCCCGCGCCAGGGGGTGGTCTGGCCGACCCCAGCACCCCCTCGGCCTCTCCTTCCGCCTATATATTGCCCTCGAGACGAAAACCCTAAGTACCCGATCAAAAATCCACGAAAGAGTCTGTAGCCTCCGTCGTCTCCATCCCTAGATCGGGAGGGATCTAAAACTCTTCCCGGCACCCTGCCGGAGAGGGGAATTCACCCTGGAGGCCTTCTTCATCATCATGCAAGCCTCCGGTGTGATTCGTGAGTAGTTCATCTCTGGACTACGGGTCCATGTAGTATCTAGATGGCTGGTTCTCCTCCTTTGTGCTTTCATGTCTAGATCTTGTGAGCTCCGTTCATGATCAAGATCATCTATTTGTAATTCTGCATGTTGTGTTTGCGGGGATCCGATGGATATTGAGATGCTATTTCAGATTGATTATTGATTCTATCATGTCTTTGTTATTTGAGATCTTGCATGCTTTCCGTTGTTAGTAGCTATCTTGGCCAAGTAGAGGTTAGCAACTCCAAGAGTTAGTATTTATGCTCGATAGTGGGTTCATGCCTCTGGTAATCTGGGGAAGTGACAGAAATCTCTAAGGTACTAGATGTGTTGTTGCTACTATGGAGAAAACAACAATCCTTTGTTCATACAACAATCGTATTGTTTACATTACACGCAATTCGTAAAGCAATAATCTATTGCTTGCAACTTAATACTGGAGGGGGTTCGGATGATAACCTGAAGGTGGATTATTAGTCATAGATGCAGTTGGATGGTGGTCTATGTATAATGTTGTAATGCCCAATCAAGTTACAAAGGAGTCAAGATGATTAGTATATGCATGTATTACTTTCTCGATGTTTGTAAATTGCCCTGCTGTAATTTGTTCACCCAACATGTTATCTATCTTAAGGAGAGCCACCTCTAGTGAACTAGGGACCCCGGTCCTTTCTTTTACATACAATCTACAAACTGTTTATTGCTTTGTGTTTACTTTCTGCAAACTATTAATTCCTTCCGTTCGATACATTTAATCCTTTATTTTTAGCAAAACTGGTGAGATTGACAACCTCATCGCAAGTTGAGGACAAAGTTCTGTGGTTGTCTTGTGTAGGTCTCCATGTTGCTACTAGCACCGGTAGTGAGCCCTACCAAGGCTCAGCTAGCAACACCTTTGGGGTGTTTCCTTGCTCCTACTGGTTCGATTAAACTTGGTTTCATAACTGAGAGAAACTTACTGTTGTGCTCATCATACCTTCCTCTTGGGGTTCCCCAACAAGCTCCACATAAACACCGAGCCATCACCCATCCTTGTGCAAAGCGACTCGAACAGTTAAGTACCACGCTCGGGCACTCGTTTAAGATGACCCTCATGCGACTCAAGAACACACCAAGTATGAGAGCATGCCTTGGACTCGCCACGCGACTAGCTTTCCAAGTCAGGAGGAGAGACGCATTACAAATAACGCACCATGTCCTTACCTACCTTGGGCATGCGACTTGAACGGTTAAGTACAATGCTCGGGGACTCGCCCAGTCGACCCCATTCATGTTCAGGGAAAACACCAAGTACAAAGCACCCCTTGGGGTTGCTAAGAGACTGGCTCCACGAGCCACAACGAGTTTACCTAAGCTACACAAACAGCTTCTAAAAATACATCACCAGCGCCAAAGCACATGTGCACGACTAACCCCTACCAGCGAATACGCTCGGGGACTCACATGATCCAAACAAATAAAAATACGAAAGCTCATACGAGTCGATTGATATATCCACAAAGTGACAAAATACATTGTTCACCACCAAAATAATTCACAAAAGGCCAATCGCCACACAAAATTATGCTTGAAAGCAATTCTTCATTCTGCTGGCTTTGATGAAGAGGCACCATCATCACCCTTGACCCAGACAAAAGGATCCCAGGGGTTGGCCGGGTAGGTCGTCAACTGCTTCGCGAGCGACTACCGGGAGGGCTGCTCCGACATTAGGTTGTGATGCACTGGCTCAGCGTCATTTGGCGCCACCTGCGTCTCATGATAAGGCAACAGATCACCCATCGCCAACACACGCTCCGCATACGGAGCGGCCTTGGCGTTCATCTTGAGGACTTCAGCAATCTCCACCTTGTCAGTCGTCGAGGGTACCCGCTGGTGACGTCGTCGAGATCAAAGTCTTCCGGGAAATGCGCGAGTCCAAGGCTCAATGCAGTAGTGACTCTGCGACAGAACACGGATCGCATCATCCATTTGACGACTGTGGGTGCTTCTTCGAGGTACCGCCACACCTCCGTTAACCCCCGAGAATCACCTCGGTGGGGGAAATTCCTTGGACGACAGCCTGGATGCATATAGTCGATGTGGTGGCAGCATTCAGCACTACCGTCACACACTGCTCAGCATCGAACGTCTGTACGAATGGATATCCTTGACCTATAACAACTGCACAATATCAGAAAAATCAAGCTCTAGTGGAAGAACACCCTCGAGGACCCACCCGCTCGAGGAGTCACCCGCTCGGGGACTCGCCATGATTAAGTAATGTGATACTCGCAAACAAGAAAATGCGGGAAACAAGCCTTACTGAGGAGCTTGCGTAGTTTTCCATGATGAATTTCTCTAGCGCGGCAAGCTTCCCCTACAGACCCACCATAATGGAGTCGGAGGCCTTGCGCTCGTCCTCCGCCGCCATGACTGCAGCCTTCACCCTCTCCTTAGAAGAGTTCATCATCGCCATCGCCGATTCCAGCTCCTTCACCAGCGAACTGACTCTCTCCTCCACTGCGGTCACCGAAGCCTTCGCAGCGTCTAGATCAATGACAAGAACATAGCCTTCACGGGCATTGGCAAGTGCAGCTGCATGATCATCTACAGTCAAGAAATCCAAATCAACAACCACACAATCATAGGACTTCAAAAACCTTGCAGGATAGAAACTGACTTGCGACTGCTTGGAGTCGCCGATTAGCCTCTTGAGCCACTCGCAGGTCCCGCTCCATTCGCTCCATTGTGGCCCGCCTCTCAATCGATTCACCCTACAAGCAACAACACAAAAATTTCATACACGAAATCCAAGGTTTGACTCACTGAACCGACCCTCGAGAACTGGATAATCAAAGCTTGAGTGTCCAGCCGATTGATGGCTCAATGCACGGCGCCCATAAAAATGCTTGATGGCAGTGTTGATGTAGAGCTCGTTGGGAACCCCAAGTGGAACGTATGATGAGCACAGCAGCAAGTTTCCCTCAGTTATGAAACCAAGGTTTAATCGAACCAGTAGGAGCAAGGAAACACCTCAAAGGTGTTACTAGCTGAGCTTTAGAAGGGCGCACTACCGGTGCTAGTAGCAACGTGGAGACCTGCACAACACAACCACAGAACTTTGTCCCCAACTTGCGATGAGGTTGTCAATCTCATCATGTTTTGCGGAAAACAAAGATTAAACGTATCGAATGGAAAAAAGTAAAAGTTTGCAGAAAGAAAACACAAAGCAGAAATAGTTTATAGATTGTATGTAAACTAAAGGACCGGGATCCATAGTTCACTAGAGGTGGCTCTCCTTAGATAGATAACATGCTGGGTGAACAAATTACAGCGGGGCAATTGACAAACACCGAGAAAGCAATACATGCATATACTAATCATCTTGACTCCTTTGAGACTTGATTGGGCATTACAACATAATACATAGACCACCATCCAACTGCATATATGACTAAATATCCACCTTGAGGTTATCATCCGAACCCCCTCCAGTATTAAGTTGCAAGCAAAAGATTATTGCTTTACGAACTGCGTGTAAAGTAAACAATACAATTGTTCTATTAACAAAGGATCGTTGTTTTCTCCCTAGTAGCTACAGCACATCTAGTACCTTAGAGATTTCTATCACTTCCCCAGATTACGAGATGCATGAACCCACTATCCTAAATACTAACTCTTGGAGTTTCTAGCATCTACTTGGCCAAGATAGCTACTAACAACGGAAAGCATGCAAGATCTCAAATAACAAAGACATGATAGAATCAATAATCAATCTGAAATAGCATCTCAATATCCGTCGGATCCCCGCAAACACAACATGTATGGATTACAAATAGATGATCTTGATCATGAACAGAGCTCACAAGATCTAAACATGAAAGCACAAAGGAGGAGAAACTATCCATCTAGCTACTACATGGATCCGTAGTCCAAGGATGAACTACTCACGCATCACACCGGAGGCTTGCATGGTGATGAAGAAGGCATCCAGGGTGAATTCCCCTCTCCGGTAGGGTGCCAGGAAGAGCTTCAGATCCCCCCCCCCCGATCTAGGGACGGAGACGACGGCGGCTACAGACTCTTTTGTGGATTTTTCATCGGGTACCTAGGGTTTTTGTCTCGAGGGCAACATATAGGCGGAAGGAGAGGCTGAGGGGGTGCTGGGGTTGGCCAAACCACCCCCTGGCGTAGGCCAGGCCTGGCCGCGCGGCCAGGTGGTGTGGCCGGCCCCCAGCCCTTCTCCGTCTCATATTATGGCACTTGGTCCCCTCCGGAAAAATAGGCACTTTGGCTTTTGTCCCGTCCAGTTCCGAGAATATTCATTTTCTGACTTTTCTGGAACCAAAAACAACAGAAAACAGGCAGCTGGCACTGTGGCTCTTGTTAATAGGTTAGTCCAAGAAATCATAATAAAAGTACTCCAAAGTTGGAACAAAACACAAGAAGGTGGATAAAACCAAGCATGGAACATCAAAAATTGTAGATACATTTGCAATGTATCAACATCCCGAAGCTTAACTCCTGCTCGTCCTCGAGTAGGTAAGTGATAAAAAGAAATAATTTTTGAGGTGACATGCACCATCAAAACTTGATCAAAGTATTTGCAAAACTCAAAGCTGGGATCATAGTACTTCAATCATAACATGAAAGACAAAGTTCTAGAAATAAGCAAAGAAACTATGATACAACATGAAAAGGTACAAACAAAATATTCATGAATAACATGCTTTGCAAGACGTTTGTTTGTTTCACATAAAGAAAACATAGCATAATAGTATTCAGCTTGTCCCTCAATAGAGTAGCAAATATAAATGCATAGGACACCTTCAAAGTTCATAAGAGTGACTAGATACAATAGTTCAAACAAGCAATAACAAGTTATGCATCAATCAACTAGTCTTGGGACAATGCACATAGAACTAAGAATGGCCACTATTCTCTCAAAGTAGTGCATAAAGATAGAAGGTGGAGACTCAATATAATGGTGGAAGAAAAGCCTTTGTAAAAGGAAGTAGGGATTCAAGTCTCATAAAGAGCTTCCAAAAATTATGGTACTTATAGCTTTCAGCTCTCATTGCCCCTATCATAAGCATCTTGAAGGTGATTAAGGTTAAAGTGACACAACTAAGAGGATATGCTTGACAAGTTATAAACCGAAATCTCATGCCCCTTACTTACGAATATCGATCCTCATGCTACTCAACTTCAGTCACGAGTAAGCTCTTGTCATTGTAAGTATATTTGTATCATTAAGAACCGCCAATGGGGTACCCCTTGCACATGATACGGGAGATTTCCCATAATCAAAATGACAAGGCAAGCAGACAATGAGCATCTCAACGATCTTTTTATTTGCTATTTGCATAGGTTTTTATTGAGGATGCTTCATTGAGTGCTCACTATGGTGGAGCTGCAAGTTTCCACCATGATTAGGCATGGCTTAGGCTAGCGGCCGAGGCGTTTCTCTAACACATATAAAAATTCCATGATCTTACAAGTTCCACTTTTATTTCACACCTCCGGGATCCGTAAGCAAAAGAACATGATATCAACGGGGTAAAAATTACAAGTGCAATGTTGGAAGCGTTCCCCATGAAACATGGTTCTTCTAATTTCAACTTATAAAGCGCAAGCATATATGCAACAAAGAAGGACCCAATGGTTCAAGTTTATTAGAGGCAATAAAGTAAATTGTGCCATCAAGTTCATGATAGCTTTAATCACTAGTTTTCTCATAACAAGTGAAAGGTAAACAAAAGCATGAATATACTTCGAATAGCATAAGCTAGTAGGTAGGTATGGTGGACTCTTTGGAAAAACTTGGTTTAGGGAGTTGGATGCATGAGTGGAACTCATACTTGGTTGTGGAGGCTAGCAAAAGACTGGGAGCGACAAACTAAGAGAGCAATAATGGCCATAATCATGCAGAGCGAAAAAACATCATTGATCAAAGCATAAAGTGATACTGCAAGTTGAAAACTAAATGATCATAAAGGCTATGGTGACTTGAGATAGTCATAACATGGTGTGAGCATATGCCAAGTCAACCCAAATAAAGCATCAAAGGAGAATAGCACTATACTATGCTTTAATATGCTAAAACAACGCATGATTCATCCAAGGCACATTAAGCAATCTCAATTGTTTATAACAAGTCATGCTACATCAAAGAATACCAAGCATAAAGCCAAAACGATATCAAGCATGGCCACAGTCAAAAACGAGCTCCTTTTTACCATATAAGCATAAACTTTCCTACTCTTTTCCAAACCAAACCAAACTATTTGTAAACCAAAGTATGAAAGAGGGGGTCCAACCAACTTATTCAGAAAACTAAGCAAACCAAGAAAACTAAAAAAACAAAACGAAAACGAAAAAGAAGACGATCCAAGAGAAACACAACTGTGCATGAAACAATAAAAATGAAGCGTTTAGAAGAAACCTGGAATTTTTATTGATGAAGAAGGGGATGCCTTGGGCATCCCCAAGCTTTGACGCTTGTACTTCTTGGATATTTCTTGGGGTGACACGCGTGGCATCCCCAAGCTTGAGCTTTAGTCCATCCTTCATCTCATTACTCATTCCTTCCATACACCTGAAATTTTTTCCTTCATACAAAACTTCACACAATCTCATTAGCAACATTAGTGCACTTAAGATAAATAAGTCTCAAGGTTAAGTTCTAACACCAAATAAACTTAAATTAGAACACTAGCTACTGTAGCACTTCCCTCAAAAAGCTCAATGCCCCAAAGGAACTCAAGAAGGAACTAACAAGAAGCAAATGCAGAAAATGGCAGAAATCTGTCAAAACAGACCAGCAGGTAAAGACGAATTATTTCGAAGACCTTATGTTGCTCAAATAAAAAAGTGTTGAGCTAACAAAAGTTAGATAACAACCTGGGGCAGAAGCACAAAAACTTATATCTCAATCCGACGTACAGAGCTCTCTCAGAAATTTGTACGGTGAAGCACAGAAATCTGTTTCGGGAGAGCAACTTTCCCAATCATTACTTCACTCTCATTAGAGGTTACTCTTGGCACAAAAACAAAATAAAAAAGGATAAGGAGAGGTTATTACAGAGGTAATAACTTCCAAGACTCAACTAAAACTCTTGGGTTATCTCCCAACAAGTACTTTTCTTTAACGCCTTTAAGTTAGGCATAAGAACCAAAGAAAGAATCAAGTGTTCTCAAATGAAGAAGCATTAAGACCAAATTTTGTTTTCATAGGAGAAGCAAAAGAAATCTTTTCTCTCTTTTTAGGGAAGTGTTCTATACCTTTCTTTAGTGGGATTTGATATTTAATGGTGCCTTCTTTCATATCAATGATGGCACCAATAGATCTAACAAAGGTGTTCCCAAAGTAATAGGACAAGAAGCATTGTATTCAACATCCAAAACATAGAAATCAACGGGGACATAGGAATCATTAACCATAATAAGAACATCATTAAGACTCCCCATGAGTTTCTTTTTAGCATTAGCATCAAGTGGGACATTCAAATAACAATCTTCAAGAGGAGGCAAATCAAGCATATCATAATCCTTCTAGGCATAATAGAAACACTACTATGAAGATCACACAAAGCTTTGAAATCAAAGTCGTTCACTTTCATATTAATGATGGGTTCCCAACCATCTTCTTGTTTTATGGGAATAGAAGATTTATGTTTCATCTTTTCTTCTTTAATCTTTATGAGAGCATCAGTAATGTATTTTGTAAAAGCCATGTTCATAGCACTAGCATTAGGACTTTTAGCAAGCTTTTGTTGGAACTTAATAACTTCAGAGATGTTGCAACCATCAAGATCAAAATCAACTTTATCATTTAAAGTAGTAGAACTATTACTAGCCTCAACACTAGTGGTGTGATAGTAGAAACACTAATGTTTCTAGCAATTTCATCTTCTCTTTCCCACTTAGCATGTAATTCAGCTAATAGTCTAACGTTTTCATCAATTCTTACTTGTATAGGATTAGTAGCTGCAAAGGGATTCTCATTAGTTTCGGGTTTAGCAGCCATTTTATTAATCAATGAAGATTGAGCTTCAGATAGAGAAGATATATTCCTTTCAGCATTAGAGAGTTTCAATTGTAAACTAGGAATTTCCCTATTTAGACTCTCAAGTTGATGGCTAATGTTCTGCAAAATGATAGATTGTTCCTCCATAGATTTAGTAAATAGCTTACTTTGCTCGTATTGCATTTGCATGAAGTTTTTAGTGGCTCTTTCAACTTCTAAGATTCTTCCTTCACTAGGTAATTCAGATTTACCATTGTTGGGAGGATATGGCTTATAATTGTTGTTACCAAAATTGTTCCTATAAGCATTATTTCCATAAGCATTGTTGCCAAAATTATTATTTCTTATGAAGTTCACATCAACTTGCTCTTCTTGGGCAACCAGAGAGGCTAAAGGAACATTATTTGGATCAATATGGGATTTCCCATTAACAAGCATAAACATAATAATATCAATCTTATCACTCAAGGAGGACGTTTCTTGAACAGAATTTACCTTCTTACCTTGTGGAGCTCTCTCAGTATGCCATTCAGAATAATTAACCATCATATTATCCAATAGTTTTGTTGCAGCACCCAAAGTGATGGTCATAAAGGTACCTCCAGCAGCTGAATCCAATAGGTTCCTTGAAGAATAGTTCAATCCTGCATAAAAAGTTTGGATGATCATCCAAGCAGTCAGTCCATGAGTGGGACAATTCTTTACCAAAGATTTCATTCTTTCCCAAGCTTGAGCAACATACTCATTATCAAGTTGTTTAAACTTCATAATTTCACTTCTCATAGATATAATCTTAGCAGGAGGATAGTATTTTCCAATAAAAGCATCTTTACACTTAGTCCAAGAATCAATACAATTCCTAGTTAAGGAATTCAACCATTCTTTAGCTTTTCCTCTCAAAGAGAAAGGAAATAATTTCAGTTTAATAATATCACCATCTATATCCTTATGCTTTTGCATCTCACAAAGTTCAACAAAGTTATTTAGATGGGAAGAAGCATCTTCATTACCAATACCAAAAAATTGTTCTCTCACAACAATATTGAGCAAAGCAGGTTTTATCTCAAAGAAAGTATTTTCAGCCATAGGTGGAGCAATAGGAGTGCTCGTAAAATCATTATTGTTGGTGCTAGTGAAGTCACACAACTTGGTGTTTTCAAGAGTAGTCATTTTTTTGGGTTTTCAAATAAGAAAGCAAACAAGTAAAACTAATTTTTTTGTGTTTTTTGAAGAACAAAACAAGCAAACAAAGAAAAAAGAAACTAAGCAAAACAAAAACAACTAAGTAAAGAGATTGGTTATGAGGGACTCCCCTTGTGAAGATGTCCTTGACTCCCCAGCAATGGCGCCAGAAAAATGCTTGATGGCTCAATGCACGGCGCCCAGAAAAATGCTTGATGGCAGTGTTGATGTAGAGCTCGTTGGGAACCCCAAGAGGAAGGTATGATGAGCACAGCAGCAAGTTTCCCCCAGTTATGAAACCATGGTTTAATCGAACCAGTAGGAGCAAGGTAACACCTCAAAGGTGTTACTAGCTGAGCTTTGGCAGGGCGCACTACCGGTACTAGTAGCAACGTGGAGACCTGCACAGCACAACAACAGAACTTTGTCCCCAACTTGTGATGACGTTGTCAATCTCACCGGGTTTTGCGGAAAACAAAGGATTAAACGTATCGAATGGAAAGAAGTAAAAGTTTGTAGAAAGAAAACACAAAGCAGAAACAGTGTATAGATTGTATGTAAAGTAAAGGACTGGGATCCATAGTTCACTAGAGGTGGCTCTCCTTAGATAGATAACATGCTGGGTGAACAAATTATAGCGGGGCAATTGACAAACACCGAGAAAGGAATACATGCATATACTAATCATCTTGACTCCTTTGAGACTTGATTGGGCATTACAACATAATACAGAGCACCATCCAACCATCTATGACTAATAATCCACCTTCAGGTTATCATCCGAACCCCCTCCAGTATTAAGTTGCAAGCAACAGATTATTGCTTTACGAACTACGTGTAAAGTAAACAATACAATTGTTCTATGAACAAAGGATCATTGTTTTCTCCCTAGTAGCAACAGCACATCTAGTACCTTAGAGATTTCTGTCACTTCCCCAGATTACCAGATGCATGAACCCACTATCGAGCATAAATACTAACTCTTGGAGTTGCTAGCATCTACTTAGCCAAGATATCTACTAACAACGGAAAGCATGCAAGATCTCAAATAACAAAGACATGATAGAATCAATAATCAATCTGAAATAGCATCTCAATATCCATCGGATCCCCGCAAACACAACATGTATGGATTACAAATAGATGATCTTGATCATGAATGGAGCTCACAAGATCTAAACATGAAAGCACAAAGGAGGAGAAACCAGCCATCTAGCTACTACATGGATCCGTAGTCCAAGGATGAACTACTCACGCATCACACCGGAGGCTTGCATGGTGATGAAGAAGGCCTCCAGGGTGAATTCCCCTCTCCGGCAGGGTGCCAGGAAGAGCTTCAGATCCCCCCGATCTAGGGACAGAGGCGACATTGGCTACAGACTCTTTCGTGGATTTTTGATCGGGTCCCTAGGGTTTTTGTCCCGAGTGAAACTTATAGGCGAAAGGAGAGGCTGAAGGGGTGCTGGGGTCGGCTAGACCACCCCCTGGTGCGGGCCAGGCCTGGCCGCGCGGCCAGGTGGTGTCGCCGGCCCCCAGCCCTTCTCCGTCTCGTATTCTGGCACTTGATCCCCTCCAGAAAAATAGGCACTTTGGCTTTTGTCCCGTCCAATTCCGAGAATATTCATTTTTTGACTTTTCTAGAACCAAAAACAACAGAAAACAGGCAACTGGCACTGTGGCTCTTGTTAATAGGTTAGTCCAAGAAATCATAATAAAAGTACTCCAAAGTTGGAAAAAAACACAAGAAAGTGGATAAAACCAAGCATGGAACATCAAAAATTATAGATACATTTGCAATGTATCACCGATGAAATTTAACGACTATACCCTCGGGGACTAGATAATCGAAGCTTAAGTGTCTAGCCGCTGAAATTCAGTGACTAGACCCTCGGGGACTAGACATACCTGGAGCACGGCACCAAACATGTGGTGAAGCTTGATGGCATCCATCGAAGGCACCACGAATCGTGTGCCCACGATGTTGCCCGATGTTGCTGGCAATGATCTCAGCAACCTATGGCGAATGCGTCTTAGTCTCCATGACTGAGGCTTTTGCCAAGAATCACAGGAATGTCGCGGCCGTAACCCCTAGTGCGCCGGTAACTGGTACTGATGCCTCTGAAGGCAGGTCTGCCTTGGCCGGCTCCGCACCAACGATTGCTTCCTCTTTAGGAGGGACTCTGGAGTTACCTTCCCTCACGCCCGAATCCACCGCCACGACAGGGTCGCTCCTCTCCTTCTTTGAGCCCGGTGCCTCGACAGTCTCTGCCTTCCTCTTCTTGGAAGAGTCGTCTTCAATTTCGGTACGGGTCGGTGGAACTTTGGCCACCAAAGAGCGATTGATCTTCTTAGGACACTACAAGAAATGTGTTAACTAGTACCTTTTCTTAACGACCCTGAGTTTTTTGGTCATAGATCTATGACCTTTTTGTACCAACTAGTCGTATACCATTTGAGAGGGTACAAACCCTGAAAAACTACTACCTTTTTTATTAGGAAAGTCATAGTTTGTGTACACCAGTTGGTCATAACATAGACATTGTTGGTCCGTGACTTTAGTTATGGGAGACTACGACCAATTTAAATGGTCATGGGTTCTATTCATGATAACTTAAGAAAGACCAATGGCCACCTCAACAGGTTGATCTAGGTGTCACGCCCATGTGTCAAGTTTCACTGACGTGTCTGCATATATGTTATACCCATGTGTTGCTGACATGTCATCTCCATATGGTGTTGACCCATTGACTACCAATTATACTCCTACCCAATGATATGTGGAGCCTGGCCACTCCTACCAACTGGCATGAGGAACTAAAAAAGTAGGAGCCAGAGGTTGACCTCGCGACCTCTTGTGCTCACGTCGTGCCCAAACTGGTCTACCAACTAGCCTCGCTAGCTTCTTGTATACACAAGACTACCAAGCAGTTTTAACCAACTATTAGCAGCAATAAAATCCCAGGAAACTATCGTCGGCCAAATGTTTGAGATATAGATATTTTCCATGTAATATGGTCTAGTATTTTTTTAAATATGGTGGTAGCATTTTGAATGAGCACTTTGGTGGCTGCTTCACAAAACGCCCCATTTTTGGCATTCTGAAAATGGAAAATGCATTTTCTGTGTGACGAAAAGGAAAACTTCCGGCTGTAACAGTGCTTGCCATCCCAAGATGCACATGCATGCATAATATGGGAACATTATCACAAACTATACCACGATTCTGGCTATAACATTGGTCGTTTGGCCCGAAAACCATGAAACCTCGAATATGATAGCTCATTTTGAGAAAGACTTTTTGAGATGCAATCAATATACCAAGTTTGATATTTTTCCTTACAACTATGTGACATAATATGACACCACGTAAAGGATTTACATTGTTCCGACCATCTTTGAATTTCTTAAGCCTGTTTCAAACTATGGTCAAAACGGCGAACATGAAGGTTCTTAGCTATGGGATGAGCCTCGCTAATCTTTCATTGGATCTTTGATAAAATAGCATATTGTGAACCTAAAAACGATTTTTGAAAAAAATCACGAGCATTAGATCTTGTACATGTAGTTCAAATTGGACCCACTTCCTACCAATTCGGCAGACATTTGTCTTTTTCGCGAGGGGTGGACGATTTTTAGATACCCCAGTTCGGACATTGTCCAAGTAAGGTGGTCTATTATTTTTGAAAAATGGGGTGATGCTATTTTGAAACTTTCATTTAGTGGTTGCTTCACAAAATGCCACATTTCTGGCATTCCGAAAATGGTGCATTTTCTGTGTGACAAAAAGAAAACCTTCCTCCTGCAACATTGTTTGCCATCCCAAGATGCACATGCATGCACAATATGGACACATTATCACAAACATTGGTATTTTTCCTAACAACTATGTGACATAATATGACACCATCCGGAGGATTTACATTGTTCTGACAGTTTTTGAATTTCTTATGCCCGTTTCCAAATTTCCCTATTTCAAACTATGGTCAAAACGACAGGCATGAAGATAGGGACTGAGTCTCGCTAATCTCGCACTGGATATCTGAAGAAACATCATATTGTGAGTCTAAAATTGATTTTTGCAAAAAATCAGGAGCATTAGATCATGTACCTATAGTTCAAACCGGACCCACTTCCTACTAATTCTAAAGGAATTTATGTTATTCACGAGAGGTAAACGAAAAGGTTTAGGATATGCTAGTTTGGACATAGTCCATGCAATGTGGTCTAGTATTTTTGAAAAATCAAGTGGTACACATAATTGTTGGCACTATAAAATAGAAAATAAACCAGAACCGTTGGATCTTCATGGAATGGACGAAAGGTATTGAGATCAGAGTCTGTTGGCGCGGATCAATGACCTGTCCGGTCGCAGCGAGCCTACACGCACCAATCCGCATGCAGACCCACTCCCTCGTCTCACCCCGACCCAACCAACCACTACCACGACCACACACACACCCAGAACCTTAGATCGACACCACCATCGCCATCTTCTCTCCTCAATTCCTCCCGAGCTCCTCCCACCACTGTCGCATCCTTGCTTACCTCCGCAAACATTTCTGCTCGATTCCCCCCTCACCTTCATCCTTGCTCTCCTCTGCTGCTAGACCCACCCACGAGCTCCTCCGTGTGAGCATGCAACCCTCCTCCCCTTTCTTACACCTCCGTTGGTGGCCTAGATCCTGGCTAACTCCGGCAAGTCCCTACCCTACAGACCGTCTCTCTGCAACCCTTCGCTCCTCCTCTTTCTATTCCACCTCGTGGAACCACAAACCCGCTCCTCCAACACAAACCCTAGTACTGCATCTCGGTTGTTTAGAGAGGAGATGGAGGTCCATGGCGATGGCAGATCCATCCACCGGGCCGATCGGCATTGTCAAGACCAGACTGCAGATCGACCACACGGGGGCCTACCGCGGCATCACGCACTACAACACCACCATCGCGCGCACCGAGGGCATGCCGACGCTCTGGAAGGGCCTCATGCCTTTCGCCATGCACCTCGCACTCGAGTAAGCACTCCCTCTTGGCTCTAGTGCCATGCTGCAGTCCGTCTTCAAGGAGCCCCACCACCGACAAGGTCTACGCGCAGGGCGGTCTCACGTCTGGGTTCGGCGTCAGCGTCCTCGAGGCGCTCATCATCATAAGATTGCATATATATCTATTCCTGTTACTTTCTTCTACGTTTTACTAGTAAAATACTTATATGAACTGATGCCTAGAGTCAACAGTATACTCATACTCTTATGCTTTGAAGTTTATAATACTTGTTCTACAAATATTTTCCACTTTTACGTTGTTCACAATTCAGTAATGTTCTAGCAATGTCATGTCACTGAAACCATCAGTTTCCACTTGTCACCGATGGAAACCGTCAGTATGTAGATGTACCTTTCCTAGTATGTAGATCTACCTTGCCTTGCGGTTGTTCAGTAGGCTCCCTAGTACATTTCCTTTATTCCTACTAAGTTTCCTATGCTAAATCAGTTATAGTAATCTTGCTTCCCCGATACTTTTTCACTTGGTCACTTGGATGTCTTGATTCTCTATTGTTCACAAGTGAACCCATAGTTTCCACTTCTGAGCTTACTGTAGTTATGATATTAGTAACCAGTGGTGGATATAGTTGCACTCTGTATGTTTAAGTGATATTGTTGCTAGTCTACAAGTTTAGGCTACTGTATTGTTTGGTTGCTCCATTCAGTTGGACAAAAACATGTTTTCTATATTAACTAATTACTTGCCAAGGCTTGTCTGAATTTCTTCATGTCTCAAGGATGGCATCTAGCAGTGGTTGCTTGCCTCTGAGGACACGACGAAGCGAGGGATGACCGGCCGCTGGCGCCACGGGATAAGCATACTTGTTGAGCATGCTTCACTCATCTACACCACTCCAAAATAAGATGCATGCTTTTGTCTTTTGTCAAATTGTAGTTATGTTACATGCATATCATACTTTCTTTGTCGTCGAGCTAGGAACCTAGGACTTGATGAAGTAGGATGTTCTGTCACAAGTTTATCTTAATTATTCATGCATTTATTTTTCCTCTTACTCGATCTATTTTATGGACCTGAGTGGTGATGTAGTAACTAATTTCATATCTCACAAATACCAATCTACAACAAGGTAAATTTTAATCCATTACTATGGTTTCTCTTTGAACAATGCTTGTTTTTAGCTACTGCCACTTTGATTTTCTATTGGCATGTAGTTTACCTATTGCATTACATTGCTGGACCTATGGATTACCAATTCTAGTTTCCATGATGCATTCTCAGTTTAGTGTTTCTGATTTATATAGGGGCACATTATTGTTGTTCAGGATGTTGTCTCTCTTTGGAAGTAAGGAATTGAAATTAAGACCCCCACCAAATAGTAATCTAGTAACATCTTTTAGCATAACAACCTGAAACATGAGCTCAGTTTATCTTGTATACCAGTTCATCAAATATGGGCTACATTTTTTAGCCTGTATTATAAATGCCTTTTTTATACACAGTTTTGAAGCTTTCAATAATATCATGTTGTATCCCGGTGCTTACCTGTTCTTATTAATGTCGCAAATTGTGCATGCAAGAGGGAAGAAGGTTGGAAAACTTCATTTCATCGGGCTTAGTGGTGTGGGTGTTGATAGGTCTCACAAATATTAGGATATGGTGCATGCAGTCATGTCCAACTTCATGGTCCCAAACCTGCGGCTAGTCAGCATGGTTAGGGAAGATGTGCTATGCCATGTTTATTGAGCGGCCTAAGGCTTAGTACAAGACTCGACAGGTTAGTGTGGTTAGAGAAGGCTGTTTATTAATTGTGTTGTGTCCAAGAAAATTTCAAGTGTAATCATTTGACTAGCAATATTCTACTCGAGTGGTGGTTCATGTATTGTTGCCTTTTTTGCCTCTACTTGTATTCCAATTGTGTATTATCCATGCCAAGCTTTATATGCATCGGGTCTGAGAACCATCAGTTAACACTTGCATGGCTACTGCCTTATTTCTTTGCTAAGGTTTCTATTGCTTGGATGTATTCCAAGGAGGCTAGGTATGTTCCTCGCTGAAGTATAATGCCAAACTCAGACAGTGTATTCGAGTTGATCTTCATACTAATTTCAATTTTATTTTTATAGGAGGCTTAGAGGAGAGAAAGAATCTGGCCAGCTTTGATTTGGCGGTTGAGAGTGGCCATTTCATGCTCCCTTGCATGAACCTAAACATTTGTTATAGTACTTTTAGTATTTTTTTACTACAATAGTCGTCACAGTTGGGGAATTGCACTTCTGAGTTTTAGACCTACAATGCCGTGTAGCTTATGTGGAATAGCTACGTCATGTAGCTATATTTTTGTTATATTTTCGGTGTTGAACGCCTGATATTGTTATTAATCATTATAATCTATTGTCTTTGGCTGATGTTTTGAAATACAGTGTGTTTATAAGCTTTTTTTGTATGAAACAATTATTTGTTATCTCACCAGATGAGACCTGTACATGTGGATTTATGGGACGCATTTAAATGAAAAAGAAATGACTAGTCGGACCAGCTCATTTACCTGACAAGTAGGACCGATGTTGACCTGACAAGTGAGACCAACAAATTGACCTGACAAGTGCGTCCTAGTGATCTACCTAACAACTGGGTCCTATTTGACTAGTAGGACCATCTAAAACAATAAAATAGGCAACGGCCCAACAATATGTCCCAAGTTGTTGGGCCTGGCCCAGTAAGAAGGCCATCATGGACTTGGCTAGATTCTTGCCACATAGGCTTGCCACGTAGGACGATCTGACGTGGACATGGTAGATTACCCATGACCAAAATTTTGGTCATGGGCTCTATGACCTTCTATTTTGGTCATGACTGTCCATGACCAATTCAAAAAAAGGTTGTTAGTTGTCTATAGTGACCCTTGGTATGTGACCTACCACTTTCGGTCATAGAAAGTTCATAGATAGATTACTATGACCAATATTTGGGTTCACTAGTTAGCACAATCCTTGTAGTGGGACCTCCCCTAAGAACACGCTACGATCAACGACATGGAAATTTCAAAGGCAGCAAATTATGACAAGTGCAAAGAGAAAAACTCACCTGGCGACCGGAATAAAGCCTAGGCCCGTGCTAATGTGTGCGGGCTTCTCTAGCTTGGGGCCTATCTTGTGAGTTAGCCCCCTCTAAAATATGTTTACCTTCTGCGACGCCTTAGGCTTCTCTGCCGACATGGTCGCTGCCGCAGGGACCTCCGGCTCCCTCGGCGTTGGCGCCTCCTCCGGCTCATGTGCTGGTGGAGTCACGGACTCCGTGCAACCTGGACTTATGGCTCTGGTGTCCATGGAGCGCTCGGTGACTTCATTGCGAGTGGTATCTCTAACTCCGAAAACACATCTATGACATTTGCTCCATCATTGGAGTTAGATCCTCTAGAACCTTTGCCATATTTGTGGCCTCTTCTTCGTCGGATTCGCCTTCCGACTTAAACATTGCCACCGATTTGGTGGGCGACTTCGCTGGCGAATAAGGCTTCACCGGCGACTTTGGCTTCGCGGCGACTTGGTTTTGATCGGTGGCTTCAGCTTTAGCACGGGCTTGGCCGGCGTGGCCACCCTCCGAGAACTATGCTCACCGACGAGATCAACGTTGTTTTTCACGCTTCTCAAGGCTGCGACTAGCCTCAATCCTGTGTTGCTTCTGGTCGCAGGTCTTCTAGGCCCTAGACAAGGGTGCTTGCACCTTCGTGACTTCATCTTCGCTCTTGGAGGATTCTTATTTCTCCTTGATCTCCTTGGGAATTTCTTCATCGAGCGGAGGAAGCCAGTTTTCGAGAATCTGGAAGAGCTCATGAACGAAAGGATCAGCGACATAGTTCAAGCGATTGAAAACTTACGACTGTGAATATGGAGGAACTTACCGGAGGAGATTTCCGCTTTCCAACTGTGTATGGAGCCAACTCGTTCTTCGAACAGGTGTACTCCGCATTAGTGATTTTCTTTAGTGTTGCAATATAATCTTCTTCCCAGGCAACGGGGCTTGATCTGGTCGCATCTTCGGGACTAGTGTACTGGTACATTCAGTGAGCCCGGTTTGCAAGTGGGACCAGCCGATGTCCGAGCCAACAGTTGTACAAGTTAATGGTCTCCAGCCCTTCATCCTCCAGCTCCTTGATCCTCCTGAGTATCTCATCCATGGCCATTTTCTGGTCACTGGGAAGTGAATCTGCCGACAATAAGCACGGCTCGCTCCTCTCTCTTATGTATGTTGGCAGTGACACTTCACTAGAGGGAGTGGACTCTTTGGCGTAGAACCAGAACTTTTTCCACTCATTCGCTGCCTTCTTTGGCAATAGCAGCTTCGCGAACTTATCCTTGGGCTTCAACTAGAAGGTCACACCACCCGCGGCCAGGATGGAGCTTCCCTTCCCTTCGCAGCTGACACGACCATGGAACAGCTCTAGCCAGAGAGGGAAGTACGGCCGGCACCCTAGGTAGCTGATGAGTGCATATTTGCTTTATGTTTTATATTATTATTTTGCATTGTATATGTAGGATCTTGGTATTTACGGTGCTCGCGCGCATATTTTATGTATATTTTCACTAGGATCAGGACAGATGATGGATACAATGGACACAATTCTTGGAGCAGTTGTACTAGGGAGAAAAGGAGTCAAAAACAACATAAATCGCTTATTTAGGAAATATCAATAACACCAGAAGAAAACCCATAGAGATCGAGGCGTCCAGAGAGTTTGACGACCAACTATACGGCTGGAATAATTTTCTGGCCGTATAGTTCCTGCTGTATAGTTGCGCCGCCACCGCCTTCTCAAATAGTTTCACCCCGTGAAACTAGATCGGGGAGAGGACATACAGAACAACCAGAAATGGCCGAAACCTCACCTCCGGAAAGCATCTCAAGGGGGAACTCGTCCATCGGGGATCCATCTTCACCTTGCACAGATCCGAGAGGCTAAGGCATCGATCTTCATCATCAACTGCTGCATCACCACCATCTCCATCCATCCCATCTACATATTTCCTAGATCTTGTTGTAATTTCTGTACTCATTGTGGATTTATACAAGTACTATTCATCTATGATAGATTCCATTGTTATTGCCATGATGTTGACTGCCGCCATGTCTGAGTAGATCATTAGTTCTTGGGGAGATAGAGAAACCCTAGTATGGGATTGAAATAAGATAAAGTTTATTATGATATTCATCACTGTGACCATGTTTTAGATTGTCTTCATCTTGATGTTGGGAGAACTCAACCTCTCAATATTTTCCTCTTATGAGGACTTGATGGAGGGAACAACTTGTTGGTAGACAGAGGTGTGTTAGCACTTACAGTGACTATAAAGCGGTTGGCACCCCTTACGTATCAACTTGGGAACCGAGGAAACTCACGGAACACTATCCATGCCATGGGATACGTCCTATGGGATTAAGACCTTTAATAGCGCAGTAATTCGGTTGATGTCGATTGTTGAATACTGTGGTTATGAGGATGGTGTGAGAAGTGGTTGCTGCCTATTTATCCAAATACATAGTTCCCCCCACACATACATAGTTGCGAATGCTCATGATAATAATCTTTACCTTAGTTCTTTATAATGCTAGAGGTGTATCCGCTACTCCCTGGGAACGCCTTTTCCCTATTGCAGTTCAAATTTCTTTTACATACATGATACTTACTTTCTATGTTTAGTTGTTTTACTTTACTTATTGCTTCTCTTATACCAAAAACCCAAAAACACCTTTTTATACAATATTCGCATTTTATCTTGTTACTTAGAACTTTATTTAGCATTTCTATTGTAGTATTTATCTCAAGAGTTATTAGACTTCAGACTCCTGCTCCCTATGGGATCGATATCTTTATTTCGAAACTAGCTATAAACGATCTGTGCCCTTGTAGTCATCAAGCTATTTTCTGGCGCCGTTGCCGAGGAGCTAAGCGCTGTAGGTCTTTAAGTTTTTTCTTATTTATTTTTGTCTTGCTAAGTTTTGTTTTGAGTTACATGTTTCGACCAACATGATGGAGTTTGAGCATTTGACTAGTGCTAATCCAGTCAGCCACTTTGGGAAGCCCTATGATATTTATAAAAGAGACAACTCCAACGAGAAGACAAGGGGGTTTGAAATAAATCCTCTAGTTGGTATTCTACACAAGAAGCAATTTATTGGAGATGAAGAAGATCCTGATCCATATGAGCATATTGCATGTTTCAGAATATATGTGGCACTTTCCAATTACCGGGATATACCGCTAATGAGGTAAGGGTTAAACTTCTTAGTCAGACTTTGACTAGTACATCTCTCTCATGGTATAGATCTCAACCCCCAGAAGCCACTACTACCTGGGATAATTTAGCTAGTGAGTTTCTAGCAAAATATTATCCATTATCAAAATCTTTTGGAATTAGGTGTCTTATAATGACTTGGAGGAACCGTCCTAACGAAGGACTAGTAAGAGCTTATATTAGATTTAAAGATTTACTTAATCAAAGTCCTCATCATGATTTGCCTGAATGGTATTTATTGCATATCTTTTATGGCGGATTAATTGAACCTAATAAAATTGAACTAGACTCTTGCGCGAGAGGAGCTTTTATGAATCTTCCTATAACTAAAGCTTGGGCTTTACTTAATAGAATTCACGATCATAGAGTTTCATGGAATTTTGGTCTAGGAAGCGAAGGAGGCATTGAAATAGATTATGATTGTATTCATGACTATAATAAAAAGGGCCATGTTAAAGAATTATCTAAAAAACTTGATTTGGATTCAGATCTTGTGTTGCATGTTGCTAAAGCTTTTACAGAACACATCAAAGCTCCAAAAGAGGATTTGGTAAAGTATGATCCACCGCCCGAACCTGAGAAGAAAAGAGAAGTTAAAGCAACACTGGCCTCCCTAGAACTAATATATGAGATACTTTTCCCTAACACTGCACAGAAGCATATTTTTGAATATGAACAGGTCAAAGCAGTACAGGAGAAGTAGGAAAAGGAAAGTATGCTAGAAGAAACCAAAGATGAAGTGGTAACCAAGGAAGCAATTATGTCTATGTATGCACATTATAACATAGTTGAACTTGATAAAGAGATTTCCGTATTGGTTGAAGGTAAAACAAAGGTAAAAGATGTGGGTAAGCCTATTCTTCCCTACACATTTAAAGAAACCTTGCATTATGGTTTATTCCATATTGGCACCGAAATTAATGTTATATCTTATGATTTTTATTTAGAAATAAAAGAAGAAATAGAACCGACTGCAATTGAAAAATACTGATATGACAATCATGTTAGCCAATAAAACTCTTAGAATTCCAATGGGAGTAGATGAAGATGCAACTGTGACAATTGGCAATAAAAACTTTCCTATCGATTTTGTAGTTGTTGATATGCTAGCTCACTCTTTGCCCAATTATATTTGGAAGAAACTTTTTGAGTGATGTAGGTGCCAAAGTTGATTTGAAAAAGGAGATTGTGTCTCTTAATCTTGGGGAAGCGGATAAAGAATTCCACTTTTTCCAAATTTAAAGACAGACCTCCACAAATACAAGAAGAAGAGAAAGAGAAAACTATTGAGGAAATGGCAGCTCTCTTCTTTAGTGATGAAAAAGAAGAAATAAATGAATATTTAAATTATGAAGAAATAGTTATGGAGGACAAGTCCCTAGAAGAACTAGAACGTGAATTCGATTCACTTCCCATTATAGGTCCTCCAACTAATGAGGCTTTCGAAGAGCCAGAAAAGAGAGGGGACAGGGAATTACCACCCCCAGAATTGAGGACTCTACTAGATAATCTTAAATACAGATTTTTAGATGATACAAATAAATTTCCTGTTATTATTAGTGCTAAACTTTTAGGAGATCAAGAAGAAGAACTCATGAAAATACTTAAGGAGCATCGCAAGGTGTTTGGGTACTCCATGGATGATTTGAAGGGCATTAGTCCCATGATAACCGTCCACCAAATATTCATGGAGGAAGGTGTTAACCAGTTGTAGAATTTAATAGAAGACTGAAGCCTGAAATGAAGGAAGTGGTAAGAAAAGAAATAGTACGCCTATTGGACGCAGTTATAATCTATCATGTAAAAGAAAGTGAATGGGTAAGTCATGTTCATTGTGTCCCTAAGAAGGGCAGTTTTACTGTTGTTCCTAATGAAAACACTGAATTGATATGTACTAGAACTATTGTTGGACATAGGATGTGTATAGATTTCAGGAAATTGAATAAAGAAACTAGGAAAGATCACTATCCTTTACCGTTCATAGATCAAACTTTAAAAAGGTTAGCAAACCACACTCATTTTTTCTACTTGGACGGATACTCTGGTTCAACCTCAGGGATGGCCTGATCCTTCATGAATCCCTTCAATTCTAGGCGGAGTGAGTGTGTGGATGAGAGAGAGAGAGCGGAAACACGAACTCACGCACGAAGAACACGATGAACACACACACACAAAGACACGATACAAGCCAATTTCTCACGCCGACGGCTATCGGTCCAGCGCAATCCCTTGAACTGGCACGACGAGAAGTGAGACTCGGTGAGATCTTGACGTCTAGGCAAAGGGACTCCGATGCCTAGGCCTTGTACACCGCGGAGGCACGATGCAAACTCCAACGAGGTTTGTGATATTTGGTTCTCCTCTATCAAAGGAGCATGAGGCAAGAACTAGATAGATCCACAAGGGGTTTCCACTAATTCTAAATATCAAGCCTAGGGTTTACAATAGAGGTGGGGGATATATATAGGCCAACCACTAGTTCAAGGGTAGTTTAGGAAATAAAAGGTAAAGTCTGGACGGATTAAAGGGTAAATGGGCCGAAGGCCCAAAAGGCTGTTCACACGCCTGATCCACTTACACCGGAAACTCCTGGGTCAGAGGGCTGGAGACTCCGGGGGTCCGGAGACTCCGGGGTGGAGAGCAGACTCCGGGGTGGACTCCGGTGGGGCATACAGAGAGTGTGCTCAAGGGGTCCAGAGTCGAGGTCAGAGTCCTTGGGCGGAGACTTCGGGGTAGTAGGCCGGAGATTCCGGGCTAGATGGGCCGGAGACTCTGGGGTGCGTGGAGACTCCGGGGTTGGCGACGCTCTCCGGTGAAGACTCCGCGGGGCCATACAGAGGGTTCCTGGCAGGGGTCCGGAGACTGGTCTGGAGTCTAGTCCGGAGACTTCGTGCTTGGTGGTCGGAGACTCCGGGGCTTCAGCTCCAGCAACTTCTTCTTCATGTCCTGCTCCTTGTACTTCATCCGTGGAGGCTAAAGGGGATCCGCAGCAGAAAACAAAAAATTTCCTATGTTGGAACCCCAAAAACTTCCTAGGATCTATCTATGTAGTAATGCAGTAACGACCAATGCGTAGAGAATACATACCCTTGTAGACCGTACGCGGTTAACGTTCCGCGGGGAACGTGGTTGAAGTAGTCGTACTCGTAGCTGACCTCAAGGTCGTGAAGCTCCTCATAGGTCACCCCTTGCTCCTTCTTCATCTTCATCGTGCAACAGCTTTGGCTCACGACATTTAAGCGCCCCAAGTGTTGCGCCTCGTGTCTTCGTGCACATCCGGTGCACGATGAGACCTCTGGATTCCCGATCCCACCGGGAGTGTGGAAGTTGATATCTGGCTAGGAATCCCTGCAGCGCAACAGCATACTGCAGGTGTGCCTCGATCGCACAGCCCAGACTTGGGGCCATGGTCACAAGTTATAGAGAGAGAGGGAAGGAGGAAGTCAACCAAAAGACTTCTCCAAATATTGGGTGTGTCTTATCCCACCCATGGGCACCCCTTTATATAGGCGGAGGGGGTGTTCCCTCCCCATTGGGTTAGCCATGTGGGACTAATAGTCAAAGGAAAATTACAGGAATTTTCGTCCTGGCCGATTGGGCTGAATTAACTCAGCCTGATAGACAAAATAGAAAATAGCTAATAAAAGTAGAAAGGGGAGCGGCAGCCAGCACATCAGCCGGGTGGGCCTTTGGCACGGCCCACCTCGCGCTCGGCTGCTCCTGTGGTGGTGGCCTGGCGAGGCGACCCGGGTGGGCCGGTGCCCCCCACGGCCCAGCAGCGCGGTGGCCTACGCCCGCGCCCTGCACCGCCCGGGTGGGCCGGCCAACTGCGGCGGCCCACTGGCGACCCCGCGCGGCGCGCGGTTATCCGCCGCTCGCGCGGCCAGATGTCTGCCGGTGCCTGCCCTTAGTGGGTCGCTTGGCCCACAGAGGCAGCAGGTGGTTTTTCTGCTTTTCCTTTTTCTTTTTCCTTTTCTGTTTCTGTAGCTTTATTTCTAGGCTATTTCCCTCCAGGGATTTGGCCTAATATAAAAGTTCCTTTTGTAAATCTTAATCTAAATATTATTTAGTATACATTAATTCACAATTAACATACAATAAATATATATTTAAATTCCCATTTATCCAATAACACTTTTTGGGATCTTTTCCTTTATTCTTTCTCCGAACAACTTCGGATCTCTCTACGGAACATTTCCGGCTTTCTCTCTTTCTCTACTATGATTCCGTCTTACGAACAATCACTCTCATCGTACCCTTAAGTGTATCCTCTCACCTCTCGGGAATGCTCTAGACATGATCTAAATCAATGATCAATAGAGGGACCAGGGATATCCATGTGACCCCTATGCATTCCTGATGACAATGTCGTTTGAACCGCTAAATGTAGCGTCCTTGTCCTTCTGTTTCTCGATACAACTTGTTCGAGATCCGATCATTGGTATCACATACCTTGTTCAATCTCGTTCACAACAAGTTCTATTTTCTTGTTACCGTGATATTACATCCCCGTGGCCGAGTCACATGTGGCAACATTTATGAATGTAATCTCACCAAGCTAGCCGTATGTATCTTTACTCGTCATGTGTGTGAACAAATCTCGGTCTTGCAGTCACATGTCATCTACTTTTCCTTCGGAATACCCAATGTACACCTTTATAACCATTGTATCACCAAGTGGCGCTTGATGCAGTCTAAGCAGCCTCGGGAAACAGTGAGTAATATGAGCTCACGGTCTAAGGAAAAGGAGTCTAGGTATAGCTGTTGCAACAATGAATTATATGACTTGATCGTGTTGCAATCCTTCAAGGAATGTCCAATCACATCATTCTCCAGTCATATGATCCCATTGTCAATTGGCACAAATGCCCATGATCTTGAAACCTAGATCATCCTCATGACCAACGAACTAGTATGAGTAGAGGCTACTAGGGACTTTGTTGTTTCATACCACAGATGTACAAATGTTTCTACTTGGCACAGTTATAGCACAATATGACACTATTATAAACTAATTGAGATATGACAATAAAAACCTATTTATTATTTGCCTCTAGGGCATATCTCCTTCAGTCTCCCACTTGTACTAGAGTACAAATAATCTAGCTCGCATTTTACTCATATAAACCATATACCAGATGCGTTTACCAATCATGCATGCTCATGGGAAACGTCATGTTCATGTTCTGTTTTACCAAATCATTATGTCTTTTACATATCGTTAATGTCTTCCTAATTTTGACATTCACACCCTTATCTTATAATGGGTCGAAACATTTGTTTGGCAACAAAGTGAGACTTTGTTTCTAGTGTTTATAATGACGGTCGTTTTCACCGTTGTCATCTAAACTTCGAAACACACTTTGCTATCCTTTGTGTATATACTGTAGTCATGGCAGCAGAACGAGGCCGGATTCCAGGAGCTTACAGTGACTTTAGATCAACCTCGAGGGCTTTCTCATGCGAACTAGGCCCTGGGACACATCATTCTATGTTAAAAGCGAACTATCCCCGCCATAACATTATACATCACATCAGATGGAGCTTTTATACTTCTATATCTATGTAGATCCTAGTGCATGAAATGCATCTATGCCACTTACATTGCTTCTTGCCATTTAAGTACAAACTTAATTTTGGTTCTGTGATCAACTCAGGAATCACTTATAGACACGTTCTTACAGTTAAGACTTTATCCTATCAACCAGAACCTCGGGTCACATTACATCGAGTCTACAGCATGGTTGTATGGAAGAACCTATGACTGAGGCATAGGAGATGCAACGCATCTCTTTCTTTTAACCATAGTTGCAATACTCAATGCTTCATATAGAAAGAACTACTTTCTTACCTTGTTCCATTCTGAGTTATTTCAGAATCTTGCTTAGGACATTCTGAACATCTTTCAAAATCAAGTCCAAGAAGCATTCGACATTCAATGTTTATTAAACTCACCAATTTATCTCGATAGATCTTATTGTTTAATAACTTCAACTTTATCCATATTTACCTATTTAAATGTTATTAACACCAATCACATCATTCATATATGTCGTCCACATATCATAGAATGATTTCACGCTCCCACTCAAATATGACATTGATGTTTGAGATCCAGGGATTTCACTTAGCTCCCACTCAAAATATGTCAGCTACATAATATGAATTAGACAAGCTGATTTGTTCCCACTCAAATCTAGGTCCTCTCGATAATCTTGGACATTCCAAAATTCTTTGATCAAATCGAGAATTCCGCTAACGAGATTTCAATGACCATTCATTTCTCGTACTTAGGTCCATCATGCTTCTTTGTAATTCGCAGGTATGTATTGTTCAAAACATGACAAGTGAATCAACAATATAATTCCACAAACTTGTTAGAATATATAGTTGAATCCTACTTTCTTTAGTAAAAGTATTCACAGAAACTTTATGATCATTATCATCAATTTCTCCTCTATTTGTAGAGTTTGGTTTCACGAAATAAATTCCGCTGTGCCACTCAACAATTCGGAGGTAAGGTCAAATACCTTGTTTTGATCTTTTACTTTCTTCCATATGTATCTTCATCAAAACACATCAACTTAGGACAACAGTAGGTTTGCCCCTTGTGGAAGATGCATTCATAGCTTCCTAAGAATGCTTTACAAAGACTTGTTTATTCGCCACAACTTCGACTTGTTGAAATCTCCAGAAACTCGAACTTAGCATAACACTTATGGTGTTGTTTCCACGAATCTTTTAGATGTTCCTTTGTATTTCAAATGAGTGTTGGCTTATTTTGATTTTTAACTCTAAACGATAACTCTAACCCCGACAAGAGATAATATGATACCATGTGTATCTTAATAAATAATGATTATGATGTTTAGACATTTCAACATAGTTTGAATTCGTCCAATTATCATAATTTGTGAAACATCTTTCACAAGTCCCTTTTATGCTAAATTTAACTTGAATACTTTAGTCATGGCGACCAAATCGAAGAGACTTCATATTCTTGTTAATTTCAATATCCCATTGAGTTATGAACTCATTTGAACAATTCAAATCACTTCAAACTTCATGTTTCATTAAGTAAATACACTTATTCACTTAAGTCCACAATTACCTAATGATTTACACTACTTGTTGAAAATACGATACATCACTATGTATAAGATTCAACATTTCTTTGCATATCACCGTTTTACCAGAATGCGGAGTTTTAGTCATTCTGCCCAAGAGGCATGGTTTTGCAAAGTCTCTAGATTAAGCATCTAGGACCCCGATCTTCATAAAGAACATGCAATAACCAAAATGACTTAAACTATAGTGTCATTTCATTATTAAACTTTGGATATCTTTTAGCATTCTAATCCTTTATAAATGTTTAAACTATTATCATTAACATAGTGATGAGAATAACTTATTTATAATCATAATGTGACCATAAGGTATTGTTCATAAGAATAGTACAAATTGGCTTGTAACTTGTTCATATGAATAATCGTCTCGCCAAAGGCAAGACAAACAAACTAGGATTACAAAATTATATTCAAGTCCACTAATCCAAATGACAAACTTTGAGGGAAGAGGTGATGTCGGCCATCAACTGTTTTCCTTGCCATCATCAAGTCATGTTGCCTCAATACCAACAATTCTCAAGTAGATCCTCCTGTTTTCATAAAACAAGACAAGTATCAAATACTTTACAAACTGCAACGAGTTTTGCAAGAACCGCATTTATAATTTGTATATATTACATATACCTTTTCATCCAAGACCTCAATTGCAATCAAGCCCTTCCAAGAGTTCTCAACTCTAATGCAAGATTGCTAAGTGTTTTTCCAAACATTCTCTTTTCATCCATGAGGGAGGAAAACCCATCCAATGGCTCATACTCTATGTGCCTTATTCCGTAGAATACAAAATGTAGCCCAACTCTCCATCGAATGGAGAATGGCTTATTATATGATTATGGAGAAAACACAAACAATCCGGAGTCATCGAATTATCTCCTAATGGTTATTGTATCAAGAAGAGACGATCACCCTTTACGGGGATATCCCTCAGGCGTGGGTATTAATCTATGAAGTTGGACCCTTTTGCTAAGTTCCATATTAAGCAATATGTTCCCATTGTCACAAAGGACCTCAATGGGATAGCCAAGATCTACTAAGATATTTGCAAAGAGACATCTGGAATAAGTTTATAATAAGAGATCAATTTATAATTGGTCTCCACTAAAATTGTCATCCCCTGGACAATTTTAGTGATCGCATGATCCCTATCCTCTTCACCTCCCCCGATTAACACGGCCATCAGTGCATTATCAAAGGTAGACACTCACTAATGCAAATCACATCATCCATGTGACTCATGCTCGATCTTTCGATATCTTGTGTTCCGAGGCCACGCTTCTATGGTGTGCTAGGCTCGCCAAATCTAACTAGTGTGTATTCGCGGTGCAACATGGCTTACACCCACTATATGCGAACGTAGATATGTCTGACCCCTACTCACCGCAGGGCACCTCATACCGAAGAACTTTCTTGGTGGTGCACACACAAGGGGAACACAGAACATTGGAATTCAATAGGGATTATCTTATTTGCTACCATTGAGTATCTAAATACTAGCACACAATAAGATGTAAAATAGGTATCAACATCATATGCATAATGTGTTATGATATGGTCCTTCTTGCGCCTTGATCTCCATCGAGCGCTCTGGCACGATCTCCATCCTGCCCTTGGTTTGATGCCAAGTTCACGATGCCTCCACCAGGTCATTCATCGGAACAATGACTATTACTATACTACTTAGTAACAGAAACGTAAACCACTTTACCTTCGTAACGACCAATGCCATATCATAATCACATGCCCCCTGCAAAATATAGTTAGACGCCTCTACTTTACCTATTGCAAGTTTTACGTGGTTGTTAGGGCTTTCGCAATAGAACTGTTTCTAAACTACGAACTTTCCAACCACAAAAAGGATATGACAGTTGTCGCTATTACACCCCCTTCGGGGCCCTCCATTGTAAATGCTATATCAACTATTGAATGAGAGATAGACACCCGCTAGCAACTTATACGGTACAAGCCGCATGTTGAGCGTGGAACCAGTCTCGCATACGAATATGCGTAAGGTCGGTCTGGGACGCTTCATCAAACAATACCGCAATATAAACAAGTACACGTTAGCGGGTAACAACTAAGGGATCAATGCCCGCACAATACTTGTGTGTACTGGCCGTACAACACTCCTACACATAGATCGGCTTTGATACCACTGGAGGGGATCCGCAGCAGAAAAAAAAATTCCTACGCTGACCCAAAAACTGCCTAGGATCTATCTATGTAGTAATGCAGTAACAACCAATGCATAGAGAATACATACCCTTGTAGACCGTACGCGGTTAACGTTCCGCGGGGAACGTGGTTGAAGTAGTCGTACTCGTAGCTGACCTCAAGGTCGTGAAGCTCCTCATAGGTCACCCCTTGCTCCTTCTTCATCTTCATCGTGCAACAACTTCGGCTCACGACATTTAAGCGCCCCAAGTGTTGCGCCTCGTGTCTTCATACACATCCGGTGCACGATGAGACCTCCGGATTCCCGATCCCGTCGGGAGTGCGGAAGTTGATATCCGGCTAGGAATCCCTGCAGCGCAACAGCATACTGCAGGTGTGCCTCGATCGCACAACCCAGACTTGGGGCCATGGTCACAAGTTATAGAGAGAGAGGGAATGAGGAAGTCAACCAAAGGAATTCTCCAAATATTGGGTGTGTCCTATCCCTCCCATGGGCACCCCTTTATATAGGAGGAGGGGGTTTGCCCTCCCCATTGGGTTAGCCATGTGGGACTAATACTCAAAGGAAAATTACAGGAATTTTCATCATGGCCGATTGGGCCGAATTAACTCAGCCGAATAGACAAAACATAAAATAGCTAATAAAATGAGAAAAGGGAGCAGCAGCTAGCACAACAGCCATGTGGGCCTTTGGCGCGGCCACCTCATGCTTAGCTGCTCCCGTGGCGGTGGCCTGGCGAGGTTTCCCGGGTGGGCCGGTGCCCCTGCGGCCCAGCAGCTCGACGGCCTGCGCCCGCGCCCTGCACCGCCAGGGTGGGCCGGCTAACTGCGGCGGTCCGTTGGCGACCCCGCGCGGTGCGCGGTTATCCGCCGCCCACACGGCCGGCTATCCGTCGGCGCCTGCCCTTAGTGGGTCGCTTGGCCCACAAAGGCAGCAGCTAGTTTTTCTGCTTTTCCTTTTCCTTTTTCCTTTTCTTTTTCTGCAGCTTTATTTCTAGGCTATTTCCCTCCAGGGATTTGGCCTATTATAAAAGTTTCTTTTATAAATCTTAATCTAAATATTATTTAGTATACATTAATTCACAATTAACATATAATAAATATATATTTAAATTCCCATTTATGCGAAAACACTTTTCGGGGTCTTTTCTTTTATTCTTTCTCCGAACAACTTCGGATCTCTTTGCGGAACATTTCTGGCTTTCTCTCTTTCTCTACTGTGATTCCGTCTTACGAATGATCACTCTCATCGTACCCTTAAGTGTATCCTCTCACGCCTCAGGAATGCTCCAGATATGATCTAAATCAATGATCAACAAAGGGACCAGGGATATCCATGTGACCCCTATGCATTCCTGATGACAATGTCGTTTGAACCGCTAAATTTAGCATCCTTGTCCTTTTGTTTCTTTATACAACTTGTCTGATATCCGATCATTGGTATACCATACCTTGTTTAATCTCGTTCACAACAAGTTCTGTTTTCTTGTTACCGTGATATTACATCCCTGTGACCGAGTCACATGTTGCATCATTTATGGATGTAATCTCACCAAGTCGGACGTATGTATCTTTACCCGTCATGTGGGTGAGCAAATCCCAGTCTTGCAGTCACATGTCATCTACTGTGCCTTCAGAATACCAAACGTACACCTTTATAACCACTGTATTACCAAGTGGCGCTTGATGTAGTCTAAGCAGCCTCAGGAAACAGTGAGTAATATGAGCTCACGGTCTAAGGAAAAGGAGTCTAGGTATAGCTGTTGCAACAATGAACTATATGACTTGATCGTGCTGCAATCCTTCGAGGAATGTCCAATCACATCATTCTCCAATGATATGATCCCGTTGTCAATTGGCACAAATGCCCATGATCTTGAAATCCAGATCATCCTCGTGACCAAGGAACTAGTATGAATAGAGGCTACTAGGGACTTTGTTGTTTCATACCACACCTGTACCAATGTTTCTACTTGGCACAGTTATAACACAATATGAAACCATTATAAACTAATTGAGATATGACAATAAAAACCTATTTTTATTTGCCTCTAGGGCATATATCCTTCAGAGGCTTCATAGCTGATAATGCACAGCATAGTGGCATGAAGTAGAAAACCATCCAAGGATGTATCAAAGTCACACGAGGAGAGGAGCGAGTTAACCTTCGCTTGTAGTAGTTTAGCTCGGGCTCGAGTCATTGGTCCACTTGGGGGACTTGGTGGTGTAGATGTAGGAGCGTCTGTAGGACGGGCTGCATCAGCTCCCCCCTTGGGAAAGAGTCGTCCTCGACTCTTCATGGTTATCATCTTGAACATCTCCATGGTAGGGTGAAAGGTCCTTGACATTGAATGTATTGCTTGCAAGGTACTTGGAGGTAGGAATATCAATGATGTAGGCGTTGTTGTTGATTCTCTTTAGGACCTTGAAGGGTCCATCTCCTCGAGGCTTGATCTTGGAGTCGTGTTCGTTGGGGAAGCAGTCCTTCCTTAGGTGTATCCACACGAGGTCACCTTCTTCAAAGATCATCTCCTTCTTGTTCTTGTTTCACCTTGAAGCTTGGTGAAGGACTTGTTGCTAGATTGTAGCTCTTGTTTCCTCGTGAAGCTTCTTCATAGCTTGTGCGCGCTTGTTGACATCCATGTTGGTGCGCTCATGAAGAGGTAGTGGTAGGATGTCGAGCGCGGTGAGGGGCTCGAATCCGTAGACGATCATGAAGGGGCTCATCTTGGTTGTTGAGTTCTTGGCACAGCTATAGGCGAACTCGGCGTGGGGAATGCATTCCTCCTAATCCTTGAGGTTTTTCTTGATCAACACACAAAGAAGGCTCCCGAGGCTTTAGTTGAAAACTTCAGTTTGGCCATGAGGGTCTTCTATAAGTAGCTCATGAATTTGACATCGCGATCGGAGACGATTGTTCTTGGCACACCGTGAATATGGACAATTTCCCTGAAAAACAAATTTGCAACATGTGAAGCATCGTCGGTCTTATAGCACGAAATGGAGTGTGCTATTTTTGAAAAGCGATCCACAACAACAAATATAGAATCATGACCATGCTTAGACCTAGGCAATCCTAACGTGAGGTCCATGCTAATGTCAGACCAAGGTGCATAAGGAATAGGAAATGGCATGTAAAGACCATAAGGGTTAGCTTGCGACTTAGCTTGAACACATGGCATGCATCGATGAACGTAGCGTTCCATGTCGAGCTTCATGTTGGAGCATGTCCAATGTCTTGTTGTGACCAAAGTGACCCATGAGGCCTCCACCATGAGATTCTTGGAGAAGCAAAAGTTGGAGAGACGACTTCGGAATGAAAAGTTTGTTTTGTTTAAATAGAAAGACCTTATGCAAATAGAAATCATCAACTCCTTTATCAATGGAGCACTTTGCATAAACTGGTTCAAAGAATGGGTCAGAAGAATACAACATTTTGATTTCATCAATACCCAACACGTTGATTTCTAGTCGAGTAAGAAGGTTTGTGTGCTTGCGAGACAAAGCATCTGCAACTACATTATCTTTGCCCTTCTTATACTTGACAATGCAAGGAAAAGGCTCCATAAAATCGACCCACTTAGCGTGTCGCTTACTTAAGTTGGCTTGGACTTTGAGATATTTCAACGACTCATGGTAGGAATGTGTGATAAATTCTTTAGGCCATAGGTAGTGTTGCCAAACTTGAAGAACACGAACTAACGCAAAAAGCTCTTTGTCATAAATCGGATAATTAAGGTGAGCACTTTCAAGTTTCTCGCTATGGTAGGCTATATGACATCCGTTTTGCATAAGGACTCCTCCAATGCCAATACCACTACCATCACACTCTATCTCAAAAGTTTTAGTGAAATCCGGTAACGCGAGGAGAGGTGCTTCGGTGAGCTTTTGTTGAGCTTTGCCCCACACGAAGGTGACATTCTTTTTGGTCAATTCTTTAAAGGGCAAGCAATGGTGGAAAAGTCTTTCACAAAACGATGATAGAAGTCGGCCAACCCATGAAAACTTCGGAGTTCACTCACATTTCTTGGGATGGGCCAATCTCGTATGTCCTTTACCTTGGAAACATCAACTTTAATACCCTTTGAAGAAACGACAAATCTAAGAAATATCAACTTGTCTTTAGGAAAAGTGTACTTGGGAAGATTAGCATATAGATTTTCATGTCGAAGGATTTGCAAAACTTCCTTGACATGTGTAACATGGTCCTCAAGCGACTTGCTATAAAGAAGTATATCACTGAAATAGACTACAACACTCTTGCTAATGAGAGAATGCAAAATATGATTCATAAGACGCATGAAGGTGCATGGGGCATCATATAGGCCAGAGGGCATAACCAACCATTCATAGAGACCAAGTTTGGTCTTGAAGGTGGTTTTCCACTCATCACCTTCCGTGTATTTGATGCTAACCACTACGAAGATCAATTTTTAAAAAAATAGTGGCTCCACACAACTCATCAAGCATGTCATCGAGACGTGGTATAGGATGTCTATAATACACGGTGATAGCATTGATTGGATGGTAGTCCATGCATAACCGAACGTATCATGCGATTTTGGGACAAGAATCATGGGTACCGCACTTGGACTAGTGCTAACATGGATTAAACCTTTGGAGATGAGTTGGTTGATTTGACGTTCGATCTCCTTCTTCCCCTCCGGGTTCATGCGGTAGGCGGCATGGTTTGGAAGTGGTGCGCTGGGGATGAGATCGATGTGATGCTCAATTCCACGAAGAGGAGGTAGTCTATGTGGGAGCTCTTCGGGAAATACATCCTTGAATTCCTGTAAAACAAACATCAAAGATGGAGGAACATTGTTTAAGTCATTATTTTCATGCGCTAGTCCCTTGCAAATGAGGACATAGTGCAAGATGGATGGGTTCTTCCACACATCTCTCATCTCACGTTTAGTGGCAAGGAGAAAACTCTTATTTTTTTCACTCAAGGTTAGCTTGTGGCTCTCACTCACTATGAGGTGGTTCTCTCGCTCACCGCTCTTGCTAAAGCCTTTGCATTATCTGCAATTATTTGTCTAGGAGTCATTGGTTGCAAAACACATGTTTTTTTGAGCCATTTAAAGGTGTACACATTGGTGCAACCATCATGTAGAGAAGCCTTCTCAAATTGCCATGGTCGACCAAGCAACATGTGGCAAACCGTCATTGGGACTACATCACACTCGACCATGTCTTTGTAAGGACCAATGGCGAAGGTGACCGAGACAGTATGTTTGATCTTCACGGACCCTTGGTCACTGAGCCATTGCACGTGGTAGGGGTGCTTGTGTGGATGGAGAGTGAGGTTGAGTTTCTCACACAACTCGGTGCTAGCAAGGTTGTGGCAACACCCTCCATCGATGATCACTTTGATAGATTTTCCATTGATGCCGGCTCGTGTTTGGAAGATATTTGAGTGTTGGTCATGATGCTCTTGTGGTTGAGTGGTTAAGATCCTTGTGACGACAAGCGATGTACTAGCGTCATGTTCACACATGAGGAGTTCTTGGTCATCTTCCACTCGTTGTCTTGCCATTGCTTCCTTGACACTGGCGTCAAATTCATCGTCACTCAAGTACTCTTTGTTGCCACTGTCATGGATGAACAAAAATTTCTTGTTTCCACACTCGGACGACTTGTGTCCTTTGCCTCCACACTTGTAGCATTCACTGTTGAAAGGTGTATCACTCTTTGCTTGTTTACCACTTAGGCGTGGTTTTCCTTGAGGAAGTGTGGGTTTGAAGGAAGGATTAGAGGTACTTGAGAAGCTTCCATTGAAGGTTGTTGGCGTAGCAGTTGAAGCTTGCTGGTAGGTGAAATACATCTTGGGCTTGTTGTACTTGATGTCCTCTTGCACTTGACATTTGACCTTTGTTGCGATGTGCACAAGCTCAACCATGTTGTTGTATGTTTGGAACTCGACGATGTGCTTGATTGGGTGGTTCAAGCTAATAAGGAAACGTGCCATAGTTCACTCTGTGCGCTCTTAAATGTTGGCGCGGATCAAGTTGAGTTCCATTTCCTTGAAGTACTCTTCCATGGTCTTTGTCCCTTGACAAAGTGATTGAAGGTTGTTGAAGAGGTCGCGCGTGTAGTGCGCGGGGACAAAACAGGATCTCATGTGAGCATTCATGTCATGCCAAGTTATGATTGGCAGATCTTGTCTTGCGTCATGAGTAACTTGAACTTGTTCCCACCAAAGGTTGGTGTAATCATCAAACTCAAGTGAAGCCATGGCGACCATCTTCTCGTTGCTATAATTGTGCATGCGGAAGATCTTGTCGACTTTGAGTGCTCATGAGAGATATTCTTTGAGGTCATTTGATCTGGTGAACTTGGGCATCGTGAACTTGAGCTTGCCAAATGTTTCTTCCTCATTCCGATCACAGTAGCGATGGTTGCCATGTTAATGACGGTCTTCATCTTCCATGCGATCATTGCGACGAGCTTGTTGAGCTTGTTGAAGATCTTGTGGTTGAGGAGGTGGGACTTGGTTCTCGCGACCTTGTTGCGGAGCTTGCTCTTGATGTTGTTGTTCTGGAGCTTGCTCCTGCTCTTGGCATGGTTGTTGATGATGTTGAGGCACTTGGGCCCCATGAGGTTGTTGAGGATGTGGAGCCTCATGACGCGGTTGGTGAAGAAGAGGATGTGCGTTCCTCGGTTGGTGATGATAATTAGGCACATGGGCCTCACAGCGAAGATCATGGTCCTGAGCCTCATGACGTGGTGGGCATCGCTCAACTTGTACCACTTGACGCTCCATGTTTTGGTGTTGTGGAGGGGGCGCCTCGTGATGACCATGGTGTCGGTGCGGATGTTCATGACGGCGATGATGAGGAGGAGGATCTTGGAGAGCTTCATGTCGATGATGAGCTAGATTCTCCAAGTTGGAGTCAGCACTTTTTGTGTCAAGTATGTGTCGCTGGCGATGGTGGTATACATGTGGTTCCTCTCATGGTACCTCTTGTGGTTGCTCTTGTTGGATCTCTAATGCCCTTGCGTGATGACGATGTGCTTCTTGCCTTGCTTGTGGCCTTGAAGAGAAATCACCATCATAGCTTGACGTTGCGGCGTGCCGTGGGGAAGGTATGTAACATCCCAATTTCAGCAACCCTGATTAATTGTCCAGAATGCAAAAATCTGGGGGAACAAAAACTTTTTCTTGTACATTGGTGCAGTGTTTGCTTGTTGTTTGTTTGTGCTTGTTCATGTGAGTGTATACCATATCATACTCTTTACCTCACCATCAGTTGACAAAGGCTATTTAACAAAACTATCCTACCTCATTTTACATATTCTCAAATGTTCTGGCATTTCAAAACATGATCCAAGATGCTTATGTAACCAAAACTATTTTAGTAGCTTCTATTGACAAAACTATGGAGAGAGATATAATATAATCTCCTTATGTTTTCAAGACAGAACCTTCAATTACTCTTACCTCTAGGATTTCCAAAACCTTGTATAAAACCTTTGAATTCTACTCTTGGTAGAGATACCAAGGACTCTCATACTATTCAAAATCCAACCTCTTCAAAATTCATCAACATTACCTCAAGCTAGGATTGATGGTAACCCTAGTAGTAGTTTATTTGTTTGTAAGATGAGTTCCCTTGATCTGCTGTTTGGCTTGATTGCTTAGAAGTAGTATGAGATACTCTAGAAGCTCATACTCTAGGATCAAGATACTTTAAGATCACCAAACCCTAAGAAAGAATACAAGAAGGATCTAATCTCTAGATACTAGGTGATCATCTAAAACCCTTAACCAGATCAATTCTAAAGATATCCCTTCTAGAAGCTTCCAAGTCAATGAAGACCAATATAAAGCAAGGATCCATTATACTCAATCTACACATCCACATCATCCACTTGATGATGCTTGGGTACCTTGCAACCCATCAAAAACATCCCCTCTAATGCTCTAGTCAAAAACCCTAAGTCTGGAAAACTATTTCCAACATCACCTTTTTGAATGCCTCCTTTTCTCAAACCTTATGAATTTTTGTAAATGCATTTGAACCATCTTGTTAACCATCCTAAGTACTACCAAGTCCCACTCTTGACCTTGGTTAGATCATCCTCCAACCTACTTGTTCTTAATGGTTTTGCAGGCAAGAAATTTACTATTCCTGCAAATCTAGTCATCATGCCTACTTTGATAGAAGCTCACACCACCATCCCACCTCCTCTGGACCAACTATTTGCATGGTTGTGTTCTACTCATATAGGCATATCAAAATCTACTTCACTTGTTCCAAGTGGATCTTTGTGCTTCTTAAACTCACAAGGTTTTGAATGCTAGTTGATAATCTGCTTTGGCAGGCTTATTTTATTCAAAGTTTGAAATCCTGTCTTGGTGATCTCAAGAAGAATCAAGCTCAAACCTCTACACCATAGCAATATACATTACTTGTTCTATCCATCCATATATCCCATGCCCCAAGGGGAGCCCTGAGCTCCAAGATCCGGCAAGGTTTTGGTGGCATGAAAACAATCTTACCCAAGATCCTTAAATCTCTAGTTTTCACCAAAATCAACTTGGATTCTCCTATCCCAAGGTTGCAAATGCTTGATACACCTTGTCTACCTCATCTACCTTGATCACCAATATTTATCAAATATTATCCATAATTATTATGGCTCCAAATCTAATAAATCTCTTTAATAGTCAAAATCTCTAAAACTCCTTTCCCAAAGGAGAGTTTGGTTTTTGCCAAAACACATCCCCAACTCTAAGCACTTTTGAGGCCCATATATCATACCCTATCTTCCCACTTCAAAAATAAATATTTTTGAGGAGCTTTATTATTTCTTTTTGCCCATTTACTTAAATGGCTGAATTGGAATAATAATAGTTTTAAATACTTTTAAACCTCCATAAATCTTGGGAAAATTCACCTAACTGTATATTCACATTTGGGACCATCTCACATCAAAAAATCTAACTGTCCAATTCAAAAATATCAAATTCCACCGTAAAAACCACTTCTGCACTATTTGAATACTTGATAGAACGTGGACCAAAATTCATCCAATAAATCTCAAATAGTTCATGGAGCTATACCTTGTCCATACCTATCTACCAGCAGCATTGGATCATCCAGACCTAGTACAAATCTAAGAAGTTCTTCATAAGAAACCATATGACCAAGACTTGATACAAATCAAGCTCATAACCTAAACTCTCTCGAACTCTCATCAAAGCTTACTCAGTACATCTCCTCAGCACCAGGACACACCCCAGGTCGACACCACTGTAGAAACCCCTCTCCCTTGTCCTCTAGTGTTTGGAGGTGGAGAATTGGAGTAGGACAACCACCTATTGCCAAAGGCTCTTGCCACAGCAGCAATCCCTCCTCTCTCTGACCTACAGGCAGACCAGATACCACCATCCCCGCCCACAACATCCTCTCCCCATGTTTCCCTCCTCCCTCACTTACTCAATAGGCCAATTCCATGATGGACTACTCCCTCCCCCCTTAAATAGGCCAGAGGCCACCCCAACTCCCCTCCCTGGCTCATCTGCCTTCCTCCCACTCCACCTTACCACCCCAGCACCCCACTCCCTCTCCCCTGCTTTCCTTCGCCCTGGAAAGAGAGCTTCGAGCTCGAGCTCCTGCAAGAAATAAGAGGACCGTGACGTCTCATGTCTGCCTCTTTCTTCCTCCTTCTTGATCTGGTGTAACCCTCTAGTCAAGCCACTTCTAACCCTGTCCTTATTTCTGCGTAGGAGTACCCTAGGTACCTGCTCCGGCGAGCTCCCGAGAGAACAACCGCGAGCGCCATCGTGTGAGCTCCTCCCCGATGCCGAAACCGGCCGTGCCGCCCCTCTCCGGGATCGCCGTTGTCGATGGCACCGCCTCCGACCATCCCCGACTGCCGGCAAGCCCCCAGGTACCCCCCCCCGCTCCTTCTAGCATCGCCTAGGGTTTCCCCTCTGTTCCGCCGCCACCTGGCCATCGCGAGCTAGGAGACAAACCACCACCCTCCATCATGACTAGATCCAACGGCCACCATTCACCGATACCCGTTCGGCCGCCCTCTCCCACTAACCGCAGGGCCCCACCTATCGAGTTCAACGGCGCCGCTTCCCGCGCACGGGGTAGCCTGGGTGGGCCGAATCCCCCGTTGTGGCCCAGTTCTCCTCTGGATCTGGCCCGCCCATCCCTTGTCCTTTTATTATTTTTTTGCCCAGATCCAGAAATTTTGGCCATCAGTTTAAATCGATTTGAAAATGTTAAATACCTCCAAATGATCTGATAAAAATTTCCTAGGATACCTTAGGGTTTTGTCTATCATTCAGTATCAAAATTGTAACAAATTAGTAATTACCTTTTCTGCAATAAATCATGTACCCAGAGGTGTCCTGTTTACCATTAAATCATTTCTGGGAGTTATACAACTCCAAATGGGGTAAACCCAAGTTCCCCTGGTAGGTATTGCATGTACCTACCTTAGGGACTGATCCTCATGCCAGGGTGAATAGTAGTTTTCCCTTAGAAAAAATAACAAAAACAAATAATATCTGTCTTTAAAAATTCCTCTAGTACAAACCATAATAGCTTTTTCCCTAATTCCAACTCTAATGGATTATCTACATCCATATCTACCCAACCCTAGGAGATCACTAATTTCTGAGCCTCTGAAGATTTCTAGTGAATTAAACACTTCTGTATGAGGCTTTATCACTAGATAAATCACTACAGTAGCTATGCAACTCCAAAAAGAGTGAATCCAAATCCTACAGAAAGGTATTCTAAAATCCTGCCTTAAATCCAAAGCTTCTATAGATATAATTTGGTGAAAAGACAAAACAACTCCAGAACTGCCTCTAGGAATTTCCTGAGGGCATTCTGGTAATTATTTTGACACGATTCCAACTCTCAGTGAACAAGTACATCAAACTCTACCTGTTTCCAAGGAAATAATATTTGGAGCTCCAGAACATTTCTGGTGAATTATTTCCTAAAACTAGAGTATTTCCCACTAGAAAATTTATTATAAATCAATGGAAATTGATAATTTGGTGAAACCACTTTTGTTGGTTTCATATTATCACTACCTATCTGTTGGTATCATGTTTACACAATGGTATCATACAGAATATGTCCTTGGTCCAAAACCCCTCCTAGGTAGTTCCTCGGCTATAAAACCCCAGGGGTGCTCATTCCCTTCTCCAAGGCCATCTCAATCTCCTAAATCCAATCCTCTCAAAACCTACTAAACTGAGTAATGTGTGGTATGTTTGTCTGATGTATTGTATTGATGCTTGCATTGCTTTATGTTGATTGTGGCCTTTTTTGTTTGCACGTGATGTCTGGACGATGATAGTTGCGATAAAATCGGAGAGTAGGAGAAGTGGTAATTATTATTGCTATTATTGGGTATTCTAAGAAGAAGTCTAGGGACATATATAGCCATATTGCTGATCATCAGGCAAGCCACCTTCTTGCTCATAAGCCTCGTCCTACTATTTTACTTATGCATGTTTTCCTTATTGTTTATCAAAACTGCATTGTTTACTATATGTTGATGTATCTATGGTAGTGGTTTGGCTCCTCCGAACTATTACACCTTGGTACTACTAAGTACAACCCCCTTGATGATACCTACTTTTCTATGGTGGAATAGATGGTGTAATACACCATACCCCTTCCGGTGACCCCGTTTTAGCCAAAGAAAAGCTAGAGGATGGGAAGACCCCGGAAAAAGTTTTACCAGATGCTTTATGATAAAACATTGGTGAGGTGGGACCTACCAAGAAATGTTGAGAAAGAAAAGGGTTTTTTTTACAAAATGCTGAAGGAAAACTGGAGGAAAAAGGTTTACAAAAACGCACCCGGTTCTTTGCAGTTTAGCCATAACAACTTAACCCTGTGCAACCACATTACTCTGGAATGGGACATGGCTGGATTTGATGGTTGTTTATTCTGGTATAAGCTGCCTCGTAACTACTACAGGGGATCGTGATCCCCGGATGCTGGGCCTTATCCTATAAATGTCAATGTGGGACATCGACCTAGAGAAGGAATGAACTTTTTTCGGACAACCAGGCGTTACTATGAGCCCCTCATTGAAAGTGCCCACTGTGTAAAGTGTAAAATGCGCTCCGGTTGGTCCTCGGTACCCGACGTTCCGGTGTTGAGAGGAACAACACTCATAGGGTAGGCACTTATATTGGAGTGGGCATCCGGAGAGTCTTGATCGGTTACTCGACCCACGATCGGTGTAGATCAGGGTAGTGTACCCGGATGGTGTGGGTAAAGTGTACAACCTCTGCAGAGTGTAAATCTATTCGAATAGCTGTGTCTGCGATTATGGACGGGTTGGACAAACTTCTGTAGAGCGGTGCTAGTTTTGTTTTTAAAAAGGATTTCTGAAAAGAAATGGCTTTGGAAATGTTTTGACCATGGGATGGTCGTACAGGAGAAAGGTTTTGACCATGGGATGGTCGGAAGGAGGAGAAAGGAGTGTGGTCGTGGGACGACCTGAAGACGGGAACAAATGGGTGACCCAGTCCTGATGTTTTCCAAAACTTTTCAAAACTGTTTCCATCATGGTTTACAAAAGTTTTCAACAAAGATATGTAGAGGCTATATCTACAATAGAAACTATTTGAGAAAAGAACCTCTCTCGAAGCCTCCTACTACCACAGCCATATTGCATATCCTCTTGTTATTATTGTTTTCTTGAGGTGGTTTGCGAGTACATTGAAAGTACTCACTGGCATTGTCCCTGGCTATTAACTTGGTCAGATATCAAGAAGAAGATGACGTTGGCAACTATGCGAGATAGGATGTTCTCCCAGTCAGTTGCCTGTAGGTTGAGGCATGATTCGGATCTGCACGTGACGATGTTCTGCTGCTGAAGATGGTATAGCCATAACGGCATTTATGTAAGTCTTGTAATTCGGTATATCTCGGATGTTATAATGATACTTGTCGGTGATGCTCCACGGCTCACTGATCATGGGAATGTGGAAAAGTACATAACAGGGATTTCTTGGATGATTAATCCGGGGGCCCCACATACTTGGTATCAGAGCCATCCTAATTGTAGGAGAACCTTAGTTAGCATGATCGTTAGACAGGAACCTTATTTTGAGAACCTCGGCTCTCAAAAACTAGTTTCTCAAATGAGTTTCAAAAAGTTCTACTTCTTCTCTTACTCTAAGTAAATGCTTTCAAAAATGGTTTCCTCTAACTCTCCTCCATACTTCAAACCTACGGATTTTAAATTACTAGGATCTAGAACCAGGTGAAGACAATGCGAACAAGATGAAGACAAGCAACTACCAGCAAACACAAGGAGACTACAATATCGCTCTACCAGCAGAATCCTCACAATCAGAAGACATCGGGCGTTGCACTATCAAGAAGCGTCCAAGATACGATGAAGGATTGATACACAAGATAGTGACTCCGACCTAAAGAAAGACGATATATAGGGTTGATAGTCCTAAGAATAGGATTCTCCTACATCGCGAGTAGTTAACTCCTTGGTCCCTAGTGTTGACCGTGTTTGCTTGCCTAAGTCCATCCTGTGTCGATTGATGTGTGTTGTTTGCCGAGGACATTGCGATCTCCTCGCTCTGTTCGCCTTGTTTGTATGCTCTAGTTTGCTTTGACCTCCCTAAAAATGTGACTCAAGGAGCGATAACACCCCTAGTAACTCAAGAAACCCCTGGGTTAGCTGTCGGTAATGAGACCCAGACTAACCTCGAGAGTATATGAGAGGAAAAGCATCGGAAGAACCAGGAGTTCGACATAGTCAAGTCAGCACAACTCGAAGACTTCACCTCAGTAGGATGACATACCTCGTCCAACTCACCTCACAAGACTCGACAATAGCCCCACACTCCCTTGTTCCTCAATCTACTACAGCAAGAATCCAGTTGAAGCCGGAAGTCGATCACCGAAGGATCCTACATATCTATAGGAAACCACCCGATAAGTCAACCACGATAAGAAGTGAAGACCTAACTACGCTGACCTTTGGTACATTAGAGCTTCTGACCACCTCAGGAGACTAACTAATCTAGTCGACCCTACCCAAACTAACGGAATGATCCTCCCTAGAAGGTCAGAACCACCCCTGAAGTAAGATGATTAGGAAGCATGAAGACCGCTTACCCGATGCTAACTGCTTCAACCCTGACTAACTACTAGCAAGAAGAGACGCCAACTGCTAACTCGTGCTGAGCTAACTCCTTAAAACTTCATTAAGAAACCACCCCCGATAAGGCTTAAGCGATAAGACGTCACTCGAAGACCCCAACTCAAGACACCGAGAAGATACAGCCTTCCGCTAACATCAGGTCAGCACTCCCAGACACAAGATCTGCACCCCTCCTAAAGCACCTTAGTGAAGCTCTAAGGAGGAAAGACTGCGTCTTCCACTCAATCCTCAGAAGACTGCCTACTAGAAGATCGCTTAGAAAATATCCCCGGATCCTAAGTATTCCTGCCAAACAACAACCCGTGAGTTATCCGAAGAGAACTAACTAAAGATTCTACGAAGTCCCTCTGCTATTTCAGCTGCAGACATACCAGAAGGACCACAACATCGCCATACCCTCGGTTCCAATCACTTACAGGGCGTAAGTCTCCGATGACTTCAATAGGCTAAGTACGAATAATAGTAGTATATATAAACCCTGTAGGCCATAGCTTCACGGACGCCCTCTGAAGATCTCGACTCTAGGAGAAAGATGGATGACAGTCCTCCAAACTTCATCCAATGACTTCAAGAAGGAAGGACATCTTATCCCCGACCTAACCTAGTCTAATCCTAAGGGGGGAAGACTGTGTCTTTCCCACCAAAAATAGGGTAACCCTCGCCAGAAGCAAACTCAGGAGTCTCGACCATAAAGCCGGCAACCAGGATACGCTACGACCATATGGAAAGGCTGTGAATCCCTAGAGAGAGGTACACCCGGCATTAGACTCTATCCTCCGACGAGTACTCTGTGAAGTTCAAAATAGAGATAGTCTGCCCAATCTAAGCCCTCTAGATATATAGTCCAGAAGGAAAAGAAGGTCATCCCTCACAATCAGGACCTGGACTCTACTTAACTCTCCGTGCACCTCGGAAGACTAAAGCTCAACTACATCGACAGAGTAGTCACTTCCAAAGACGGAGTCCGTAAGATAGTACGTGTAAGAGACTTAGTATCAACCCGACTCAAATCCCCTAACCCTACTCTCCTGAATCTCGGGACAAGATTCTTTTAAGGGGAAAGGTCTGTAACATCCCAATTTCAGTAACCCTAATTAGTTGTCCAGAATGCAAAAATCAGGGGGAACAAAAACTTTTTCTTGTACATTGGTGCAGTGTTTGCTTGTTGTTTTTTTGCTCTTGTGCATGTTAGTGTATACCATATGATACTCTTTACCTCACCATCAGTTGACAAAAGCTATTTAACGAAACTATCCTGGCTCATTTTACATATTCTCAAATGTTCTGGCATTCCAAAACATGAGCCAAGATGCTTATGTAACCAAAACTATTTTAGTAGCTTCTACTGACAAAACTATGGAGAGATATATAATATAATCTCCTTATGTTTTCAAGACAGAACCTTGAATTACTCTTACCTCTAGGATTTCCAAAACCTTGTATAAAACCTTTGAACTCTACTCTTGGTAGAGATACCAAGGACTTTCATCCTATTCAAAATCCAACCTCTTCAAAATGCATCAACCTTACCTCAAGATAGGATTGATGGTAACCCTAGTAGTAGTTTATTTGTCTGTAAGATGAGTAGCCTTGATCTGCTATTTGGCATGATTGCTTATAAGTAGTATGAGCTACTCTAGAAGCTCATCCACTAGGATAAAGATACTTTAAGATCACCAAACCCTAAGAACGAATACAAGAAGGATCTAATCTCCAGATACTAGGTGATCATCTAAAACCCTTAACCTGATCAATTCTGAAAATATCCCTTCTAGAAGCTTCCAAGTCAATGAAGACCAATATCAAGCAAGGATCCATTATACTCAATCTACACTTCCACATAATCCACTAGATGATGCTTGGGTACCTTGTAACCCATCAAAAACATCCCCTCTAATGCTCTAGTCAAAAACCCTAAATCTGCCAAAATTTGGCTAAGTCTGGAAAACTATTTCCAACATCACCTTTTTGAATGCCTCCTTTTCTCAAACCTGATGCATTTTTGAAAATGAATTTGAACCATCTTGTTAACCATCCTAAGGACTACTAAGGACCACTCTTTACCTTGGTTAGATCATCCCCAACCTACTTGTTCTTGATGGTTTTGCAGGCAAGAAATTTACTATTCCTGCAAATCTAGTCATCATGCCTACTTTGATAGAAGCTCACACCACCATCCCACCTCCTCTGGACCAACCCTTTGCATGGTTGTGTTCTACTCATATAGTTCTATCAACATCTACTTCACTTGTTCCAAGTGGATATTTGTGCTTCTTAAACTCACAAGGTTTTTAAGGCTAGATGATAATCTGCTTTGGGAGGCTTATTTGATTCAAAGTTTGAAAGTATGTCTTGGTGATCTCAAGAAGAATCAAGCTCAAAACTCTACAGCATTGCATTCTACATCACTTGGTATATCCATACATATATCCCGTGCCCCAAGGGGAGACGTGAGCTCCAAGATCCAGCAAGGTTTTGGTGGCATGAAAACAATCTTACCCAAGATCCTTAACTCTCTTGTTTTCACCAAAATCAACTTGGAGTCTCCAGTCCCAAGGTTGCAAATGCTTGATACACCTTGTCTACCTCATCTACCTTTATCACCAACATTTATCGAATATTATCCATAATTATTATGGCTCCAAATCTAATAAATCTCTTTCCCAAAGGAGAGTTTGGTTTTTGCCAAAACACTTCTCCAACTGTAAGCACATTTGAGGCCCATATATCATACCTTATCTTCCCACTTCAAAAATATTTATTTTTGAGGAGCTTTATAATTTCTTTTTGCCCATTTACTTAAATGGCTGAATTGGAATAGTAATAGTTTTAAATACTTTTAAACCTCCATAAATCTTGGGAAAATTCCCCTAAGTGTGTATTCACATTTGCGACCATCTCACATCAAAAATTCCAACTGTCCAATTCAAAAATATCAAATCCCACCCTAAAAATCACTTCTACACTATTTGAATACTTGATAGAAAGTGGACCAAAATTCATCCAATAAATCTCAAATAATTCATCGAGCTATACCTTGTCCATACCTATCTACCAGCAGCATTGGATCATCCAGACCTAGTACAAATCTAAGAAGTTCTTGATAAGCAACCATATGACCAAGACTTGATATAAATCAAGCTCATAACCTAAACTCTCTCCAACTCTCATCAAAGCTTGCTCAGTACATCTCCTCAGCACCAGGACAAACCCCAGGTCGACACCACTGTAGCAACCCCTCTCCCTTGTCCTCTAGTGTTTGGAGGTGGAGAATTGGAGTAGGACAACCACCTATTGCCAAAGGCTCTTGCCACACCAGCAATCCCTCCTCTCTCTGACATACAGCCAGACCAGATACCACCCTCCCCACCCACAACATCCTCTCCCCCTGTTTCCCTCCTCCCTCACTTGCTCAATAGACCAATTCCATGATGGACTACTCCCTCCCCCCTTAAATAGGCCAGAGGCCACCCCAGCTCACATCCCTAGCTCATTTGCCTCCCTCCCATTCCACCTTACCACCCCAGCACCCCACTCCCTCTCCCCTGCTTTCCTTTGCCCTGGACAGAGAGCTTCGATCTCGGGCTCCTGCAAGAAAGAAGAGGACCGTGACGTCTCCTCTCTGCCTCTTTCTTCCTCCTTCTTGATCTGGCGTAACCCTCTAGTCAAGCCCCTTCTAACCCCGTCCTTATTTCTGTTCAGGAGTGCCCCAGGTGCCGGCTCAGGCGAGCTCTTGAGATCACAACCGCGAGCGTCGTCGTGTGAGCTCCTCCTCGACATGGAAATCGGCCGGGCCGCCCCTCTCCGGGATCGCCGTCGTCGACCGCATCGCCTCCGACCCTCCTCGACCGCCGGAAAGCCCTCAGGTACCCTCCCCGCTCCTTCTAGCACCGCCTAGGGTTTCCCCTCTATTCCACCGCCACCTGACCGTCACGAGCTAGGAGACAAACCACCACCATCCATCACGACTAGATCCAACGGCCACCATTCGCTGATACCAGTTCGGCCACCCGCACCCACTGACCGCAGGGCCCCACCTGTCGGGTTCAACGGCGCCGCTTCGCGCGTGCGGTGTAGCCCGGGTCGGCCGAATCCCCCGCTGCGGCCCAGTTCTCCTCTGGATCTGGCCCGCCCAGCGCTTGTCCTTTTATTATTTTTTTGCCCAGATCCAGAAATTTTGGCCATCAGTTTAAATCGATTTGAAAATGTTAAACACCTCCAAATGATCTGATACAAATTTCCTAGGATACCTTAGGGTTTTGTCTATCATTCAGTATCAAAATTGTAACAAATTATTAATTAGCTTTTCTACAATAAATCATGTACCCAGAGGTGTCATGTTTACCGTTAAATCATTTATGGGAGTTATACAACTCCAAATGGGATAAACCCAAGTGCCCTTGGTAGGTATTGCATGTACCTATCTCAGGGACTAAGCGTCATGGCAGGGTGAACATAAGTTTTCCCTTAGCAAAAATAACAAAAACCAAATCATATCTGTCTTTAAGAATTTCTCCAGTACAAACCATAATAGCTTTCACCCTAATTCCAACTCTAATGGATTATCTACCTCCATATCTACCCAACAATGGGAGATCACTAATTTTTGAGCCCCTGAAGATTTGTAGTGAATTAAACACTTCTGTATGAGGCTTTATCACTAGATAAATCACTACAGTAGCTATGCAACTCCAAAAAGAGTGAATCCAAATCCTTCATAAAGGTATTCTAAAATCCTGCCTTGTTCCCTTGGAATAAAATCAAAATCTTCTATAGATATAATTTGGAGAAAAAGACAAAACAGCTCCAGAACTGCCACTAGGAATTTCGTGAGGGTATTCTGGTAATTATTTTGACATGATTCCAACTCTCAGTGAACAAGTACATCAAACTCTACCGGACCATCCAAGGAAATAATTTTTGGAGCTCCAGGACATTTCTGGTGAATTATTTCCTAAAACTAGAGTATTTTCCACTAGAAAAATTATTATAAATCAATGGAAATTGATAATTTGGTGAAACTACTTTTGTTGGTTACATATTATCACTACCTATCGGTTGGTATCATCTTTACACAATGGTATCATACAGAATATGTCCTTGGTCCAAAACCCCTCCTAGGTAGTTCCTCGGCTATAAAACCCTAGGGTTGTTCATTCCGTTCTCCAAGGCCATCTCAAAATCCTAAATCCAATCCTCTCAAAACCTACTGAATTGAGTAATGTGTGGTATGTTTGTCTGCTGTATTGTATTGATGCTTGCATTGCTTTATGTTGATTGTGGCCTTGTTTGTTTGCATGTGCTGTCTGGACGACGATAGTTGCAATGAAATCGGAGAGCAGGAGAAGTAGTAATTATTATTGGTATTATTGGGTATTCTAAGAAGAAGTCCAGGGAAATATAATGCCATATTGCTGACCACAGACAAGCCACCTTCTTGCTCATAAGCCTCATCCTACTGTTTTACTTATGCATGTTTTCCTTACTTTTTATCAAAACTGCATTATTTACTCTATGTTGATGTATCTATGGTAGTCGTTTGGCTCCTCTTAACTATTACACCTTGGTACTACTAAGTACAACCCCCTTGATGATAACTACTTGTACGTAGTGGAATAGATTGTGTAATACACCATACCCCTTTTGGTGACCCCGTTTTAGCCAAAGAAAAGCTAGAGGATGGGATGACCCCGGAAAAAGTTTGACCAAATGCTTTATGATAAAACCTTGGTGAGGTGGGACCTCCCAAGAGATGTTGAGAAAGAAAAGGGTTTTGTTTTACATATTTCTTAAGGATAGCTAGAGGAAAAAAGTTTACAAAAACGCACCCGGTTCTTTGCAGTTTAGCTATAACAACTTAACCCTGTGCAACCACATTACTCTGGAACGGGACAGGGCTGAATTTGATGGTTGTTTATTCTAGTATAAGCTGCCTCGCAACTACTATAGGGGATCGCGATCCCCGGAGGCTGGGCCTTCTCCCGTAAAGGTCCATGTGGGACATCGACCTGGAGAAGGAAGGAACTGTTTGCAGACAGCCAGGCGTTACTATGAGCCCCTCATTGGAAGCGCCCACTATGTAAAGTGTAAAATGCGCTCTGGTTGGTCCTCGGCACCCGACGTCCAGGTGTTGAGGGGAACAACACTCATAGGGTAGGCACTTATATTGGAGTGGGCATCCGGAGAGTCTTGATCGGTTACTCGACCCACGATCGGTGTAGATCAGGGTAGTGTACCCGGATGGTGTGGGTAAAGTGTACAACCTCTGCAGAGTGTAAATCTATTCGAATAGCTGTGTCTGCGATTATGGACGGGTTGGACAAACTTCTGTAGAGCGGTGCTAGTTTTGTTTTTAAAAAGGATTTCTGAAAAGAAATGGCTTTGGAAATGTTTTGACCATGGGATGGTCGTACAGGAGAAAGGTTTTGACCATGGGATGGTCAGAAGGAGGAGAAAGGAGTGTGGTCGTGGGACGACCTGAAGACGGGAACAAATGGGTGACCCAGTCCTGGAGCACTTGGAAGAAGATCTTGTTGAATATGACCGTGATGACGCGAAGATCTTGACGAGCTTGATGCACGTGAACACGGTCTTGCCATTCCATCGATTAGGCGTCGAATATTGTCATTTGTTTTGGTGACAGAGCGTTGGAGCGCTTCATTCTAACGGCCAAAGTTGTGATGCATTGTGTGCATTTTCGTTTTGAGGCCATCAAAGCGGTTGTCGATGTTCTTGAACTCGGCTTGCATCTCGCTGAATTGTTCATCTTGTCACCTCTCAAGGGCTTGGCAACGTTCACGAAACTCTTGGCGGACGATGAAGTGACTTGCATGCGTCATGTACAGTCCATGTTCTTCTTCTTGGGGAGGTGGTTGGCTCGACTCACCGTGCCTATCCATCATGCAAAACACAAAGGATTGTATATGGAGAGCAATATGTGGTGGGGGAAACCTTCAACCTCACCTTGGGGATTGTACCGAACTAGAAACCACAAGTGAGAGCTATTAGCTTGCAAAGTGAAAACGGAAAGAAAGCTCACACTAAAGAAAGAACTAACTCTGAAAATCTTATTGGTGGTAGGTTAGGATCGTGGAATGCCAAAGAAACAACCAAAAGAAAAGGTTAGTCAAAAGTGGGTAAAATCCAAACAAAACTCAAGTCAAAGGCAAAAGGGCAACAACTCGAAAGGGTGACAGGAACCTACGACTATACACACACACATGGAGATTGTTGGGATTGACACAACTATGAAAATAAGAAAACTAAATGTCCTATCAAATATTACATTTAGTGTCGTGCCAATGCAAGGAGAGACCATGGCTCGTTTGCAAGGAAGAAAAATGAGCAATGGATTTGTGCACTTGCCTTGGGAGCTCTTTATTTCTCGCGTGCTTACAAGCTTTGAGACCCCCTCTTGTTATGGGAGACTATTTTTCTTTTTCTTTTGCTTTCTATCTTTTTTTTGCTCTCCCTTGATGCTACCTAGTCACAGTTGCTATTGCTATTGCACTCTCACTATCCAAGGACAAATGCACGATGCTTAAGCAAAAAAAAGATGAGCCACTCTCGTGGCATAGGTACACACAAAGGAAGATAGGGGTTGACAAGATGACACAAGTTATACCTTCGTTGGTGATGATGAACTTGACGTTGGTGGTCCGGGATGATGTTCGTGGGACGTGGTATCGATGAGCGCGCAAGTTTTTAATGCGGAATCTTGTTAGTTGCTGACACACACACGGGGCACGAACAAACAAAGGAAAATAGCCAAAACGGAAAAGAGGCAAAATGATATGGGGTGGCCAGATTTTCTCAACAAGCTCTTGTCGATGATATGGTGGATGATAGATAACTAGTGCGTAGCTATGATCTCTTCCGATCGATCCCTGATGCCAGTGCAACTGATCTCGAATCTTGTAGGATATTCACAACACCACACTCTTGCGCACACAGCCGTGACCACGAATGGTAGTATGTAATCTCCTAATTCCCAATGGAGCAATAGATCACACCCAATTATAGTTGTAGAATTCGAACACATGGTAATTCCCGAGGTTCTATGAAAGAAACAACTCCACAATATTTTAACATGGTCCAAAAACCCTAATCTACGGTGCCCCATCTATTTATGAGTTTAGGGGGTGTCGGCCTAAGGGGGAACCCGAGTTGGGTCCACCCAACCTAGATACAAACCAAAAGTGGTTCAGCCACATGTCTTGCCGTAGCAGACTTTCAGCCAGTTTTCCTGCTGCGGCACCCTGCCATGGCAGAGAACTGATGTGTTTCTCTGCCACGACAAAGATCTTGCTCTCTTGGTTGATCTTCGTCTTGACCAGCCTCTTGCGCTTCCTCCCTCTCCTCCCTCGTGCATTCTTCATTGATCAACACGCCATGTTCCTTTAGCTCCTCGCTCCGTGCTACGCCTTCTTCTCCTAAGTACCTGATCATACAATAACTCAAAGACTTAGGTAGTATAAAATTCTCATTAAGTAAAACACTAGGCTCATTAAGAAACAAGTTCACATGTTGTTCTAGTAGCTTATCATGAGCTCTTGTGATTGGTCCAATGCTTATCTCATTGGATTGATCCTTCTTTGCTATTCGAACATCTTTATTAGCAATTGGGATAGGTGTAACTGTAGGGATGTCCTCATCATCTCCCCCCCTTCAAAAGGCGTCAACCTCGATGCTCCAAGGTCTTCTCCAGGATATGGTGACAAATCAGCAACGTTGAAGTTGTTGCTAGCACCACCAAACTCCTCAATAGGTATATCAACTGAGTAGGCATTATCATTAATTTTGGCTAGCACTTTGCAAGGACCAGCACCACGTGGCTTCAACTTGGACTTGCGAAGTAGTGGAAATCTGTCTTGCGTAGATGCACCCGATCCATATCTCTAGGCTCGAACAACACTTCTTTCCTTGCTTGATTCCTTCCAGCAGCAATGTTCTTGCCTTTCTTCTCAATAGCCTCTCTAGTCTTCTCATGTATTTTCTTCACATAATCAGCATGTTTTGATGCCTCCATATCAAATCTCTCATGTAATGGTAGAGGCAACATATCAAGTGGCGTCAATGGCTTGAAGCCATACACCACCTCAAAAGGACAAAGCTGAGTAGTTGAATGCACAGCCCTATTGTAAACAAACTCAACATGTCGCAAACACTCTTCCCACTCTCGTAGATTCTTTTTAATCATGGTCCTTTGCAACTGTGACAATGTCTGATTCACCACCTCCATTTGACCATCTGTTTGGGGATGACATGTAGTACTAAACAACAGCTTCGTTCCTAGCTTCCCCCATAAGGTCTTCCAAAAGTAGCTCATGAACTTCACATCACGGTCAGAAACAATCGTCTTGGGTACTCCATGTAATCTCACGATGTCCCTGAAAAACAGGTTAGCAACATGCGACGCATCGTTGCTTTTGTGGCAGGCTATAAAATGAGCCATCTTAGAGAACCTATCCACTACCACAAATATAGAATCATGACCTCTCTTAGTTTTAGGTCGTCCTAGCACAAAATCCATAATAATGTCTTCCCATGGAGTAGTCGGTGCAGAGAGAGGTGTATACAAACCATGAGGTTTCAGCTTGGATTTCGACTTGTGGCAAGTAATACATCGGCTCACAAATCTGTACACATCACACCTCATCTTGGGCCAATAAAAGTGATCAACAAGCATGAGCAACGTCTTCTCACGCCCAAAGTGACCCATCAAACCACCAGCATGTGATTCCTGCACTAAGAACAAACGCAACGACGATTCTAGAATACATAGTTTCTTAGCTCGAAACAAATATCCATGATGTATATGATACTTATCCCATGCGTTTCTAAGAGCACACAAACGATATGGTTCAGCAAGATCATGGTTAGTTGCATAAAGTGCACAAATAGCTTCTAATCCAGGAATTTTAACATCAAGATTGGTTAATAGCATGTTCTTCCTAGATAGAGCATCAGCAACAACATTCTCTTTTCCCTTCTTATAATGAATGATGTAAGGAAAAGACTCAATGAACTCAACCCATTTAGCCAATCTTCTATGCAAGTTTGATTGAGCTTTCAAGTATTTCAATGCTTCATGATCAGAATGTATGATGAATTCCTTTGGCCACAAATAATGTTGCCAAACCTCAAGTACTCTAACAAGTGCATAAAATTCTTTATCATAGATTGAATAATTCAAACGAGCACCAGTCAATTTCTCTGAAAAATAAGCTATAGTCTGACGCTCTAGCATGAAAACGCCACCAATGCCTATACAGTAGCATCACATTCAACTTCAAATTGCTTCGAAAAATGAGGTAATGCAAGTAATGTTGCAGAAGTAAGCAAACATTTTAATGTATCAAATGCAATGTCTTGGGCCACGCCCCATACAAAAGGAACACCTTTCTTTGTGAAATCATTTAAAGGTGCAGCAATGGTGCTAAAATCTTTCACAAAGCGCCTATAGAAACCAGCTAAACCGTGGAAACTACGCACTTGACTTACATTCATTGGAGTAGCCCAATTTTGAATTGATTCAATTTTAGATTGATCTAATTCTACTCCATGCTTAGATACAACAAATCCTAGGAATATGACCTTATCTTTTGCAAATGTTCACTTCTCAAGATTAGCATACAATTTATTATCACGCAACACTTGCAAAACTTGTCTAATATGAGTGCAATGTTCAGATTTGGTGTGGCTGTATATAAGTATATCATCAAAGTAAACAACCACAAAACGACCAATAAACTCTCTCAAAACATGATTCATCAAACGCATGAAAGTACTAGGTGCATTTGTAAGACCAAACGACATGACTAACCACTCATACAAGCTGAATTTAGTTTTGAAAGCAGTTTTCCACTCATCCCCTTCTTTTATCCTAATTTGATGATTACCACTACGCAAGTCTATCTTAGATAAAACAGCATCACCACTCAATTCATCTAGCATATCCTCTAAGCGTGGAATAGGATGACGATATCGAATAGTGATGTTATTAATCGCTCACACATGCGCCAACTACCATCTTTCTTAGGAACTAAAATAATAGGAACAACACAAGGGCTAAGAGAAACACGAATGGACCCTTTATCCAGCAACGCTTGTACTTGCTTATGAATTTCCTTAGTATCTTCGGGATTAGTCATGTAGGATGCACGGTTGGGAAGTGTGGCGCTAAGAATCAGGTACACTTGATGTTCTATACCACGCAACGGAGGTAAGCCTGCGGGTACATCTTCTGGAAACACATCCCCAAAGTCCTGCAAAATAGAAGAGACGCCAAGGGAAACAGGGGTCATGTTGTTAGAAACCAATACCTCACCCTTATACATGAGCACAAGTGGCTTGGCTGTAGGATCCTCACGAAATTCTCTCATATCTTCCTTAGTGGCTAATATCAATAAACCAGGCACTCTCTCACTTTTCATTATATCACTCAATTTAGGCTCAATTACATCAGTAACAGCTGTCACACAATCTCGCCGATCTGTAGGATCTTCCTTCAAATTCACCTCTATTTTCTGGCGAGATTCATTCACAATATCTTGTGGTGTCATTGGCTGCATAGTACTCTTCTTCCCTTTGAATTCCAAGTGATATGTATTGGCTCAACCATTGTGTTGCACATGGCGATCATAAAGCCAAGGCCGACCCAATAGTAGATGACAAACAGTCATAGGAACCACATCAAAATCAATAGAATCTTTGTATGGCCCTATTTGAAAATTCACATGTACCATATGATTTACCTTCATCTCACCATTGTTGCTCAACCATTATATGTAGTATGGCTTCGAATGAAGTAAGTATGTCAAATTGAGTTTGGCACATAGTTACTTACTTGCAAGATTTCTGCAGCTACCTCCATCAATAATGACCCTGCAAGCCTTGTTCGGTCCAACTAGAGCTTTTGTTTGGAACAAGTTGCAACGTTGGGATTCCTCAACCGGTTGCACACTAAGTATACATGAAGATACGACAATAGTTGGAGCACACTCAGGATACGCATCAGCACCATCCTCGCCATCATCAACATCATCATTAGAAGCTTCATCTCCACTCTCTACTTCGCCTTGTTCGTTAACAAACATAACCTTGTTGTTTGGACAATCTTTCTTGTAGTGCCCTCTACCTCCACAAGTATGGCACACCACATCACGAGTACATGCAGTAGACATGTTGGAACCCGAGATAGCAGCAGGAGCAGCGGGTTTCCGAGCATTAGAACCAAATGAACGTGTACTTGCTAGTTTGGTTGATGGTGTAAAAGGAGCAGCAACTAGAGGCGTGATAGTGGGAGGTGTAGATCTGGCCGAAAATTTGCTGGAGGACGGAAAATGAGCACGTGACTTCGCCTCTTCTGCCAACTGGGATTCAGCCTCTCTAGCATGATGCAACAAGTCATTCATGGTCTCATACTTATGATGATGAACCATGCTCTTGATCGGTAACTTCAAATTGTTTAGGAATCGTTGCATGGTCATCTCAATGGACTCACGAATTCTAGCACGCTGCAAGCATCTCCATCTCCATGTAGTACTCATCAACTGTCATAGTGGCTTGCTTCAATTGCGTCAATTTATCAAAAACTGAACGCAAATAGTTGGTTGGTACGAAACGAGGCTTCATGATTTGCTTCATCTCGCGCCAATCCATCACAGGAAGTTCATTGTCCTCCCTTCTATGATGCACAAGAGCATCCCACCAACGCAAAGCATAACCATCAAATTCAGATGCTGCAAGCTTGACCTTCTTGTCTTCTGGATAGTCAAATAAGCGCTAGAGCTTCTCAATCTTCAATTCCTATGTGAGGTAATCTTCAGGATCAATGGAACCATCAAACAAGGGAATCGAGAATTTTTGCTTGCCCAAACCATCATTAGTATCTTGGTTGGGAACACGTTGAGCATGCCCCAGAGGAGCAAACCCATGGCCATGAGCAGGAGCATGTACATGGGGAATATCACGTCCCCTGCCAACATGTGGGGTAGCATCAGCCGCGCTACCCTCATCAAAGTCATCAAAGGCACCATCATGTTGAGGTTCCTGCCTTCTATGTATGGCGGCTGTCAAGTCCTCAATGGAACACTTCAAAGTGGCGACATTAACATTGAGTGCAGCCACTTGCGTCTGGATAGTATCAACTGCTCCAACATTCTAATACAATCTCATAGTCATGTCATGGAGATTCTTGTCAATGTCGTATGTCGTGTTAGTAAACACACGTGTCAAGTGGGACTTCAAAGCCTCATATTCGTGCCAATTAACAAGAACCTCATCCTTCTTTTTCTGTGACACAACATCACCATCACTAGAAGACATGATTAGTAGGTTAGTGCAAAAATCAAAATTTGTATGGTGGAAACTCTCACAACTCACTCACAACTAATAAGGAAGGAGATCTTACCTTTCCAAAGTGAATAGAGATACTCTACCAAACAAAATCAACAACTAATGCGTTGATGTGATAAAGTGAATATCAAAGTTATAGAGAACGATCACAGGGCACACAGGTTATTTATGGTGGAGCTATAGGTATGGTATCCTGTCTACACTGCAAACAAGTCCTAGTGTTGATCGTACAAATACCCAAGAAACACACACACGTGGAGAAAAACGTGGCAATGCAACTATGAAGGGTGTTGCACTACTCTCGAGAGACACTAGCAAAGCTCAATCTACCGGTGCACAAAGACATCACTGGGCCTCTTGCTCAAATTCTCCTTTTCCACTATTTTTCTTTGTTTTTTCTTTTGTATAGCTCTTTTTTCTTTTTTATATATCACACACAGCCAATTACAAAGTATAGCACCAAATTCCTAAGAGCAGCCTCTAGGACCGGAAACTAGTCTCAATGGGCAAGTTCCTACACCTATGTAATAGATTGGCTGTGGCTAAGGTTAAGGAAAGTGCAAATTTTATCACACTTTGTAATTATGGTATTGTGGCAGAAAAACAGCTCAAAATCCTGTCATGGCAGAACAAATCCTGTCGTGGCAGAGAAATAGGCAGAAATCCTGCCGTGGCAGAGCGGCGGCAGAGCAGCAGGCGCGCGGCAGAGAAACACACGGAAATCGTACCGTGGCAGCAAATTTGTGCCGTGGAAGAGTTCAGGTCGGATACGTTGTCGCGGCGGAGAAAATGGGAAATTCCGTGCCACGGCAGAGATCGTCAATAATTTTTTTTGGAATCCGACTCGGCCAAGAGGAAATAACTAGGACTCTTTAACCTAGATCGGATCTGACTATGGCGCGGAAGAACATGTGATGAACACGACTAGAAAGGGGAAAACAATGAAACAAAAAACGAGTTCTAGACTAAAGGATGAACACGATCTGTAACTATTACACATCTACAATGTAATCTAGGCTATGGCGAATCTTTTTGTGGGGCTATTTTCTGTATAGGACGAAAACACTCTCTAATCTATGGATGGATTATTGACTGCTTACCGAGGCAACGAGGAAATCTAATACCAAGATGATATGTGGTGGCCCGATCTTCTCAGCAAGCTCTTGTTGATGGTATGGTGGATGATAGATAACTAGTGTGTAGCTATGATCTCTCCCGCTCGATCCCTGATGCTAGTGCAACAGATCTCGAACCTTGTAGGATATTCACAACACCGCACTCTTGCGCACGCAGCCGTGACCACAAACGGTAGTATGCAATCTACTAATTCCCAATGGAACAACAGATCACACTCAATTATAGTTGTAGAATTCGAACACAGGGTAATTCTAGAGGTTCTATGAAAGAAACAACTCCAAAATATTTTAACATGGTCTAAAAACCCTAATCTACGGTGCCCCAATCTATTTATGAGTTCAGGGGTGGCGTCCTAAGGGGGAACCCGAGTTGGGTCCACCCAACCTAGATACAAACCGAACACAAAAGTGGTTCGGCCACATGTCCTGCCATGGCAGACTTTCAGCCAGTTTTCCTGCCGTGGCAGAGAACTGATGTGTTTCTCTGCCACGGCAGAGATCTTGCTCTCTTGGTTGATCTTCGTATTGATTAGCCTCTTGCACTTCCTCCCTATCCTCCCTCGCGCATTCTTCATTGATCAACATGCCGTGTTCCTTCAGCTCCTCGCTCCGTGCTACGCCTTCTTCTCCTAAGTACCTGATCATACAATAACTCAAAGACTTAGGTAGTATAAAATTCTCATTAATTAAAATAGCAGGCTCATTAAGAAACAAGTTCACTTGTTGTTCTAGTAGCTTAGCACGAGCTCTTGTGATTGGTCCAATCCTTATCTCATTGGATTGATCCTTCTTTGATATTGGAACATCTTCATTAGCAACTGGGGTAGGTGTAACTGTAGGGATGTCCTCATCACAAAATCTGTCAAAATTAGTCGTCAGGGCTGCAGACTCTGGGGTCTGAGGCCAGAGACTCCAGGGATTGAGCTGGAGACTCCGGGGTCGGGGAATCTGCTGCACTTGCTCGAGTTTTTGAGCAGAAATCCACGCCTTGGGGCCTCAAATCCACGAAAAATTGGCCAAATTGGGCTGGGAAAATGCAGGACAGAGCTGGACCAACACCTAAGACAAGGTTTGGTCGGATCAAAACCACATATAACACTCCAAATAAAGAGATCAATCCAAAGGAAAATTTGGGGCTCTTTTTGGGGATTTTCAAGTTTTTGGTGGATAGAAGAAAAAATTGTGGGGGAATTCGTGAGCAACGAAGCTCTTGATACGAATATGTTGCAGGGCAACCTCAGGGATGCCCGATCTTTCACGAATCCCTTCAAATCGAGGCGGAGTAAGTGTGAGGATGAGGGAGAGAGAGCGAAACCGTGAACTCATCCACGAAGAACACACACACGAAGACACGATACAAGCCAATTGCTCAAGCCGGTGGCTACCGGCCCGGCACAATCCCTAGGATCGACATCGGATGGAGGACTCTCTCTCGAACCGGCACGGCGAGAAGTGAGACTCGGTGAGATCTTGACGTCTAGGCAAAGGGACTCCGATGCCTAGGCACTACTAGGAAACGGCCTATAGATAGACAAGATGTTCAGTGGCACATATGCGAAAGCATGTGCCACAGGAAAACATCAGGGCGCACCAGAAATCATGCGCCACAGAAGATTGGAAGTTCTGTGGCGCATTCTCTAGAACATGCGCCACAGAAGATTGGTGGGACCCGCCGGCCGGGGTGGGTTGATCCAAGTTCTGTGGCGCATTCTTAAATATGCGCCAGAGAAGTTGCCTCTTTTGTGGCGCATAGTTCCTCTTGCGCCACAGAACATGGAGGGGGCCCCACCACGGAATCTAATTCACCCAAGTTCTGTGGCGCATGTTGTCATATGCGCCACAGATGTGTGTCACTTCTGTGGCGCATAAGTCCGACATGCGCCACAGAACTTGGAGGTGGACCCCACACAGCGAATCTTATTCACCCACTTCTGTGGCGCATATGGACTTATGCGCCATAGAAGTTCATTTCCTCCATATGCGCCACAGATGAGGGCGTCCAGATCCATGTTAAAAAGGTGATAGGAGCTAGCTTTCTTATCTATCTATCCACCACCAACAATTTCCCATCTCTACCTCCTCCCAACTCGTCTTCCTCCTCCCTCACACCCCATCTTACCCATAGTTTCTCCATTTTCTTGTAACTAAACCTACTTTAATCCATAGATTGGTAAGTGGAAGCTTTGCTCCAACTTCTAGACCTAAAAGTTCCTTATTTTTCTCTCTCACATCTCTATTTGTTTACTAATTTCCTCTCCACCAACTTGCATTGTAGATCTATTTGTCCACACTCTCTCATCGCGCGTTCTCGTCTCGCTATTATTGTGTCTACTATAGGTGAGTACTTGGCCATCATGAACATGTAGGTGAAGCTTGTCGCGCGGGCGGTGTGTGTGTGTGATCCATGGTGAGACGATGCTTGTGTGGTGCATGAATGTTTGCAATGGGAGGAAGTTCTTTGTTGGTTGCTTATTGTTGTCGGGCCCGGCCGGTGTGGTTGCATGGATGTTTGCCGAAATGTTGATTCATTTCCATTTCGGCAATTTTTTGCACTACCCATATGTCCTAATTTTAAGAAAGGTCATGCTGAAATTTTTCCAGCTAGCATTCATGCATGTGTGTGTTCATATGGTGTGGTTCTCACCTATACTCTCTGTTTTGACCGCTCAGGCAACCATGGTCCTCACGATGAGCGAAGGTTGAATTGCTAGGTACAAGAAAGGCGTGAAGGAGGACATGATTCTGAACAACAAGACCATGATATGATGTCCATGTCGAACATGCAAACTGCAGCGCTGGATTGACCCTGAATCTAGACAATTGGAGGGTCACCTGCTCAGGCGCGGTTTCATGCGCGACCTCAATGAGGCGCCGGCAGGACATGGTGGTGGTCACGAAGACGTGGGCGGGCGAGAAGACGAAGAGTCTACCAGGCATGATCATCATGACGAAGGAGATGCCAGCAGGCATGATCATCATGACGAAGGAGATGCCGACGGGCATGATCAGCATGGAGAAGGAGATGACACGGGCCCGCATGGATCACCCGTGGAGAAAACGTGGTGACCTGCTCAATGGTAAGGACGAGCTCGAAAGAGCCCCGCGTCCGAGATGGATTCGTTCGCAACAGGTCTCGTCCAGATGGAAGTATAGGCAAGGGCTTTCTGATCTACGAGTGCATCTCCTTCTGCCAGAATTATCTAACCACCGAGAACGAGGATGTTGGAATACCCACAAAGAAGCACCTCGGTAGGCTCGGTGGATATGGTCACCGCGAGGGCTGCCGCTCAGTACATGTCGGCATTGATGGTCGACGCACTGATTTTGAAAGGGCACATCGAGTCGCTCTACAACACATTGAAGTGGTCGGCCCTTGGGTCAAAGAGCACAGAAGCTTAATCGAGCAGGAGTGCGTCGACCAGGGTCGGCCGAGGAAGAAGGGAGACGTAAGCAGAGAGCACAACTCCAGCTTCACGGGTTGGTTCAAGAAAAGGCAACTGGACAATCCCCCACAGACGCCTTCTACGGAAGATCAAAAACTAATATTCTCCTTGTCGCATGGCCCAGGGCACAACCTAAGGACCTATCAGTCATACGACATAAACGGTTACAGATTCTACACCGAGGAAAAGGACAGGAATAGTGAATATCAAAACTCAGGAGTAACTATGTTATCCTTTGCTGATGACAAGATTACTGTGATGGAAAGATTCTACGGAAGGATCGAAGAGATATGGGAGCTCGACTACTGTGGAGAGATCGTACCAATGTTCCGTGTTAGATGGGCCAAGAATATGGAAAAAGAAGGCCGCTATGTCACCACAATGGTTATACCAGATGCCAAATCAACAAAGAACGCCTCCACAAAAACTGAGCCTTGGGTACTCGCTAGCCAAGTTGATCAATGCTTTTTTATTACCGACCCGTCAAAGCCCAACCGTGTTGTAGTTAGGAGGGGCAAGAGGAGCATCATCGGAATGGAAGGAGCCGCCAACGAGCAAAACTTCGACAAAAACGGCGACCCGAAGATCGAAGAGGAAGTCGACAAGTACTTTGACATGCCTACAATACTAAAGTAAGAAGGAAGACCACACTGCCTACTAAAGGTTGTCCATTCACAAGAAGAAATCTCAAAGTTCACGGGCGAAAGTATTCAACCACGGCGAAAAAGGGCAAGAAGATTGTGAAGAGACACTAGCTCGACACATCACATGATTGTATATGTTCGGAGAGAGAGTTTTTTGAATAAATATGAATGTGTGTATATGTTCTTGCTTCATTTTAGACATATATATAATTAAAAACACATTACATGATTGTATATGTTCGGGGAGAGAGTTTTTTGAATAAATATGAATGTTTGTATATGTTCTTGCTTCATTTTAGACATATATATAATTAAAAACACATTACATGATTGTATATGTTCGGGGAGAGAGTTTTTTGAATAAATATGAATGTTTGTATATGTTCTTGCTTTATTTTAACAGATCTATAATTAAAAATATATTTTAAAAAAATAAAAAAGTGTGAGACAGCCAGGATTTGAACCTGGCTGCCTCAGGTTTACAATGGCACAAGCAAGCAGCAGAGACCACTAAGGCAAGTGTGTGATCTTGTCATACTACCACGTGCGCCGCGTTTTGTACTAAGTCCATAGGTTCTGTGGCGCATTTCGGTAGTATGCGCCACAGAAGTTCCAACTTCTATGGCGCATATTGCCAAAATGCGCCACAGAACCTCAGGACTTAGCGAAATAAACGGTTTGGCCTGCTTCACCCCTTCTCCCCATTCTCAGTCACCGCCACGAGCTAGCCCTAGATCGACGATCGCAGATATCACTGCACACCGCTGCTGCCGGAGCCGCCACCGCCGCGTCGCCCGGTGAACCAGTGGAGGAGAGCCGCCGGACGAACCAGTGGAGGAGGAGCTGCCGGAGGAGGAGCCGCCGCGCAGGACCCCACAACACTCGTCGTCGTCAACCATCGCAGCAAGTTCGTCCCCCCACCCCCACCCCCCACGGTTTGTCCCCCCCCTCTGATGCTCTTCCCCTTTCTCTGTGAGTTAAATATAGAGAACAAGCAAATACAGAGAACAAGCTTCAGTTAAAATGAATAATTCATACCTGAGAGTAACTGCTTATAGTCTGAGAAGATTATAGTCTGAGAAGATTGCAAATGGCAGTCACATTGGTGAATTCATTTCCAATAAGTTGTTGAGAAACAACTCAATTACGTGTCAAAGAAAGATTGACGTGTACAGCCACATTATGTGCATTAATGCAAATTTGATCTAATTCTGACCAATAGTTTGAATAAATTAATAATTATACTTGAGGTCATAACTAAATGAAAACTTCTGACAATGTGTATGCAAGTTTGAAAGGGTCTTATGTCATGCACCCATAACTTGCTGAAACAAAAAAAAAGTGAAATAAAATCCACCTTCATTACAACATGAGAAATATACAACTGTATACAATTCCTTCGAGTATGTATTTCTAGTAATTTAAGCACCTCAAAAGACATGCCCCAACAAAGTGGAAGCTACATGTTTCCTAAGCTTGTTGATTACCATGCTCGTATTGGTCCACATTGAGTGATCGAAACTAAATAATTTCCCAACACATTTGCAAGGCATAAATCCTAAACAATTTCTAAAGTTACATCTAGTGATGGATGGCGCTGTAAATGTAGCTTATAACAGAGAAAAGGAGTTTAAGTCAACTGACTCAATTGCTAACCTGGTGGTATTTACACTGTCTTCTTGAGAATTACTAGGTGAAGCAGATTGTGTTGGGCGACCACTTGCCTCGTCATTTAGTTTCTACAGGTCTAGGCTTGTGTAAGGGAGCAGACAACTATATAAAGGACTTAACAGCCATAAGGACATGCATCAAAAAAGAACAACAGAACTCACATCAATGGATGGATTGAAGTTTTGGAATGACATTCTGCCCTTTACAGCTCCTGGATGTGGATTACCCTCCATGACAACTACACAATCCTACTAAGCACTGCCTGATCCAGATAACAAGTTTTGCTTCTAAGCCCATAAAAGTAGTAGCTGAGTTGAGTTGTTGCATCCTTTTGTTGATAGTAACTGCTTACTGCTGAGAGTAACTGCTGGTTACTGCAGTGATTATATGGTGTTGTTTGATATATATGGTGTTGGGATTACTGCTGGGATTATATGGTGCTGGGATTATCTGGTATATATGGTGTTGGGATTATATGGTGGGATTATTTGGTACTATATGATGCTATTTGATTCAATGGGCTGTGGATGGGGGCTGTGAATGGGGCTGTGGATGGGGGCTATGAATGGGGTTGTGGATGGGGCTATTTTCTAGTGTGTGAATGTTGCAGGGATTTCATTTGAGTTGCCCATTTCTCCCGAAGTGTCAATTCACTTCCGTTTAGGTTGAGAAATGGGCACTCCTAGGTCAAACAATTAGCAAAGGTCATGCCGAATTTTTTGGCCGAGATTTGTGCTAACTTTTTGCCTCTTTTAAATAGAGTAGTGCAAACATGTCAGGCAACAAGGAGTCTGGCCCTTCTAAGCACATGATCAACGTCGAAGAACAAGCTAGACAGGCCAACCAGTCATTCTGGCAGGGGTCCCAACAGGAGGAGGAGGAGGAGGCGATGAGGATGACACCACAACCGGAGGAGGAGGCGACCGTCGCCAGAGCTACTGGGGGCAATGAGGGTGGAGATCCTGATTACGAGGGGGACGAAGACGACTATGATGGAACTAGTGAAGGCGGCGGCAAAGAGGATGACACCACCGATGGCGGCGCCCGCACCGATGGCGGCGAGTGCACGGATGGCGGTAGCGGCAACCCAGCCGCTTCTCAGAACAAGAAGAAGAAGGAACAGAAGTAGCGGAAGGTGCCAGTGCTCGCCACTGTCTGCGATGAGTTCACTGAATTCACAGAAAGTGGCCAACCCATTGCGCCAGAGGCGATTGCTAAAGGGTATGGCCTGCAACTCAGGTGCATCGTCCAGACAACACGAAGTACATCAGACATGCTGACCATGCAGCCTTGGTCGATAACCTACTTAAGAAGCTTCACAAGCGATACATATTCCCAGAGCAGTTTAGAAACCTCGAGAGAAATAAGAACCCGGTGAACAAACTAGCCCTCACGAAGATGAGAAACGCCTTGAGCAGCTGGAAAACCTGGGTGAAGAATAGCATTGACAAAGGTGAAAGCTGGGAGGTTATTAGTAAGAAAAATCCGATGCTCGACGAAGAGGAGTTTAGGATTTTCAAGGCGGATATAGCTACCGCTGACGCTATAAAATGGACTCAATGGGGAAGGAGTATGCGGGAACAGAACATAGGTAACCACCGCCTTGGAAGTGGCGGTTACAGGGGGAAACAAGCCATTTGGGACAAGGAGGATGCCGAGCTTGAAATCCTTGGTAAAGACAACCCTTGGCTTAAAATCACGGACTTGCAGCTTAGGAAATTTGTTCGGGCCCGCTACTACCTGTACAAGGAAACATGGGAGTTCATCAACGACGATCCGGAGGTGAAGGCATTCGAGAATAAGCTAGTAAGGAATTTATCGCCGATCTCAAGTCTATTGCATTCTAATTAAGATAATGAAGTCTAGAATCTAAATGGGTTCACCTTTCCTTGTCTCTACAGGAGGAGGAACTGAACGCTACTGCCACAGAGTCGTCCCAGGATTCGACGGAGCCATGGGACACGGTTTTGAACAGGGCAACCAATGCTTACAAGAAGAGGGACAAGGGGTTGCCGCCGTCCTCAGCTGGCCGTGTCTCCGGCTTCTGTACGAGCATGAAGTTCAAGGAGTACTACAAAGAGGACGCCAAGAAAAGAAGGGAGAGGAAGAACCAGGATAAAGCCGCTGTTGCAGGGCTGAAGATGAAGGTGCAGACACTGGAGGAGAAGGCGGTGGACCAGAAAACGGTGGACAAGTTAGTGGAAGAGAAGCTCCGCTCGATGATCCCCCCTGAGTTTTTCGAGGGGCTTACTACTTGGAATGCGGGAGGTCGACAGGGGCCGATACATCTGCCCAGCTTAAGCGGTAGCAACTCGGGCATCAATGTTACCGTGTCACCGGACCTGGTGACCTTGCCGGCCGTCAACGTCGGGACGCAGCCCCTCGTTTTGGTCACACCGATGCCCCCTCCCGCCAAAGATACCAATAAGGCGCAGCCGACGGCGGTGGTGCTTCGTGAGGCACCCGAGCGGGAGATTTCAGATGATGATAGGCCGGCCGACGGCATCGGCCGTGTCTCTACATTAGCCGAGATCCACGCCATCACCAAGGTAACTAATTAGTTAGTGCACGCCATCTCCTTTATGCCTTTGATGCATGACTGTTGCCATCTCATGACGCCCAACAACATGTTTTTGCCTCAGGACACTTCTTGCGTACTCCTGCTTAAAGATGTCGGCGGTGAGTTGAAGGATGTTGCCAAGGGCACTCTTATACAACCGGCGAGCCGCACGATGAACAACAATCCAATGGATGATGACGTGATGAGGGTCAGGTTGGCTTGGGTGTTACCAGGGTGCGACGACATGGACCCCCCCTTTCAACCTCAGGGAGCCGACGAACACAAGACCCTTGGGGAATGCTACAACTGGCCCTTGACATGGCCGAAGACCTAGATTCGTCTTGCGGGGGGGAGCACCGGTGCCACCTCTCGACCGATCATCGCCCGACCACCACCTTGGAAGCCAGTAGCCGTCGTTGTCGCCACCACCAGCTGTCACCATCAACTCTTGGCAGCATGTGCACCGCCACATGGCAAAGACGTTGTGCCGCAACCGCCGTCGCCCCCGCCACCACCACCACATGATGGCACCCATGAAGATGATGATGAATTGGTCAACGTTGATGACTTCATCAACACCGGCGCCGCCAAAGGATTATATATGCCTTCTATGGATGAAGAACCCTTCACAGCTCGCGGCGACCATCAAGCTGGTCGGCCCAATACATGCACGCAGCGCCTGGTCTTCCATGGTCTTTCTCAAGAGACGCCTCCGACCGCCGATCCACCACAAGAGAAACCGGGATTGGTTTTCAGCCCCAACACACTCCAAAAGGCGACTGATGAGCAGATGGCAGTAGCTGACACTGTTGTGAAGAAGAAGCACTATAGGAAGAGAGGTAATAATAATAATAAGAAGGGTGCGAGCCAGCCTCTTCCGAAGAGGATCCGGGGTCAGGACGCCGTCGTCGTACTATCCACACAATTGGGCTTGCCCCGAGTGCATGTAGCTGGTGATCCGATATTGACTCCGGATATGATCCACATTGCGGTTGGAGCCATGTTAACTTTGCACGAGGGTGTCAAGACACTAGAGGCCCTCCTTCTTAAAGACGAAGATCCAAATTACCCGTTTTTCACGGCCAAGGTGCCATTGGACGTGGGCTTGGTCGATGAACCCCCCGCGGATATATTCTTCATAGCGTTCGTGGACATATTCAAGCTGTTTCTCACGAAACGGCTGGACTATAACTTGGTCCGCCTATACGCGCTCAATCTGGCGCTCACGATCAAGAGAGAAAGTACCCCGGAAATCGCGATAGTTGATCCCTACTACATGCGGGACAGCCAGTTGGTCGAAGGATCAGAGACATGGACCAAGGCGACGGCGTACGTCGAGAAGTTCATGGTGGACAACAAGAGGAAGGGCACACTTATTTTGCCTTTCTTTCCCGAGTAAGTACACACACTCACTCATCACCACCGTAACTTATGCATTTCTTATAAATTTCTTTCCTTTTCTCTTTTTCCAACATTCCCTTCCAATTGTGTTGCGCAGAGAAAAATACTGCACACTCATCGTCCTTGCCCCGAGGTATTCGCTAGCCACGTATTTCGACTCGGGGAGTTTGACAAAGAAGAAAGACTACACCAGAATAAGGGGTGTTCTCAATGAGGCTCTCGAGGGCTACACCAAGAAGGTATGCACCTTCGTAGATAAGGGGGAATGTATCAAGGATGGCAAACACGTGTTCAAGCACGTGCTCGACTTCCCCTGCGTCAAGCAGTCGACTACTGGTGCCAAGGAGGCCTTCTACGTCCTCCATCACCTTAAAAGCTATGTTCGGGATTGCCATAACCTAACGCTGCCATCTAGTCTCCGAGGATGGGCCAAAACTTTGGCGAAAATCGACGATGCTGATCTTAGAGAAGACTTCCATCGCATTCAGATGAAGTTGACGCAAATCATCATTGAAGATGTCAACACAAGGGGCGGTGCCCTACAACAAGGCAGAGGGTTGAGTAAGAGGGAGATCGAAGAACGCCTCCGTAAGCAGGGTGACACAAGGACGTGGATGATGAAAGAGGGCTATCTACCGTTCCTGAAGCCGAGCGAGAAGAGGAAGTCTTCATCATGATCGATGTGTGCCTCTAGCATGATCCAGTGTGTGTATATTCTTGATGGACGCCTACTGTATTATTAGTGTGTGTGTGTGTCATAAACTTTACTATCTCGTGGTCGAAATGGTCATTGTTGTTAGACTTAAACTACCTTGTGGCCGTGTTGTCGTTGAACTTATTGCTTCTATGATGATCTAACTTTTAGGTTTATGGATCCTTTGTTTTATATTCTATGAACATATATATATATGGATGTGAACCCTTTATTCATTCTTTTCGTTGTATTTTTACTAATATGCCTTGTCGTCTATAGAGATGGTGACGAGGTGGTATGTGGTGTACATGGGTAGGGTTCTAGGAGTCTACGAGGAGTGGGAGGATTGCCACAAACAAGTGAACAAGTTCAGCGGCAACATCTACAAAGGATACGCGACTAGAGAGGAGGCGATAGCCAAGTGGAGGAACCAATTGTGGAATAAGAACCGGATGAAGATATTGGTCGGGCTAATGCTCTTGCTCACCATTATCATAGTTGTATTCTATTTGATCCTAGTGTAGGCGGCGGTGCCACTTCATATTTGTAATGTGAGATGATATGAACTTTGTATTCGGCGCTTGTGTAAAAATTTGGCACTTGACACTATATATGTATCTCGATCGGGCTCTAAGTGTTTCTAATATATATATGTCGGTTTTCATGCATCTACTACTTGTGCAATGTATTTTATACTCATCTGGATAAATATTGTATAAATCCTGTATAAATACCTGATTATACACCAGGAAAGTATTTTACTTTGAATATGTGTTACGCAATCAGTGGCGCATATAATTATATAGTCAGTGGCGCATGGCATTTCTGTGGCGCATACACGTAAATGCGCCACAGAAGTTCTTCATGTGGCGCATATGAAGAAATGCGCCACAGAAGTCTGGAACTTCTGTGGCGCATATCCATATGCGCCACAGGAAGAAGATATCAGTGGCGAGATACCAGTGGCGACTAGGATATGCGCCACAGAAGTGTTGTTTCCTAGTAGTGAGGCCTTGTACAACATAGAGGCACGATGCAAACTCCAATGAGGTTTGCGATATTTGGTTCTCCTCTATCAAAGGAGCATGATGCAAGAACAAGATAGATCCACAAGGGTTTCCACTAATTCCAAATATCAAGCCTAGGGTTTACAATAGAGGTGGGGGCTATATATAGGCCAGCCACTAGTTCAAGGGTAGTTTAGGAAATAAAAGGTAAAGTCTAGACGGATTAAAGGGTACATGGGCTGAAGGCCCAAAAGGCTTTTCACACGCCTGATCCACTTAGACCGGAGACTCCGGGATCAGAGGGACGGAGACTCCAGGATGGAGTGTAGACTCTGGGGTGGACTCCGGGGGGCATACAAAGAGTGTGCTCGAGGGGTACGTAGTCGAGGCTAGAGTCCTTGGGCGAAGACTCCGAGGTAGTAGGCTGGAGATTCTAGGGTAGATGGGTCGGAGACTCCGGGGTGCGCGGAGAATCCGATGTTGGCGATGCTCTCCGATGAAGACTCCGTGGGGCCATACAGAGGGTTCCTGGCGGGTGTTCGGAGACTGGTCCGGAGTCCAGTCCGGAGAGTCCGGGCTTGGTGGCCGGAGACTCTAGGCTTCAGGGCTAGAGACTACGGGGCTTCAGCTCCAGCAGCTTCTTCTTCACGTCCCGCTCCTTGTACTTCATCCGTGGAGGCTTCATAGCTGATAATGCACAGCGTAGTGGCATGAAGTAGCAAACCATCCAAGGATGTATCAAAGTCACACGAGAAGAGGAGTGAGTTAACCTTAGCTTGTAGTAGTTTAGCTTGGGGTCAAGTCATTGGTCCACTTGGGGGACTTGGTGGTGTAGATGTAGGAGCGTCTGTAGGACGGGCTGCATCATAAGCTAGGAAAGATCACTATCCTTTACCATTCATAGATCAAAATTTAGAAAGGTTAGCAAACCACACTCATTTTTGCTACTTGGACAGATACTCTGGTTTTTCTCAAATAGTTGTTCATCTCGATGACCAACTTAAAACAACTTTCATTAGCCCTTATGGTTTACATGCTTACCGTCATATGTCTTTTGGTTTATGTAATGCTCCAGCTACTTTTCAAAGATGCATGACTGCTATTTTTGTGTATTTTATAGAAATGATAATGGAAGTATTTATGGATGAATTTTCTATCTATGGAACTTCGTTTACTAGTTGCTTGGATAATCTCAAAAGAGTTTTGCAGCATTGTGAAGAAACCAATCTTGTTCTAAACTGGGAGAAGTCCCATTTATGGTCAAAGAAGGTAAAGTCCTTGGACATATGGTATCAGGTAAGGGAATTGAAGTGGATAGAGCTAAGGTTGAGGCAATAGAGAGGATGCCACAACCTAGGGATATAAAAGGTATAAGTTTCCTTCATCATGTGGGTTTTTATAGAAGGTTCATTAGAAATTTCTCTAGAATATCTAAACCTTTAACTAACCTTCTACAAAAGGGAGTAAGATTTAATTTCGATGACAAATGTCTTGTAGCCTTTTATAAACTTAAATATGCTTTATCCGATGGTCCTACCATTAAACCACCTATTTGGGATATGACTTTTGACTTAATATGTGAAACTAGTGATGATGATGTAGGAGTAACTCTAGGACAACGTATAGGTCGCAGATTTAATATTATACATCATGCTAGTAGAACTCTCAATAGTGCTCAAAAGAATTATCCTAAGGAAGAGAGGGAACTTTTTGCTGTATTTTTCTCTTGCGATAAATTTCGTTCTTATATAGTTGATGCAAAAGTAAGAGTTCATACGGATCGTGATGGTTTAAAAGAACTCCTTGAGAGGAAAAATCATAAGCCAAGACTGATCCGTTGGATCCTTTTACTTCAAGAATTTGAGTTATAGATTATGCAGAGGCAAGAAATAAAGATGTTGGATGTAGTGTCCATATTCACCCAGCAAGACACCAATCTTATTGAGAGGAACTTTAGTCCTGGTGATTTTCGTTTCCGAGAATTATTAAATGAACTAAGGTCAATTCCTACAAAAGATAAAAGTCTTTTTTGATGGAGGAGCTTGTCATCCCCGAATAAGTAAACGGTATTTTGAAGGTAAGTGTTCTTAATAAGTGATTTGTTTTCACAAATTTTACACCTAATTTTTTTTCCTTTGAATTCCTCATGTTTTTATGAATTTCTGAAGGTTTTTACCAACTATACGGTCACAACTATATGACCGGAGAAAAATCTCTAGCCGTATACTTGGTCGTTAAACCTTCTTTATCCTCTTTGTGAAATTTTCTAGAAACTATACGGTCGCAACTATACGGCTAGAGAAAATCCTCCCGCCATATATTTGGTCGTTAAACTCTCAGGCATTTTCTATATTGATGTATGGATCTATATGGTCGCAACTATAGGCCAGAGAAAATCCTCCCGCAGTATAGTTGGTCGTTAAACTCTCAGACAGTTTTTGTTTTCCTGTTTGTTATTTTTATTAAAAAACTATGTTGTCGGTTCCAAGTCAGTAACTTAATCGACCTAGACTCGAGATATTTAGAAATATCTGCCTGGAACCAACTATACGGCCGGAGCTATACTGGCCATGCCCATATAGTTGGTCGTTACACGACATGACTCCTCCAAATCCACGATTTCTTTCCCTGGTTCGTTAAGATTCTTTTCTTGGGCGTATATTTGGTGTTTCTCGCGAGTTTTACCGACCTCTGACCCCCTTATATACTGCCATTGCCTCTCTCTCTAATCATAATCTCCAGGAACCAATCTACCAATGCGATATTCCATCTCAGGCCGTGGAAAACCCCTAGGTCTCATTGCTCCTTCTAGGGACCGCTCTCGCATCCCATCCATGGAGGACGACAACGAGGAGGTGGAGAGGTTTAACCCGAGGTACAAGGAGTACGTCGAGCCAAGCTTCTACAACAATGATTCCGATGAAGATTGGAGTGACATCTACATATGTCGTGATGTCTATGATCCACCAGAGATCAACTAGGCGGCAATGAAGAGAGCTCAAGAAGAGAGAGAGAAGGTCGCAAGCCGCCTGGAAAAGGGCATGTGGAGACAGTCAAGTTCATTGCCACAGACCCCAGGTTGCACAAGCATAAGAAATTACCTAATATTGGTGTAGGTGCTAGCAAGGGAGTGACGGTGCCACTCTTGAAGCCTACCATTGGTGCTCGTATGAGGGTGAAGCCTCAAAAAGAGTGGAGGAACAGTTTCCATTTCCCTTATCGATCAATTATGGATGAGGAAGAAGAAGTTGTTCCCAGGACCAAGGACCGCGTGCGAGCACTGGAGATATATCAGAACCAGGAGCTACTCCATCGCGTCAATGTCCGTCACCGTCTCAAAGAGATAGAGAAGAAGGATGATATTCTCCCATTGGTGACTAAACTCGCAGATAAAGTGGACAATTTGCAATTTGATTTGCACAGGTGTTATAGCCGCATCACTTCTCTAGAAGATACCAACAAGAAGCTACGCACCGTGGTGTTACATGCCATGGCGCCACAGTGATCTACAATAATCACGGTATCAAATAATTGCAAGGGATTATTTGATCCCGCCTGGCTTGATTCCATGTGTGGGGAGATCTTTAAGACCTTGTAATCTATCTTATAAGTTTTACATTACTAGTTTAGTTTTGCATTAGTTCAAACTAGAAATAAAGTTTGCATCATTAGAATTCCCTTCAGGAATAGTCGATCCCTTTTATGAAATTCCGAGTTTATTATCATATATGGAGCAATGTTGAGTTTGTGCTTGTCCTATTGGATATATGAATTTCTTGAGTATAATTTTACTTGCACTTGATGATAGGAATAGGAGTCTTCCACACCATTGGTACTGATGGAACATACACAGATAAGTTGGTCAATATGTTATAAGTACATGGTTTGATTTACAAAGAACGAAAATATTATCTAATCTGTTAAGCTGAAAAACAAACCTTGAACAAAGGAAAATAAAAAGTGATATCAAATTGGAGTGAGAACAAGACAAGGTAGAATTTTCAAGCTATAAATATTGCTTCATATACAATTGGAATTTGGTAATTGAGATCGTTAAACTTTGAATTCCTACATGAAGTGGAAAGTACGGTAGCTCCTTTGCACATCACTTAAACAAAAGTGTGAGCATATATATAAAAAAGAGAAGAAAAAGAGCTAATGTGCAAAGAGAAAATAGGCATACACCACTATATTGTAGTAAGAAAAAGAGACGTTGTGAAATTTTGAATCCCAAGTGAATATGTTAATCCTAAAACACTTGGGACTACCTCGCTAACTCATTCGGTTGAACTGAATACTTTTACATCATATTGAGAGTGATCTTTTGTGAACTGTTAAATGCTAAGGTGTGGAATCCTGCTACTATTATTCGTATGGTTCGAGTAAGGTACTATTCATGAACTTATCCATATGTATCATATATGATAAACACATACTGCAACTGCCTCATTTATTTTATCGACGCAACTTCATGAATATGAGGATCACATCCATTACACTAAAACTTGCTCGGGACGAGCAAGAGCCTAACCTTGGGGAAGTTGATGAGTTCATATTTGCATCATGTTTTATATTATTATTTTGCATTGTAGATGTAGGATCTTGGTATTTTACGACGTTCGTGCGCATATTTTATGTCTACTTTCGCCAGGATTGGGACAGATGATGGATACAATGGACACAATTCTTGGAGCAGTTGTACTAGGAAGAAAAGGATACAAAACAACGTAAATCGCTTATTTGGGAAATATCCATAACACCAGAAGAAAAGCCGAAGCGATCGAGGCATCTAGAGAGTTTGACGACCAACTATATAGCAGGAAAAATATTCTGGCCATATAGTTCCCACCGTATAGTTGGCACCGCCACCGCCTTCTCAAATAGTTTCACCCCATGCAACTAGATCGGCAAGAGAACATACAAAACAACCAGAAATCACCAAAACCTCACCTCCGGAAGGCATATGGAGGGGGAACTCGTCCACCAGGGATCCATCTTCGCCCTACGCAGATCTAGGAGGCTAAGGCATCGATCTTCATCATCAACCGTTGCATCACCACCATCTCCATCCATCCCATCTACATCTTGTCTAGATCTTGTGGTAATTTCCGTAGTCTTTGTGGATTTATACAAGTATTATTCATCTATGATAGATTCCATTGTTATTGCCATGATGTTGATTGCCTCCATGTCTGAGTAGATCATTAGTTCTTGGGGTGATTGAGAAACCCTAGTATGAGATTGAAATAAGATAAAGTTTAATTTGATATTCATCGCTATGACCATGTGTTAGATTGTCTTCATCTTGATGTTGGGACAAGTCGACCTCTCAATATTTGCCTCTTATGGGAACGTGATGGAGGGAACTAATTGTTGGTAGACGGAGGTGTGTTAGCACTTACAGTGACTATAAAGCTGTTGGCACCCATTACGTATCAACTTGGGAACCGAGGAAACTCACGGGACACTATCCATGCCATGGGATACGTCCTATGGGATTAAGTCCCTTAATAGCAGAGTAATTCGATTGATGTCGATTACTGACTGTTGTGGTTATGAGGATGATGTGAGCAGTGGTTGCTGCCTATTTGTCCAAATACGGAGTTCCTCCCACACATACATAGTTGAGAATGCTCATGATAATAATCTTTACCTTAGTTTTTTATAATGGTAGAGGTATATCCTCTACTCCTTGTGAACGCCTTTTTCTCTATTGCAGTTCCAATTTCTTTTACATACATGATACTTACTTTTTCTGTTCAGTTGTTTTACTTTAGATAATGCTTCTCTTATACAAAAACCTCCCAAAACACCTTTTTACACCATATTCGCATTTTATTTTGTTACTTAGAACTTTATTTAGCATTTCTATTGTAGTATTTATTTCAAGAGTTATTAGACTTCAGACTCCTGCTCCCTGTGGGATCGATATTTTTATTTCGAAACTAGCTACAAAGGGTATATGCACTTGTAGTCATCAGTAGCACTCGCAGAACACCACAAAAATGGCGAGCTGCTCGATGTTGTGCACTCACATGTCAGATGGCTTGATCGCGTAGTAGGAGAAGAAGCGGCGGGAGAAGAGGGGGGTTGGGAATCCCAATCCCCTTTCGAGGTGGCTTCGGAAGCAAATGAACTCCCCTGGCCACAGCTTCAGTTCGGTCTGGGTGGCCGTTGGGATCTGCCATTTCTCCTTGGTGAGAATCTCGGCGTCCTGGAACGATTTTAGGACGGCCGAGGAGCACTTCGACTTGCCCCACAAATCCATCAGAGGCGTCATCGAAAGGTAATCGCTCGATCGGGAAATTATAGGCCGGGAGCGGTTCTAGAGACTGAAGGTGAGAGGAGGCAGAGAAATGAGAGGAAGGTCCACATTTTCGTCTCCCACTCTCCTTATAAAGCGCCACCTAGCAATCCCGACGTAGCCGTTACCTCACAGTAAATCCGCCAAAGTTACCGTTGGAGTTACTCAATGACTAGTTTGACCAAACTGGCGGTCCAACTTCAGTCGCTCGACTCTTTGCCTACCCCTTCCAATCGATTGGGCGTGGCGACTCGAGCACATTTTCACTCGCCAATGCTGCGACTAAAGACATGTGAGAGAGACTTCTCCCTTCATTGGAGGAGTCCACCGCGGATTCGATTGGGAATCCACCCAGACTCACCTACTCTGACCGCCAACATGATGTGTGCACCGAACTCCCATTGCCTTCGGGCACTACTTATGGGAATATGCCAATCGGGGTATTCCCAGAAGGACATACGACTGGCTCAAGCCCATAGCAAGTGGGCCTGCAGGAACGGTGACTGGAAAGCGATTGAAGGAAAAGCCTGGCGACTAGAAGCTAGAAGCCCAATAAGTTAGATAGGCCTAGTCGGATTAGGTCAAATCCTCTGAAACCTTAACTGATTCAGTTGTAATCATGTAAAGCCTAGCGAGGTACCCCTGTATAAACCTCCCTAGGGTACTCTGTATACTTATGTGCTATTATCTGTTGGGAAAATGGCCTAGAGGCAATCATGGTTGATAATATTTCCCAATGTATTCATAAATTTATAGTCCATGTATGAACTACTGATATGTATCATCGAATATGTGATTCGATTGTGGAAATATATATTCATGTTGTTCATGCTAATTGTCCTTGGTCATTGAGGTTGTGCTGGACACACAACTTAGACCAATGTGAAAGTCGGCAGATGACTAGGTTCCACTTGTCATGGGCATGGAGATGCTATTCCGACTTACACGGATTCAGCTAAAGAGTTTAGCGAGTCGGACTGACCCATGTTAGGATGCAACAAACAAGTCGTCATTTGCATGTCTCAATCAATGTAATCCTTAGACCTGAGGTTATTGCACAATCCGAGTTGAGGATCACCGACTTAGGTTCTGTCAAACGTTGTTCCATCACTGGGCAATTATAAAGGCAGAGTTCGGGTCGACTGGGAATCAATTTGCGTGATGTGAATAACCAAGATGGGATTTTGCCCCTCCGTCTGGAGAGATATTCTCTAGGCCCTCTCGGAAGATAAGATTTGGAAAGCATGGCAATGCGCGTCACGGTTAAGTGTTAACCAAGGCAACCGACTAAGAGTTAGTCAGATGAATCATTTATCTCGGATCGAGAAAAAGAGTCGGACTATTTAAGGGATGACAATCATTCGCCTATAGTCCGACAAGGTATATCGTGAGGCAAAGGGACTTAGACGAAAGTTGCATTGGAAGGTATGTCGTCATGACTTATTGGTACTTGGGAGTCGGCACATTCTGCTAGGGGCCGCTACCGACTGATCGATCATGAGTGAGACTCAGAATCATGTCCGGGTTACCATGAGCCTGTCGGGTCACACACTTAAGAGCAGGAGCAAGTTTGGGTTAGACCCAAACAGGAAACCTATTTGGGTTGGACCCAAATAGAGACATGGACTTAGTCAGCAAGTTGGACTTGTAGTGACTAATAGAGGCCTTTTAGTGAATGGGCCACAAGTGAGTGGAGCCCACTTTCACTCCCTATATTAGCTAGGGCGCAGGTGCTTAGAGCACAAGGTTAGGTCACTCCATGTGTTGGAAACCCTAGCCCCAGTCCGTCCTGTCGCCGCCGTACCAGGCCTAGCAGTCCATCGCTGGCGCTCCTCCTCGTACGTGTGGATATCGGCGGAGGTTCTGTACGTTCAGCACTTCAACGATCGTGAAGAAAGAATAGATCGTGGAACGTGGAACCGGAACGGATCACGAGGACTGCACTACATCAAGCGACGTGCTTCATCAAGTCCACAACTGCGCGTCTAGCGGTAATCCTCGTGGCCTTCTACCTTAGCTACATCTTGGGTTCACCGCGTAGGGAAAAAGTTTTGTTTATCTCTGTGTGGCCCAACATTAGCTACCCCATCCAAGCTACTCGATGCCTAGCCGCCGAGCTCGCCCACCGTGTAACTCACTCGCTGATAATACAATCTAACAGGAAGTAGGTCTTTACCCTACGAGGGGCCTAACCTAGGTAATTCCCTTGTCTCTGGTCCCAATCTCACACCGCATATGGCGACTAGATCTTGCCCGAAATCGTATCAATCTCTACCCCTGGTAGCAACTGCAGTGGTCATTCCCATGACACAAGTAAAATATGATGATACAAAAGGAATAGGTTACTATTCATAAAGGTTCACGCGATCACTAGTTCATCGCTTGAGCTGGTGGGCGTCATTATGGATCTACAGGTCCCGCTAATGATGATTGATCGGAGAATGTCTTGATCATGTCCATTCAGTTCTTGGTCCTATAGGGAGACACATTTAAGGGTAGTCAACACATTTGAGTGGATAGGGAACACTAGAGAAAATACTGGATAACAAAAGAATTGTTCTGATAAAAACTGCTGGAATAGTTTCGGTGCATCGGAATATTGTGACGGGATAAAATGTTAACGTGTTCATTAAATGAAGTGTTCATTCAATAGAGTACTCATTAAATGAAGTGTTCATTAAATTGAGTGGAATTAAACCAAGTCAATTAAAGTGCTTTAATGGAAAGACCTTTGATTTTGAGTGGAGAATTAAAGGAATTATGGTGGCCCTTTGATTTGTGTGAGTGGAGACTCCACCACCTTCAAGAGGGGAGAGGTGGGGCCACTACTAGGGGCTGGTGCAAGCCTCTTCGGCATAGCCCCCTGATAGCTATGAGATTCGAGACATTTTTGATGGTTTTTATTGATGGTTTCCCCTGGATTTGATCGTTTTCTAGCTTTACCTAACGCTAATACTTCGGTAGTGAAAAAACTTGGTTTTTAATGTGTGTTTCAGGTTCTGAACGTAAACAGAAGGTTTTAACAAGAGAAATACAATATTCAGGTGAAAACAAGCAAGTCTCTTTTTGAAAGAAATCGAGGGAGGCATACAGAGGCTTTAACAAGCAACTATACGGCGGGAATATTTTTCCAGCCGTATAGTTCCTGCCATATAGCGGTCGCCGCCTCCGTCTTGTCAAAAGGGACAACTTTCATGAAGAGGCCAGAGGCGAAATCATAACACAGCTGCCTGCATCCCATCCAGAAAGGAGAAAGAAGAGATCCGGAGAAGGAGGAGAAGACGTTCTTCATCTCGCTCCACGATCTTTGACCTCCTAGCCATTACACCATCATAGCCATTACTTGTACTTGAGAGAGAGAGAGAGAGATCTTCACTTTGCAATATTAGAGTTTGAGATTGTTTCTTCCTATCTTGAATTGTGTTGGATTACTTTTCTATTCTTATTGTGGATCTCCACGATAATATCGAGAAGAACTCCCTTTATTTAATTATACCGATGATGCTTTCTTCTCTCATGTGTGAGTAAGTTCCTTGGGCGTGGAAGATGTAAGGGATTGGTGAGATGTGATGTGCCTCCATCTATTTTACATTAGTTTCTGATTGATTTTAATTACTATATTATGTGTGCTTGACTATCTGTGAGATGCCTAATGCTTGTTGTCCAATTAGGGGCCCAGACAACATGATGATTTGTTCTACATAGATAGGATCTTGTTCGCTAGCAGACCAGCGACCCTTGAGTGACACGGGGATATCAATGGGAAACTAGTTTGACTCGAGGATAACGAGGAACCACTGTGCTTATTGCATTAGTCCAATCCAAGGAGCTTAATTGCTAAGCAACCTGAAGGATGTTAATCGTCTAGTGTCTGACCATGGTTTTTGTAACAGGCTTGTAGGATTATTGAAGTTGGGATGAAATCTGCCAAGAGGAGTTCTGGCTAATTATGGGTTGCTCGCCTACACATATACTTATAAGATTATAATTGTCACGCTTATCATTCGTCCACCTGGCACATTCACTATCACCATTAATTGTATCTCCCCGCGCCTTCCTAATCGTCTACAGAAAACCACAAACAATCGAATCGTTCTTTACTTTTATGCTTTTTATTCTTGAATTTTACATTTTAGCTTTATTTAAATACATCTAGCCTAATCCAAATTTATTCTTATTTCCACACTTGCAGTCAATTCACTCGAAGACCTGTGACAACTTTGAGTGTGACAGAGACTTCACTCATAAACACTTACCTTTGGGCTCCCTATGTGATCGATACCTATACTTCAAAACTAGCTACAAACAATCTGTGCACTTTCAGACATCACGCCCCTCTCCTATAAAAGGAGGAGGTGGAGACCCCCTCTCCACACACCATTACACTCATTCTCACTTCTCTCATATAGCCTTTCGTTGGCATCTTCCTAACCCTTCTAGACTTGTCCATTGTCACGAGTATAACTCTTAGGCGAAGCCCTGCTCAAGATCTTCTCCACCACTATCACCACCATGTCATAGTGTTAGCAGAGTTCCCGAGGATCCCCTACTTCCGCTGCCGAGCTGGAGCGAGGGATGGAAGTCATCGGCAACACCGTAAGTGTGACCGATTAGTACACTTGTGGCATTGTTATCGCGTCCTTGAGAACTCTCGTGTACACTCTACAATAACCATGTTTGTTTGCAGGAACGTTATCCCGCTTTACGGTCTTCGAGGATGAGTCCATCTGAAACCATTACAAGTATCGCATGGATTTGATCTTGGTTGTTGCAACCATAGGAATTTTTTGTTTTCCATCCAACGAACCCCATCAGTGGTATCAGAGCCATGTCTATGGGTTTATAATTTGTACGGTTAGAACACATATGAATATCTGGGCGCTGATGATCATGTTATTGTATCCTTCATGTATTTCGGGTATTAACAGCATAGTGGAGTGAAGCGTCCCGGACAAACTTTACATGTCCTCACACATGAGACCTATCCCACGCTTGACATGCAACTAGTTTTGCTTAAGTGGCTAGCGGGTGTCTATCTCCCACTATAGTTGATATCTAATTTACGACGGGTTGCTAATAATTTGATTATCATTGTTGTGGTTCCTTGTTCGTAGGTAAGATCGATTCTATCTTCGAAATCCCAAAGCCACGTAAAATATGCAAAAGATAAATTGGAAGCGTCTAGTTTTTTTTGCTGGCCATGTGCCATGATATGGTAAATATTATAATTTTAGTATGGTTTGATACTCTCGGGAATTATAACAAAATAAGTGGGAGCGCCATAGACCTTGGTGCTATACAAATGGAATGATAGAGATCATACCATGATGCACAAGATAGTGATCAAGTGCAAGAACCATATCATATCGCTGATGCACATGATGTTTATTTGCATCGTATTTTGCTTATGCCTAGCTTAGAACTTGGCGGTAGCATTGTAAAATGATCCCTCTCACTAATATCAAGATAATAATATGTTCTTCCTTAGTATGTACCATTCACAAAGTTTTTCGTTTCGAAGCAACACGTGATTATCGGGTGTGATAGAATCTATGTTCGCATACAATGGGTGTAAGACAGTTTTACACATGCGGGTCCTAAGGTTCTTACTTGTCGAGCCTAGCATGTACATACATAGCCTCGGAACATGAACCAAAAGGTAAAGCACGAGTCATATGAATGATATGATGTCCATATGATGCTCACCATTGGAGCTGCAACACCACTTGTGATGATTGGTCATGGTGTAGTGAATTTGGTTCGTGTAATCACCAAAACGACTCGAGGGATCTTGTTTTGAGTGAGAGTTCAATTTAGTAATTTGGATTAATTTGAACTCAATTTATCATAAACTAAATCAAACTGAATTTGCATAGTTCGTTGTAGTCACTGGCATTCGTTTACTACCTTGTATTTAGCTATAATTGAGATAATAGAACTGTAGAATTCTGGAATTCTGGAATTTTACTTTACGAGCTGGTATCGTATTGTTTTATGAGTGTCAATCTAAAGTTTAAAGTAATATTGCAAACTTTCAGCAAAACCTCACTTACTCCATGAAATTCAATAGATAGTATTGAAACAATAGTAACAAATTCCAGTGTTAGTATCAAAGTATCATGCTTGCCTCAATGATTATTGATATTGAAAATTTGTTTTAATATCAATGTTATCTAGGAGCTAAAAATTATTTCACAAATCATTGTGATATCTGAAACAATGTCTTGGTTGCCATATGATGGAGTATAATTGGATAAAATACATATACTCGTATTGTATGAGAATTTGTAAAGGTTGGAGACGCTAGGCGTCCTGATCACCCAAAAGGTTTTGGGAATTAACATTATATTCGTGATTCGTCCTTATGAGCTATAGTAGCCTGATCATGAAATTTTTCATGATAAGGATGGATAGAAGATGTAGGTAAAATGTTTACTACATTAAAAGGATTACTAAAAGCAATAAGATTTCGAAAGAATGCCAATCATTTGATGATGGTGATCTACTTCAAAAGTGTAAGTCCAAAGGTATTAGTTTTTAGCTATACACGCTTTGAACTATGTGTCATATGTATGGCACCACTATTTATGTTGAAAGTTTCTTTTAAAAGAGAAAAGGAAATGTTGAAAGAGAATCTTGGAAATATTTGGCAGAAAAGAAAAGACTGGAAATGTCCAGCTTAGGTATATGAATGATATACACATTATGGGTGTATTCTTTTCTTGTTAAACCACTTGTTCTTGGGTATTGGATACTGAATTGCTTGGTGTGAAATGTCACACAGAGCAACTCAATTCATGAACTACAATGGCCTAAGTTACTAGCAAGAGAATATGTGATTGATAGCTGGGTTCCTGCGTCCAACAATAGGGTTATTGCAGTACTAGTAGTGGCAACTATTTATTAGAAAGATCGATCCCAAAGGAGCTTTGCAATATGGAAACCATACAACCCTGCAACTGCGTTGTCAATGCAGCCATGTTCGCACCCAAAATGGTGTTTGGAAACATTCTACACTATAAGTTGCTAGAGTAATTGTAAACAAGAGAGATTTAAAGTAACTCGTAACAAAGTAAATAAAGTACTGAAAGTGAACTAGAACAAGAACAAAACTAAAGGGGGTTGTAGCTGTAGGATTGAATGGAATGAGAGAGGGTTTCTAGGCTTCGGTCTCACTAGTATTAGATGGGCGAATATATGTGCGAGTCCATTATCTACAAGAGATTCCTTCAACAAATAAATGTTACCCACTTGATTACCGGGCTGTCACACGGTGTGTAGTATGCATGATTTTCACGTGTCACTCGCGAGGCAAACATACACTTCCGGACCAAGGGATCCCGTGAACTTATCTCATAACTCATGTAATTGCATACTTAGATCACAAACACATTCTAACTTAGCGTACTAGATGAATCCTCAACCTAAAACCTAATAAATCACTCCCACATGGATGAACAACAAAAGATAGATGAATATATTAATGAAGTCACAACCATGTTCAATCTTACAATTACAAGATCTAACACAAGAGAGACAGATGGAGACGTCGTTGGATATGATGATGATGAATGGTGCATGCAGTGAAGATGGGGGCGCCTCCTTCTCCTCCTATTGATTGATGGTGTGGAGATGTGGATCTTGTGTGCGGCAGATATGGAGGCGGCGGAGCAGTAGGGCTCCACCCCTTGCGCGTGGATGGATTCTCACCCTTGTTCTAGGGTTTTCCCCTCTTTAAATAGGAATCTGGAGGTCAGTTTTGTGAATCGACGGAGCTAGGGGCCTAATATGCCCATTGGGACTTCAGAAATGTTGTTCCATTTGACGAAGCAAAGCCGTCACAGGGTGGTAAGGCCATACGGTACAGGCGGGCTCCGCCCGTACCAATGGTCGTTATCCCTACGGTACTTTGTAGTATTTTGGTTGCCATTTCTTTATCCGGACTCCGATTGAGGTGTTCTTTGGCTCGTTGGATTCGTATGGACGAGGGATACAACACCATGGCCTTGGATAATCATTTGGAGTTGATGGAAAAATCAACTATTTCCTCCCCTCAAATGGCTAAGTCTGGTGCCTGAAACTCCTCCATATTGAATCCTCTTGGCTCCTTTTATCCATGATTCTCCATAGCACCTACACAAAAATCAAAGACAAGAAAAAGGTAATAAAATCCTAATAAAACAAATATTGTGCAAAGCCCATGTGGAAATGAATGAAAACTAATAATCATACACAATAGGCATAGTTATAGATAGATGTAACATGTAATGAGTGAAAATATGAATAATTAATATACTTAGATATGCATCAATTTTGGAATCATCAACTTCCTGAAGCTAGACTCTTGCTCGTCCCGAGCAATAAAGTGGTTTATGGACAAAGTCATTGTGTTCATGAGGCACGAGTCAATAATCTAAATGAGGCAAAAAAATTGAAACAAAAGTATAATACCAGATGTAGAAGATCAATGCCGTGTATCCTTATTTTCCCTACAAGCTCAAAGTAGGAAAGAACATATTCATACAAGGCAACACAAGCTTAGTTTTTTCAATCCATAAAAGATCAATTAAAACTCCAATGCTCCATGTCAAAAATTAAACTAGCTTGAAAGCAAACTTGTGATTCTCTTATTGAGCCTTTAAATAAGTTTTGTATCTCCTTACTTTTGTAAAGTAAGGGCGTAAATGAGAATATGAATTCACTTACGGTTGGCAGTCAGATATGTCTAGGACTTGATGTATTTGAAAGGCTCATCAAAGTTAGAGAGATGAAAAGAACACTATACAAGCTTCGGTAAATCAAGACAATCAAAGTAGAGTTTAATATAAGTATAAATAACTAGAAATGTAACAATCAATACAATTCTTCTAGTTAACTCTCAGCTTGCCAAGGAACATAAGGTGTTTTAACAGCAAAATTGAGTAAGAGAGTTCATGTCCTAAGTAGCATAACAGTGAAGTGTCTTATTGACACCCACATCAGTAAATCAAGGCTATCAAAAACACCTCTAATCCAATCATTGTATTTCAAGAAAATTCATAAAATAGTAATGAGAGCATGCCAAGGACTTGTTATGTGAATCTTCATTTTCTTTTTTCTTTTTTCTCTTCCTTCGAGGATCATTGAGTGTTTCTTTTACAATAGCTTGCACAACCTTTGAGAGTACCAATAATTTTGCCCATTACGGTGACATTTATGCCACCCATGTCGTCAACTCATAGCCAAAATTAGGGGTTGTACCATAGATCATTCGTAGGCCAGCGGAGTCGTTGGCATCCAAAGGTGCGCATGAGAAACATAGAACTTTTTAACTAGTACCACAGTTTGATCCACAAGGTGATGAGGACATCCCTACAGTTACACCTACCCCAATTGCTACTGATGATGTTCTAGATGCTGCAAAGAAAGATCAATCCAATGAGATAAGGATTGGACCAACTACAAGAGCCCGTGCTAAGCTACTAGAACAACAGGTGAACTTGTTTCTTAATGAACCTGATGTTTTAGTTAATGAGAATTTTATACTACCTTAGTCTTTGAATTATTGCATGATCAGGTAGTTGGGAGAAGAAGGCGTAGCACGGAGCGAGGAGCTAATGGAACATGGCATGTTGATCAATAAAGAATGTGCGAGAGAGGAGAGGGAGGAAGCGCAATGAGCACACACGGTTGAAGATCAACACTTGGTGGAAGATCTCTGTCGCGGAAGAGAAACACCACTTTTCTCTGCCACTGCAGGCTCCCTCGGCACAGAAACAACAAGGTTTGATGCCATGGCAGGCTGTCGCGACAGCAAAATCGAGCCAAAGCCTGCCATGATAGAGTCCTGAGGCCGAACCCCTTATGGGTCGGTTTGTACCCTAGTTGGGTGGGACCAACTCGGATCCCACCTTGGCCACCTCCCCTAGACTCTTAATTAGATGGGGCGCAACACATATTTAGGTTGATACCACGCTAAAATTATTTTGGAGTTGTTTCTTTCATAGAACCTCTGGAATTACTTGTCACCGATTTATACCAACTGCAATTGAGTGTGATCTGTTATTCCACTGGGAATTAGTAGATTGCAAACTACAGTTCGTGGTCAACGGCTACGTGCGCAAGAGTGTGGTGTTGTGAATATCCTACAAGGTTCGAGAGCTATTGCATTGGCATCAGGGTTTGAGCAGGAGATATCATAGCTACATACTAGTTATCTATCATCCACCATCATCATCGACAAGTGCTTGCTAAGAAGATCGGGCCACCCCATATCATCTTGGTATCAGATTTCCTCATTTACTCGGTAAGCAATCCATAATCCATCCATAGATTAGTTCATGATTTTCGTCCTATACAGAAAAAGCCCCACAAAAAGAGTTGTCATAGCCTATATTACATCGTATTCGAGTAATAGTTGCTAGTCGTGTTCCTCTTTTAGTCTAGATCTAGATCTGTTGATCGTTTTTCTTATTGTTCTAGTTGAATCCACCTTAGTTTTCCGCCGCCTCTAGCAGATCCGATCCTAGCTAGGAGTCCTTGTGTTCTATTCTTGGCCGAGTCGGTTTGCATTAATTAAAAAAATCGCTATAGTTTCTGCCGTGGCATGGAAACAAGTTGTTTTCGTGCCGTGCCACGGACTCCTACCGCGGCACGATTTCTCTACCGCGCGCCACCCGCTCTGTCGCCGCTTCTGCCCCGACACACTTTCCGCGCGATTCTCTGCCCAGCGCCAGCTGCTCTGCCACCGCTCTGCCGCGGCACGTTTTTGGTGTGTTTCTCTGCCGCGGTACAGAATTTTCTGCCACCACACGTTTTTAGCTGTTTTTTCTGCCATGACACCATAATTGCAAAGTGTGATAAAAATTGCAGTTTTCCTTAACCTTAGCCATAGCCATTCTATTTTATAGGTGTAGGAACTTACCCATTGAGACTAGTTTCTGCTCCTACAGGATGCTCCTAGGATTTGGGTGATGTGCTTTGTAATTTGGCCGTGTGTGGTATATATATTAAAAAAGAGAAAAAAGTAAAATAGCAAAAGAAAAAGCAAAAAGAGAAAGAAGTTATACAAAAGAGAAAGAGAAAAATAGAATTTGAGCAAGAGGCCTAGTGATATATTTGTGCAACGGTAGATTGATCAATCTTGTGCCTGTTTACTTTGAGCTTTGCTAGTGTCTCTCGAGAGTAGTGCAACACCCTTCATAGTTGCATTACCACGTTTTTCTCCACGTGTGTGTTTCTTGGGTTTTTGTACGATTAGCACTAGGACTTGTTTACGGTGTACTTAGGATACCATACCTAGAGCTCCACCATAAATAACATGTGTGCCCTATGATCGTTCTCTCCTTTGATATTCACTTCATCGCATCAGTGCATAAGTCTTTGATTACATTTGGTAAAGCATCTCTATTCACTTTGGAATGGTAAGATCTCCTTTATTGTCAGTTGTGAGTGAGTTGTGAGTGTTTCCACCAAACAGATTTTGATTTTTGCACTAACCTATTAATCATGTCTTTGAGTGATGTTGATGTTCTGTCGCAGCAATAGAAGGATGATGAGCTTGCTACTTGGCACGAGTCTATTGATGGGAATATCAAGGACATGCAAGACGCAGTGGATCAGAATACTAGAGCAGTCAATAATATTCAAAATCAAGTGACAGCAATCAATGTCAATGTTGCCACCTTGCAGCATTCGATTGAGGCTCTTACATCGGTAATTCAGCAAAGACAGGATTACCAACCCGATTATGTGTTTGAGGATCATGACGAGGGTAGTGCGGCTGATGCTGCTCCATATCGTGGCAGCGGACGTGCCAATTCCCCTACATATGCTGCTGCTCTTCTTTATGGCCGTGGATATGCTCCTTTGGGACGTGCTTAACATGTTCCAAACCAACCTGATGATGGTTTGGGCAAGCCCAACTTTTCAATTCCCTCTTTCAATGGTTCACTTGATCCTGAGGATTTTCTTACTTGGGAGTTGAAGATTGAGAAGCTCTAGCGTTTGTTTGATTATCTAGAAGACAAGAAGGTCAATCTTGCAGCATCCGAATTTGATGGATATGCTTTGCATTGGTGGTATGCTATTGTGCGGAATAAAAGGGATGACAATCAACTTCATGTGATGGATTGGTCTGAGATGAAGAGCATTATGAAGGATCATTTTGTACCCACCAATTACTTGCGATCAGTTTTTGATAAATTGACACAGTTGAGGCAAGGAAACATGTCCGTTGATGAGTACTACATGGAGATGGAGATGCTTATGCAACATGCTAAAGTTCGTGAGTCCCTTGAGATGACTATGCAGCGTTTTATCAACAATTTGAAGCTTCAAATCAAGAGCATTGTTCGTCATCACAAGTACGACACTATGAATGAGCTATTGCACAATGCTAGAGAGGCTGAGTCATAGCTAGCTGAGGAGGCTACGTCACATGCCAGGTTTACATCTACTAGCCGTTTTGCAGCAAGATCTACACCACCTACTATGGCGCCACCTCCACCTGCTGCTAGCCATCCTACACCATCGGCCAAACCTGCACCTACATCTTCATTTGGTTCCAATGCTCGAAAGCCCGCTACTCCTGCTGCTAGTTCGGGTTCCAATATGTCAATTGCGCGTACTCACGATGTGGTCTACCATACTTGTGAGGTAGAGAACACTACAAGAAAGATTGTCTAAACAGCAAGGTCATGTTTGTCAATGAACACGGTGAGTATGAGAGTGGAGATGAGATTGATGCCGATTCTGATTATGATGTTGAGGATGGTGCTGATACTTATCCTGAGCGTGCACGAACTATTGTGGTATCTCCACACATACTTAGTGTGCAACCTATTGATGAATCTCGGTGTTGCAACTTGTTCCAAACAAAAGCTCTAGTTGGACCTAAAAAAGCTTGCAAGGCCATTATTGATGGAGGTAGCTGCATAAATCTTGCAAGTAAGGAATTATGTGCCAAGCTGAATTTGACTTATTTGCCTCATCCCAAGCCATACTACATACAATGGTTGAGCAACAATGGTGAGATGAAGGTAAATCATATGGTACATGTGAATTTTCAAATAGGGCCATACAAGGATTCTATTGACTTTGATGTGGTTCCTATGACTGTTTGCCATCTTCTATTGGGTCAGCCTTGGCTCTATGATCGCCATGTATAACACAATGGCTGAGCCAATACATATCACTTGGAATTCAAAGGAAAGAAGATTACTATGCAGCCGATGAAACCACAAGGTATTGTGAATGATTCTTGTCAGAAAATAGAAGTAAATTTGAAGGATGATCCTATAGCTTGACGAGATAATGTGACAGATGTTCATGATGTAATTGAGCATAAATCGAGTGATATAAGGAAAAGTGAGAGAGTGCCTAATCTTCTGATATTAGCCACCAAGGAGGATAAGAGAAAATTTCGTGAGGATCCTACAGCCATGCCGCTTGTGCTCATGTATAAGGGCGAGGTATTGGTTTCTAACGACATGACCCCTATTTCTCTTGGTGTCTCTTATGTTTTGCAGGATTTTGGGGATGTGTTTCTAGAAGATGTACCTCCAGGCTTGCCTCCATTGTGTGGTATTGAACACCAAATTGACTTGATCCTTGGTGCCACACTTCCCAATCGTGCACCCTACAGTACCAACCCCGAAGAAACAAAGGAGATACAGAAACAAGTACATGCGTTGCTGGATAAAGGGTACATTCGTGTCTCTCTTAGCCCTTGTGTTGTTCTTGTTATTTTAGTGCCTAATAAAGATGGTACATGGTGCATGTGTGTAGATTGTCGAGCTATTAATAACATCACTATTCGATATCGTCATCCTATTCCATGATTAGGGGATATGCTAGATGAATTGAGTGGTGCTGCTATTTTCTCTAAGATTGATTTGTGTAGTGGTTATCATAAAATTAGGATGAAAGAAGGGGATGAGTGGAAAACTGCTTTCAAAACAAAAATTGTTTTGTATGACTGGTTAGTTATGCCGTTTGGTCTTACTAATGCACCTAGTACATTCATGCGATTGATGAATCATGTATTGAGAGATTTTATTAGTCGTTTTGTCGTTGTTTACTTTGATGATATACTAATCTATAGCCACAATGAAACTGAACATTGTAATCATATCCGACAAGTTTTGCAAGTGTAGCGTGATAATAAACTGTATGCTAATCTTGAGAAGTGCACATTTGCAAACTATAAGGTCATATTTCTGGGATTTGTTGTACCTAAGAAAGGGTAGAGGTAGATCAATCTAAAACTGAATCAATTCAGAATTGGCCTACTCCCATGAATGTAAGTCAAGTGCGTAGTTTCCACGGCTTAGCTGGTTTCTATAGGCACTTTATGAAGGATTTTAGCACCATTGCTACACCATTGGATGATTTGACAAAGAAAGGTGTTCCTTTTGTATAGGGCACAGCCCAAGATATTGCTTTTGATACATTGAAACGTTTTCTTACTTATGCACCATTACTTGCATTACCTGATTTTTCGAAGCAATTTGAAGTTGAATGTGATGCTAGTTGTATAGGCATTGGTGGCGTTTTGATGCAAGAGGGTCGCCCTATAGCATATTGTTTTGAGAAACTTACTGGTGCTCGCTTGAATTATCCTATTTATGATAAAGAATGGTATGCACTTGTTAGAGTTCTTGAAGTTTGGCAACATTATTTGTGGCCAAAAGAATTTATCATATATTCTGATCATGAAGAATTGAAATATTTGAACGCTCAATCAAACTTGCATAGACGATTAGCTAAATGGGTTGAGTTCATTGAGTATTTTCCTTATATCATTAAATATAAGAAGGGGAATGGTGTTGCTGATGCTTTGTCTAGGAAGAACATGTTGTTAAGCAATCTTGATGTTAAAATTCCTAGATTAGAGAGTATTTGTGCACTTTATGCAACTGACCAAGATTTTGCTGAACCATATCGTTTGTGTGCTCTTAGAAACGCATGGGATAAGTATCATATACATGATGGATATTTGTTTCGAGCTAACAAACTATGTATTCCAGAATCGTCGTTGTGTTTGTTTTTAGTGCAGGAATCACATGCTGGTGGTTTGATGGGTCACTTTGGGCGTGAGAAGATGTTTATCATGCTTACTGATCTTTTTTATTGGCCCAAGATGAGGCGTGATGTGTACAAATTTGTGAGCCGATGTATTACATGACACAAGTCAAAATCCAAGTTGAAGCCTCACGGTGTGTATACACCTCTCTCTGCACCTACTACTCCATGGGAAGACATTAGTATGGATTTAGTGCTAGGTCTACCTAAAACTCAGAGAGGTCATGATTCTATATTTGTGGTAATGGATAAGTTCTCTAAGATGGCTCATTTTATTGTCTGCCACAAAATCAACGATGCGTCGCGTGATGATATCCTGTTTTTCAGGGACATCGTGAGATTACATGGAGTACCTAAGACGATTGTTTCTGACCGTGATGTGAAGTTCATGAGCTACTTTTGGAAGACCTTATGGGGGAAGCTGGGAACGAAGTTGTTATTCAGCACTACATGTCATCCCCAAACAGATGGTCAAACGGAGGTGGTAAATCGAACATTGTCACAGTTGCTAAGGACTATGATAAAGAAGAATCTGCGAGAGTGGGAAGAGTGTTTGCCACATGTTGAGTTTGCATACAACAGGGTTGTGCATTCGACTACTCAGCTTTGTCCTTTTGATGTGGTGTATGGCTTCAAGCCATTGACGCCACTTGATTTGTTCCCTTTGCCATTACATGAGAGAGTTGATATGGAGGCATCAAAATGTGATGAATATGTGAAGAAGATTCATGAGAAGATTCGAGAGGCAATTGAGAAGAAAGGCAAGAACATTGCTGCTGCAAGGAATCAAGCAAGGAAGGAATTGTTGTTCAAGCCTTGCGACATGGTATGGGTGCATCTACGCAACGATAGATTTCCACTACTTCGCAAGTCCAAGTTGAAGCCACGTGGTGCTGCTCCTTACAAGGTGTTAGCCAAAATTAAAGATAATGCCTACTCGGTTGATATACCTATAGATGAGTATGGTGGAGTTAGCAGCAACTTCAACGTTGCTGATTTGTCACCATATGCTGGACAAGACCTTGGAGCGTCGAGGTTGACGCCTTTTGAAGGCGGGAGGAGATGATGAGGACATCCCTACAGTTACACCTACCCCAATTGCTATTGATGATGTTCCAGCTGCTGCAAAGAAAGATCAATCCAATGAGATAAGGATTGCACCAATTATAAGAGCTTGTGCTAAGCTACTAGAACAATAGGTGAACTTGTTTCTTAATGAACCTGATGTTTTAGTTAATGAGAATTTTATACTACCTAAGTCTTTGAATTATTGCATAATCAGGTACTTGGGAGAAGAAGGCGTAGCACGGAGCGAGGAGCTAATGGAACATGGTGTGTTGATCAATGAAGAATGCGTGAGGGAGGAGAGGGAGGAAGCGCAAGGAGCACACAAGTTTGAAGATCAACACTTGGTGGAAGATCTCTGCCACGGCAGAGAAACGACACTTTTCTCTGCCACGACAGGCTACCGCGGCATAGAAATAGCAAGGTTTGCTGCCACGGCAGGCTGCCGCGATAGCAAAACCGAGCCAAAGCCTGCCACGGCAGAGTCCTAAGGCCGAACCCCGTATGGGTCGGTTTGTACCCTAGTTGGGTGGGACCAACTCGGATCCCACCTTGGCTGCCTCCCCCAGACTATTAAATAGATGGGGCACCACACATAGTTAGGTTGAGACCACGTTAAAATTATTTTGGAGTTGTTTCTTTCATAGAACCGCTGGAATTACTTGTGATCGATTTCTACCAACTGCAATTGAGTGTGATTTGTTGTTCCATTGGGAATTAGTAGATTGCAAACTACCGTTCGTGGTCGACGGCTACGTGCACAAGAGTGTGGTGTTATGAATATCGTACAAGGTTCAAGAGCTGTTGCATTGGCATCAGGGTTCGAGCGGGAGAGGTCATAGCTACATACTAATTATCTATCATCCATCATCATCATCGACAAGTGCTTGCTGAGAAGATCAGGCCACCCCATATCACAAGGTTAGCTTTGTCATGTATCACAATTACCTCTAGACTTCATTTCAATCAAACAACTCCTTTCAAGAGTGTCGTCAAGTCTATCAAAACATCTATGGAGTTAAGTATATTCAAGGGTAAACTCTCAAGACAATCATTCATCAAACAAGTCATAAATTTCATACTTTTTCTTATTGTACTTGTTTGGCAATATTATTTCCATGGCTAAAAGAACTAGAGCAAATTCTTCCACAACTAATCATTGATTCAAATAAAAAGCTTTACTCTAACTATTTTGAATTACTCCAACTAGCATGGCATCTTCACAAGTCAACCAACCAAGATAAACAATTACTTCAAAAGCTGGAGACAAAGGTTTAAAGTGTAGAAATCATGGCAATGTATTTTTAGAGGATCACAAAGTTCTTATCAAGCTAGATAAAGATTTTAACAACGTGCATCAAGCTCTAACTCAACTCCTATGAATCCCAACAAAAGCAAGTGCATCCATTATGTAAACATGAAACATAACTTACCCAAGCAAGCATTCAAAAACAGTGGGATACATGATTGCACAAGAATTTTCCTCGAACAAGAACATCGCATAAGACTCTACACATGAAGAAGTAACTTCCCCAAGCTAGAACTTTTGCAAGAAGCAAACTTAAATAGATTACCATAAAAAAAAGGGAAATATAGTTATCAAAAGAGAGTGTGAGAAGTGGTTACCTCCCTAAGCTTGAACAAAGCAAGGGTGACACACTTTACCATTGAGGTACGACTAACCTCACTTTTGATGGACATGGACCTTTGATTCAACGAATACTTCCTTGTTTAACTGTTGAGTTGAAACAAACAAGTGGCTTATGCAAGTATTTGTACGGTTAGCACAAACCATGCATGTCATCACACAAGGTTCAAGTACCTGCAAAAAAATAAACGAAGTAAAAGAAAATGGTTCGGTGTACGAACGGAGTTTGTTCACCCAACCATGAAAAGAAAATAAAAAAACATGAAACACTACATAGAATTATAGGCTAGGGAGTTTTGAAGGTAGGTAAAATAAAATGAAGTACAATGGAACATATAGAAGGTAACCCACTGACCTCAGATTGTCAAAATAAAAAGATTGTTGGGGTTATAGCCTTTTGTACTTGTTCCTACACATGTTGTACGGTGCTGCTTCTTGGTACGGGTGCGAGGTATGGACGGCCTCCGCCCGTACTGCACCTTGTCTTTTTTAAGGGCTCCCGACGAAGTTGGTACGATAGGGTGGTACGGGCGGGATGCACCCGTACGGGTGGTCGTTAAGACTTTACTGTCCTCTTCATGTTTTCTTTGCCTGATAACAAGGTCGGTATGGGCGGACGGTATGGACGCGTCCGACCATACCCGTGCTTGTTAAGCGTGTTGTCACCTTCCTGGAGAATTTTCTACTTCTTACGAATTGTCACATGAGCGGTACGGGCACGCGGTACGGACATGTCCGCCCATACTGCTGCTTGTTAAGCTCGTTGTGAGCTCTGGAACAAGTTATTTTTCTCCGAAAATTATACTAAGGACCTGAAACATTAGTCCAGTATCCAAACAAAGCAAACTTATATTTTTGTTGAGAATATTTAACCAAGATATGCAACACATGATTAGAGCAACAAATAATTCTACTTGTCGAAAATAGTCCCAAGCCAACTCTAATTGGAAATCATGCATATATATACAAGTGCCAATGCAACATGAATGCAACTAAACTTAATACACAAAATTAAGAAAGACAACTAAAACCTTCTAGGTTGCCTCCCGGGAAGCGCTTTCTTTAAAGCCATATAGCCAGGCTTAGACGCTCCATTAAAACATCCACCTGGATCCTAGGGGATATCAATTCAAGGTGTAATGGTACTTACCTCTATCAAATAGTTGGAGCATCTCATTGAAGAGTACGGTCGGAGTTGCACCCTCTTGCGATGCATCGGCATCATATAGATGAATAAGTTCTCGCTTCCAAGCGAGTGTGGATGCACCAAGCTTGGTGAGCATGCATCCTTATATAGCTGCAATGAGAGGATTAGAGGTTGATATATAATTATTGAAGTTTTATCTTGATAACCAATATAGGGGAACACTTCATAATATTCTTCCTTTGCAATAGGGAGTAAATCAGGTCCTTGCATATTAGCATCGAAAGATTCATAGCAAGGTCCTATATCTAGTTCATCATTAATAATGCTCTCCTCATGACTGTCTAGGCACAAGGCCTCTGCAGATAAATTACAATCTGTTTTAGCATTATAAGAATCATTAATAAAGAGAGAGGCATCATTACCAAACAAAGTATTTGTAGTGTGCCAATCTTTGTCAACCTTACCTTTGTGCTCCTCATTTTCATCTTGTGATTCCTGCAAATGGTTAACTTCGGGCACTACGGCTTTGCACCGTGCCTTACTCTCCAACACAAGTGCATTCTCACTAAGATGTCCTTGACAATACTCAACAATATATTGCAAGGTTTCATATGCCATTTGTAAAAATTCATTATCACTACTCATCATAAGTATCATTATTTTTGTAGTTCATGGGCACCTTCATAAAGAACATACTCTAAAACTTCCCTATTAGCATCACTACTATTGTAAGATGCCAAAGATTCATCATAGGTATGACAACATTGAAAGCAAAAACGCCCGACACACATATAGTGAAGACATATTATTTCATATGAAGAACATAATGTGTGAGCACAGCAGATTACCTGATAATACATATCGTATATCTGCATATCATTAGTAGTTAAGAGTTGTTCGTTGTACGCACCGTCTTCTTCTTTGGCAACCATGTACAAGGATTTATTTTGTCTCTTCTCCTCCTTTGCAAGGCAAATATGTTCAAACACTTTGCTCCCCGGCAATGGCACCAAGTTGATAGTTGTGTTCCTACGTCCAACAACAGGGTTATTGTAGTACTAGTAGTGGCAACTATTTATTAGAAAGATCAATCCCAAAGGAGCTTTGCAATATGTAAACCACACAACCCACAACTGCGTTGTCAATGCAGCCACGTTCGCACGCAAAATGGTGTTTGGAAATAGTCTACACTATAAGTTGCTAGAGTAATAGTAAACAAGAGAGATTTAAAGTAACTCGTAGCAAAGTAAATAAAGTACTGAAAGTGAACTAGAACAAGAACTAAACTAAAGGGGGTTGCAGTTATAGGATTGAAAGGAATGAGAGAGGGTTTCTAGGCTTCGGTCTCACTAGTACTAGATGGGCGAATATATGTGCAAATCCATTATCTACAAGAGATTCCTTCAACAAATAAATGTTCCCCACTTGATTACTGGGCTGTCACAGTGTGTGTAGTATGCATGATTCTCACGTGTCACTCGTGAGGCAAACGTACACTTCTGGACCAAGGGATCCTGTGAACTCATCTCGTAACTCATGTAATTGCATACTTGGATCACAAACACATCCTAACTTAGCGCACTAGATCAAAACTCAACCTAAAACCTAATCAATCACTCACACATGGATGAACAACAAAACATAGATGAATATATTAATGAAGTCACAACCATGTTCAATCTTACAATTACAAGATCTAAGACAAGAGAGAGAGAGATGGAGACATCGTTGGATATGATGATGATGAATGGTGCACGCAGTGAAGATGGGGCGCCTCCTTCTCCTCCTCTTGATTGATGGTGTGGAGATGTGGATCTTGTGTGCGGTGGCCATGGAGGAGGCGGAGCGGCACGGCTCCGCCCCTTAGGCGTGGATGGATTCTCCCCTTGTTCTAGGGTTTTCCCCTCTTTAAATAGGAATCTAGAGGTCCGTTTTGTGAACCAACGAAGCTAGGGGCCGAATATGCCCATTGGGCCTTCACAAATGTTGTTCTGTTTGACGAAACAAAGCCATCTACGGTACTCCGTAGTATTTTGGCCGCCATTTCTTCATACAGACTCCGATTGAGGTGTTCTTTGGCTCGTTGGATTCATATGGACGAGGACTACAACACCATTGCCTTGGATCATAATTTGGAGTTGCTGGAAAAATCAACTTTTTCCTCTCCTCAAATGGCTAAGTTATGTGCCTACAACTCCTCCATATTGAATCCTCTTAGCTCCTTTTATCCATGATTCTCCATAGCACCTACACACAAATCGAAGACAAGAAAAAAATATAATAAAACCAATATTGTGCAAATCCCATGTGGAAATGGATGAAAACTAATAATCATACACAATAGGCATAGTTATAGATAGATGTAACATGTAATGAGTGAAAATATGAATAATTAATATACTTAGATATGCATCAATTTTGGACTCATCACTGATGATGTTCATAGAAAAAAATAAAGTGTTATTGTGTTTCTCGTTGACATCAAAGCTTTCCTTCATGATTTGTAATTCAATAATTGTTATTTTGTTCTGGTATTATGAGAAAAATGATCATTCAAATAATCACCATATTCCATTAAAGATGGATGAACTCTTACAAATATAGTTGGATAAATCACTTCCATAAACATTGATGCTAAAGTGGCTTAAGGCGAATGATTAGATGATAACTTATGAGTAACACTTCAGTTTAAATTATATTGGAAAGAAAACATGAAGAAACTCCATGTTGATGGAATTTTGGAGTCTTTTTTATTTTTGAATCAATTGATGCTGGTGGGGATTTCCTAGAAATGATTTAAATTTCATTCATAGGCCAAAGAGGAACGAACGACTAACTTATTGGACATTGTGCATATTGATGCATATAGTACATTGTGTGTAGCCATATGTGGTGGATCATTCAAACTTCATATACTTTAACCAAAGATTTGAGTGAATATATGTATATTTACTTAATCAGGGTATGAAAGATTTGAAAATGTTCAAATGATTTCAAGATGAAGTGGAAAATCATTGTAACAAGAAAATAAGTAATTTATGATTGGATCATAAATGAAAATATTTGAGTTACAAGTTTAGCAAAAACACCTAAGATTCAAGGAATCGTTCCATGGATTTATGTTTCTAGATAAACCATAGGAATATGGAGTATTCAAGAGATATAACCAAACCTTGTTTGACATGATACGATCAAGAGTGTTACTTATAAAATTGCCATTATATGTTGAATATTAAGCTTTAGTGACTACCTCTTTTACACTAAAAAGAGATCCATCGTGATACGTTGAAATGACACCATATGAGTTTTGGATTAGGATAAAACCCAAGTTGTCTTTTCTTAAATTTTGGTATGCTAGGCATAAGTAAAATGTTTATAACCAAAGTCAGATAAGCACGTCTTTGTAGGTTATCCCAAAGCAACATTTGGGTATTCCTCCATAACATCGAAGATAAAAGTGTTTGTCACTTAGAACGTTAAGTTTCTTGAGAAGGAATTTTAGAAAAATTGAAGTGGGAGGTAATAGATGATAAGGTTATTGACCTTTAGCTATATGGGCTGAGTTACGCAACGTCGGAAAGTGTCCTGGAGGAAGCCATAATGCTCATAGCTCCCGTGCCTGAAAGGTTGTGTTCACGGAGATCTAAGTTCCTATTGAACCGTGTAGGTCGGATAAACAATCAAATATTAAGATTAAATCATTATTGTTTAACGGTGAGGAACTGACTATATTCAAAGAAGCGATGATGGGCCTTGACTCTGTCAAATGACTTGAAGCCATAAAATCCATGATAGTTCCATACACGAGAAACCAAGTTACTAAACTTGGAAGACCCTCTAAAAGGTATAAAGACTATCAGTCATATTTGGAACTATAAAGAAACATACATGGATGTTTCACATCTATGAAATAGTCAACATGTCGGTAAAGTGTTTACAACAATGTTCAAAGAATTAAATACGATAAGATTCGATCTTTCATAGCGATATTTAGACTAGACAGATTGGTATAGCAACCTCTACATATGTCAATTGTTGTATATGCTAGTTGAACAAGAAAAACAATGTTCTTCTAATAGAATGGTTACCTAGGACGTGTATGTGACATAGTCTAAAGTATTTTGTTAAATCAAAGGATGCTAAAAAGGCATGCAAACTTCAATAGTTGAAGCAAGCATAGCGGATTTGGAATCTTCACCATGATGAAAATGTTAAAATGTTTAATTTCATCAGAGACAATGAAGATGCTCGCATTTGCAAGAAATTAAGTGGGAGAGCTGCGATATGTTTTTAATACATTGTGTATTGTTGATTGGAAATGATGTATCTTTTATTGACATAAGTTAAGGATTTCATTGAAATTAGATTTAAATGAAAGATTTGGGCAAAACCAGAATATTTGGCACCAAAGTCTATTTAGATAGATTGAGACGTTAATATGGTTATGCCAAATGTACATAGATGAAATATTGAATGAGTTCAATATGAAAACAACGAGAAAGGTTCTTGCCACATGGAAAAGGTTGAATCAAGATTCATGTATATTGATACATGGTGAGTGAATCAAGATTCAATTGTTGTGACACTTAGTGAGTAAAATCACATGAGTATCTTGATAAACGAGATTCATGTGTTTTGACACTTGGTGAGTAAAATCACATGAATATCTTAATCAACCATACCGTGATATGTACATGTCCAAATATGTCGTATGCTCTAAATGTTATGAGCATATACTAGGGTGACTCATAAGATGATCATTGGACTATAGTAAGGATGTTCTTATGGTCTTTGGAAGAACTAAGAATATATTTTGTATGTAGAAGTTAAAAATAGCTCATTGTGAAGTGTTACATTGATGCTAGAAAGATAGTTCATTGTAAAATGTTACATTGGCACTATACATTGGAACTAAATAGATAGTTCATTATAAGTGTTACATTGATACTAGTTTGGTCACCAGATACAAACTAAGTTTATATCAATTTAGGCTATATATTAAGGTGGCACAATGTAATGGAAGGAAGTTCCATGATGGATTTGGATAAGTTCCAAAAGGTTAAGGACATTGTGACAGATACTACAGCGAAATGCTAAGTATAAGACTGCTATAGTAGCAGCAACGGAACTAGGTGTGGTTCTACATGGGCTAGTACTATGAAGATCTATTGTATGACAATAGTGTCAACATGTTTTCTACTCAAGGAACTAAGGTCTCACCAAAGGAACAAATTTGTACAATGCTATCTCAATTGAGAATGAGTGATGCGTAGAGATGCAAAGACATACAAATACACAAACCTGAAAGGGTTAGATCCAGAGATTATGTTTGCCACTAGGAAACGTGTATATACAACACCATAAAGCCATAGGTGTTGAATGCGCAAGTTTTTCAAACTAGATTATTGACTCTAGTGTAAGTGGGAGACTGAAAGGAATATGCTCGAGAGGCAATAATAAAGTGGTTATTATATTATTCCATGTTTATGATAAATGTTTATTTCTCATAACATAATTGTGTTAACCGGAACATTAATACATGTGTGTTTAATAAACAAAGAAAAGGTTCCTAGTGATTCCTCTTATTACAATAGCTTGTTGATTAATAGATGATCAAGGTTTCTTGATCATGACATTTGATGTTGTTAATAAGAAGGTCACAACATTGATTGAATGATGTGATGAACATAGTCCACAGTACACTAACACGATCATGAAATTGTGTTTACACTACTATAACATCATCTGAAGTAACTCTAATCCTTAGACCATGAGATCACGTCAATCACTAACTCCTGAAGAGTACCTTGATTACACCAAATGTCACACCATAACAGGGTGATTATAAAGGTGTCATCAAGTACTTGGAAAGTGTTAGTTGAGGTTCATGGATAAAGAGTGGGATTTTTCTATCCTGATGACGGAGAGATATACTCAGGGCCCTCTTGGTAATATCACATTAACATAGCTTGCAAGCAAGTGATAATGATCACTAAGAATGTTACATCACGGGAACAAGAAAATCGTACTTGTCAGTAACGGGGTCGAACTAGGTATGGATGGTACCGAATGATCGGATCCCGGACAAGTAAAATATCATGAGACAAAAGGAATAGGTTACTGCGAATAAAGGTTCACGCGATCACTAGTTCATCGCTTGAGCTGGTGGGAGTCATTATGGATCTCAAGTCCTGCTAATGATTATTGATCGGAGAATGTCTCGATCATGTCCACTCATTTTGCGATCCCATAGGGAGACACACTTAAGGGTAGTCAACGCATTTGATTGGATAGGGAACACTGGAGAAAATACTGGACAGTGCAGGAATTGTTCTAATAAAACTGTCGGAATAGTTTCAGTGTATCAGAATATTGCGAGAGGATAAAATGTTAATGTGTTCATTAAATGAAGTGTTCATTAAATGAAGTGTTCATTAATTTGAGTGGCATTAAACCAAGTAAATTAAAGTGATTTAATGGAAAGACCTTTGATTTTGAGTGGAGAATTAATGGAATTATGGTGACCCTTTGATTTGTGTGAGTCGAGACTCCACCACCATCAAGAGGGGAGAGGTGGGGGGCACCACTAGGGGCTGGTGCAAGCCTCTTGGTCACAGCCCCCCTCTCATATAAAAGGAGGAGGTGGATACCCCCTCTCCACACACCATTAAACTCACTCATTCTCACTTCTCTTATATGCCCTTTGGTTGGCATCTTCCTCCCCCTTCTATCCTTGTCCATTGTCATGAGTATGATGCTTAGGTGAAGCCGTGCTCAAGGTCTTATCCACCAACATCACCACCATGTCGTAGTGTTTGCGGAGTTCCCGAGGATCCCCTACTTCCGCTACCGAGCTAGAGCGAGGGACATAAGTCGTCCGCACACCGTATGTGTGACCGATAACGGAGGCACTGAACTTGTGGCATTATCATCGTGTCCTTGAGGACGGTTGTCTCTACAACAGCCACTTTTGTTTGCAGGAATGTTATCCCGCTTTATGGCCTTCGAGGGTGAGTCCATCTAAAACTGTTACAAGTATCGCGATCTTGGTAGTTGCAATCGTAGGATTTTTTGTTTCCATGCAACGAACCCAATCGGAAGTAAAAGATTACAAGAGAAGTTTCGCTTGTGCGAGTTGAGGTTGTGATTGTCGATGCCTTATAGGCCTATCCCTATGACGTCTTATATAGTCATCTGGTCCTAGGGTTACAGGAGAGTCCTATCCTGCTACGATATAGAGTCGGTTACATAGTACATCTTGGACTACAAGTAACACTACATGCCTAAGTTGGTAAGTCTTCTGGGCCTTCTCGTAGCCGGATGGAATTCCACCTTCTCTCCCTGACCGGGTTGCCCGTGAAGCATAGCTCTAACCTAGAAGTGGGCCACCCTGGTGAGTGAGTCATAGTGGGTATACCCAGAAAGTATATCCCCAACACTCCACCACTATAATATCTTGGCAAACATGATGTATGATATGATATTTTGTTTTCCTATGATCTATTGTATCTCTATGTTGATGTTTGAGTAGTGACTTGTTTATGGCAATTTTTATATAGTTAATGTTGGTTGCATACAAGTATATGTTATCTTCTATGATGATCTTGTTGTACTAACATATGAGTGCACACATATGTTGGGGGATGCACAAGGTTGTCACTGTTGCATATTGATGGGATGAGGGATAGCCGGAGTTTGACAGAAACTGAATCCCAAATCTTAGAGATACATGTTTTATTAATTCATGCTTAATCAACAGGGGTATTATAATGATACCTTAGATCTAAATGCGGTGATTAGACTTTATATCTTAATAATTCCCTTGTTTTTTCTTAATTGTCCTTTGGATCAATCACTAGGGGTGTATTTTCTCATGTATACGGCCGCACCTATTCAAGGCTCCTCCTTAGAAGAAACAGTAAAAATACTATCTTTACGCTTCACTAACTGTGACAACCAACTAAATGAAATAGAAATTTTCCTAAGAACTTGCTCCCTTGGGTTATCCATCTCCACTTCACTAGCTCCATTTTACTTGCAGTATTTGCTTCCAATTTTTTACTATTTTCTAGTTAGTACCAAAAAATGCACTATAGTTCCTAGCTTTGCATAGAAGGCCTATAAGTGGGTTATAGATCTTTAGAGAATCAATAGTTTATCTTCATCTCCTCGTGGGTTTGACACTCAAATACTTATCAACTTATACTACGGTGATTCCTTGCACTTGTGTGTTATCAAGATACTTTTCTGGCGCCATTGCAGGGGAGCGTAGCGCTAGCCTTCTATTCTTGCTTGCATTGCTAATTTAATTGTAGTAGTTTTTCATAAAACTAAAACCCAAAAAAATTGGATAAGGAATGATGATCTAGTGACTTTTTGCAAGGCTCACAAATATTTGGATGATATGTCACTAAAATATTTTTAAAGCTTGATATTCCCTTGTGCACTAATGTTCTGAATGCAAGAAACCATGTTGAAAGTGCCAATGAAGAAGATGACAAAATACTAAGCTTGGGGATACACATGCATCCCAAAGAAAAGGAGATTGAAGAGAAAAGGGAACAAGTGGAGTACGAATGGAATGGATACCCATATTATATTCACAAAAAGGTTAGTTTAAGATTTCATCAAAAACAAATTGGAAAATTAAATGAGAATGATGAGAAATGGAGAAGTTGGGGTCGACCTTGAGCATGTGTTGCTCATGCCAATGGAAACATTGCAAATACTATATCATTAAAAATACATAGTAAAAAATAAAATAAAAAGAGTGTCTATTTTGTATTATATTTTATTCTTAAATACAATGGTTTCCCAATAATTACTATAGTTTGCATCATGGGAGAAACTATTATATCATTTGTTTGTAGAACTAACCATTTTGTAGGCACTGAAGTATCATGAAGATGAAAATATATCTTTGTTTGAGATGAGTAACATGATATGATGAGGAAGAAGTAGAGGACAAGAATTAGCAAGAGCACAAGCTTGAGTATGCCCATGCACCCCCCTCTCTTCTATCAAGTATTTCAAGTAATATCATTTCAAGCTCATGTTTTAGTTTAACCTTCATGATCTCATTTGTATGTTTGTGGAAACCATGCCCTTATTGCCTTAGTTTAAGAACTTTATTCTCTGTTATAATAGGTTGTTTAGCTTAAGTTTGGAGGTTACAAATAAAGTACCAAGTAGAACCCATTTGGATGCTAGAAAGTTGATAGAACACATGGAGTAGCAGATTCCTAAACAAACGCTATTTACGAGAAAACTTCGGTAGGCTATTCTGTAACTTCGATTGTGGTAATATTTGAAATGTAGTTACAACTTTTCATCCTCTATATGGAAAAAAATTGGCCAAAATACCTGACATGTCTAGGTGGTCGAAACAAATGTGTTTTGCTACTACTAAAAATGTAGACAGATTCTGCCCACTAGTGTTTGAGCCATTCTTTTGAGTCTCAAAATGATTTTCCATGGGTATTTTGATATGCTAGGAATGTGTAAGACACTATATGCTTGTTGTACTACTAAGGAATTTTTTTCTATGAATTATATGGCAGATATTATCATATCTTTGTACCACTAATGTCACCCCACAGAAAAAGAAATGGGCGAAAGTTTTGTGTTGAAGTTTTTTTGACAGGGAATGGAGGAACACCACACCAAGAAATATCCAAGAATGGTGTAAACCATAAGCTTGGGGATTCCCAAGGCACCCCACTAAACTTATTAAAGTCTCGGTTTGCAAACCTTATTTCATTTTTTGAGCAAAATAAGATGATCATAGAAACTTGGAGAGTCTTTGTCTAATTTTATGTTTTGCATGTTGCCTTGAGAATAAATAAGATCACTATAATAGATGTTTTGCATGCTTAGGAAAGAGCTACTGAAATAAATGGAAAGTCAAGTTTTAATGCCATGTTTGATTGAATGCCTTGCTTGAAATAGAAAAGGGGGGAAACAAGCTATGCTTGTTCTTGCTTCTAGTTCGACTGTTCATATTATTTATGAAGTGATAACTTACAGGTGTATAATCTAGTGCTAGTTCTTATATTCAACATAAATGGTACTCGATGATTATATTGTCTTCTACAAATGATCTAGTACTATGGGTATTTTTTGGATTCTTGTAGAAGGTCAAACGATTACTATTGCTAGACCCACCATATTGAAAGAACCTCCTTTAGCACAACAAACTTAGCATTTATATAGGAAACACCTACCCAAATATCTCAAGCTATATCCCAAAGTATATTATCATGTGTGAGTCATTATTTAGCTTCCAAACACTATTATTATGGGTATGGGTGACATGGAGAAGTTAGTCGTGGGGTGACCACGAACTCATTGGGCATAGAGTACCCCTTGCAAGTAGAACAAGATTATGCATACGATAAAAGATGAGAGCAAAAACCCTCCAGGAAAGGGTATCAACGCTAAGATGAGGGCAAAAACCCTCCATTGATGACATGGCCAAAGTGAAATAGTGAGTATGTAGGAGGATAGGCTTCTCAAATATCAAGCAAAAGTGAAAAAGAAAGAGAGCAAAAATAGGGAAATAAAAGTGCTACATTATGGGTTGGTTGGATGAATATTTTTGTGGGATTGAGGATGACATTGGATTGAAGTGTTATCCAAATCCATGCTATCATGAGAGGAGGTTTTCACTTGATCTTCAAAAGAGATGATCGTGATATCATGCTACACTTGCTCTGGCTAGTTAGTCCAATTAGTATGAGACCTATCAATCTCAATGGCATCCTCAAGATTACTTAAATTATTTACGCAACACTTAATGGTAGACATTTAAAAAAAGGAGGGTCAGAAGAAGCAAAAAGTGCCAAAAACAAGAATGCCAAAAAGAATCAGGTAATGAGGGGCAATAGAACCAAACACTAATGATGTACCATTCTTCAACCATAAACTTAATGGATAGTGATTGTAAGATAGCTTTTGTCTCATATATGATATTCCCTACTTGCCGGTCATACACTTTTTCCAACCTCCTTTGCTAATATTCTAACCATAGAGCCACCATTATATATATATATATATACTTTTCTCTATGCGAAGAATGCAACTACTGTTTCATGGTACTATATGCGTTTTTGTTAGTCAATATATATTTTGTTATCAAGTATGATATTATGAGAGGTACCACTTTATGCTATGCTTGCTTGTTGTTATTATCTAATGAATGAACCGCTTAAATTTTTGTGATACTTGCTAATGAATGAATCGCGGAGGTCTAGGTTTGGCTGTGTTTAGAGCCGGCTGCTACCTTCTGACAATTGAAACAAACTAACGCCAGGGACATGTCTTCCTCTGGAACGACCATGAGGTTGTAACCATGGTGATGTAAAGGTCACTGGGAAGGGGCGCGAAGAGTATCTACACAGAGTACGAGCTCATTTTCATGATGATGACGCTTCTGGATGCGTTACAATTGTTGTGTGACGCTTTTCCGATGCAACACATGGACACATTTTCTAGTATTTAAAAAGTGCAGAGGTTCTATTTCACACCTTTTTGTGCAGGAAATACGCAAATATAGAAGGAAACCAGTCATTATGGTAAAATTCGCAGTTTCCTGAAATCTCTCCCTGCAGAACAGTTTTCTAAGATTGCCACAACAGCATTTGAATATGGCGTCAAACGTAAAACATCAAAACATGAAAGTTGTGGGGAATTTTACGCTGATAATTCGAGACATTAAATTTGCCTCAATAGAAGTTTGGACGCGACTTTTGTCCCCGGATTACTGAAGGGTACAAAAGTAGTTTCGGGATTCCGAGAGTTTGTGATGTGATTGAATCCTACTCTTCCCAAACTTGATGGATTCTGCCAAGTCACGATCCAAGGAGCTCCCAAAGGACATAGGGGAGCCCTAGGAAGGTTCTAGAGGTGCTCAAGAGCCCTTGGATCAAAGGGGAATCCATCCCATGGCCTAGATTGTATCTCCACCTCTATATATTGAGGGGAAACCCTATTTTTTGAGGCATCCACCCATAGCCATGGAAATCCTCCTCATTGGCGGTGCCAAGGAGGGGAATAAGCTCCTCAAGATCAGTGTAGCACCCCAGGATTCCCTAATTCGAATTGGGTTGTTCTTTACTTTGTTGCATCATCATAATATCATGCTTATGTCATCATGCCACATTGCATTTGAGTATCATATCTAATCTTGCATTTGTTTTGTCTTGCTTGTGTTGTGGCTATCACCAATACCTCTCTATACATCTTTGAAAACCCATTATTTGTTTCCTTCAAGTTGGTACCGACTTACTAGGGTCCACTATTTCTAAATTGCTTTTGTTCATCCTTGCAAAAAAAAACTAAACTTATTTGTCTAGTAACATGCCCAAAATGATTATGGGGCATTGTACTTCTTACACTCTACTCTCTCTTATCCATATAAAATGATCTTTCGTCTCTATTTCTAAAATCCTACGAAAGTTGAAAAGTTTTTAAGTTAAAAGGGACTTTGAAAAATAAGAAAACAACTAACTAATAAAAAGAATAAGAATAAAGAGAGTGAAGCCTAGCCCAGCCGCAGCAGCCCAGAAGGCAACACCAATAACCACCAGCCACCCGGCCATTCTCCTCTCCCGTCCCTATTTGGCCGGCCCATACCTTCATGACCAGCGGCCCGTACCCCTTCGTTCTCTCTCCCTTAATGTGTGTCTTCCTCCCATCAGCTTCCTGTCTCACCTGCATGACAGACGGAGAAGAAGGTGACCGTCTTACCCCGCCAGCCTCATCACTGCCCAAACCCCCGTCCCCTTCTTATCCTCGATCCCTGGAGCCTTTCCTCATGAACCCTAGTGACATCCCCATCTACCGCTGCCGCCCACCCTCTGCTCCAGATCATCCTCCCTGGCCCTCCTTTTTCTCCACAACTAATTAGGAGTAGCACCTCACCATCGTTGCAACGCCATGGAACGCCTCAAGACAAGCTGGAGCCATCAGGAGAAACCCACGAGTGACTGCTTCCTCTATGCCGCGAAGATCAAGCCAAGATGCCAAGAACAACGGCCACCAAGCACGTCTTCCTCCTCCATCTGCCAGTGTCTTCCTCAAAATTGTGTAACTATAGTGTCCCTCCATTGGCATCGTCTTCAGGCAGAGAACAAGGTGAGCACCCTCTACCCATTCCCCCTGCTCGTTCGTCTTTTTATCTGGCTGTAGCATCCTATCCGGTAAAACCATAGTTAAAGGGTTCGGTACCGGTGGCGCGTTCCGCGACCCGGGATCAATCGACCTGGATCGAGGATCGGGAACGAGAGTGGATCAACACGATTCAATTTTGGGTCGTGATCCCTATTCCACGTCCGTACGTGCGCTTCCTGTTCCCAAATTAGCAACCTGGAATATGGTAGGACCATTAAAGATAAACGTAAAAATGGTAATTGCAAGCGCCATATTTGGGCTTATTAATTGCCCTTGATTGTGCAGCTCTTTTCTCTTGTCTCTTTGTTTCTGACACCGCCTCTTCATCAGACGTTCGTCTCTCGTCTCTGGTGAGCACCACGACCAACTCTATTGATCTGGGGTCATCGACCCAAACCAAAGTGGATCGCGATCCACGATCCAACTTGCCATACCAGAGATGTATACCCCTGACCGATCCTTGTTCGCTGGCATGTCGAACCTCGTTCCTCGATCCCGTTCCTCGATCCGGATGATCCAGTTCGCTGGAAACTATGGGTAAAACCCGAGCTCCTGCCAGAGACCACGTGTGGGTCCCTTTCATATCCGACTTAGCCCCTCCATGTGCTGCTCTAGGTCTCCTCTGTGTCATGCTTCGTCACCTCGCAAACACGAACGCATACCTATGATCACACGCTCACTGGGCACCGCCTCTGTTTGGCCGCCATCGTCGTATGTTGTTGTCCGTCAGAAAGGTCCATAGCCAAGTATGGATGCTTCAGTTCATCAGTTACTCGACCTGTTCTATCTTTTTTTTGCCACAAGATTCCGATCATCGTAGTCTACCTCCGGCGAGACTCGTCAGCGCAAGTTGATCTTGGTTGTCCTAGCTTTCCCTATCCTCAAACAACACATCAATCGGCACGGCGATGAGCTCGCAATCGTCCGACAAATTCTACTCATTATCACTGTGCATGATCGACGGTGATAATCTCAGCTAACTCGCTACCTGTAGTACCACTGTTTCCCTTAATCTGTAGACCACCTCCGGCGGAACCATTTGTGTGAATGTCTTCCTTAATTTTCTAGCTACCAGCAGAGCCAAGCCTCGCTCAAAAGATCTAGAGACGAGCTTGTTTCCATCACCAGAAGATCAGCCATTTACACTATTAAAACTGAAGACAACCCATCAGGTTCGAGCATCTGCAGCACCCTCCATTTGATGCTTGCTCACGTCCATCTCGGCGATGCCCCAGCGAATCCTTTCAAGTCCATCTATAATACTTTTCCCTATCTTCACCTAGCTTCAAACTACATTGCAAACGGAGCTCCGAAGAAGTGGTAATCGGCCTCCAAAGTTAGCCCGAGCTAGCTATTTTCTGCCTCTAGAAAATATAGTTTGTCAGTACCACCGAAGTTTTCTTGCTGTCTTTTTCAACCAGGCCCCTGCCATTTCTGAAAACCAACCTTGGTCCCTTATTCTCTGAACCTTTTCTGCCAAACTGTTGGGGATATACTTTTCGGGTATACCCACTGTGACTCACTGACCAGGGTGACCCACTTTAGGTTAGAGCTTTGCTCCATGGGTTGCCCAGTTATGGGGAGAAGACGAAGGTCCATCCGGCTATGGAAAGACGCAGAAGACTTACCGACCTAGGCTTGTTTAGTTACTTTTACTCCAAGATGTACTCTATAACTGACTCTTAGTCGTAGCCAGATAGGTTTCTCCTATAAACCGTAGGCCGGATATCTATATAAGACATCCTAGGGACCAACCTTTAGGGCAACCCAATATTCTACAATCTCAACTTGCACAGGCAAAACCCTTGTAACCCATATTCCGACTATGCCGTATTACTGGATTGACAACAAGGATCCGTCCAAAGCCGGTGGATTCGAACCTGGGTAAAGCTTGTTGCTCACCGTCCTAGAATACCATCACCTCACACCCCCTTTCTCCACATGCCTTGAGGACCCTCTCTCAGTGTACATGTCTTCAATCCGGCGATAGTTGGCACCCACTGTGGGGCAGGTGAGTTTCAAATCTTTGTTTTGGGCAGAATCTGCGTGAATCGGAATCAGCGAGACCATAGACGTTGGTCGAGTCCTCTATGCCAGCGACGTCCCTCTCGTCCTCCTCGCCAAGACTTGGATTCCGACTAGGGAACCTGTGACAACCTACACCATCATGTCTTTCGGCGATATCGACATTTACCTCGGTTTCGTTGAACTCGCCCAACCCACCCTAGCGGTGATGATAGAGGCGGAAGAACTTTCTAGATCCACTTTGTCTGCGGAAGCAACAGAGTCTCGGGTCTCAGAAACCCTAATCCCACCCAGTCCATACCTGAAGCGGAGATAGTGGAGAAGATCGAATCTGAAGAAGGGCTCCCCGTGGAGGCTAAATCTGTAGCGAATCTCCCTATCTCAGGAGACTCTCCCCAAAGAGGTCAAAGCTCAGGAAGATCAAAGCAGATATAGCTCTGGATCCGGATGTACCGATGTCGGAGCGGAACAATTGTTCTTGAGGCACACGTTGAGGCGTATGATGCTACATGACGCCAGCATGAAGGAGATCCTTGAGACCATCAAGGGTCTCGAGGAAGCAAACAAAGAAATCCGCAACTACCTCATGACACACGCATCACACTTTGTCGGCTAAGTTGGATCTGGATTCGGCTCTACCGACGCTGGAGATGACAATGACTCGGTGTTGGAGGCAATCAGAACAAACATCAAATTACCGGCATCTTCCGATGACTCCATGACATCACAGATTTTCGAAAGTTTTCCGCGGAATATGAAGAGGAATTCAACTCCAGGACCGTGGAAGAAGGAGAAGACATGGATCAAAGCTCGCACATCAGCACGGAGGAAGGATCGGGAGAAAAACTCTGCCGAACCACAAGATGACATGGATCTCGGAGATAATCCTGACGTCCAGATGTCCGAGAGTACTGATAGAAGCTTAACTCCAGGACTTGGACCTGAATCCGTCTTTGCTACTGGTGCAACCAAGAAGGCAAAGAAGAAGAAGAAGAAGAAGAAGAAGACTCCGGTTAAGGACCTCCCAAGTGATGAGGTAATAGCCAAAGAATATGAAGAGGACTAAGACGGAGCTTTGATCCCAGATGAGCCTAAGGATGCTCCATTCGACCGACACGTGGTTACTCCTGGTGCCCGCAAACTCCATGGAGAAGCAATTACCACCCCCATCCTGACAGCTGCAGGAATCACACCTGCGGAGTTGGAAGACAGGGGCCAAGCCCTAGAAGCGCACCATCAAGCACTCCTCGAGGAAACCACAAACATCCTTCAGGAAAAGAAGCGCATTGCAGCTGCAGGCCAGCCTAGCACCCGATAGCAGCAGAAGATCCGGAATGGCCCTATATTGGCCAATAAAAATCCGGATGTCCACAAAACACTTTTTGAAGGAGAAACAGTTGTAGGGAAGCCTCGGATGGAAAATGCTGCTGCGGTTCGAGATCTCTTGGCAAATAATCCAGGTCCAGACCAGGGCCAGCTAATTGTGAAACTACTCACCAAGGGCCTGGAGCAGCAAAAGGTTGCCACATCCAGTAGCGGAAAACTGGTCTCCAAGTCAGACCAATGTCGCATAGATACGGGTCGACACGAAGACATAAGGCCCCGACGCGAGCCAGAACAGCGCTACCGTTCCGACCCTCGGCAAGATAACTACTCAAGGATAGGATATTCAGGACAGCGACACAGGCCCACACGAAGCTGGAGTAACGTTGCTTCAGAAGCAGAGCAAGACGCCGTCGTGGCAATGGTCCAACCTCCTCGGCGACAATCGAACAATCGCAAGGAAGACCAAGAAGCTCAACTTTGGGAGTAGGACCGACAGAGGATGCCCACTCCTAGACACGCTAGCTATCTGGTTGAGCCACGCCATAATGACGACAATGACGAACGGAGGAACAATGGACATCACGCTGTAACAAGCCGGCATGGTGGTCGTCATCATGAAGTCCCACTTGGGGGTAATAATCCACCACCACCTTCTCTGCCAAGCAGCTACCACAGGGGCCCTCATGGAGGGAGCTAGGGGGACGTCGTGGCGAAGGTGGTGGCAGAAGGAGCAGGAGTCCGGCTAATGGGCATCGTAGCTGCAGTGATCAAACAAGACAACATGTCCTATCACCTAGTAATGCCAGGTACTAGATTAATTGAAACATTGAGGCACGGCGCTATGAGTTGAACAATATCTACGTCGGTCCAAAGTGCTTTCGGCCGCGCGTATGACAGACAAACTTTCCTGAAGGGTTTGCCATCTCAAGGCACATCCAGCTCTACAATGGTGTGGCTCGGCTAGACACCTGGCTCCAGGATTTCTTCCAGGCCTGCTGCATCGCCAAAGGAGGAAACAGCTTGGTCGCGACCCGGTATCTCCCTCTTATGCTGAGAAAGACAGCCCGATCATGGCTTAATGAACTCCCGGAAAAGACCATCCACAACTGGTATGATATTCAAAGTTCTTTCTTTCAGAATTTTGAGGGAACATACAGGAGGTCCTACACGGTCAGAGATCTGCAGCAGTGTACTCAGAAACTCGGAGAAACTTGCCGAGACTACCTCGGATGATGGATTAACACAAACAAATCCCGCAAAGGAGTAAATGACCAAACTGTGATCGAAGCATTCATCGCGGGACTCCCAATTTGTTTTCTATATCATTGCTTGAAGTGTGACAAAGTGACTGATTTGGGGGAGATGATAGAGACAGTATGTTGACACCGATGATGACGTGGAAGGACTGCTCAACGTGTTGGTTGTGCCACAGTCGGCAAAACAGCCAAAGCAGCAAGCCACAAAATGCAAAAACACCTCCAAAGAAAATCCCAATCCAGAAAACACAGCAGTCAACACAACTTTTGGGTCTAGAGGACGAGGAGGCCGCGGAGGGGCCGAGGACGGGGCCGTGGAACTTCAAGTGTCCAAGGTAGAGGAGACCAGCAACATGGCAAAACCTACACTTCGGCTGACATTGCTAATAATACATGTGTGCATCACCTGGACGGCAATGGGGGCTCATCCCATACCAATGCTGAGTGTTGTTTCAATGACAACATCAAGAAAGATGAATCCGTTGGCTACAGGGCCAAGCGACGAAAAGGGAAGAAAAATCTCGAGAAAGAAAAAGAGACAAAGGAAGATTCCGACATGGAGGAGGCAGAAGCTTCAAACCCCAAGTCAGATGGAAAAAGACCTTCCGAGGGAAGAAAGACACTTATGTTGTAACATCCCAAAACTCTAACCCAAGGTTATTAAGATCCAAATCCTCAAATTTAGGGTTAACAAAAACTTTTCCACTTAAAATCATTAAGCATTCATGTGTGTGTGCATTTAAATTAGGAGTTGTTTTGAATTGCCATGTTTGAGTGATCCGTTGATTGTAAAATGATTCTAAGGTGAATTAAACATCATTTAGATCATTCCCAAACAAATCCCAAATAAAAACAAATCAAAATGAATAAAATAAGCAAATGGTCATTTGTGCCATTTTAATCACCATGCCTACTTTGGCTATTCCTAGAACTCAAATCTTAACAGAAACAAATGTGGATCTTTGCACCCCTTGCTAGTAAAAGTAGTGATGTACCAAGGCCCACTTTGTGATCTACCAAAAACTTTCAAACACTAAATTTAAATGACATTTGAAAATTGAATCTAGTGTAGGTATCAAGATCACACTTATTCAAAAACCACTCAAATGAACTCCATTTTCAAATCCCAAGCAACCACAGATGCTTAAGCATGTGACAAACAACTCCACCAAAAATCATCTCAAAATTCAAAACTTGAATTCTTTCGGCCATTTTGTCAAACACCTTGTGTGCAAAAATCTGGAAAAATCACAAACACTATTGTGAGCAGTGTTTGGACCAATGTGGTCTCCCATTTTGCAACCAGAGCCACCCCAGTGCACCCCCTACCCTTTGCTAGCCCGGCCAAGCACTGTGCCCCGACCAAATGGTCGTGGACATCAATACCGAGCCCAAATCGAGCACCTCACCGGCGACAGCGCGCCACAGCAGCCGCCAGCCTCGCCCACCATGTCCAGCACATCGCTCGTGGTCCACCTCCACCGCCAGGCCAGCCCTAGCCCAAAGGCAGAGCGAGGAGCAACCAGGAACCGCCGCGCCCGGAGCCTATCTGCCATGTCGACGCCGCCCGCAGAGCGCGCACGGTCCCCGCTCAGTCAGACCCCGCCTAGCTCTCGCCGTCCACCTATATGATCGCCACCACCCCAGGAAGCTGCCAGACATGCCCCTTTCCCCGACCGTGCCCTGTAGTCACCGGCCACCGCAAAGTTCACCGTCGGCAGAGACATCGTGCGTGCCGTGCCACTCATCTCTCCCAACCACATTTCATTACACGCGCACCGCCGTGACGCTCGCTAGGGAACCACCCACCGTCCTAGCCCACCGCCCACACCTCTAGCTCGTTGTGCCGTCGACCACGTCGAGCTCCCCCATGCTCCTCTGCCGCCTCGCTGAGCCTATAAATAGAGAGCTCCCCAGCACCATTTCCTCACACCACTCTCATCCCCTCCCTCTCAGAACAGTCCCTGAGCCCCACCGGAGCAAGCCATAGTCTGCAGCGCTGGAATTTTGCCGTAGTCTACCGCGGAGGAAGAAGAAGGGAGCCGTTGATCCAGGCCATCTCCCGGGATGCCGCCAGTACCAGGAGAACTACCGTCCTCGACTTGCTCATTTGCCAGCCTCGCCGACCCTCGTCGGAGCCCCGGTAAGCCGCCCCAGACCCCCACCGAGCCGCTAGGGTTACACCTCGCCGGCGACCTGTCCGTCGTCGATGACAAGCCCCAGCCGTAGATATTCTTTCTAATCCAATGGTCCACGTTGCCCCGTACTGCTTCGTGTTTAAAGAGACACTGGCATGTGGGACCCCCCTGTAAGCTGTCCTCAGCGCCGCGGAGTGAGACTGGTCCGGCCCATTTCCTTTCCCACCCTGAACCAATAATTTAAATCTAGATTTTTCTATTTTAGTCTAAACTCAATTATGTCCCTTAGTTCAAAAATCAATTCAGGAAGATTTACTGAACCAAATTGAGTGATTCCAATTTTGTTGGAAAGCTTCTGAAAATATCTATCCAAGCCGGTCGGATTTAATTCATTTAGAGTTAGAGATATCTCCTAGTAAAAATAACAAGACAGAAGCATTTGCACATTCAAACATTTTTATAAAATCAACCATAATAGCTTTTGAGTTGATTCCAACTCTCAAAAATCACATTTAACCATACCTATATGAATATGTAATAATATTAAGGTTTACAAGCAGTGACTTTGGACTAGTACCAAAATAATGCTATATAGGCATTTCTAGTCACTTTAAATCATTAAATATTAAACTTATACTTAATTAAATGTGATCCAACCTTTAAATCACATTCCCATATGTTAGAATATGTGGTGATAAAATGTGTCCACATGATCCCATATTTTAAGTGGAGAATATTAAATCTTAGTTATTTTCAATGAGTAGAAATTACTTTTCTCAAATAAAAAGAATGAAGCTAGTTAAATAAAACCTTGTGATGCTTATGGTGATAATAGATCATCCAATGTGGGCCTTAGTGTGTAAATTAGACTAGTTAAGTATTGTTTGGTGATTGTGTATACCGTATGTATTTATAGACGATAGTACCGACCAAGCTTTCAAGGAGGAGGAGTTCTATCAAGAAGAGGAGGAAGAAAACTTCAACCACTGCACCAACCAAGGCAAGCTAGCACTATACAAGTTAACCCTTGCAAGTTTTACTTGCAAGCCTAGCACTTCAAGTAAACTGAGCAAGCTATTGTTAGCAAGCTAGAATTAAGTTAGATAACCTAAGCAAGATGCACTAGGCATGCTTTGGTTATACCACTTCGAATATTACCTACCCAAGTTTTACTTCAAGCTTTTACTTTATTTACTTTACCAAAGTCCCTTACTTGTTTGAAGGTAGCATAAAAAGTATAAAACTTGACCTATCTAGATAACCTTAAATGTCATTCTATGGCATGAGATTGAGATTAGCATCCCACCTTAGTGAACACTCTTAACTTAGTAGCTTAGAGCTAAATCAAAACTTGAGTCACTTTAGATGGGAACACTTGGTGAAAATGAATTGTGAAAACCTTGGAATGATGAGTCATTCTATTGAGATGTTTTGACATGTGTTGAGAAACACAAATGGTTTATGATGATGAAAATGTTGAGGCATGAGCCTTAGCCCTTTTACAAAAACTGATGGTTGGATTCGGATGTGATACCATTCCATTTTTACCGTACAAGCACAATACCTGAATTGGGTAAGGCTTAGCTGGAAATTTATATGCATTAGTATTAGTTCCCTTGCGGGAGAGGTTTGAGCTGAGGCTACCTCTCAATGTTGTCCACCTATGTAGTGCCCAAGATGACAGATGGTCATGGTTGGGAGGCCATGCTCATAGAAGAGGTGCTTATACTAGGGTGTGTAAAGAGAAGGTTATGTTTGATTATCTGCATACTAAGTATGATGATTCAGGGTTATCCCTAACAGATGTATCGAATCTTGTGGTGAAAGTGTACCACCTCTGGAGAGTGTCAAACTATTCGAATAGCTGCGTGCACGGTTATGGATAGTTGGAGGGTCATACTATTTTGTTGTCCGATGTTTTCAAAATGACTTATGAAATGAATGATGAATCTTGACTTGACCACAACAGGGTTGTGACTATGACACTAGCTTCCCAATTTAAGTGATTCTAGAACTTTATTTTATCTTTCTTTGTTTCTGAACTTAGCTTAGGTTTCAAACTTAACTTTACAAATAAACATAGAGTTAGAATTTCCCACTAGCACTTGTTAGTGGTAGTTTGCGAGTACTTAAAGAGTACTCATGGCTTTTATCCCTGGCTATTCTCATGGCCAGACTATGAAAGAGACTACCAAGATGACGGACAGCAGGACGGCTATGATAACTAGGACTATCTTCCATCGTCAGCATTGCATGTGCCCTTGAAGATGGACCCCACTGCTACACTTATTATTTATTCCGCTGCTTGTTGTATTAAGACTGGATCATGAGGTCCTTTATTCGTGTAAGACCTTATATTGGTTTGTAATGGATGATGTACTGTGATATCCAATCTGTTATGTCTCACAAAAATGGTAATCCTGGGATTGCGATGTATGACATAACAGGCATCTGGGATTAAAAATCCGGGTGTTCACAAGTTGGTATCAGAGCCATCCTGACCATAGGATAGCCTAGTTAGAATGGACGTCCGAACAAAAAGTTAATTTCAAAACCAAAGTGAGTCTTTATGAAAAACTATTTCCTCTCTTAACCTTGGGAATTCATTCTTTCTCAAAAATTCATGTTCCTCAAATTCTTACATTACTACATAAAATTTGACACACTTGATCACTTCACTAACTTCCTCATCCTAAATTCTTGTAGATGGAGACTCAGTTCAGCAAGTTCTACCAGTTGGGCAGCGGAGGCCAACTGATCTTCGAGAGGGATCTAGATTCACTGTCTGAGTTATTGGGACGCTCACATCCGGAGTTTCTTGGAGCTCAACTTCCTGAACCCATAGGAGGAGATTTACAGTGGCTAGTCACCGCTGATCTTCGAGGAAGCATAGAAGCACCAACGTCCGGGAGAATCTAGTTCTCCATAAGAGAGAACAACTGGCTAGATGGATTAGCCAGGGCAATGCATGAAGCTCTCGTACATTTATGTGCCCTCAGTGTCAACCAAATCCAAGGAACATGCTTTGTGCACTATGCAAGGCGTGACTTCATGGGAATGCCAATGGAGATGCCAGGTCACCCGAAGTTGAAGCGTCAAGTGGAGAACCTTGACTTCCTGCTGTACGACCGCTAGAAGGAATTGGATAATGCTAGGGAGTTTGCCAACCAAAACCGTGCCATTGCCGCCCAGAAGGCCCAGACTTTCTCACTGCTTGTCAAGGACCGTTAGTCTCTTCGCCTCCAGTGCGAAAAGAAGGATCGCACCATCGCCCGTCTTTGCAAGAAGGTGGCCGACCTCGAGAATACCATCAAGGAGCAAGAAGCTCAGCTTGCAGCAAAGGAGGAAGAAGAGGAGGGTGAATACATCCAGGGAGATATGGATTCGTACCTCAGCAATGATGATGACTTTCTGGAGGAGGATGTCGTGGACTTCTACACTGATGATGAGGACTCCGACTTCATCGACGATGAGTAGATGCACTAGAGCACTGTCGTAGCATGAGATGTATCGGTCCCACTCTATCATAGCTTGCAGAATGGTTCCTAAAACCATCTGTTTTCCTTTGTTGTTGTGGTGGTGTATGTGTGTGTGTTTGTATTGTGTGCTTGTTTGAAGGAATGAAATAGAGTTAGTTGCAAAACCTGAGTCAAACTCAAAGTTTTAGCTTTGTAACCAAAACCATGAACCTTAGAACTTTCCCTCTTACCCCTTTATCTATCTCAATCTTCAGATGACTCGTGGAAACCCAGGAGGGAGTAGCTCATCGCAAGACCCAATGCTGCAGATTATGTAGATGTTAGTAGCAGACCATGAAGCAAGTAGGGCAGAGCGCCAGGCCAACTTAGCAACACTATAGCAGATAGCTCAGATGGCCCAAAACAACCAAGGGCATGGAAATCAGGATCATCAAGGATCCAAGCTGAAGAACTTCCAGAATACCAATCCCCCAATCTTTAGCACTTCAGAGAACCCATTAGATGCTGATGACTGGTTGCAGACAATGGAGAACAATTTGGAGGTAGCCAGAGTTGATAACAATGAGAAAGTTCTCTTTGCCACCCACTACTTGGCAGGAGATGCAAGAGCCTGGTGGAACAGCATCCGCCTGATGAACCATGGTCAAGTGATGACATGGGAAGCCTTCAAAATCAAGTTCAGCCGCACCCACGTGCTGCAGGGCCTAGTCACCTGAATGAGGGATGAATTTAGAGAGTTGAAGCAAGGCAGAATGACTGTGGTGGAGTACCGTGACAGATTCATGTCGCTTGCAAGGTACGCACCCGATGAGATCAACACGGAGGCAGAGAAGAAGGAGAGATTCCTGAACGGACTGCATGACGAGATGCAGACTGTCCTCGTCAACATCCGCTTCGAGGATCTTAAAGAACTAGTCGACTCTGCCATTCAGATGGAAGGGAAGATTAACCAGGCAAACGACAACCGCAAACGTCGTATGATGCACCAAGTTGGATCCAAAAATCACAAGAAGTATTGTCCCAACCTGTCTGCAGGGTATGCACCGAGAAAAACCGACCCCCAATGTCTCGCCCAATCTACCCCAACCATAGTGGAGGCAATGTGAAGTCTGGAGGAAACAACAACAACCCCGGTGTAACAACCTCGGACCCTACGCTCTAAGTTCAAGCCTGGATGAACCGGAAGTGGTTAAAATAGTACAGTGGGGGCCCAGGGGCCACCCACGTGTAGACCCATCGGCCGTCCTAACCACTTCCAAGACATCAAGACAAGAGCGAGCGATGTAGGCAACAGGCGAAGAGATCAAATACATACACAAGTGAGTATGTATGCAAGCTACCTTACAACAGTTCTCAGAGCCATTCCATCTAAAAGAAATTAAAATATTGCAACGCCATACGGCAAGATCCAAATATCCTAGATAGAGATAATAGTGTAGGATAGCTCCTCATACATCAAACATCAGAGTATCAAGCGGAAGCGGGAAACAAGATCCGAGTACGGACAAGAAGCAAATCGGCATAAGATGCCACATAAATAAACACATCCCGCCCACAGATCTCGCGGATCCCCATCCCCGGAATCTCTACACCGAGTGATCGTTGCCAACATCATCTGTCTCCTCCACCCAGTATCCATCTTGCGAATACACCTGTTCATCTGAATCAAACAATTTATCGTGTGAGACCCTAGGGGTACTCAGCAAGTCTTTATGCCTCTAAAGGGGACATAACCTGGGGTGACGCAATTGCAGCAAAAGATAATCACTAACAAGTCTATAGATACTCGCTAACCATCCGCCTAACCAATGATAGACGGATGTCCGTTAATTATAAACAACAGTTATAACAGTGTAAAGTAACAGATCCATCCTCCTTCTCGCTTACCAACGAGAAGACGGACGAACAAACCCATCCGTTGGCAGTTTTATTAACCATTCCATGAGTATTGCATTATTTACTAGTCAGGTATTTAGTCAAATTAAAAGCGGTACTTTAGTTATACTTGTCATCAGTTGTTGATCATGTAGTTAAGAGAAGCTGAATAGTTAGGGTCTAGAAGCAGAAGATTAGGCAACAGATGCTCAGCACAAAGAGAAATCTAGCTACACGCGGTTACTTAATTAATCTAGCTAAAAAATCAGATGCTAAGTATTAGTAGTAGAACAAGTACATGATTTTACTAATCAGCTAGTAATTTACAAGACATGCATCAAATTGGAACAACTAAACATCACAGCTGCCTAGACAAGGTTGCATACATGGAATTCTTATATATAAATAATAGACAAGCTAGTAAAAAAGTTTATGGGCTCCCAGACCTGATGTAGAATGTGGAGCATGACATCCAAGTGGATAGCAAACACGCATGTTTTGATAGCCAAAGGAATAAGAGAAATAGGATTAGACAAATAAACGACACTAACACTACATATAACAGGTCCAGAGACCATGGCTGCCTAATAGGAAAAAACCATGTCCGTGTGATACTTGAATACAAGACCCAGACTAAGACTAGAAGTCATTAATAGTCAGGAACCATTGCCAATAATGCATCCTGCTACTGTGTTAGACACCAAAACCTCAAATGTGCTGGGTTCTCCTTGTTATCTGAGGATAGACAACAAGTTTGTAAGTCAAGAACTAAGTCACTACAACTTTAGTCAGATATTTCTTGAAATTAAGAAGTAACCCATTTTGTGTCTTGCTATATTTTAAATAACTTTGCTCGGTCACTTCTTAGTACCTGCTAGAATTGATCTACTCCTAGATAATAACATTTTACTTTGTTCACATATACTCAAATAAACATCCAGAATTTGTTCAAAAAGGGGACCGTCATGTATCTTTTACTGTGACAGGAGCTAATAACACATATTTAGAGGATTGCAGGTTCATGATGCACAATCAGACCCCATATATCTTTGATTGTAACAAAGTAGCTATACGGATCAGTAAAAGAAAACCAGCTACACTTGCTTCCATACCAGGCACACACTAAGTTACTAGTTCTGTCCTCAGGTTCAGTTGGATCACTATGTACAATTCTCCTCCCCAACTGGCATTAACATGTGCGACTTCGATGGGTTCGACCTTATCAAATCGGTTGCCATGGACTTTGATTTCTGATATCAGGGGCAGGGCTGATAATCTGCAACTCTCTGAACCTAATGCCCAACTTGAGGTCAAACCAAAATTGGTTGGCAGTAGCAATGAGGAACCACTAGACTCATTAAAACAAATATATATGTACTCCTGCAATTCAAGGTACTAGCCATCATGCATGATATTGGCATTCATTGATTAATTAAATTTCTATTGCATTTTCTGAAGAGAATTGTGATGCTCAAGTGATATGATCCAACTGTACATAGTGAACCAACTACACCTGAGGAGAGAACTGGCAAGTTTTGCATACACTAAGTTACCAGACTTGCTCTTATGGAGGTGACCTACACACAGCTCCCCTCGGGCTTGCCGGGGTCGCGAGGCGGTGAGGAGCCTGCTAGAACTTGTAGAGCTCACCATTGTTGAGGTCGTCAACAAATCACTAGCCTGATAGATGGAGAGGGAGAAGAATAGGAGAGAGGGGAGAACCCTAACCCTAACTAGCGGCGGTGGGCACTCCTCTCTGAACCCTAACCCTAACTGGCCTAGGAACGAACCTAGAGAGAGGGGAGAGGGGAGAGGGGAGGAATGAACCTGGCAGGTCGGCGTCTTCTTCTCTCCGGTGGCGGACGGCGGCGGTAGGGGGCGTCCTTCTCTCTGGTGGCGGGGGCGTCCTTCTCTCCGGTGGCGGGCATCCTGCTCTTCGGTGGTGGGTGTCCTTCTCCCCGGCGGGCGTCCTTCTCTCCGGCGGGCGGTGTGTGGACAACAGTGTGGTGGTGGGGATTGAACAGATCGAGAGCAGCAAGGAGATAAGGGTCGAGCGTTATTTTGGCTAAGTGTGGAAACTCAGTGGCGCATCCCTAATCGGTGCGCCATGTCGCACCGATTAGGGATGCACCACTGAGTTTCCATGGTTAGCTCAAAAAGTCGAGCGGTGCATAGTTGACAGCAAAACAAGCTTGCCTCACTGGTTACTATGTTGGTTGTTTGGTTGAACTCCTAGGTTCCAAGTTCGAATCTTGGCACCCCCCCCCCCCCATTTTTTTCTTTAATTCAGAACTATATTTAACAAAGATTGAAATTATTATTTGGCCTTGTAATATTTACTCATCAGAAAATAATTGTCTAGTATTTTTAGAATATGAACAATTCAACATTTACAAATATAAAAATAAAAACACATGTATACAATTGCAAGTAGACAAAAAAATTATTCCAAAAAACCATGAATCATGTATATATGATTATTGTTCCAAAAAACCATATGTATCATGTATACAGTAAGAGACCTTCTACAGATGTCGATTCCGAACGAGCTACCATCGTCTCATCACAACGATTGATACATTGCAAATGTATCTATAATTTTTGATGTTCCATGCTTGGTTTTATCGACTTTCTTGTGTTTTGTCCACACTTTGGAGTACTTTTCGTATGATTTCTTGGACTAACCTATTAACAAGAGCCACGGTGCCAACTGCCTGTTTTCTATTGTTTTTGGTTCCAGGAAAGTCAGAAAATAAATATTATCGGAATTGGATGGGACAAAAGCCAAAGTGCCTATTTTTCCGGAAGTCATTAGATGCCAGAGTACGAGACAGAGAAGGGCTAGAGGGTGGCCACACCACCTGGCCACGTGGCCAGGCTTGGCCCGTGCCAGGGGGTGGTGTGGCCAGCCCAGGCACCCCCTTGGCCTCCCCTTCCGACTATAAGATGCCCTCGGGACGAAAACCCTAAGTACCCGATCAAAAATCCACGAAAGAGTCTGTAGCCGCCGTCATCTCCATCCCTAGATCGGGAGGGATCTGAAGCTCTTCCCAGCACCCTGTCGGAGAGGGGAATTCACCCTGGAGGCCTTCTTCATCACCATGCAAGCCTCCGGTGTGATGTGTGAGTAGTTCATCCTTGGACTACGGATCCATGTAGTAGCTAGATGGCTGGTTCTCCTCCTTTGTGCTTTCATGTCTAGATCTTGCGAGCTCCGTTCATGATCAAGATCATCTATTTGTAATTCTGCATGTTGTGTTTGCGGAGATCCGATGGATATTGAGATGTTGTTTCAGATTGATTATTGATTCTATCATGTCTTTGTTATTTGTGATCTTGCATGCTTTCCGTTGTTAGTAGCTATCTTGGCCAAGTAGATGCTAGCAACTCCAAGAGTTAGTATTTATGCTCGATAGTGGGTTCATGCCTCTGGTAATCTAGGGAAGTGACAGAAATCTCTAAGGTACTAGATGTGATGCTGCTACTAGGGAGAAAACAACAATCCTTTGTTCATAGAACAATCGTATTGTTTACTTTACACGCAGTTCGTAAAGCAATAATCTGTTGCTTGCAACTTAATACTAGACGGGTTTCGGATGATAACCTAAGGTGGATTATTAGTCATAGATGCAGTTGGATGGAGGTCTATGTATAATGTTGCAATGCCCAATCAAGTTCCAAAGGAGTCAAGATGATTAGTATATGCATGTATTGCTTTCTCGATGTTTGTCAATTGTCCCGTTGTAATTTGTTCACCCAGCATGTTATCTATCTCAAGGAGAGCCACCTCTAGTGAACTATGGATCCCGGTCCTCTTTTCTTTACATACAATCTATAAACTGTTTACTGCTTGGTGTTTACTTTCTACAAACTATTACTTCTTTCCATTCGATACATTTAATCCTTTGTTTTCCGCAAAACATGGTGAGATTGATAACCTCATCGCAAGTTGGGGACAAAGTTCTGTGGATGTGTTGTGTAGGTCCCCACGTTGCTACTAGCACCGGTAGTGCGCCCTGCCAAGGCTCAGCTAGCAACACCTTTGGGGTGTTTTCTTGCTCCTACTGGTTTGATTAAACCTTGCTTTCATAACTGAGAGAAACTTGTTGTTGTGCTCATCATACCTTCCTCTTGGGGTTCCCAACAAGCTCTACATCAACATCGCACCAGCACTTTTCTGGCGCCGACACTGAGCCATCAAGCATTCTTCTGGCGGCGTTGTCAGGGAGTCAAGGACATCTTCATAAGGGGAGACCCTCATAACCAATCTCTTTACTTTGTTATTTTTGTTTTTCTTAGTTTCTTTTTTATTTGTTTGCTTGTTTCTTTATCAAAAACACACAAAATATTAGTTTTACAAGTATGCTTCCTTATTCAAAAACACAAAAAATTAAGTCTCCTTTAGTTGTTGCCTCTTCCTTAGCTCACCATGTTGATCCCTAAATTCAGCCTGAAAGACCTTTCAATTGGTAGTGGTTCTATAATTGGGAAAGATAATATTGAAGAATTCTTTAATCATGTTAGTAAGCATGAAGATACTGAGGATAGATCCCTTGTAGAACTTTCTCCAAACTATGAGATTGTTGCAGCTTCTTTAATCCACATGTTAGAAGCTAGGTTTGTTAACCTCAACCCATTAATGCAAGTAATGTTTCTTAAGCTTAAAGAAATTGAGGACCCTGAAAAGAGGGATTTTATTCTAGAAACTTTGTTTAAGGAGTTCTATGATGTTGCCAAGGAAGCTAGGAAAGTCTTTGAACGTTTCAATTGAAGGGAATATGCCTGATAGGCAATAATAAAGTGGTTATTATCTTATTCCTTGTTTATGATAAATGTTTATTTTGCATGCTATAATTGTATTAATTTGAAAACGTTAATACATGTGTGTTTAATAAACAAAAGGAAAGTTCCTAGTTATGCCTCTCTTATAAACTAGCTCGTTGATTAACAAGATGATCAAGGTTTCCTGATCATGGACATTGGATGTCGTTAATAACGAGGTCACAACATTGGTGGAATGGTGTGATGAACATTCATCCGAAGTATAGCATTACGATCAAAGTCATTATGTTTATATTTCTATAACATCATACGAAGTAATCTTAGTCCTTAGACCATGAGATCATGTTAATTGCCAACACCGGAAGAGTATCTTGATAACATCAAACATCTCACCGTAATAGGGTGACTATAAAGGTGGGTTCAGTGCTACGAAGGTGTTATGTTGAGGCTCATGGATCAAGAGTGGGATTTTTCCATCCCGATGACGGATAGATATACTCTAGGCCCTCTCGGTGATATCACATTGAAATAGCTTGCAAGCAAGTGATGTGATCACTAGAATGTTATATCACGGGAATGAGAAAAGAGTGCATGTCGGTAACGAGATCAAACTAGGTATTTGGATACCGATGATCGAATCTCGGACATGTAATATATCGTGAGACAAAGGGATTTAGTTATGACGTTAAAGGTTCACGCGATCACAAGAGTCATCATTGAATATGTGGGAGTCAGTACGGATCTCTAGGTCCCGCTGCTGATTATTGATCGAAGAGGGGTCTCAATCATGTCTACATTATTCACGAATCGTAGGGTGACACACTTAAGGGATACCGACACCATTTGGAGCAAATATGTTTCAGATAAAGATTTAAGAAAGCGCTGGAATCATTTCGATGGAAACCGGAATCGTTTCGGGTGAAATTGCAGAAACTGGTTCTGCATGTGATATTGAAATGTTGCAGGGGGTTTTATGTGAATGTTTTTTAATTAATGTAATTGAAAAAATTCTGAATAAAATAAATAAAAGTGTTTTATTTAATGAGAACTTGCATTAAATTTGGTGGAAATTTAATGGAGGTGAGTGGAATAAATAAAAGTGTTTTATTTAATGAGAACTTGCATTAAAAGTGCATTAAGCATCTCCACCATTAAGCATGTGCCAACCTTCTATCAACGGTGGAACGACACGACGCGGAGCAGCACCTGAGCAAGCAACTACGACTCGCAAGGCCGACTGTCTATCAATCAACAGGCAATAGGATGTGTCCAAGGAAATATAGAGGCTGCAAGGAATATAAATGGTGCACGGGAACTAAAGCATCGTAGCACGGATAGCAATAGAGCAACATGAGGAAGTAAATACTATAAACGCAAAATAGGTAGAAAGGGGGAGATTGCTCGCCTGAGAAACACTGTCGAAGATACATTATCTGAAGAACTTGTCGATACTCGCATCAACTCAACGGCCTAATCCGCGAAGAACCAAAGCACTAAAAGAAACACCGAATGCACTATTTAATACTACGGCAGAAGAACAGGCATGATGCGTGTATGATGGATGTCATAGAAAAGATGCGGTGCAATTAGGCAATATTAAGCGGAACCGGCGTCTCGACAATTAATTAGATGGTTTATGTTGTTTAGATATCCCACAATTTAAATGTTGTCTTAACAAGGCAGAAAACATGGCATCGGTTCGCTACACAAATTTAAATAGAGGCAATATAAGACTAGAATAGCCCACATATGGTCTCCATATTTAATTTAGATGAATCGACTATTTAACCCAAACCACAAGATGACATGTATGCAAGCATGATGATTTAAGTATGCAACAAGTTATATGATAATTATACAAAATAGGGTAGGGGTTGGGTCTCACAATAGGATCGGAGAGGCGAGGAAACATGCTTCAAGTTGAAGTTGAAGATGTCGGAAGTAACCACAAGAAGACCTTGTTGAGGGTGTTGGTGTCGGACGGCACGATCCGGTGCGGCCTGGCAGAATAGAACCAACTTGATAAAGAATAACTTGATTGATAACTGAATAGATCGGATATATTAAAATAGGAGAAGTTTGAGACGGAGCTCTCACTGACCATTCGTCGAACACCTGCGGGGTAGCAGCACGAACAGAGACAAACGATAGAGCGCGCGCTAGCATGGGGACTAGGGCTATGCACGATGGAGTGCAGCGCTGCAGCCGAACATGCATGCGGAGAGTGCCCCAATGCAGAATTCTGCAGATGGCGTGTGGCGGCGACGTGCTTGTGCGCGCCTGGATGCGCACGCGGACCAGACTCACTCCCGTGAGTAGGGAAGCAGAGGGTTCGAGCATGGACCAAGGAATTTGGCGAGCCGGTGATGGGTGGAAGGCTCCAAGAGGACGGGCGCACCAGGGCCAAGGCGGCTGTCCGGTGGCGATGTGGAGCAGTACTACAGCTGCTGCTTGACGGGACAAGGCCATTGCCGGTCGTATGCGCGCGGCAAGAAAAAGGATGGCGCCATTCCCTAGGATCTGCACAGAAGTATGCGGCAAGAAATTGAGCGATCGTAAGATGGTCCATTAAGATTTTGCTCACATGAAGGATTTGAATCAATTGTAGACATGGATTCATGTATGGAGTAGCAGATCAGTGCATACCTACCTTAGACACACGGGAACCAGGCGAGTGGGTGCCATTGATGTACATCGATTGGAGATGGCTGTAGATAGATTCCAGCGAAGAGAAAACAAGGCTGCGATGAGATTGTTGCGGGGAAGGAACAAGCTCGCCGTCGGCTGGATTTGGGGAGGAAGAGAGGGGATTTTGGAAATATCTAGATCTCAGTTTTGGGGGTTAGGGTTTGGGGAGAAAAGGGGGATTGGACTATTTATCTAGTCCAAAGTAGACTAGATGAGCTAGTTTTGGACTAAAATTTTAGACGGACCTTTAGCCTAATTTTATTTTTAGTCAAATAAGAAAACCATCTGCAGCGATATAACGGACTAAAAATATTATTTTATTTTAGTTTGAAAATAAGAAAAGGGAAATGGATTTAATAAACCATAAGGATATTTTAGTAAAATGAAAATAGGTTTTTAGCAAAATAGTTTGCGGTCAACAATTGGGAATAAAATATGCATGATAATGTCATGATGCTCAAATGCAATGTGACATGATGACATGAGCATGCAGTTATGATGATGCGCAACACAAAAACATAGCGATTTTCTAGTAGTGGTTTTAGCGGGGTGCTACACCGGCATGTTGACAAGAGTGCCAATCAGACTCTCGCGCATGTTCTTTGTGATGTGCATGAGGTCAAGGCTATGTGGCGTGTGGAGGTATTTCCAGTACGGTGGGTCCTAGAAAACAGACCTCGCTTTCCATACACCCAGCAGCGGCTTTGTCCTCGGATGCTTCTTTCCCGGCGCAGGGCACTCTTTCCATTTTCCAGCAAGTCGTTGATATCCTCGCCGCTCCTCCTAGGTGGGGATGTTTCGAGATCGTCCTCACCATTGAACAGATCTCCGCGTTTTCTCCATGGGTGATCTATGGGGAGCCACTTTTGAATCCCTGGGAACACGGTTTTTGAAGACCCGAGACCCCTCGGTAGCTGCATATACGGGGTTTTCTCCATGCACCTGACGCATGCACCGTGTCCGTGGTTCACCTGGCACGATATATATCCTAGACCAAGATAGTCCTGCACCGTCGTGATCAACGCGGCTCTCAGAGGAAAATATTCTTCTGTGTAGGCGTCCCACGTACAGGCTGGCTTCTCCCATAGTGTGGCTAACTCCTCTTTCAACAACCCGAGATACAGATGCATGTCGATACCCGGTTGTTTCGGCCCCTAAATAAGAATACTCATGTGTACGTACCTTTGCTTCGTGCTTATCCAGGGGGAGATTGTATGGCCATACAAACACGGGCCAGGTGCTATGCGTGCTACTCTAGTTTTCAAAGGGATTGAGTCCATCGATGCTCATACCCAGCCTAACATTCCTGGCATCGTCCCCGAACTCCTCTTCGAACTCCATGTCCAATGTGTGCCACTGGCTAGCATCTGCAGGATGTGTTAGGATCTTGCCCTTCTCCGGATCCTCTTCGGGCTTCTCCCTTTCCGCATGCCATTGCGTGAGCTTCGCTTCCTTAGGGTCTATGAAATACCGCTGCAGACGGGGAGTGATAGGAAAGTACCATACCACTTTTTGAGGAACTTTCTTGTTCCCTCACTTGTATCGTGCATGGCCGCACACCAGACATGTAGTTCTATCCTTGTACTCGCCCCGATAAAGTGCGCAGTCGTTGAGGCAGGCATGGTATTTGACGTATGGTAGATCGAGAGGGCACGCGACTTTCTTGGTCTCGTCCATACCTCTTGGCAATGTGTTCCCCTCAGGAAGTATATCGTGCCAGAATTCCATGATATGGTTGAAGCTCACGTCGGTCCATTTGTGTTGCACCTTCATCTCTAGAGCCTTGAGGGTTACATTCAGGCGTGTATGCTCGGACCGACACCCAGGATACAATGGAGTAATCCCGTCTTTATCCATTTGCGCCAGCTTGGCTTTCTCTCTGGCAGCAGCTTTGTCATTGCTTGTCTCCTTAAGGAGCAATTCTTGAAAATGAGGGTCCCGTAAAGCTGAAGTTAGCGGTGTCTGCATGTCCCTGTCTTCTCCACCACCATCGGATCCGGCATCACCTTCCTGATGATCATGATCATGTCCACGAGCATCTTCATCATAATCATGTTCGGCGTCTTCGTGAGCACCATTTCCTGCCGGTGCCCCGTTGTTGATGTCCTTGTCAATGTAGTCGGGCATGAAACCACCCATGACCAAGTGCCTCTCCAATGTCCCAGAATCAGGTTTGATTAGGGTACCAAGTTTGCATCTCTTACAAGGACATCTTATCGCGGTCATGTTGTTCTGAATAATGACGGTCGTCGCGCGTGCCTAGTCTCTAGCCACCATAGCTTCACTCATTTGACGCACCATGGTTGCATGTGCAGCGGTATGGAGCAAAAGGGAATGTTTAGAACCATGCATGCAAAAATTCGGCATGACCTTCCCTATAAATAGGACATATGATAGTGCAAAATTTCGCCAAAACAGAAATGAATCAACATTTCGGCAAACATTCATTGCACCACACACACCAACACCTGCACAACACAAATCATACACAAGCACACAAGCATATATCCATGTAAACATCGTCTCCTAAGCCAACACAGTCGTCCGCACACACAAAAATAGAAGCATATATATATATATGTACACAAGAATACACGCATTTATCACAAGAACACAAGCATATATACCGCCAACATCGTCGTCCACACACACAAAACAAGCACAAGTTACACGAGATGAGAGAGGCCGCCCAAGAGAGCGTTTGGTGACTTGATGTGGAGGAGAGGAGAGAAAACGTTGTGTGCGCTTACTTTAGTGGATCTACACGGTGGAGAGGAGTTTCCTTTATAGATACATCCAACCCAAAGAGATTTTGGCAACTTAAAATGGAGAAATTGTTGGAGAAAATGAGGTGAGGAGGAGCAACTCGAGCTAGATCTAGTGGAGATGGGGAAAGTGAACTAGCTACTGGAGGGGTAGGGGAAAGGGTGCCACCTTTTTGTGTGGCTGGCATGACATATCCGTGGCGCACCAGCTACACGGTGCGCCACAGACTAAATATACCCGTAGCGCACCTCCAGACGGTGCGCCGCAGGTAACCTGTCGCTTTTCAGACGGATAGTCCCACAGACACCCGTGGCGCACAAGAATACCGTGCGCCACTGATAAACCCACCATGTGTGACGCACGGCCCAAACAGTGCGCCACGGATATGCTGCCCATGCACGGGGTCGGCCGACAGCGCTAGGGCCCACCTTATGGTGGTGCACCGTTTGGGCCGTGCGCCACGGGTATGGGCAGGTCAGTGGCGCACGGCCTGCCACGTGCGCCACGGGTAAGTATCCATGGGGGACAGATTTGGTGTGCGCCACTGATAAGGACCCAGTGGATAAGAAATTTCCTACTAGTGTCACTTCCTACCCCATTGAATCGTATACCACTTCATACTCCGTCGTATGACCATGATAGGTTCACACCGACTAGCATGGAGGCAAGGGAGAAAGCCCGAGGACTCACGCCTGACAATACGGAGGCTTGGAAGAGGAGACGGAAGAATCTCCAAACAAACCGGCACTAGGGCCGGCAAAACCGACACCACCGCCGGAATCACCAGCGACAGATTCGACGGACTGAAGCCCCCACCAGAACGTCCGGCACCCATCCCAGCGGACCGGACCCCACGCCTAAAGCGCCTTTTGTATGCCTTTCCGGCATGCGACCGGAATATCCAGCAACGACAGGAAATACCGGCGCCGCCGGACTTATTGTCGGAAACGCCCGTCTGCGCACGGATCTAGGTTTGATGCCTGAAATATTCCCTTTACTTACCTTTTTGCCTAGTTTATTCCCAAACTACCCCCATTCTAGTGGTTGGCCTATAAATAGAGCCCCCATTCCCTCATGTATCCCTAGGCATAGATGATAGACTAAAGACACTCCCTTTGTAAAATCTCTAGTTTTGCCTCATCCCCTTAGTAAAGGAGACTAACTATCGTCACCACCTCGTTAGGGTTTGCATCATGCCTCCCTCATTGTACAAGGCCTTGGCATCAGTGTCCCTTTGCCAAGTTGTCAAGACCCTCTCCAAGGTGTTCTTCCCTCTCCGCTTGGGATCGAGGGAGCACGTTGACCAATCTTTCCTTGCGAGGATTCTATCAGACCGGTGGCCACCAGCGAGAGCAATCGGCCTTGTATTGTGTGAGTTTTGTGTGTGTTCATCGTGTTCATGAGGTGTGCGTCCGCTTCCGCTACATTCTCCATTTCCCCTCGCTTTCCCATTGATTTGTCCACGAGATCCATGAAAATCGGGCGACCCACGAGGTTACCCCTCAACATCTGGTATCACAAGCTTTTGGTTGCCACGGATTCCTCATCGATTTGGTCTTTTTCCCATAAATTCAAAAATTCCACCAAAAATAGCCCCAATTCGTGTTTTGGATCGATCTATGATTTGAGTGTGTTTTGGTAGGTTTTGATCTGTGGATTACTTGCTAAACTTATTGATCAAACTTCCCCTGCGTTCCCATGACCTAATTCCTTGATTTTCTCTTTAGATCTGAAGTTTTCCATCGAGTTTTTCAGCAGAAATCACTGTTTTTGCGTCCTAGAACTCCTTCCTGCGCCAGGTCCGGCGAACCAAAATTGCCACCGGAATTTTCGGTCAGAATTCCGGTGAACCGGCTCCACCGCCGGAATTTCCTGTGCCAATTCCGGTCTCGCCGATTTGGCCGCCAACAACTTCAGCTCCGCACCGTTTTGAGCATAACTTTTGCATATGAATTCAGATTTTGGTGTTCTTTAGCTCGTTTTGAAGAGGAGAAGGAGCTCTACATCATCATATCTGTGGTTCATGCTATCTACTCCATCCAAATTCCATGAGCAAGGCAAAATCCAACAATAAAGAGTGAAGATCGGCGAGGAAAGGTATATAAATTCCATGACTTCTCCCCACTTGCTTTCCTTTGTGAACTCCACTATCTTTGCGAATAACAAACACCTATTGAGACTAGTTACTCCTATGATTGCTTGGGCTATGCACATTTGATATTTGTAGAATTCTGAGAAAAAGTTGTGAGCGTGCATATAGTTATCTTATATAGTTGTTGGCACAAGGAAGAGGCAAGTGAAAAAGAAAGAAAAAGAGAGAAAAAGAGAAAAAGAGAAAAAGAAAAAGAAAGAAACAAGTGTCTCATAGAATAGGAAGCGCAAGCTCGATGAACATCATATAGGTGGTACTTAATGTGCATATCCTGCAACCCACCAATTTTTGTGCAATCGAACTAGTGTCTCTCCTTGCACTTGTGCGACACGACCTTATAGTCTTTGCTAGGTAATCATTTGGTTCTTAGCTCACTTTCTCCATCGCACAAGTCCCATTTATCCCACCGTGTGTGTTTCCTTGTACATAATTCCTATCTTGTGGATTGACTTGTTTTGCTTTGTGATCATCGTAGTTCTTTACTTGCCATTACAATATCTTGATTTCAGATTATTCTTGGACACGCCACCTTCCATACCCATCCATCATAAGCTTTGTGTGTGTATGTTTTTTAGTGGTTAGTTGGTTTTGGTGTTCCGCGTGAACTTCACTTTACATGGTTTTGATTCCTCTCAAGTGTGGCCACTTGCACTACACTATCTTCCAAGGTAAAGTAATGTTTTACGTTGCATCCCTAACCCCCTACCACTTCCTTATACACCACTTGGTCTTGTGAATCATGTCTAGGGACTCCGGAACCGAGGATGATATCTATGAAGAATCTATGATGAGCCACCATGACTACGACTCCACAAGTATAGAGGACATGACGGAGCACTACACCGATGATGGCTCCGATGCTTTGAGGACCTGGAGCACTTCATCTACGACAACTCCACATGCATGGAAGACATGGAGCACGTCATCAACTATGGCTCCTCAAGCATGGAGGAATTGGAGCTCTAAATCGACAATGGCTCCTCTTGCATGGAGCACTACACCAACAATGGCTCCACATGCTTGGGTGATATGGAGTACTACATCAACAAAGACTCCCCAAGAATGGACGACTTCGAGTGCTACAATGACGACGCCTCACCAAACATGGAGGACATGGCGAACTTCACCAACTTTGAGGGATCTTCCATGAGCCATGAAGAATACCTCCACCGCATGGAGATGGAGGACTGCTATGCCAAGCTAGTAGAGGCTCATCATCAAGAAACCATGACCTTCAAGGCCAAGCGTGCCACACCAAAGGGCACCACCTACTTCGATGATCCACCTCCAATGAGTCAATCGCGACCACCTACATGGAGTCAAGCACCACCATCTCCAAGGTGATGAGCGCCATCACCTCCAAGATGTCAAGCGCCACCATATCCAAGGCGCCAAGATCCACCATCTCCAAGGTGTCAAACGCATCTACCTCCAAGGCATCAAGTGCCACCAACTACAAGAAGAGTGGTGGCCCAACATCATCTTCCAAAAGAGGCGCCAAGAAGCAAGAATCTTGATCGCAAAAATCCTCTAGAGATCATCGCCAACATCAAGAGGATACAAGATGTCGGCAAAGGCATCTTCGCCACCTCGAGAGCTCCAAGGTCCAAAATCTATTGGAGAAGTTGAAAAGCGACCTCATCAAGTTCAAGAAGGACATGGACAACAACTTCGCCAAATATATCGAGACAAGCTCAAGAAGGCGCCACCTACATCAACCTTCGGCAAGGCACGCCAATGAACTTCGTCGACACCATCATAAGGCACATTCAACTACTCGTGCCACCACCAAAATGGCACCAAGAGCAAGCTCTCCTCCTCGCCATCAAGCTTCAATGCCCAACGTTGACGTCCTAGATGACACATGCAACTTCATGGATGAGTAAGAGGAAGACCTCTACTTCACCAAGTTGGATGAGTACGTCAAGAGGATGTTTACACAAGCCAAGGTGGCCACAGTGAAGGATGAGCAAGCTCCAAGTAAAGATCCTACGCTATAATATGGTGATGACATGGTCGAAAATTGTGAGCATGGGATTTTCCCTTCACCAAAGGAGGCGCATGGAGTTGAGCACACCGTGCATACCCCTACACGCTTGCGTGATGATGTGGTACCAATCCTATGTGAATATGAGATCCACTTAGCCCACTTGAGCGAGACAAGAGTGAGATGAGTGACTCCACCATAAGTGGGATTGAGTGCTTCCACTTTGAGGGCATGAGTGATACACCGAGTGAGTTGAGAGTGGTAGTTGATAGGTCATGTAAGGACACTTTGATTTCTAACGACTTACCCTCTACCTCTAGTGTGTTTTATCATGATGTGCTAGGTTCCATGGATCAAAAAGAGACAAGCCTCGAACTTATGATGCGTCAAATGGAGAAGATGTACATGGTGCTTGCAGATGATGCTACGCCATGGCTACATCAAGAAGACGAAGTTGTCCACATTGAGGCCACTACTACCACAACACCCACATCATATGAGAGGTATGAAATAAGGTAAAAATAAGGGTGTTGATGATGCCATGATCCCACTAGTGGACATAATGACTTGTGATTGTTGGCATGCTATGGATGATGTTTGTGATATCACATATCATTCATTCATGTTTCCATGTGATACTTTGATATGGGCACGAAGGAGGAGGTGAAGCCTAATTTCAGGACTCCACCAAACTAGGTGATGCGGGCGCATCCCATTGATGATTGGCACACCGGGATGGCCTACGATATGTAATGATAAGTTTAAGATTGTGTCAAATATTGTTTCTATGTTATTGAGTCCGAGTCCAGGTTAGGTTCGAGTCTGTTTGTGTGTTCGGTTTGGGTCTATCCAACCGACTTGTTGCAGGCCTCCTATATAAAGGAGCCAGCCGCCCAAGGTTTAGGGGAATTCAGTTGTTTAGTCTAAAAACTATATTGTGCTCCACCGTGTATCATCCCTCCAGGGACGGCGATACCGTTTATCAGATTCTTATAGTGATTGATGCGGATGTTCTTGTGTTCATCAAGGATTATCGTGCTTAGGTTTGAGGCATGGTGATCTTCATCATGTTACTTGCTGGATTGATTCCTCTTCTTCAGGTGACGTTCATCGCGTTATTGGAAGATTCATCTATCGGATTGACTCGCTGTGAAAGATCGGGACAAAACTCTAGGATCATCAGCTTGATCCTTATCATGTGGTATCAGGGCACTGGGTTGATCACGGCAAGTGTTTTTTGTTGATTGTTGATCTGTGGATTGTTCTTCCTCGGATAGTTTACAGATCATATTGGTTACAAATTGGTTTTGATCGGAGGTTCTGAGATTGACGAGGAGTTTGCAGCTGGTTTTGGATCTCGATGAGATCCAACCGAGTTCCCTGAAGTCCAAGTGCTGCAATATTTCTTTTGATTTGGTCGAGATCTGATCGGATCAATTGTTTCGGGAAGTACTGCTCAGATCCGATCATGGGTAATAATTAAAAAAGAAGAAGGGGCAGCGTTCTGGGTCTCGACTCCTGTACGTGTGAAGGCCAACCGATCGATTTGGTTTGGTACCAAATCTCAGCTCGTGGCAACGTATGTGGAAAAAAAGTAATACCCGATCAGAAACCGATGGCTAGAGCCCAAGGCAGCGTACGTGCAAAAAAAAGCAAGCAAACCGATCTGCAAGACCCCTTGTGTTGTACGTGAGTTAGCTGGAAAAAAATCAATTGATCGCTAGCTCAGATACATGGGAATCGACGTCTTATGATTTACTGCAGATCCGATCGGTTGCATATTTTGTATCGGCAAGTCAGCTGCGGTCGTATTTAAAAAAAAGAGCGGATCGCTCGCCCGCACCAAGTGTTTGACTCGTTGAGAGTTGCAATTTCTACTCTACCCTTTTACGTGAAGCAGGAGACAAAAGAAAAGATCGGTGTTGTGTCCGCCACGATTTTTTATCAGAGTTCTGCTAAAATTCAGAGATGGATTTTGAGGATGATGTTATTGATTTTTTAGCGCGTGACGTCTACGATGATTATCTAGGCCTGAAAAATTATATGCATTGGGATCCTAGTAAATTGAAGTGGAAGCTCTTAGATACTGCAACACCGACAGACTACAAGTTATGGAAAGAGACAATGCAAGCTGGTTTCCGCTTATTTGTTGATCTTTCTCTAGATCCGCAGTTTGACGACAATATCGCTTTTCGTCTTGCAAAAAGGCGTGAGGATGCGCGAATTTGCCGATGGTGGAATGTGGACACACGTACACGAGGTGTCTCAATGAATACTGTTTGGGAGAACTACAGAAATTTTTTACGTGCTAAATTTTTGGCATCATCAGAGATAGAGGACAAGGTGGTTGTTCCGGTTGAGGTTGTACTATTGAGTGGGCTGAATAAGCAACTCAAGAGAGTACAAGGTGATGCTTGTATGTTAGTTTATAGAGGACAGCGTTCGAATCTATTTCAGGCACAGTGTATGATCAAAGGCAAAGCATGCAAGTTGATGCTTGATGGTGGTAGTTATACTAATGGCATTAGCAAGACGATGGTGGAATCATTGGGATTGTCCATATGGCGTATTTCTGAACCTAAGCATATCGAGTGGTTGAATCGTTGTGGTATGCTCAAGGTTACCCATAAGGTACATGTGTCATTTATAGTTGGTGAGTATGTCGATGAGGTGGAGTGCGATGTGTTGCCATTGAAGGTGTGCGGGTTGTTACTTGGACGTCCATGGCAGTATGATCGCAATGCAATACATGCTGGGAGAGAAAATACATATTCTTTTGTGCATGATGGCAAATAGAGGATTTTGAAGCCTATGAGAGATGATCAAATCAAGTCCGATGTGGTGCTGGTTCTATGTAAGGAGAAGTTGCGCAAGGCTAAACCATAACCAAGGTTAGCTAAACTGCAGCATGAGGAGCATGATGCGAGGAGCATCAGTAGTGATATTGTTTTAGCTATGCCTATAGATGACAAGCCAGTTGTTCTTGTTAGTGACAAGCCAGTTAAAGTCAAGCCTCTTATTGATGAAAGGAAGGATACTGCAACATGTGTTACGCCTGCAGTTTGTGTTGACATAGGTGTTCAAACCGAAGATAGTGGTGCTGATCATATCTTAGTGCGTATGGTGTCGCGGGGCGATGACCGCTGTTTTGTGAGGACAACTGTCAGGCGTTTTGTTGGAGCAGTCGTGTGTATGCATAGAGGCAAAGATGGACGTGTTCGTCAGTTGTGTGGCCCAGGCATTACTCATCTTTTGCAGGGTCGTACAAAGAAGGTCCATGTTCCGCACCATAGAGCTCCATCATGAGTTGATAAGAATAAGGTGGTGGCGCCAAAGTCCAAACTCATATGGAGAAGAAAGGAGGCACCAAGTGCAGGCTCAAGTCAAGCTAGCCGAGAGGGAGGATGTGGCATGGAAGGCAAGCAAGACTTGAAGATGGCGAAGATGCGTGAAGCTATTGTTCATATCACACCACCTTTCTGACCCGACCCGCATGCATTGGGGACAACGCTTCTTGAAGGGGGATGATGATATGGGCACAAAGGAGGAGGTAAAGCCTAATTTCAGGACTCCACCAAACTAGGTGATGCGGGTGCATCCCATTGATGATTGGCACGCCAGGACGGCCTACGATATGTAATGATAAGTCTAAGGTTGTGTCAAATATTGTTGCTATGTTATTGAGTTCGAGTCCAGGTTAGGTTCGAGTCCGTTTGTGTGTTCGGTTTGGATCTATCCAACCGACTAGTTGCAAGCCTCCTATATAAAGGAGCCAGTCACCTAGGGTTTAGGGGAGTTCAGTTGTTTAGTCTAAAAACTATATTGTGCTCCACCGTGTATCATCCCTCCAGGGACAACGATACCGTTTATCTTATTCTTATAGAGATTGTTGTGGAGGTTCTTATGTTCATCAAGGATTGTTGTGCTCAGGTTTGAGGCGTGGTGATCTTCTTCATGTTACTTACTGGATCGATTCCTCTTCTTCAGGTGATGTTCATCGTGTTATTGGAAGATTCATCTATCGGGTTGATTCGTTGTGAAAGATCGGGACAAAACTCTAGGATTATCAGCTTGATCCTTATCATACTTTGCATTTGCATAATGTTGAGCATGTGAAATTACTTGATTGTGATGATGTTGCCATAGACATGCCATGCTACAAACGTTTCATTTTACCATTATTGCTTGCAATGTGTTGAACAATTGCTCTTTCCATTGTTTTGCTTGCAATGATGTTAAGAATGATCCTCGTGTTGCTACAAACTTGATAAAGAAATTCGCTTTCCATATGTTTGTTGGTAACCATGATATTGCTTCGGACATGCCTTGTCATGATAGTTATTCAATTTCTCTCGTTGCTTATAATAAGATTAATACTTGCTCTTTCACTTGCTTTGCTTGCAACAATAATTCTCATCTGGTTTCTATTGAGATGGCCCCCATAGCTTTCTCAAAGTTTGGAGATTTTGATGATTGCCATGATAAGCATATTCCCCACTTGCATACTCACCATGCATCTAGTTTACACTTGATTGACATTAATGGTGATGTCCCCTCCTCCCTCCACCCTCCCTCTCACCCTCCTCCCATTTCTGACCTCCACTCCCCAGATCCTGGGCCCCTCCCATGGCCTCTCCGACAAAATAGCCGATCGGAGTTGGCAAGGAGGTGGCGCCGATGTAGATAGGGTTAGGATTAGTGGCTGGTTGCTGGTAGTGGGATTGCCCCAGTGATGTGGGCTCTCTAGGCAGGTGCGGCCAGATCTGGAGGTTAGGGTTTGCCCTCGTGGTCTTGAATCTCCTCTGGCCAGAGCTAGGGACGACGATGGAGACCACCACATCAAATAAAGCTGTTGTTCGTTGTTTCCTTCGCCTCGTCATCGAGGTGCTCTACTACCCTCATCTGACCGGCCGTGGAGGCGGGGGGATTGAGGTGGAGAGCATGTCGAGATGGGGTTCAGGGAACAACGGGAGTTTCTCCTTGCTGGCGTATGTGCGCTATGCCGGCAAGCGGTGGTTCGTGCCAGATGCTTCTCTTCCTCTTTCGGCCGGCCGTGGTGGTGAGGAGATCTTGAAGAGAATAAGAAGGCGGACAACCAACTCCCACCGCATCATGTGTGGCCTCCGTGCTGCTGTTGGCGTTTCTACTACTGCTTGAGAAAACCCGATCTGCCATGGAGGCAAGGAGGTGGATGCGAGCGAGTTGTGTACTGCTCCTGTGGTGTGGGGCGTTGGGGATCTTCCGGAGTTTCTCCTCCCCACGGCGTTCTCCAAGCGATGGCGAAGGGTCACCGCTGCAATCCATGGCCATATGGGTGTCCACGTTGTGCTCGACATCGATTGCACAAGCTTTTCTATCCTCTTCGGGGGGATCTTCTCTAACAGCGGAGTAGCACTGATGCCCCTAGTCCATCCAAGTGGTTTTGTCCCCGACTGGTCCAGAGGTGGCGCTGCCTCGCCTTTGTTCTTCACCGGCGGATGCTTTGGACCTGATTGCGTTTTTGCAATCTCTATTAGGGTGGTTCCTGTTAAGTGTAGGGGTCGAGTTGTAATTTCTATTTTCTTGTTGGACCTCCTTGTATTTGATCACCCACCGCTGGAATGAAACTCCTGGGCCCTTCGAGGCCTTTCCGTTAAAAAAAGACATTAATGGTGATGTGCACAAGAAGAGATACGTCATGATGGATGATGTGTTTCTCTACCATTTATACACGTTATTCCTTTTATATATGATGTGTGTAGGTACCCGCACAAGAATATCAACTTCGGTTGAGCACGAGTTGACAAAAAGAGCTCTAGAGAACATCCCCAAGTGAGTTCAAGATCGAACCCACCTCTGATACCTTTTGCACGCTTTGCATCTTTCATGTTGACAAATTGCTCTTTCCTATGGTTAGCTTGCAAGCATGTTAATGGTATTATTTTACCTTGTGACAATCATGTTTCATTGCTATTGGATATTGATGTTTTATGTGTTGCAACAAAAATGTTAAAGAATTTCTCTTTCCAATGTTTTTTCTGCAACCATAATGCCATTATGAGCATGTATTGTCACGAGAGCTTCCAAGTACCTCGAATAGTTGTTGCAACAGACATAAGGACCACTTGTGCTTTCATTTGGTTTGTTTCCAAACACGTTTCTTTTTTGCTTCCTCTTGCGATACTCCAATGCCCATGATCTTTGCTTATGATGATTTGTGTGTGGCATCCAACATATTGAACAATTTCTCTTTCCAATGGTTGGTTTGCACACATAATGATGTTGTTTTGGATACTCTTCCTCAAGTGTTTTTGTCTAATTCTCCTATGCTTGCATCAAATATGTTGATCAATATTTTAGTTAATTGCTTTGAGTGCCACACTAAGACGCTATATGGAGTTTTCGAGTTCCCACATTTGGAGGATGTTCAAATGATTTCCATGCACTTTGACCTTGCATATGCATCCCGTTTGTTATACTTGAGTGGTGCTAATAGTGTTGTGAACAAGAATAGACATGCCATGTAGCATCCCAATTGTCTAACAATTGTAATGCTACTTGCCTAGTCTATATATTGCTACTTCATGTATATTATTAATTGCATTGCATTATATCATGCTCATGCCACCATGCCACATTGCATTTGAGCATCATATAAAACCCCTTTCATTTGGTTCTTATCCTCATATTGCATTTATCTTATTAATTGTTTTGCTTCTTGATATATTGTATTTGCTTTTTGATATAATGTTTGATGCCCAAGTTGAGTTAGGGGGCATATCTATTATAATTCCACCATCATTGCCACCTTCCTCTTTTTGTCCATCCACCATCTCCACCATCTTATTATTTATGGGCCCTTGCATTTCTAGTGGTTGAAAATCTAGCTCATAAATATCTGAGGTGGATCCTAACTGGAAATTCATGCTTCCATACTTGATCTAATATTGTTTTCACAATATTAATCTGTGAGATTCTTGACCATCATTGCTTGCTAAGAGTGTGGTTTTCTCCCTCCGCCTTATTCTCATGATGTTATCCAAGAGGGTGTGTATATTTGGAAATTATGAGGCCATGTGAATCATAGTGGCTCATTCACACTATATTTGGTCTTCTGTCTTAAATATACCCTCTTTCTTAATGGGATCATGAGAGTAAGCTTAGTGGATTTCGTACATAATTTTGGCAATGCCATGGGATATGTGGTGGTTTTGACTACTACATTGTACATGAATGCATGTTCCACGCATGGTACGTCCATCCCCCTTTTGAATTCTATTTTTCTTGAATCATGTGGGTTTATGAAGGTTTTATTCAATTTGAGAACCACCACGTCCTAGTTTAAAAAGATATATATATATAAGCAAGCAAATTTCCCTGGCAGATGATCTTGTTCGGTTCCATTCTTGTCTCCTTATTTTTTCAAGCTTTGCAATCAGCAGCAGTCGTAGCCAAGTACTTATCCCTGGTAATGTTGCCCAACAGTTCTTGCCAGCCACAATTTAACAACAGAGAGTAGCAGCAGCTTCAGGTTCAGGCAGCCTAGCTACACCTAATCGATCAGCTATGCCAAAACCAATACTTCGAGGTGCAACCGAATCAGTGAACCACACATGCACCCACTGGCAGCAGCAAACGCATAGCCGCGCCGCGCCTCGCGCGTCCTGCAACCCAGCGTGTACCCTCACCCCTCTCATGTGGTCGTCGCCCGCAACCGCACTCACGCGTCCCGCGTGCCTCTGCCCTCCCTCTGCCTCTCTCCTTGTTAAAGCGAGGAGTCCAGGACCCTCCCTCCTCATCTTCTTCTCCTCCATGCGAAGACTCATTCCTCCTAACCAAGCCGAAGCCATGGATGTGGCCGCCGCGCCGCCGACTCACGCCGCCACCAGACAGACGGCAGCTAACTAGAGGAGCACCAGGTTGAGGTACTGAAGCAGCATGGCGTCGGGAGCGAGGTGGAGAAGGTCCGGAACGACGTCGCCGTCCATGCTTGTTGCCTACCTCGCCTTGCGCCGTCCCGGTCTGTCGCGCCTCTGGTCGTCTCTGCCTGCACCGTTCTTCTTCAACCACATCGCGGTGAGCCTCTTCCTCCCGGTGCAGAGTTCCCTCTCTCTTGTTGCTGTATGTGCTACCCTAGTCGCCTCACGGTGAGTCACCCGAGCCGCTCACCGCACGCAAGCAGCAGCCGCACGCCGCACACGACAGCCGCTCCAACCACCACTGAACCCCCTCTATTCCCATCAAGTTTCCAGTGATCCAGTCCTGATCTGGTGAAGCTACGCTGCCCGTGTTGTTCTCCTAGATCTCCTCTACACCCCAGTTCAAACGGTGTTCAAAACGGAGTTCTGTAGCCTTAGGAATCATCCGGCAAAGTTGGAAGAAAATCATCGACAATCTGCTTTTTCTATCTGTCAGTCTACACAGTTTCTGTACCCATGTTCCCGATGAATTGCAATCAAGATTGCCTCATCCATGTTCTGTATCATCTTGTCTTTTTTCCTCTAACGTGTAGATGAACGTTTTCTCTATCCAAGGCATCAAGAATCACCCCAAACGAAGCACTACAGCTCTCGCTATTAACAGTTCAAGTTAGCTCGAGTTTATCATTGTTCTATCGACGTCCGTCAGTAATTCATGCTTTGCTTCAGTTATCTGCACTAGGCCCTACTCACTTATAAAATAACTCGGCCCATATCCATCACTAAACGCCGCCTGGCTCGGTGGCTTAGGCAACTAGTCCAACCTTGCTTGGATCGAGAGGTCCTGACTTCAATCACCGGTCTCCCCCTTTTTTCATTTTTTTGCAGGAAATGAATAAAAGGAAAGCAAATGAGTAATGCATATATTTTTATTGGTTAATCCAAATGCAATGTTTTATATATCAATTTTGATCAGAAAAATGCAAGGATCATGTTTATGCCACCCAAAATACTTTTTTGGCAATTTAAAATTTCGAAATAATTTAAATACTAATAAATACCTTTTTTCTTAATTAATTCATAACTTTAATTTCGTAATTCCAAATTCTACAAATAATATGTCTAAACCGATCACCGCAACGAGCCCGTTCTGATTATGCATTTGATGATATGAATTGGAGAATGCATCATATAAGTATACAACAATGTTTATGGGAGCAAAACATGAATAAAAACTTAATAAAACGCTTTATTCTTGTACCCCACATCTCACCATGCCATGTTATACTATGCCATGTAAATTGTGCATCATTCCATCATGACATACTTGTTTGCTTGTTGCATATTATTTATATGATTGTCAATGTATTTATTTCAGCCCCTTGTGTGTTTGGTGTTTATCCGGATAGACACTAAGCAAGGAGAATACCAGGAGCCTCAGGTGTATTACCCGGATCCTTCCTATCATGCAACAGAACTATCAGGCAAGCAATTCCCCATGATTGCATACATATAGTACCTATGCTTCTATCTTACTCTTGCATTAGTGAGTCGTGATTGCATTAAATTGAATCCCAATTATTGCATAGCCTTTACTTTTAAACCCCACTAAAGTTTGTTCCCCAATCCTATGAGCTATTACTACAGGAGTTGTTTGAGCCATGCGAGTCGTAGCATTGCATGTGTAGGGTTTGTACGAGTCTCTGAATAACGAGGTACCTAAACAACCGAATCTGAGTAGTAATGGGATAACTAATAAAAGAGGCATCGGTGAGCAGTATCCGCTATTTGGTTCTTTAAGCTCACATGTGTCCCGTAGGACCCCGAGTACTTGATTCATGTTCCTTGACGATTCGCACTATCCACATACGGGAGACCCTATGGATCCCCCTTCGCCCGAGCTTGATTCACACTTTATTTCTTGGGGCCACAAACTAGTTTGGGCTTTATTACTATCTTGTACTTATATCATGCTTTACTGTTTTATTTATGATTGTGCATGGAGCACCTGTACCGTTTAGGTTTGCGGCACGATTTCATGCTATCGACAAGTCCAGTCACATTTTCGGGTTCCCACTCGTTTACAGCCATTCTCACAAACCCTAGGTTCATCTCGGAGTCGGCTAACTTCGTTGCGGGTAGCTTATTGGGATGGCCCCCTGAAATAATTTATGAATCCTATGAATGCGTTGTCGTGAGGACTTGTTGTGTTGTATTTGGTTCTTCCCGAGGTTAATCATATGTGTGTTGCTATTTGTGCACCCCTATAGGGTAAATCTTTCTGAAAGCCGTGTCCGTGGTTATGGACGACTTAGAGCACAGTTTCTCAATCATAGACAAGCATAACTAAAGTATCGCCTCTAATTTGACTAAGACATGACTAGTAATTAGTACAACACTCATGGAATGGTTAATAAAATTGCCAACAGATGGGTTACTCTTCCGCCTTCTCATCAGTAAGCGAGAAGGAGAATGGGCGAGGTTATTTATGTTGCTTATATAACTATTACTATTAATTAACGGGCGTCCGTCCATCTCTGGTTAGGCAGAGGTGTAGCGAGTCTCTATAGTTCTTTGTAGATATTATCTTTCGCTGCAATTGCGTCATCCCTAGGTTGTTCCCTTTAGTTGCATTAAGACTTGCTGAGTACCCCTAGGGTCTCACACGATAAATATTTGGTTCAGATGGACATGTATACTCTCAGGAAGGTTACTGGGTTGAGGAGACGGATGATGGTGGCAACGACTATCCGGTGTAGAGATTCCGGGGATGGAGATCCATGAGATCTGTGGGCGGGATGTGCTTATTTTCAGAGCATCTTATGCCAATTTGCTTCTTATTCGTACTCGGATCATGTTTTTCGCTTTCGTTTGATACTCTGTTGCATGATGTTTGAGGATGTATCCTAAACTATTATATCTATCTAGGATATTTGGATCTTGCCGTATGGCGTTGAATATTTCTGTTTCCATTGTTTCTAGATGGTGTGACTCTAATGTCTATTATAAGTTGCAGACTTACATACTCATTTGTGTATGTCGTGGTCGCGTTACCTGTCGCTTACGCCGCTCGCTCTTGTCCCGATATTTTTGAAAGTGGATAAAGTGGTAGGTGTAGCACCCTGGTAAAACCACTACTAGAAAATCGTGTGTTGTTTTTATTTTGTGCAGCATCATGACCACATGATCATGTCATCATGCCACATTGCATTTGAGCATCGTCATGTCATCATGCATTGTTTGCCTAAAACTATTTCTCTAAAAGCATATCTTTGTTTTCTAAATACTCCCTCTCTATTTCAAATGTAAAACCCGATCCTTCCGGATATCTTGTTTTGTCTACAACCTATTTATAAAAGTCTTTTAAAATAAAATAAAATAAAATGTTTTGTACCAAGGGAGGTAGCCTAGCCGTTTAGACCAGGCCACCTACTACCCCGGTAGGCCCAGCCTAGACCAACCAAACCCTAGACTAAACCTGCCCTAACCCAACACCCCACACCCACCTACCAGTCCACCGCCTAGCTGCCACACCACACAACCCCCAGCGGACACAGCTACCCCACCCGCGCACGCTGCACCCCTCCTGTACACCACACCCCTGCCGCCTAGCAGCACCGTAACGCACGCGAGCGCCGTGCGGCTTGCCCTGTGGACCCAGCCCCACCCGAGTCGCCCCTCTCCCTCGCTAGTGACAACTCCCGGCCCTACCTCTTCTTCCTATCGTGAAGCCACCTACCCCGCTCCTCGCATCGAATCCTAGCCCCGCACGCAATCCCACGCCTCCGCCTCGTGATTCCTCTCTTGCCTCGCTTCTTCGCCCTCTCTCTGATGGCGCCGCCACCCCTACCTAGCAGACGCGCGAGGCATCGCCTCTCCCCACTAAAGTGAGCCCCATGTGATATGTCCAAAACGTATCTACTTTCCCGAACACTTTTACTATTGTTTCTCCTCTAAATTTGTGTGATTTGGCTACAACTAACACGGATTGATGCTGTTTTTGGCAGAATTACCTTGGTGTCTAGTTTTTGTGCAGAAAATCAACTATCAGGAAAAATCTCGGAAAATATGCCAAAAATCCTATTTCACCAGAAGACTCACGGAGCCAGAAGACGAGACGGAGGAGGGCCACGAGGGGCCCACACCACCTGGCCACGCGGGCCAGCCCAGGCCACGCCTGGGAGTGGTGTGGCCGCCTCGGGCACCCCCTCGGCCTCCCTCTTCGCCTATAAGATGCCCCTTGACCTAAAAACTTAGGGGGTTTGCCGTTTTTCCAGATAGAGTTCCTCTACGCCGCCACCATCAGATACCGCGATTCGGAACCAGAAACTCCGTTCTAGCACCCTACCGGGACGGGGAATTGGAGGAGATCATCATCATCGTCATCACCATTGCTTCTCCATCAACCATCCATGATTCCCCCATCCATGAGTGAGTAATCCCCCGATGTAGGCTATGGGGATGGTAGGGATTGGATGAGATCGTTCATGTAATAGCATCAGATTGTTAGGGCATGGTGCCTAGTATCTATTATTAGTGCTTTTTGACTTTGTTCCAACTTGTTATGCTTAATTCTTGTCACTAGGGCCCGAGTGCCATGATTTCAGATCTGAACATGTTATTGATTCATGATGATAGTATTGTTTGTTATCTTACCTGCAAGTTGTATACACGTATTATTATCCGGAACCAAGGCCCCAAAGTGACAATAATCGGGATAACCGGAGGGAATGGCTATGATATGAGGATTACGTGTGTTCACGGAGTGTTAATGCTTTGCTCTGGTGCTTTATTAAAAGGATCACCTTAATTGCCAGTAGTTCCCTTGAGGCCCCGCTGCAAACGGACTGACAGGACAAAAGTGTTGTGCAAGTTCTCATTACGAGCACATATGACTATATATGGAACACATGCCTATGATTATTTAATACTTGGATGCTTTATCTTATTTATCTACAATTGCCCTATATCTTGATTGCTATATGAATTGTCTTATCCATGCAACTCCCGTCCATCCATCCCTACGCCTACCGTGCTTTAATCCTACTATTTACTGCAATTGTTACTACTGCTATTACTTTGCTATTGTTATTACAAAACTGTTACTACTGATAAACTATTGTGAGCAAGATTGTTTCCAGGTGCAACTGAATTGACAACTCAGTTGTTATAAGGCTTATAAATATTCTTTGGCTCCCCTTGTGTCGAATCAATAAATTGGGTTTTACTTCCCTCGAAGACTGTTGTGATCCCCTATACTTGTGGGTCATCAAGACTATTTGCTGGTGCCATTGCCGGGGAGCATAGCTTTATTTATCAAGTTCACTTGGAATCACCATTGTTTGCTGCCATCCATTCATCATGGGTAAATCTCATGATGGCAAGGTTCCTATATTACCATCCACTACAAGGAGAGGTACGGTTCTGAACACCTATGTTGCTCTTGATTCACCATCTGTGATGAGTAAGCTCCTTACACCACCATATACACATACTACACATACTACACATACTACTACTTCTGCTGAATCTGAAACTTCTGATACTTATGATGCTTCTACTATGCTTGATAAGAGTGGTTCATTAGGTCCTTTCCTAGATGCTATGATTGCTAGAACTATAGCTGGAAATACTGAAACTCCTAATGAAGACACTACTACACCTGTCAGTTCACCTGAGTCTAGTGAGAGCTACGATATTGAAGACAGATATATAGAAATGAATGATGAATTTATTAAAGAATGTCAAAATACTCATGGTAAAAGTGCTATCAAGAGTCTCCTTGAGAGGCGTACTATAAAATCCAAATTATCTCCTAATACTAAGTTTGCTATATCTCCCATAAACATTAAAGATAAAGATTATGATTTCTCTATTGATTTATCTTACATAACCATTGTTGAGAAAGAACCTTTTGTGGGACTAAGAATGAAAGTGCTGTAGCACATATGACTGAGCTTTCTACCATGAGTGGCCTATTTTCTGATGATATTAAGACGCACACCTACTTTTTTGCTAAAATTTTCCCTTTTCACTAAAAGGAGATGCTAAGCCTTGGTTTAATAATTTACCTCCTGGATCTATTGATAGCCCTGATTGCTTGATTGGTACTTTCCTTCAGAAATATTTCCTCCTAGTGCTAGACATGCCATTTTGCAGGAACTTTTTGATTTTAAACAGGGAGAAAAAGAGATATTGCCTGAATCATGGGCAAGGTTTTGTGCTTTGATTCATGCACAAGCTGGATATCCATTACCTATAAATGAGCTTCTTGATATATATTATAATGGACTAACTAGAGAATCTAGGACACGCCTGGATAGTTGTGCTGATTGTGTTTTTACGAAGAGAACTCCCAAAGAAGCTGAGGCATTAATGGCTAAAATAAGCAAAAATTATGATGATTGGACTTCACCTGAGCCAACTACACCTGGGACAACTACACCTGAGTTAATTGTGCCTGAGCCAACACCAACACCAAAGAAGAGGGGAGTTATTGAACTAAATGATGAAGTGATGAAGGAAGCTAAGAAATGTCTTAAGGAGAAGGGTATTAAAGTTAAGACGTGAAGAATTTACCTCCTATAGAAGAATTATGTAATCCAATCTCCCACTCATCTACTATTGAGGTACACTCTGTCCAACATTTTGGTGAAGGTGATATTCCTTATTCTAAACCTCTTGATCAATGCTTGGAAGAATTTGATATTTTTATTGTTAAGCAAGATAATTTTAATAAAAGAGTGTAGAATCATTTGATGGAAAACTCTAGAGCTATTATTGAGTTGAAAGATATTGTGGAAAGAACCTCTAATGATGTTAAAATGCTTGTTAAACATTTCCAAATGGTTCAAACTCAAATTAATCAGCTTATTAAAGTACAAAAAGATTTGTTAGTGAATGTTGCTAAAGAAAAACATGATTATGAAATTAGAACTAGAAGTGGTGCTGCCACTCAGGATCCTCTATATCCCAAGGGGCATCCTAAAAGAATTGAGCAGGATTCTCAACGAACTGAAAATAGTGGTACTTCTCCTAAGAAAAGAAAAAAGAAACATAAAACTATTGTAGAGTCTTCTGAACCTGCTAAAGATCCTAATAGTATATATCTCTCTAATGCTGAAACTGAAAGTGGTAATGAGGAAAATGATGCTCCTGATAAAGAAAAAGTTGAAGAAGAACCTGAAAGACACACTAAGAATACTAAATACACTAAGGAAGATTTTGTTGCTAATAAACATGCTAGTGAGAGAGAGCCCTGGGTCCAAAAACCTATGCCTTTTCCTGATAAGAAACACAAGTCAAAGGAAGATGAACACTATAATAAGTTTTGTGAGTGGATGAAACCTTTATTTTTGCAAATTCCTTTAACTGATGCTATTAAATTACCACCTTATTCAAAGTATATGAAGGATATTGTCTCTAATAAATGGAAGATCCCTAATGAGAAAATTTCTACTTTGCTTGCTAATTATTCCTTTAATGGTAAGGTTCCAGAGAAACCTAGAGACCCAAGGATTCCAACTATTCCATGTTCTATTAAAAATAATTATGTTAGAACTGCTTTGTGTGATTTAGGAGCAGGAGTTAGTGTTATGCCTTTTTCTCTCTACAAGAGACTTCAATTAGAGAAATTAATACCAAATGATATATCTTTACAAATGGTTGATAAATCTACCACTATTCCTATTGGTATATGTGAGGATGTTCATGTTCAAGTGGCTCATAATTGCTTGATATTAACTGACTTTGTTGTGCTTGAAATGCTTGAAGATGATAATATGTCTATTATTCTTGGGAGACCTTTTCTTAATACTGCAGGAGCTGTTATTAATTGAAATCAAGGAAAGGTAACTTTTAATGTTAATGATAAGGAGCATACTGCCTATTTCCCCAAGAAGATTGATAGGAATTATGGCTTAAATTCAATTGAAAATATTGAGGGCATCCAAATTGGAGAAATATATTGTCCCATACCACGAGAAAAATATGAAACTATTATGATTGGGACCATTGCTATCAAGGTTGAGGTAACATAATCATTTAGTGGAATACAAAGTTTTGTTTCATATAAAATTGTTTTAGTAACAATACCTGATCAACCTTGTTAACAAAGGGATTTTAATGAACAAAACAATGTTTTCACCATGATTATCCTTGCTTACTTTTATTTTATCCATTTTAATTTTTGCTTTCACCTAGTTTACTTTTCTATTGCTAGTTGCTTGCATATTAGAGTGTCTTAGAACTTCTGAAGTTTTAGTTTTGTTTTGTTATTGCATCATTCCAAAATTATCTTTCTGCCTAAAAATTATTCATCAATACCTGAAAATTGCTAAAAAAAAGTGTCTCGATTTTTTTTAGAAAATTCATATTAATTTTTTACGTCAAAAGAGGGGCACAGAAGTACCTGGAGTGATCCAGGGGGGGGCCACCAGGTAGGAACACCACCTGGTGGCGTGGCCACCCCAGGGGCACGACTGGCCATGGTGTGGGCCACCCCTGGCCCTCCATTTACTCTCCCTCCTGCTACTCATATCTCTCTCCTAAGAAAACACCAGTTCATTGCTCAAACTTGCGTTCCTGCTATTCTTGCTTGCGATTTTTCGATCTGCTTGCTCAGCCCATCTTTGTTGTTGAAATCTAGAGCATTTGTTCTCCGGTATGTGACTCCTCCGCTTGTCCAAGTAGATTTGTGTTTAGTGAATTATATCTTGAATTGCTACTGTAAGCTTGTAAGCTTGTTTAATGCTTAGAGAAAATGTTTTGATGCATGTTTAGGCCTCTTACAAGTCCCTATGAGTAGTTCCTTTCATTATGTATTCACTTTGCAATCACTTGTATGATGGTTGTCTAAAAATTTCAGAATAGAGGAGATGAACAACCACACTTTTGGAGAAGTATTTGAGAGGGACACACCCAGGAGGGCAAGGCCTTCGAGATCAGATTCTCAATTTAGGCCATCATATAATGAAGATGTTATTGTACCATGCTTTGGCAACGAAGGAGATGAGGGAGATGTTCACCATCTACCTTCCCTTGTTTTACCTTTTTGCAAGCTACAGGGATCCTCGATGATTTCTTACTCCTTGTCTAGAGGGTTGGTCTACCACTTACATGGAAGATGAGAGCGAGCAATATGTCGTGCTCACCAAAACTTTCGTTGAAAGTTTCATTTTCACTAACACCCCTTATCGGTCAACTATTTCATTCAAAATTTATAATATGCCTATTACCATGCCATTGGAAAGATTTTGCAGCATTATAGGCATAGGCATGACTGGGACAGTGAAGAAGATCCAAGGTTGACCCACTGATTTGCTGGAGCTCTACCGAAGTGTGACAAATAATGATGACCACACAGCTCAGCGCGAGAAGATAAGAAACATTCAACTCCCAGCTCTTAGATATTTTGCTTATTATCTTTCCAATAGCATTCTTGGTAGGGAGAACACTAGTAATATTTCTAATTATCATTTATCCTTTCTTGCTACTACACTTAATAATGATACCAAGTATAATCTGGGTTCTCTCATTGCCTGTCGCTTAGCTGCTAGAGGACCCATTTATGGGGGTATTATTGCCTCACGCATGGTTGATGCCTTAGAACTTTCTGTTGATCCTAATGACACTGTGTTGACACCACAAAGGCTTGATCTTGCTGCTATGAAAACACATCATTTTGTTACTACTGACTCTAGTACCGAGAATTTAGTTTACAAGATGTTGTTTACTAACGGAGACAAGAGGGAAATTCCTTTGCCACAATCCACTTTGTTCATATTTGCAGGATGACATGGTCGCGTTCCAAGGAGGAGGTGGACGAGCAGCTCCGCTTTCTTGGTTTCCACGGGAAGCACTAGGGGGATGTGCCCTCTTACGACTACTCTGCGCACTATGCTGGGGCGTCCTCGAGTTCATATCAGGATGAAGGCACTTCCTTGCCATATTATGGAGGCGCTCCTTCCTGGCCAGCTTGGGATTGATACCCACTTAGGCCAAAAGCCTAAGCTTGGGGGAGGTACACCGACATCACACTCATCTACATATCATGTTCAGTCGGTACTTTGTATATCCATGTTTCATTTTCTTTTTAGTCTTTGTTCTTGCTTAATTTTTGCTTTCCAAAATACAAAAAGACCAAAAATAATTTCGTTATTTCTCTTTGTTTGCTTCTTTATCTTTTTAGCAAAAGGTTTGCTTCTTCCTTTTAGATTTGTCTTAAGTATTCGAAAAACCCAAAAAGATTTCGCTTTGCTTGATCTTCCTTTTGGTTCTTGCTTTAAAAATCGAAAAAACCAAAAATATTTGCTGTTCTTCTTTGGTTTTGTGAAGTTTGTTGCAGGGTTCAGCAGTCCTCGGTGGAGTTTGGTTTCATGTTATTATTCAAGCCACACAAGTGAAGGGCAATAATGAAGATTAATGACAACTTGAGGTGTGGTAAGAGGCTGGTAATGAACTCTATTTGTTTTCATTTTGTACATATAATCATCATTGTGGGTATGCTTAGTTTGTTCATGTAAGGTGTATGTTATTTATGGATGCTTAGTAGTTCTTGCTTTCTTATGATTAGCTCCAGCTTGCTTATGGTTTGTAGCATGTCATATGAATGTTTGCTTGCATTGTTCTATTCATAACTTGGTATGACATTGTGGTATCCTCCTCTGAATTTTTCATTTGAATCGACTTGGCACATGCTCACGGATGCATATGACTGAAATAATAATCAGTTAAGCCTCGATGAATTATTTTGCCTCAGGGTTCTTGAATCACTTTCATGCCATAATTAGTCATGTTTTGTTGCAAGCATGATTATGATAGTTATTTCTCTCTCGTTTGTCGCTCCCTTTCTATTGCTGGCCTTCACTTGCACTGAGTATGTGCTCTACTCGTGTTTCCAACTCCCCAAAACCAATATTGCCAAAAGTGTCCACCATACCTACCTATTAGCATCATTTACTATTTCGTGCATATTTCAGTATTCCTTGTTTTCTTCCGAATAAAATGTTTGCTTGTTATGAGAAAGTTAGTTAGTAAAGATCTCACGAACTTGATGGCACACTTTATTTCTTGCACTTAATAAACCTGAACTATTGTGATTGTCCATGAAAGTTATATGCTTGCAAATTATAGGTTCGGGATTAGCAGAACCGTGTTGTCACGGGGAGCGCTTTCAACACATGTAAATATATACCCAGTTGATATCATGCTCTTTTGTTTACGGATGCCGTTGGTGTGAAATAAAAGGGGATCTTGTAAGTCCATGGAGTTATGTATGTGTGTTAGAGAAACACTTGGGCCGCTAGCCTAAGACATGTCTAATCATGGTGGAAACTTGCAGCATCACCATAGTGAGTAATCTATGAAGCATTCTTCTTATAAAAGAAGAGAGATAGAGATTGAGAAAAAGAAAGAAAAAAGATGAGAAAAGAGGAAAGAGAGAAAAACGCACCATTTTCCCATCGTAAATAAGAAGATTGTTGAGATGTTCATTATCTACTTGCCTTGTCATTTTGATTATGGGATAGCTCATGTATCATGTGCAAGGGGTACCCCGTTGGCGGTTCTCTATGATACGCATGTATTTACTATGACAATAACTTACCAGTAACTAAAGTTGAATAGCACAAGGAGCGGCCCTCGTACTCAAGGGATATGAGATTTCTAGTTTATGGTCTGTCAAGCATATAACTCATATTGGACCTCACTTTCACCTTAACCATTTAAAGATGCTTGTGATAGGGGCAATAAGAGCTCAAAGCTAATGAGTACCATACTTTTAGCATTTGGAAGCCTTTCAAACTTTTCAAAACCTTTTCACTTCCTTGTTGAGTCACCACTTATTCTATGAGCACTTCCTTGAGAGCATAGTTGTCATTCTTAGTGTAATGTGCTTGTCTCAAAACTTGGTTAATTGTGTCAAGATTTTGATGCTTGTATCTTTAAAATCTTTACTTCTAGTCTTCACTTGAACTTCAGAGGTGCCTTGGCATTTATGTTTGCTCTACAATCAAAGGCAAGCGAGATACCACTCTATCATACCTTTTTATGAGCATTGCAATGTTGCTTACGTTTATGTTTCATGCTACTTATTATTTTTGAGTTGGAATCTATTCATAGCTTGCAATGACTATTAAGTAAACTTATTTGCATGCTCTTTATTATGAATTGCCTAAGTATTTGATCATATGCTAAGAATATATGCATCTTATGAAGCAAATGTATTCATGAAAGCTATTTTATCGCACTCAGTTTTCAATTGAATTACTTGAGGACAAGCAATAAGCTAAGCTTGGGGGGAGTTGATACGTCCAAAATGTATCTACTTTCCCAAACACTTTTGCTATTGTTTCTCCTCTAAACTTGTGTGATTTGGCTACAACTAACACAGACTGACACTGTTTTCAACAGAATTACCTTGGTGTCTAGTTTTTGTGCAAAAAATCAACTATTAGGAAAAATCCCGGAAAATATGCCAAAAATCCTATTTCACCAGAAGACTCACAGAGCCAGAAGACGAGACGGAGGAGGGCCACGAGGGGCCCACACCACTTGGTCGCGCGGGCCAGCCTAGGCCGTGCCTGGGAGTGGTGTGGCCGCCTCAGACACCCCCTCGGCCTCCCTCTTCGCCTATAAGATGCCTCTTGACCTAAAAACTCAGGGGGGTCGACGTTTTTCCAGATAGAGTTCTGTTGCGCCGCCACCACCAGATACCACGATTCAGAACCAGAAACTCCGTTCTGGCACCCTATCGGGACGGGGAATTGGAGGAGATCATCGCCATCATCATCACCATCGCTTCTCCATCAACCATCCATGATTCCCCCATCCATGAGTGAGTAATCCGCCGTTGTAGGCTATGGGGATGGTAGGGATTGGATGAGATCGTTCATGTAATGGCATCAGATTGTGAGGGCATGGTGCCTAGTATATATTATTAGTGCTTTTTGACTTTGTTGCAACTTGTTATGCTTAATGCTTGTCACTAGGGCCCGAGTGCCATGATTTCAGATCTGAACATGTTATTGATTCATGATGATAGTATTGTGTGTGATCTTACCTGCAAGTTGTATACACATATTATTGTCCGGAACCAAAGGCCCCGAAGTGATAATAATTGGGATAACCGGAGGGAATGACTATGATATGGGGATTACGTGTGTTCACGGAGTGTTAATGCTTTGCTCCGGTGCTTTATTAAAAGGAGCACCTTAATTGACAGTAGTTCCCTTGAGACCCCGCTGCAAACGGGCTGGCAGGACAAAAGTGTTGTGCAAGTTCTCATTACGAGCACGTATGACTATATATGGAACACATGCCTATGATTATTTAGTACTTGGATGCTTTATCTTATTTATCTGCAATTGCCCTATATCTTAATTGCTATATGAATTGTCTTATCCATGCAACGCCCGTCCATCCATCCCTACGCCTACCACGCTTTAATCCTACTATTTACTGCAATTGTTACTACTGCTATTACTTTGCTATTGTTATTACAAAACTATTACTACTGATAAACTACTGTGAGCAAGATTGTTTCTAGGTGCAGCTGAATTGAAAACTCAGTTGTTAAGGCTTATAAATATTCTTTGGCTCCCCTTGTGTCGAATTAATAAATTGGATTTTACTTCCCTCGAAGACTGTTGCGATCCCCTATACTTGTGGGTCATCACCGTGCCCGCCGCCGCCCGTGATGCTGGCCTCTCTTCGCCACGGCGAGCTGCAGCCCAGCAGGCCTGCTCCGCCTCCCCGTTGGTCGGCCTCCTCGTCGCTGCCCTGCAGCGTCGCCTCCTCGAGCCGCCGTCGCCTAGTCCCCTGCACCGCGCCGCGTCCTCCTCGAGCAGAGAAGCTCCTCCGTTGTACCGTATCGCGAGCCACCGCGAGTGGGCCCTATGTAGGGGATCGGTGCAGAAAACAAAAATTTCCTACGGCGGAACCCCAGAAACTTAGCCTAAGATCTATCTATGTAGTAATGCGGTAACAGCCGATGCATAGAGAATACATACCCTTGTAGACCGTACGCGGTTAACGTTCCATGGGGAACATGGTTGACGTAGTCGTACTCATAGCCGACCTCAAGGTCGCGAAGCTCCTCGCAGGTCACCCCTTGCTCCTTCTTGATCTTCATCATCTTCATCGTGCAACAGCTCCGGCTCACGACATTCTAGCGCCCCAAGTGTTGCGCCTCGTGTCTTCGTACACATCCGGTGCACGATGAGACCTCCGGCTCCTCGATCCCACCGGGAGTGCGAAAGTTGATATCCCGCTAGGAATCCCTGCAGCGCAACAGCGTACTACAGGTGTGCCTCGATCGCACAACCCAAACTTTGGGGCCATGGTCACAAGGGCTAGAGAGAGAGACGAAAGGAGGAAGTCAACCAAAGGACTTCTCCAAATATTAGTGTGTATTTGGTGTCTTTAATCCTACCCATGGGCACCCCTTTATATAGTTGGAGGGGGGCGTGCCCTCTCCCCTAGGTGCCCCATGTGGGACTAATAACTAAAGGAAAACTCAAGAAAATTTGGACCAGCCGAATGGGCCAAAACTAGCCCAATCAGCAACAAACAGAAAAACCAGCAGCAGCAAAGGTAGATCCGGTCGGGTGGAACCTGGTCATGGCCCACCTCGCGCCCACCTTGCCTCCCCCATGGATCTAGCTCGACTGGGCCAGCCTGGCGCGTGCCGGCCCGTCAGCAGCAGCCCGCCCGCGCCCGGGAGCACGCCCGCCTGGGCCGTGAAGGCCCGCCTGGGCCGGCTGGTGGCCAGCAGCCCGCCTGCCCTCTGGCTCTTGCCTGCTTGGCAGCCGCATGTGCAGCGTTTAGCAACTGCCGCCCACCTATGTGGGCTGCTAGGCCCATGCGTGGCAGGAGCAGTTTTTTCTGCTATTTCCTTTTTTTCTTATTTAGGGTAATTTCCTCTAGGTCAAATCCCTCCGGGGTCTTGGCCTAATAAGGAAGTTGCCCTATAAACTTTAATCCAAATATTTATTTAGTATATATTAATTCATAATTAACATATAATAAATGTATATTAAATTCCCATTTATCCAGAAACACTTTTCTGACCTTTTCCTTTATTCTTTCTCCGAACAACTTCGGATCTCTCCGCGGAACGATTCCGGCTTTCTCTCTTTCTCTACTGTGATTCTATCTTATGAATGATCGCTCTCATCGTACACTTAAGTGTATCCTCTCACGGCTCGGGAATGCTCTAGACATGATATGTATCAATGATCAATAGAGGGACCAGGGATATCCATGTGACCCCTATGCATTCCTGATGACAATGTCGTTTGAACCGTCTAAATGTAGTGTTTCTCGATACAACTTGTCTGAGATCTGATCAATGGTATCTTATACCTTGTTCAATCTCGTTCACAACAAGTTATGTTTTCTTGTTACTGTGATATTACATCCCCGTGACCTAGTCACATGTTGCAACATTTATGGATGTAATCTCACCAAGCCGGCCGTATGTATCTTTACCCGTCATGTGGGTGAACAAATCCCGGTCTTGCAATCACATGTCATCTACTGTTCCTTCGGAATACCCAACATACACCTTTATGGCCACCGTATTACCAGATGACGGTTGATACAGTCTAAGCAGCCTAGGAAAACAATGAGTAATATGAGCTCACGGTCTAAGGAGAAGGAGTCTAGGTATAGCTATTACAACAATGAACTAGATGACTTGATCGTGTTGCAATCCTTCGAGGAATGTCCAACCACATCATTCTCCAATGATATGATCTCGTTGTGAGTCGGCATAAATGCCCATGATCTTGAAACCCAGATCATCTTCGTGACCAACGAACTAGTATGAATAGAGGCTACTAGGAACTTTGTTGTTTCATACCACACCTGTACCAATGTTTCTACTTGGCACAGTTATAGCACAATATGAAACTATTATAAACTAATTGAGATATGATAATAAAAACCTATTTCTTATTTGCCTCTAGGGCATATCTCCTTCACCCTACATCGACGATGCCGCCTCTGCCTATAGGTCTCCTTCCTCTGCCTCGGCACGCTCCCGCGGCCCTACCTGGGATCCGACCGCGCCAAGCTTACCAGCTGCCACGCCATGCTCTGCGACCCGCCGTCCTGTGGCCTCTATGTTTTCTACCCATGTGTGGCCATGTTGCAGGCTCGGGTGCCGCTGGTTTTGGCAACTTTTGTTGTGTCTATTGCTGAAGATGTGAACCACCAAGTTCTTCACCGCCCCTTATCCCGTTGACAAGTTCTTCGCAAAGGACCAAGACTGCTAGCACTTGCTGAACCATAGACAAGACCTTCATCACGGATGACAAGTACCACGACATGGTCTCGAAGGACGCCGAACGCCAAGGCCCGAACCCTGACCCCGGAACCGAAGGGCAGACCCGAAGACCACGAGTCCTCCTTCAAGGATCCGACGGCCGAGCCCCTGAAGACCGAACCCTCGAAACCCCAAGATTACCGGAAGCCTATGTGTGACCCTAAGCCCCTATATTTTTATAACATGATATATAATTTGTGCATATTGAATTGTATATGCTCGCGTACATATATTGGGGTTTGGGGGGCATTTTTTGGGGTCATCTAATAATTAAATATGGAGGCTATATGCGGGTTAATCTAGTCTTATAATGACTCCATTTAAATCTGTATAGCAAACTAATGACATGCTTTTCCTTGTTAAGACAACATTTAAATTGAGGGGTAGCTAAATAACATGAACCTTCTAATTAATTGTCGGGACCTCGGTTCCGCTTAATATTGCCTAGTTGCATCATATCTTTGCCATGTCATGCATCATATCATGAACATGCTGATTCTTCTGCCGTAGTATTAAATAGTGCATTCGGTGTTTTCTTTTAGTGCTTTGCTTCTTCACATAATAGGCCGTTGAGTTGATGCAAGTACCAACAAGTCCTTAGCATAATGAATCTTCGGCTATGTTTTCCAAGCGAGCATTGTCCCCCTTTCTACCTATTTTGCGTTTAAAGTCTTTACTTCCTCCTGTTGATCTATTGCTATCCGTGTTGCGATGCTTTAGTTTCCGTGCACCATTTATATTCCTTGCAGCCTCTATATTGCCTTGGACACATCCTATTGCCTATTGTTTGATAGACAGTCGGCCATGCAAGTCGTAGTTGCTTTCTCAGGTGCTGCTTCGCGTCGTTGTCATTCCACCGTTGATGGAAGGTTAGCACATGCTTAATGGTGAAGATGCTTAATGGTGGAGATGGTCATGGCTTTCATTATAACTTGTTAACTAAAATGTTGGAAATAGATATAATGCAGAGGCACCGGTGGGTAATAGTTAATATTTGGTTTTTAACCGCCCACTTGTGTCCACCTAGGACCCAAGTTCTTGAAACCTGTTCCGAGATCGAGCGCGCTAACCAAAGGTTGGTGTGTGGGCACCCTATCGGCTTACTACCTGATTTCAAAGTACTATGCTGGGGGCCACAAAGTAGTTTGGGGATTTATTACTATCATGTACTTATGCCATGCATTACTGCTTTAATTACGATTGTGCGTGGAGCACCTGTACTGTTTAGGAATGCGGAATGTTTTCGCGGTATCGACAAGCCTAGTCACACTTTCGGGTTCCCAGTCATTTACAGCCATTCTCGCAAACCTTGGGTCCGTCTCGGAGACCGGCCGACTTTGTTGCGGGTAGCTTAGTGGGGTGGCCCCCATGTACTTACTTTGGGTCTGGAAAACGTCGTATCCGAGGCCCCGTCGCATACCGTTGGGTGTATGTTCAGGATCTTGCTCATATTAATAAGGGTTAAAGTGTGTGTGGATACTTTGGTGCACCCCTACAGGGTTAAATCTTTTCGAAAAGTCGTGTTCGCGGTTATGGACAACTTGGAGCATAGTTTCTCAATCATAGACAACTACAACTAAAGTTTACTGCTAAAATTTGACTTGTACCTGATATGACTAGTAAGTTAGATAACCACCATGGAAAGGATGAATAAAACTGCCAACCGTGTGAGTTTCCTCGGTAGGACTTCCTCGATTGGTTTCGAGGGGGAACTACCAGGATGGGTATGTTTGGTGGTAGTATCAGGTTGGTTCCGCATAGGTCTTTCTTATCTCTCTCTAATAGCCGATAGTTGTATCGAGTCTCTATAGGTTGTGTAGTGCATGCTTCGCTGCCGCTTCAGTCCACCATACCTATGTAGGCGGGAGCCGCCGAATTCTAGACTCGCCTTAGTACTGGCCTTAGTACTGATCGCTTCCTTTTACCTCTTCCCTTTGTCAGCACCATTTTGGTTTTAACAGGTATAAGTTTGACATCATTAGCAGGGTTACCCTTCCGACTTGGCCTGGGCAGGGTTATGGACGCCATTGGTTATTCTTCAGGGCTCTTAGCTCAATTTGCTTCTTATCCGTACTCGGATGTTGTACCATTTTCAAGGTGATTTGGGTCTTTGTACTGTATATCTCTATCCTTGACTCAATGAGTCGTTGTTGTATATATATGTTTTTGTGGGTTCCATCATGGACTATTGTGTAATGTTATTACTTTGTTTTCCACCCGCACGCAAGTGCCTGGTAGGCATCTTTGAATCGTTTCTATGCGGGTTTGGCGGGAATCGCTAAAACTTGCATAGGGCCGATTCAAGGGTGTTACAGTAGGCCGGTACCGTGCCCTACTCCGTTTCGACATGCCTACATGTGGGTGGTCTTGGGCCTCCGCGGTAGAATCACTTATCCACTTTTGGGTTCGTCCAGGCTTGACCTTAGAGCGTAATGTCCGAGGTATTACATGCCACAAATGACATGATCCTCTATCACACACAAACATATGTTGCTTAGTCTTTGTTGTGTGAAGGTACAAGTGTATACACGTCAACCTCTACGGACCGAGAGTTGACAAGACGAATCGAAGAGAGTTACCTAAGGTTGCCCTTCAATGAGCTATCTCTACACCATAAGGTGACTTCCTTCTACTTGAGGACTCATGCTATAATCTTCATGAATTGGCTACGCTTTAAGTGTTGCTTCGCTTTTCTGGTGAGCTTTGTAGGCTTCATGGAAGGTGAAGGAACATTGAAGTGTTGTCAAGTCAATCTTCTCGAGGATGACTATATGGTGAACCCCAGGAACAAGAAGGTCTCTGACATCCTCTATGTTGTGATGAGCATGTAGAGTCAAGGACGACTCTTTTTAAAGGGAGGGGAGCTGATCTAGCCCGACCTACGGTCGTTACCACATCAAGGTCTCCAACTTATGCCAAGTCATCATGGACTCCAAAGGTGAATCCTATCCTCTTTGAGATCCCACTTCCTACCCCATTGAATGGTATACTGCTTTATACTCTGTCCTATGACCATGATAGGTTCACACCGACAAGCATAGAGGCAAGCGAGGAAGCCCGAAGACTCACGCCCGACAAGACGGAGGCTTGGAAGAGGATACAGAAGAAGCTCCAGACAAACCGGCACCAGGGCCGGCGAAACCGACACCACCGCTAGAATCACCGGCGACAGCTCCGGCGGACCGAAGCCCCAACCGGAACGTCCGGTGCCCATCCTAGCGGGCCGAACCCCGTGCTGAAAGCACCTTTTGTATGCCTTTCCGGCATGCGACCGGAATATCCGGTGATGACCGGAAATACCGGCGCCAGATCCGGCGCCGCCGGACTTATTGCCGGAAACGCCCGTCTACGCACATATGTGGGTCTGATGCCCTGAAATATTCCCTTTACTTACCTTTTTGCCTAGTTTATTCCCAAACCGCTCCCATTCTAGTGGTTGGCCGATAAATGGAGCCCCACCCCTCATGTATCCCTAGGCATAGATAATAGACTAAAGACACCTCCTTTGTGGAATCTCTAGTTTTGCCTCATCCCCTAGTAAAGGGGACCGACTATCGTCACCACCTCGTTGGAGTTTGCATCGCACCTCCCTCATTGTACAAGACCTTGGCATCGGTGTCCCTTTGCCAAGTTGTCAAGATCCTCTCCAAGGTGTTCTTCCCTCTCCGCTTGGGATCGAGGGAGCACGTTGACCGATCTTTTCTTGCGAGGATTCTATCGGACCGGTGGCCACTGGCGAGAGCAATCAGCCTTGTATCGTGTGAGTTTTGCGTGTGTTCATCGTGTTCTTCGCGAGGTGTGCGTCCGTTTCCGCTACATTCTCCCTTTCTCCTCGCTTTTCCATCGATTTGACAACAAGATCCATAAAGATCAGGCCACCCACGGGGTTACCCCTCAACATAGACCTAGGTCGTAAGTGGCACAGAAAATACACAAAGTTTATTTTGCAAAAATCTCTAGGATGAGTTGCTCCCTAGAAGTTGCCGAATTTTATTAAAATCGCAGAAATTGGACTAAAAGGCTCCCGGGTTGCGAGTTGTGAGACTAATCTTGTCCATTTTCTAAGATGTGGGACTAAAACACTTCCATGAAGTAAGTCGGAATTAAAAATGTATATACCTCGACTAAAAATAAAAAACTAATCACGCCCGTTAATCCGGGAATCCCACCCCCATTCCTCACCAGCCGGCACGACGCGCGATATTATCTCCCCACCTCTTCTCCTCCTCCTCTCTAACCTCGCAGACCAAATCCCTCAAATCTACTCCCGAGGTCGCATTTCCTCCAGCGTTAGCAGGTATAGATACCTTATTACTCTTTCTCTCTCGTGCTCGATTGATCCATGTATTTTACTCTCTCTTTCGTCCGTCGATCTCTCTGAAACTAGCCGTCGACACCGACGAATCGTTGCTCGGATTTCTTCGCGAGATTGCCGATCCAAGTGTCGGATCTCGCGTTCGAATTGCCAAACTGTCCATCAGCGCGTTCACTCTCGATTTTGACCTGATCGTCTTCGATTGCACTTGGCCTCTGCTACCCCGTTACCACATATATTCCCATCCCGAATCTCCACACGCATTCCCACCTCCTCCTCCTCCTCATTCTATCTCCTCGCGTCGAACGCCAGGCGAAGCTCCTTCCAGGCCTCAGGTAAGATTGCTTCTCGCATCCCATCTGCCCAAACCTGATCTCCGGTTCTGTCCTCCCCGATCCATCATTCTTCGCAATTCTCGTCCGATCCCTTGGTTTTTACTCGGATTTCGCGATAATTTTGCTTGATACGTTTCCCCGCAAGTAGATGTGTGCTAACGTTCTTCACGGATTACGAACATTTTCTTGGCGCATAGTTGTGTAAGGCCTCGCAGAGATCGCTGTCAACGTGTATTCGATCCATAGGTGGCGCGTCCTTGCTGTGGATCTGGGATCTAATACACGTCCAATCCTTGAGCTGGATCTGACGGACGGTGGCACTTTGGGTTGCAGGTCATCGGACGAGAAGTAGGGCGAGATGGGGCTTGCGTTCGGGAAGCTCTTCAGCCGGCTCTTCGCCAAGAAGGAGATGCGGATCCTCATGGTCGGTCTCGATGCTGCCGGAAAGACCACAATCCTCTACAAGCTTAAGCTTGGCGAGATTGTCACCACCATCCCAACCATCGGTGAGATATGCTTCTCCTTTTGTTTACATGCAAGTCTTTGAGAATTATTATTCCTGTCGCTTGCTGAGCGAGCTTAGGATGTTTTTGGTTTGTGCCCAAAATTTGTCAGCCTATTATATTCTTTCTTTTGCTTGGTTGGTTGCCAAAATTTTGGCTCCCATGATATTTTTTTTGGCCCCATGATAGCTCGCCTGCCCTTCTCACACTCTCTTCGAATTTTTCCAAAAACAAATTGACCAGCATAGGGTTGAGTGTTCTCTAGTTAGTTTTTGGCTAACCAATGGTTCGCACAATTTGTTAGGACATGCCATGAAACCAACCAGATATTATAGTTTTTCTTGTTGGGAATAAAAGGTTACTGTTAGACAATGTGTATATAATGAATCAATTTTGCTCCCACCATACCCGTCACTACAGTGTGTCCCAAGCTGCACCTGGTCTCACATTTTCCCTAGAGCAATAGAGCCTATTTTAATTGATATCTGAAAATACGATAACCATTACTTGATGGTACCCCGAATTAGAAGGTTACACACCCAAAGTGTCCAATAGGTGAAACAGCAACTCTTGGCTGCCTAAGTTCATGCAAAAATACACATACCATGCCCTTATTCTTAGATGAGAATGCTGGTGCAAACTCCTAGTATTGATTGTCCATGTCAGGTTCATCTTCCTGCTTGAACTATTGTTATAAACATTAGAATTGTAGTCTCTTCTTTACGGCTTGATGCAGTTGACGAAGGCAGTGGCATTTTATTTTCTCTATGTACTTGATAACAGAGTTATTTTGTTTTCTGCATGTATGTGAAAACAACTGTTTCTTTAATCTGTAGTTATTTTGTAGTGGTAATATAGAAGGCTGAATCAGCAGAAGCTTATAGAATTATAGGATGGCAAAATGAGCATATTTTGGGCCCTGAAGCTGACATAACATGTGGCCTCTTGTATTATTTAACTGACAGATACGATCTTTACATTTGTTGAGATCATCTAAAATTGGAAAACAACTTTTAAACATGAGTTTTTGTTAAACAACATCTACTTCGTATTTTCTTACATGATCATGATATTTCCTTTGAAGTGCAGGGTTCAATGTTGAAACTGTTGAGTACAAGAACATTAGCTTCACTGTGTGGGATGTCGGGGGTCAGGACAAGGTATGAGGTGCTGCGAGGTTTTGTATATTCAGTGGTTTTCTTCCCTTAATCTACCTGCAAATTGTTCTGTTTCATTTTAGCTGATACTTTTGTGCTTGCATGAACAGATCAGACCCCTTTGGAGGCATTACTTCCAGAACACACAGGGTCTTATCTTTGTTGTGGACAGCAATGATAGGGACCGTGTTGTTGAAGCTAGAGATGAGCTCCACAGGATGCTAAATGAGGTACATTTGTGCTGGATTACTCTATCGTGCCATCCATACAATAGCAATTATTGAGCATGTAACATAGCAATGTTTTCGTCTCAACTGACATAATTCAACAAGCTAGTGTCAGATGATGCAATTGTTTTGACAGGTTGTCCATATGACGCCACTTAGTTTATCTTTAGTTTCTAAATATAAGGTGTATAGTTTTTGGCACGGAAATTAAAGAACACACATGGAGGATAAGATACACAAGTTTTCATTGAGATTACACCTCACTAATTTGCATTAGAAATTAAACACCTTATATTTTGGATTTTTTCTCAAAAAACTAAACACCTTATATTAAGGAACGGAGGGAGTATTTGATATGATTTTTCTCTCTCTAGAAAGTGGCCTGTTTATGGGAAATCCATTTTTTTGTATCCACTAGCTAGTATATAGTTACTCTTGATGATAGCTTTGCTGCACCTGTCCTCGCAGCTAACCAGTTAAAATACTTTCGTTTTGCGTAGTTGAAATTTGTGTTTAACTGCTGAACTGAATTCACTTGATACGGATTGCAGGATGAGTTGCGTGATGCTGTGTTGCTCGTCTTTGCCAACAAGCAAGATCTTCCAAATGCTATGAATGCTGCTGAAATTACTGATAAGCTTGGATTACATTCCCTTCGCCAGCGGCACTGGTAAATAAGGACTACCTGTCTTTTCTTGCTCATCTTACTAGTATCTTTAGTTTTGGAATTCACCCACAAAAGAAACTCAATAGTAAACTATTGTCACATGCGGTATTGTGTGATCAAGTCTTACATTTTTATGGACCCTTTTATGCTGATCGTCACTTCTTTTCTACAGGTACATCCAGAGCACCTGTGCTACATCCGGTGAGGGTCTGTATGAGGGCCTAGACTGGCTTTCCAGCAACATTGCTAGCAAGGTATTTATAATTCACTCTTATGTTCAGTTCTACAAATCTGTGTTCTGCTCTGTTGGAACTTACAAGCATTCTTCTAATGTTCAGTTCTACAAATCTCTTGTCATTTTGCTTTCGTGTTTTGACAAAAAAATGTCATTACGAAAATTCTAGTTCTTACTCTGATTTGACTCCCATCTTATTTTTTGTGCTTGTAGGCTTGATTGGAATTTCGACTGGGAGCTGACTAGGAGCTGTGGATGTATCAATTCATATGTAGGATGAATTATTTCTTCTGGTCTGTTACGTGCCTTTGGCAAGCCCTATATTTTTGTAATGATTTCTTGGTTAAATGTTTCCGTATGAATGTTCTTTGTACTTAATTTCCAATATAATTTTTCGTTGAAAAGTTATTGTGTCTAATTGCCGTGTTCCATGGAGCCAAAATATCACTGGAGTACTATACCTCTGTTCAGAAATAAAGTGTCACAGATTTGTATAGATACACATGTATCTGGATGGGATTTAGTGTGTGCGCCCCTAAGAAATTCCTGAAACATGTTTCTGAACGGAGAAACTATTTTAGTTCAATTTTTGTTTAAGTTGCTATATGATGGAGCCACAAATGTCATTGTTGGTAGGGTTGCTCAAAACCGTAGGTCATTATCTTGCACTTTCTGCCAGTGTGATTGGAGGCAACGAAAGAAAATGTTCAGGCGTTATTTGCTGGTTTCCAATTAAGGTTGTGCTTCTTAATAGCTTGGCCATGTTTTAAGGATTTTGAAAATGTTCAGGCGCTATTTGCTGGTTTCCAGTAAAGGTTGTGCTTGTTAATAGCCTAGCCATTGTAAGGAGTTCTTTAAAATGTCTGTCTGGTTCGGTCTATCATAATTTCAAATCCATGAGGCCTCTTTCGGATATATTGGGTTGAATCCCAGTATTAATATGATCCAAACAGGGATTTAGTTGATCTAGATCTCTCACCCAATCCCTTCTAATTCCATGCTTATGATCGCTTCTAATCCTTGTCTTTAGAAACATGTTAGTTTATGCCTCTTGCGTGCTGGGATTGAAGCAGAGCAGGGATTAAACAAAACATGAGAAGTAGCGGGCCGCGATGAGCAAAGAAAAAAAATCTAATATAGAACAAGATCGATCTCCCAACAAAGGAAGATTCCACCTTAGCCTGCAGTTTCACCCAAGCTGAAACGGAGACAGCACTTCAAACAACAATAGCTACACGCCGTGTTAAGGAGTACTACCCTGACCTAAGGTATGAGCCCTCTCCCGTGACGCACTACCCTGACCTAAGGTATGAGCCCTCTCCCGTGACGCGCCATCCTCCAACGGCGACCGCTAGGCGCATGCTACCCCCAATCCCTCCCCCACCACCCCCAGCCACCCACCGGGCTTCCCTTCCCCTAGGTTTGTAGCTAGAGAACTGGCCTTGCTCGTGTTCGCTCAGTTGGCGAATCTGGCGCTTCCCGACTCGGATTCAGTGTCCCCGCCTAGATCCTGTTGGTCTGGATCTTCCTGTGTCCCGGATTCAATGTCAGGACGAGAAGCTGGCCCATCGCTGCTCCTAGATGTGCAGCTCATGACCAATCTCGCAAGGTGAGCTTCGCTCTGTTCCAGTTGTCTCCGGTGCAGGCGCCCCAGGCATTAATGGAGCGACGCGGCCATGCCTCAAGGCCCACTCCGCTTTCTCCGCTGCGGCAATTGATGAGAGTGCTCCGAGCCCCGTGTCTGCGCCGATGAGACAGAAAGAAGCCAACAGTTCAATTCGTATTGAGGGCTAATGATACAGCCCGTCCTGCAGATGCTCCTACATCTACACCACCAAATCCCCCAAGTGGACCCATGACTCGTGCCCGAGCCAAGCTCCTTCAAGCTAAGGTGAATTCGCTCCTCTCATTGTGTGACTTTGGCATACACTTGGATGGCTTGCTACTTCATGCCACTACTCTGTGCATTATCAGGTACGAAGCCCCGACACGTCGACCCACGAGCCCGGAAGTTGCACCTGTCTTGACGCTGCCTGAGCCGGAGAGTCCGCCCGAAGCCAGCCGAAATGTCTGGCGCTATTAGAGTGTCCGTCCCGACCACGTCGGAGTGTACGGCCTACCCCAGCCCCATCCTGGCGCGAACATTTTGCGTGCTACATCGGACTCTACCCGGACTCTACCCGGAGTGTCCGGCCACCCCGGGCTGTCCGGTCCACTCGACCCGGACTGTTCGGCCTAAAGATGGGCCTGCGAGCCATAGCTAGGCCCTGTGGCCCATGTATCCCTCTACTTCGCCTAAAACTCTACTTTAGTGCCTAAATTACCCCTGAACTTGTGGCTGGCCTATATATAGTCCCCTACCTCTATTGTAAACCCTATACTTGATATTTGGAATTAGTGGAAACCACTTGTGGATCTGTCTAGTTCTGGCCTCATGCTCCTTTGATAGAGGAGCACCAAATATCACAAACCTTGTTGGAGTTTGCATCGTGCCTCCGCATTGTACAAGGCCTAGGCATCGGAGTCCCTTTGCCTAGACGTCAAGATCTCACCGAGTCTCCCTACTCGCCGTGCTAGTTCGAGAGAGAGTACTCCACCCGACGCTGATCCTAGGGATTGCGCCGGACCGGTAGTCGCCGGAGTGAGCAATTGGCTTGTATCGTGTGTGTGTTCATCGTGTTCTTCGTGCGTGAGTTCGCGTTTTCGCTTTCTCCCTCATCCCCACACTCACGCCGCCTCGATTTCAAGGGATTCGTGAAAGATCGAGCCATCCCCAAGGTTGCCCCGCAACATATGGTATCAAGAGCTTCGTTGCTCACGAATTCCCCCACAAATTTTTCTTCTATCCACCAAAAATTCGAAAATCCCCCCAAAAATAGCCCAAATTCGCCTTTGGATCTCTTGATTTGGAGTGTTATTTGTGGTTTTGATCTGACCAAACCTTGTCTTAGGTTTTGGTCCAGCTTTATCCTGCATTTCCGTAGCCCAATCTAGCCAACTTTTCACGGATTTGAGGCCCCAAGGCGAGGATTTCCGCTCAAGAACACGAGCAGGAAACCCGCACCGGAGTGTCCGGCCTGACCATACCGGAGTGTCCGGCCCGACCAGACCAGAGTGTCCGGCTCGACATATCTGGAATATCCTACCGGGACGCCAGTTTTCACTGTTTTGCCTCCTTTTTCGCATTGGCCAATTTCCTTTGTTTGCTCGTGTTCTGTGTGCGTGTCAGCAACTAATAACAAGCTTCCGCATTGACAATCTCTGTGCTCATTGACACCACGGCCCATGAACATCCTTCCGCACCACCGACGTCAAGTGCATCATCCCCAACAAAGGTATAACTTGCGTCACCTTGTGTGGTGACCCAGCATACCACTGCATGATGTAGTACACTATAGTCATTGATATAACACCAATAAAACATTGTTCACTAGTATTACATCCCTCAGAGTGGTACAACAAAAACACAACAGGTCCAAGACATGACTATAGATTACAACTCGACTCTTTACAAAAGATCCAGAGAACACTCTAGGTTAAAGAGAGAGAAAGAACTTCTTACGAAGAAGAACTAGAAATAATAACTCAGAACTATCTAGTAACTAAGACTAGTATCTAAACTATTTGGCTTACCATTGCTGCTATTGCAATGCTCTACAGAAGTAGGTTTTATGGTTAGAGAATCTACTCCTATCTACTTAAGAACTTTGTCTTCACTTCGGTTGATGTATATGTTGACTTCATTAACTCTGTTAAAGAACTTGAGCTGTCGATGATGGTTTCTTGAGCAGAAATTGATGTTGTGTCGTCTTCAATGGCTTAGAACCTAGCAAAGGTATGGTTGAGTACGAGCGTACTTGGCAAGTTCACTAAAAAGGAGTGTATGATACACTATCTCTACAGCCCCAGACTAAAGGTCGTAGGCAATGCAGGTTTTCGTAAACATTTCTTCAAAGATTGCTTTTGTTCTGAAAACTATGTCCGACAGCCTTCACAGGTTGACCAGAACCTTCACGGGTTTCCTTTACCGCCGCGTTCGTTGCTCCTTCTCAGAACAGGGAGTAACATGTCACAGTTCTTACACTCTGCAGAGCTGCGTTGCTTTACCCATGAGAGACCTTAGCTTTGTTGCACATCCGAGTTATAGGCTCGTCCATACTTCCTTGGTATGGGGCCCAGTCTAATATCCAAGCCAATCACTTCCCCTTCGCGACCCCGCATGTCCCCTTGGTGTACGCCATGCCCACATCTTGAATTACGACAATGGTTAGTACATACGGTCAGATGCCAGAACTATCGTGGGACGTTGAGGGCTCCCACCCATATGCTGCATATCCTCTACGAATTACCAATAAATGCACGCTACGAGGATAACAGCCATGACCTGGCCATCCGGATGCATGCGAGAGGAAGAAGATACAGCTGACTTCTCCATCCCATTCCAAATCTCATGGTTAACGCGTAATAAACAACGCTGGAATCACTGGCGACATTGGTTGTTAAGTCCTAGATATTATGTTCATTTACAACTTGAACTGTATCAATAGATTGTTACCATTTGGTGAACAATCTATAATCATATTATTATGAAAATATTGTTTTCTGACCATTTTGAAATGCAGGTGATGACAACATTTGAGTTACAAGCATTTGATAGAAAATAATCAAAGGACATGAGCAAGTTGTGAACTTGCCTTTTGTGATTGCAAGATTATGCACTCACAGTCTTTAAGACATTAGAAGATCCGAATTCTGAAAGTAGCATCATTGGTTCGGTAAGGACAAATGTTTAAAGAAGCAAGATGCAATGATGCATAAATAATGTAATGCAATTTGATAAACGCGAATTCCCGGACTAATCGTATTTGATCTAGGGTTTGGAGTTTGTGATGAGTTCTTTGGAATGTGTTACACTTTTATATGAGATTTACACATGTGCTTCTTGTTAAGGCTTGTGAGTGAGTGAGACAATATGTAAATACAATAAGTAGCATACAGTACTAAAGCACTCAACTAGGTCATGGTATCTGAAATATTTCTTAAGCAAGATTAAGAATCAATTAGAGCTTTAAAGAAGTGTTCAAGTATTACTTTTATTGCTTCTTAAAAGAATAAATTTTGAGGAAAAGGTTACTTTACAAAGTAAAAAGTATTCAAACTTAGGGCTAACACTTTAAAGGTTTCTTATTAGCTAAGATTATTAAAGAGGAAAACATTACTACATTAAACAATCATAGCATAAGTGGTGGAGATTTACATGTTTTGAACAAGGCACCACATTATAGATGGTTGACTTCTTAACATTTCACAAAGTTAGAATTTAAGTATTATTACTTGAATCAGATGGTGTTTTATTAGAGTTATAAGTGGATGCATTTACCTTTCTATCTTAATCAATGGTTATACTTCATAAGTAAAGAATATGTTTTACTTCAATTACTTTAGAACTTGGTCTAAATCTTTAAGTGGTTTTCTCAAACTTGTGAAAGAACTAGTAAATAAGAGTTTGGTGATTTTATAAGTGTATAGGATTCTTATGATGAACAATATACTATTTTAGTTGATTTTATAATTGGTAAAAATATTTTTAGGAAAATTAAAATACCCTTAATTTGAGATGATAGTTTTAGTAGATACATTTTAAAATGGTTTAACCTATGTTAATTTCACTTAAACATCAATTGATTTGTTATTATATTTTCAGACTTTAAACAAATAATGGCAAAGGCAATAACAATGGTTTATATATTTTTAATGAATTAAAATAAAAGAAAAGAGTTAAAATAAGATTTATTAGACCTTTACCTTTTATTTGACTTAACTTATGAAATATGATATTTTTAATGTGTAGAATTTATTTTTGTGATCATTTTGGTATATTATATGTATTTTTGTGATTTTTAAATATTAAACTATGATTCTTAAAAGTTTTATCACTTTATAAATACTTAATAAATAATAATATTTATCTAAGTGATACCAAAAATCTATGAAACAATTTTGTAAATGTAGATTTTGTTTTTCTAAGAATTTTGGTATATTATTTATATTTTTCTCATTTATCAATATTAAAATATGAATTTTCAAAGTATTATTTCTGATAAAATCTTTATTAAATAATAATTATTTAAATAGTTACATAATAATATTTGATAATAAAGTTAACTTATAGATTTTATTTTTCTGAGCATTTTGATATATAATATATATTTTTCTGAATTATAAAACAAAAGATATTACATTTCTAAGATTTAATCATTTTATTAAATTCCTGAAATTATATTTATATTTAAACTTATTTTGTTTTATCTATTTACTAAACAAAGAAAACCTTTTATACTTAGACTAACCTAGTCCCAGATACTGACCCGTGGGGTCAGGGCCACGTCACTTGCCACCTAGGCAAAGACCCAGTCAAACAGAGCTGGCGGGACCGGGGTGACGCAAGCGTGACAACACGGTGACGTCAGCGACGTCCGGAGCTCACTGTCGAGCAAGGACAGGTCACTGGAGAGCACGCGGGGCAAAATGGAGGGGCGCGCTCGACGGAGAAGAGCAAGGCGAACCTAGGGGTGGTGTCGCCGCCCCATCCGGTGACAACCATATATGGCGGCCAACGGCGGAGAACAACGATAAGATGCTACAGAGTGGGAGGAAGCAAGTGGAGAGCACAAGGAGATGCAGAAGCTCACCCCGATGACGATGGTGAGGACGACGAAGCATGGGGAAGACCGGTGACGGTGAATCATCGATAATGGTCGCGGTGGCCGATGATACTCCGAGCTCGATTCCGCGTCGCTCGTGGCACGCCTGCTTACAGGACTTGTTGGAGATGAACGAGGACACGCCGACGTTTCTAGCGGTGGCTAAGGCTAGGCGAGGGGCGGTCGGAGATGGCCGGAACAACGACGAGCGATGACTAGGGTTTTGGTAGAAGAAGGGATTTGCTCTAGAGGGCGAGAGAGGATAAGACTGGTACTAGAGGATAGAGATTGACACGGCCGATCTTATCAACGAGGTCTAGGGCGTCGGCAAGCATCGCGGCTGTAGCACCCCGATAAAACCACTACTAGAAAATCACCGTGTTTTTGTTTTGTGCATCATCATGACTACATGCTCATGTCATCATGCCACATTGCATTTGAGCATCTTCATGTTTGCCTAAAACTATTTTCTAAAAGCTTACCTTTGCTTTCTAAATACCCCGTCTTTATTTCAAATCCAAACCCCGGTATCTCTGGATATCTTTTATTTGTCTAAAAACCTATTTGCAAAATGTTTGTTTTTTAAAGAAAAGAAAATAAGCAAATAAAAATGTTTTACCGGAGGAGGCTGCCAGCCTGCCAGGCCAAAATCCCGGCAAGCCAGCAGCCTACTACCCGTCCCATATAAAACCAGACCAACCCTGACCAAACCCTAGAAATCCTACCCCAGACCCTCCCTATCGCCAGCCGCACACCACACCCCAGCGCACGCAAGCACGCACGTTGCAGCTAGGGAAGTGACAGAAATCTCTAAGGTACTAGATGTGATGTTGCTACTAGGGAGAAAACACCAATCCTTTGTTCATAGAACAATCGTATTGTTTACTTTACACGCAGTTTGTAAAGCAATAATCTGTTGCTTGCAACTTAATACTGGAGGGGGTTCGGATGATAACCTGAATGTGGATTATTAGTCATAATGCAGTTGGATGGCGGTCTATGTATAATGTTGTAATGCCCAATCAAGTTCCAAAGGAGTCAAGATGATTAGTATATGCATGTATTGCTTTCTCGATGTTTGTCAATTTCCCCGCTATAATTTGTTCACCCAACATGTTATCTATCTTAAGGAGAGCTACCTCTAGTGAACTATGGATCCCTGTCCTTTTCCTTACATACAATCTACAATTTTACTGCTTTGTGTTTACTTTCTGCAAACTATTACTTCTTTCCATTCGATATATTTAATCCTTTGTTTTCCGCAAAACACATTGAGATTGACAACCTCATCGCAAGTTGGGGACAAAGTTCTATGGTTGTGTTGTGCAGGTCTCCACGTTGCTACTAGCACCGGTAGTGCGCCCTGCAATGGCTCAGCTAGCAACACCTTTAGGGTGTTTCCTTGCTCCTACTGGTTCGATTAAACCTTGGTTTCATAACTGAGGGAAACTTGCTGCTGTGCTCATCATACCTTCCTTTTGGGGTTCCCAACGAGCTCTACATCAACACCGCACCAGCACTTTTCTGGCGCCGTACATTGAGCCATCAAGCATTTTTCTGGCGCCGTTGCCGGGGAGTCAAGGACATCTTCACAAGGGGAGTCCCTCATAACCAATCTCTTTACTTTGTTATTTTTGTTTTGCTTAGTTTCTTTTTGCTTTGTTTGCTTGTTTTCTTTATCAAAAATATAAAAAATTAGTTTTACTAGTTTGCTTTCTTTATAAAAAACACAAAAAATTAAGTCTCCTTTAGTTGCCACCTCTTCTTTAGCTCACCATGTTGATCCCTAAATTCACCCTGAAAGATCTTCCAATTGGTAGTGGTTCTATAATTGGGAAAGATAATATTGAAGAATTCTTTAATCATGTTAGTAAACATGAGGATACTGAGGATAGATCCCTTGCAGAACTTGCTCCAAACTATGAGATTGCTGCAGCTTCTTTAATCCACATGTTAGAAGCTAGGTTTGTTAACCTCAACCCCTTAATGCAAGTAATGTTTCTTAAGCTTAAAGAAATTGAAGACAATGAAAAGAGGGATTTTATTCTAGAAACTTTGTTTAAGGAGTTCTATGATGTTGCCAAGGAAGCTAGGAAAGTCTTTGAACGTTTCAATATGCTAGGCTCATGTGTAGATGTTGTTGGTACACGAGAAAAGATGAACAAAACTGAACCTAATGGGGAGGAGCCTAAGATACCAATACCCTTTAAACTAGTAGCAATACATGATGCCATAGAAAAGAATCTTGATTGGATTGTTCCTGCAAACCCTTTTGATGAGAATAGTGAACCTAAGAGCATTGAGAGAGGATCCTCTAGAACTTATTTGTATGATATACCTTGCCTTGTTGAAAATATTTCTGGTATTGATCTTAATGCTTCTTCATTTGAGAACACTTGATTCTTTCTTGCTTCTTATGCCTAACTTAAAGGCGTTAAAGAAAAGTACTTATTGGGAGATAACCTAAAAGTTTTAGAGGAGTCTTGGAAGTTATTACCTCTGTAATAACCTCTCCTTATCCTTTTTATTTGCTTTTTGTGCCAAGAGTAACCTCTAATGAGAGAGTAGTAATGATTGGGAAAGTTGCTGTCCCGAAACAGATTTCTGTGCTTCACCGTAAACATTCGTGTAAAATTTTTGAACGTCTTTTTGAGGCGTGAATTTTTGTGCTTTTGCCGCAGGTTGTTATCTAACTTTCGTTAGTTTAACACTTTTTGATTTGAGCAACATAAGGTCTTAGAAAAAATTCGTCTTTACCTGCTGGTCTGTTTTGACAGATTTCTGCCATTTTCTACATTTGCTTCTTATTGGTTCCTTTTTGAGTTCTTTTGGGGAATTGAGATTTTTGAGGGAAGTGATACAGTAGCTAGTGTTCTAATGGAAGTTTATTTGGTGTTAGAACTGAACCTTAAGACTTATTATCTTGAGTGCACTAATGTTGCTAATAAGGATTGTGTCAAGTTTTGTATGAAGGAAAAATTTCAGGTGTATGGAAGGAATGAGTAATGAGATGAAGGATGGACTAAAGCTCAAGCTTGGGGATGCCACCCGTGTCACCCCAAGAAATATCCAAGAAGTATAAGCGTCAGAGCTTGGGGATGCCCAAGGCATTCCCTTCTTCATCAATAAACATCCCAGGTTTCTTCCAAACGCTTCATTTTTATTGTTTCATGCACAGTTGTGTTGTTCTTGGAGCGTCTTCTTTTTTGTTTTTGTTTTGGTTTTTCGTTTGCTTTGGTTTGCTTAGTTTTCTAACTAAATTGGTTGGACCCCCTCTTTCATACATTGGTTTGCAAATAGTTTGGTTTGGTTTGGAAAAGAGTAGGAAAGTTCATGCTTATGTGGTAAAAATAGCTCGTTTTTGACTGAGGCCTATGCTTTGTCATGCCATGCTTGATATTGTTTTGGGTTTATGCTTAGTATTCTTTGCTGTAGCATGACTTGTTATAAACAATTGAGATTGATTAACGTGCCTTGGATGAATCATGCGTTGTTTTAGCATATTAAAGCATAGTATAGTGGTATTCTCCTTTGATGCTTTATTTGGGTTGAGTTGGCGCATGCTCACACCATGTTATGACTATCTCAAGTCACCATAGCCTTTAAGATCCTTTAGTTTTCAACTTGTAGTATCACTTTATGCTTTGATCAATGATGTTTTGTCGCTCTGCATGATTATGGCCATTATTGCTCTCTTAGTTTGTCGCTCCCAGTCTTTTGCTAGCCTCCACAACCAAGTATGAGTTCCACTCATGCATCCAACTCCCTAAACCAAGTTATTCCAAAGATTCCACCATACCTACCTATTAGCTTATGCTATTCCAAGTATATTCATGCTTTTGTTTACCTTCCAAATTAAACTTGTTATGAGAAAACTAGTGATTAAAGATCTCACGAACTTGATGGCACACTTTACTTTTCTTGCCCTTAATAAACTTGAACCATTATGTCATCTATGTTGTATATGCTTGCACTTATTTGTTGAGAATTAGCAGAACCATGCTTTCATGGGGAAAGCTTTCAACATTGCACTTGGTACTTGTACCTAGTTGATATCATGCTCTTTTGTATATGGATGTCATCGGTGTGAAATGAAAGGGGAGCTTGTAAGTCCATGGATTTATGTATATGTGTTTGAGAAACGCCTGGGCCGCTGATCTAATCCATGCTGACATGGTGGAAACCTGCATCGTAACCATAATGAGCTGTCTATGAAGCATTCTTCTTATAAAAAAAGAGTCCTATATTGAGAAAAAAGAGAAAAGAAAAAAAAAGAGATACTATGAAAAGAGGAAAGAGAGAAAAAAGCACCATATTCCCATGGTAAATAAGAAGATTGCTGAGATGCTCGTTGTCTGCTTGCCTTGTCATTTTGATATGGGGATTCTTCCGTATCATCGGGCAAGGGATACCCCATTGGCGGTTCTCTATGATATACATATACTTACAATGAAAGAACTTACCAGTGACTAAACTTGAGTAGCATGAGGAGCGGCCCTCGTATACAAGGGACATGAGATTTCTGACTTATACTTCGTCAAGCATGTACACCATAGTTTGTTCACTTTAACCTTGATCACTTCAAGATGCTTATGATATGGGCAATGAGAGCTGAAAGCTATAAGTACCATTATTTTTGGAAGCTCTTTATGAGACTTGAATCCCTACTTCCTTTTATAAAAAGGCCTTTCTTCCACCATTATATTGAGTCTCCACCTTCTACCTTTATGCACCTACTTTGAGAGCATAGTGGCCATTCTTAGTTCTATGTGCATTGTCCCAAGACTATTTGATCGATGCATAACTTGTTATTGCTTGCTTTAAACTATTTGTATCTAGTTACTCTTATGAACTTTGAAGGTGTCCTATGCATTTATATTTGCTACTCTATTGAGGGACAAGCTGAATACTATTATGCTATGTTTTCTTTATGTGAAACAAACAAACGTCTTGCAAAGCATTGTTATTCATGAATCTTTTGTTTGTGCCTTTTCATGTTGCATCATAGTTTCTTTGTCTTATTTCTACAACCTTGTCTTTCATGTTATGATTGAAGTACTATGATCCTAGCTTTGAATGTTTGACAAATACTTTGATCAAGTCTTTGATGGTGCATGTCACCTCAAAAATTATTCTTTCTTTTCATCACTTACCTACTCGAGGACGAGCAGGAGTTAAGCTTGGGGATGTTGATACATTGCAAATGTATCTATAATTTTTGATGTTCCATGCTTGGTTTTATCCACTTTCTTGTGTTTTGTTCCAAATTTGGAATACTTTTCATATGATTTCTTGGACTAACCTATTAACAAGAGCCACAGTGCCAACTGCCTGTTTTCTGCTGTTTTTGGTTCCAGGAAAGTCAGAAAATGAATATTCTCGGAATTGGACGGGACAAAAGCCAAAGTGCTTATTTTTCCGGAAGTCATCAGATGCCAGAGTACGAGACGGAGAGGGGCCAGGGGGCCACCACACCACCTGGGCGCGCGGCCTAGCCTGGCCCACGCCAGGGGGTGGTGTGGCCGCCTCTGGCACCCCCTCGGCCTCCCCTTCCGACTATAAGATGCCCTCGGGACGAAAACCCTAAGCCCCGAATCAAAAATCCACGAAAAAGTCTGTAGCCACCGTCATCTCCATCCCTAGATCGAGAGGGATCTGAAGCTCTTCCTGGCACCTTGCCGGAGAGGGGAATTCACCCTGGAGGCCTTCTTCATCACCATGCAAGCCTCCGGTGTGCTGCGTGAGTAGTTCATCCTTGGACTACGGATCCATGTAGTAGCTAGATGGCTGGTTCTCCTCCTTTGTTCTTTCATGTCTAGATCTTGTGAGCTCCGTTCATGATCAAGATCATCTATTTGTAATTCTACATGTTGTGTTTGCGGGGATCCGATGGATATTGAGATGCTATTTCAGATTGATTATTGATTCTATCATGTCTTTGTTATTTGTGATCTTGCATGCTTTCCATTGTTAGTAGCTATCTTGGCCAAGTAGATGCTAGCAACTCCAAGAGTTAGTATTTATGCTCGATAGTGGGTTCATGCCTCTGGTAATCTGGGGAAGTGATAGAAATCTCTAAGGTACTATATGTGCTATTGCTACTAGGGAGAAAACAACAATCCTTTGTTCATAGAACAATCGTATTGTTTACTTTACACGCAGTTTGTAAAGCAATAATCTGTTGCTTGCAACTTAATACTGGAGGGGGTTCGGATGATAACCTGAAGGTGGATTATTAGTCATAATGCAGTTGGATGGCGGTCTATGTATAATGTTGTAATGCCCAATCAAGTTCCAAAGGAGTCAAGATGATTAGTATATGCATGTATTGCTTTCTCGATGTTTGTCAATTGCCCCGCTGTAATTTGTTCACCCAGCATGTTATCTATCTTAAGGAGAGCCACCTCCAGTGAACTATGGATCCCGGTCCTTTTCTTTACATACAATCTACAATTTTACTGCTTTGTGTTTACTTTCTGCAAACTATTACTTCTTTCCATTCAATACGTTTAATCCTTTTTTTCCAGCAAAACACGGTGAGATTGACAACCTCATCGCAAGTTGGGACAAAGTTCTGTGGTTGTGTTGTGCAGGTCTCCATGTTGCTACTAGCACCGATAGTGCGCCCTGCCAAGGCTCAGCTAGCAACACCTTTGGGGTGTTTGCTTGCTCCTACTGGTTCGATTAAACCTTGGTTTCATAACTGAGGGAAACTTGCTGCTGTGCTCATCATACCTTCCTCTTGGGGTTCCCAACGAGCTCTACATCAAAACCGCACCATCACTTTTCTGGCGCCGTACATTGAGCCATCAACCACCATCGCCCGTGTCACATACTTGACACAACAAGTGATGACTCCAACCTAGAGAATCAAGCTCGTCATCACCATGAAGATCTCCAAGTTCATCATCTTCTTCATCACCGTCATGAACGTCTGCATCGACACCATGGTCATCACGAGGCGCCTCCTCCACCACACCAAAACATGGAGCGTCAAGTGGTACAAGTTGAGCGACGCCCACCACGTCATGAGGCTCAATACCATGTACTTCACCGTGAGGCCCATGTGCCTAATTATAATCACCAACCGAGGAACGAGCCTCCTCTTCGTCATCAACCGTGTCATGAATCTCCACATCCTCAACACCCTCATGAGGCCCAAGTGCCTCAACATCGTCAACAACCGTGCCAAGAGCAAGAGCAAGCTCCACACCAACAACATCAAGAGAAAGCTCCGCAACAAGGTCGCGAGAACCAAGTTCCACCTTCTCAACCACAAGATCATATACAAGCTCAACAAGCTTGTCGCAATGATTGCATGGAAGATGAAGACCATCATCAACATGGCAACCATCACCACCGTGATCGCAATGAGGAAGGAACATTTGGCAAGCTCAAGTTCATGATGCCCAAGTGCACTAGATCAAATGACCCTGAAGAATATCTCTCATGGGAACTCAAAGTCGACAAGATCTTCCGTACGCACAATTATAGCAATGAGAAGATGCTTGCCATGGCTTCGCTTGAGTTTCATGAGTATGCCAACCTTTGGTGGGAACAAGTCCAAGTTGCTCGTGACACAGGACAAGAGCCGCCAATCACAACTTGGCATGACATGAAGGCTCACAAGAGATCCTGTTTTGTTCCCGCACACTACACGCGTGACCTCTTCAACAATCTTCAATCGCTGCGCCAAGGGACAAAGACCGTGGAAGAGTACTTCAAGGAAATGGAACTCAACATGATCCACACAAACATTGAAGAGTGCAAGGAGTAAACTATGGCACGTTTCCTTATTGGCTTGAACCACCCAATCAAGCGCATCGTAGAGTTCCAAACATACAACAACATGGTTGAGCTTGTGCACATCGCAATAAAGGCCGAACGTCAAGCGCAAGAGGACATCAAGTACAACTAGACCAAGACGTATTTCACCTACAGCAAGCTTCAACCGCTACACCAACAACCTTCAATGGAAGCTCCTCAAGTACCTCCAAGCCTTCCTTCAAGCCCACACTTCCTGAAGGAAAACTGCCCCCAAGTGGCAAACAAGCAAAGAGTGATACACCTTTCAACGATGAATGCTACAAGTGTGGAGGCAAAGGACACAAGTCGGTCGAGTGTGGAAACAAGAAAGTTTTGTTCATCCATGACAATGTCGACGAAGAGTACTTGAGTGAAGATGAATTTGATGCCCGAGTCAAGGAAGCAATGGCAAGGCAACAAGTAGAAGACGACCAAGAACTCCTCATGTGTGAACATGACGCAAGTCTTGTCGTCACAAGGATATTGACCACTCAAGCACAAGAGCATGAAGACCAACGCTCAAATATCTTCCAAACACGAGTCGGCATCAATGGTAAATATATCAAAGTGATCATCAATGGAGGGAGTTGCCACAACCTTGCTAGCACCGAGTTGTGTGAGAAGCTCAACCTCACTCTCCATCCGCACAAGCACCCCTACCACGTGCAATGGCTAAGTGACCAAGGGTCCATGAAGATCAAGCATACCGTATCGGTCACCTTCGCCATTGGTCCTTACAAAGACACGGTCGAGTGTGATGTAGTCCCCATGATGGTTTGCCACATGTTTCTTGGTTGACCTTGGCAATTTGACAAGGCTGCTCTACATGATGGTCGCACCAATGTGTACACCTTTAAATGGCTCAACAAAACATGTGTTTTGCAATCGATGGCTCCTAGCCAAATCATTGCGGACAATGCAAAGGCTTTAGTGAGGGTGCAAAGCACAACACCTCCTTGTGAGAAGAGCGGTGAGCGAGAGAATCACATCATAGTGAGTGAGAGCCACAAGCCAAACTCGAGTGAAAAAACTAAGAGTGTTCTCCTTGCCACAAAAAGTGAGATGAGAGATGTGTAGAACAACCCATCCATCTTGCACTATGTCCTCATTTACAAGGGACTAGCGCAAGGAACTAATGAATTAACCAATGTTACTCCATCTTTGATGATTGTTTTATAGGAATTCAAGGATGTGTTCCCTAAAGAGCTCCCACATGGACTACCTTCTCTTCGTGGCATCGAACATAGCATTGATCTCATTCCCGGTGCACCCCTTCCAAACCATGCCGCTTACTGCACGAACCTGGAGGAGACGAAGGAGATCGAACATCAAATCAACCAACTCGTCTCCAAAGGTTTGATCCAATTTAGCACTAGTCCAAGTGCGGTACCCGTGATTCTTGTCCCAAAATTGGATGATACGTTATAGTTATGCATGGACTGCCGTCCAATCAATGCTATCACCGTGCGTTATTGACATCCTGTACCGCGTCTTGATGACATGCTTGATGACTTGTGTGGAGCCACTATTTTTTCAAAAAATTGATCTTCGTAGTGGTTACCATCAAATACGCCTGGCTGAAGGTGATGAGTGGAAAATCGCATTCAAGATCAAACTTGGTCTCTATGAATGGTTGGTTATGCCCTTTGGCTTGTCTAATGCCCCATCCACCTTCACGCACCTCATGAATCATATTTTGCATTCTCTCATTGGCAAGAGTGTCGTTGTCTATTTCGATGATATACTTGTTTATAACAAGTCACTTGAGGACCATGTTAAACATGTCAAGGAAGTTTTGCAAATCCTTCGACATGAAAAGCTATATGCTAATCGTCCCAAGTGCGCTTTTGCTAAAGACAAGTTAGTTTTTCTTGGATTTGTCATTTCTTCGAAGAGCATTGAAGTTGATGTTTCCAAGGTAAAGGACATACAAGACTGGCCCATCCCAACAAATGTGAGTGAACTCTGAAGTTTTCATGGGTTGGACAGTTTCTATCATCGCTTTGTGAAAGACTTTTGACCATTGCTTGTCCTCTCAACAAATTGACCAAAAATAATATCACCTTCGTGTGGGGCAAGGAACAACAAAAAGCTTTTGATGAACTTAAAAAGAGGCCCACCGAAGCACCTCTCCTTGCGTTACCAGATTTCACTAAAACTTTTGAGATAAAGTGTGATGCTAGTGGTATTGACATTGGAGGAGTCCTTATGCAAAACGAACGTCCTATAGCCTACCATAGCGAGAAACTTGATGGTGCTCGCCTTAATTATATGATTTATGACAAAGAGATTTTTGCCTTAGTTCGTGTTCTTCAAGTTTGGCAACACTACCTATGGCCTAAAGAATTTATCATACATTATGACCATGAGTCATTAAAATATCTCAAAGGCCAAGCCAACTTGAGTAAGAGACACGCTAAGTGTGTTGAGTTTATGGAGTCTTTTACGTACAATGTCAAGTATAAGAAGGGCAAAGATAATGTAGTCATGGACGCTTTGTCTCGCAAGCACACACGCCTTCTTATGAGACTTGAATTCAACGTGTTGGGTCTTGAGGAAATAAAAACTTTGTATGCTTCCGACCCATTCTTTGAACCAATTTTCGCATACTGCTCCATTGATAAAGGAGTGGATGATTTCTATTTGCATAAGGATTTTCTATTTAAACAAAATAAGCTTTGCATTCCGAAGTCATATCTCCAACTTTTGCTTCTCCAAGAGTCTCATGGTGGAGGCCTTATGGGTCACTTTGGCCGTGACAAAACATTGGACATTCTCTCCACTCACTACTTTTGGCCCAAGATGAAGCGCGACATGGAGCACTACGTTTAACGATGCACGACATGTGTTCAAGCTAAGTTGCAAGATAACCCCTATGGTCTTTATAGGCCATTGCCTATTCCTCATACACCTTGGTCTGACATTAGCATGGATTTTGTGTTAGGACTGCCTATATCTAAGCATGGTCATGATTCTATATTTGTTGTTGTAGATCGCTTTTCCAAAATGGCACACTTCAGACCGTGCCATAGGACCAACGATGCTTCACATGTTGCAAATTTGTTTTTCAGGGAAATCGTTCGTCTCCATGGTGTGCCAAGAACAATCGTCTCCGACTGCGACGTCTTACTTATGGAAGACTCTCATGGCCAAGCTCGGAGTCAAGCTCCTATTTTCATCCGCATCGCATACTCAAACTGATGGCCAAACCAAAGTTGTCGATCAAAGCCTCGGGACTCTCCTTCGTGTGTTGATCAAGAAAAACTTCAAGGATTGGGAGGAATGCATTCCACACGCCGAGTTCGCCTACAATCATGCCAAGCACTCAACAACCAAGATGAGTCCCTTCATGATCATCTATGGTTTCGAGCCCCTCACCGCGCTCGATATCCTACCACTACCTCTCCATGAGCGCACCAACATGGACGTTGAGAAGCGCGCCCAAGCTATGAAGAAGCTTCACGAAGAAACATGAGCTACTATGGAACAACAAGTCCTTCGCCAAGCTTCAAGGTTAAACAAGGACAAGCGAGAGTTGATATTCGAAAAAGGTGATATTGTGTGGATACACCTAAGAAAATACTGCTTCCCCAAGGAACGCGACTCCAATCTTAAGCCAAGAGGAGATGGTCCCTTCAAGGTCCTCAAGAGAATCAACAACAACGCCTACATCATCGACATACCGACCTCCAAGTACCTTGCAAGCAATACATTCAATGTCAAGGATCTCTCACCCTACCATGGAGATGTTCACGATGATAACCATGAAGAGTCGAGGATGACTCTTTCCCAAGGGGGGAGCTGATGCAGCCCATCCTACAGATGCTCCTACATCTACACCAACAAGTCCCCCAAGTGGACCCATGACTAGTGCCCGAGCCAAGCTCCTTCAAGCTAAGGTGAATCCGCTCCTCTCATTGTGTGACTTTGACATACACTTGGATGGATTGCTACTTCATGCCACTACTCTGTGCATTATCAGGTACGAAGCCCCGACGTAATGACCCACGAGCCCGGAAGTTGCACCTGTCCTAATGCTGCCTGAGCATGAGAGTTCGCCCGAAGCCAGCCGGAATGTCCGACACTACCAGAGTGTCTGGCCCGACCATGCCAGAGTGTCTGGCCTACCCTAGCCCCATCCTGGCGCAGACATTTTATGTACTACATCGGACTCTACCCGGAGTGTCCCGCCACCCCGGACTGTCCGGTCCACTCGACCGGGACTGTTCGGACTGAAGATGGGCCAGCAAGCCATAGCTGAGCCCTATGGCCCATGTACCCCTCTACTTCACCCAGAACTCTACTTTAATGCCTAAATTACCCTTGAACCTTGTGGTTGGCCTATATATAGTCCCCCACATATATTGTAAACCATAGGCTTGATATTTGGAATTAGTAGAAACCCCTTGTGGATCTATCTAGTTCTTGCCTCATGCTCCTTTGCTAGAGGAGCACCAAATATCACAAACCTCGTTGGAGTTTGCATCATGCCTCCGTGTTGTACACGGCCTAGGCATCGGAGTCCCTTTGCCTAGACGTCAAGATCTCACCGAGTCTCCCTACTCGCCGTGCCGGTTTGAGAGAGAGTCCTCCGCCCGACACCGATCCTAGGGACTGCGCCGGACTGGTAGCCACCATAGTGAGAAATTGGCTTGTATCGTGTCTTCGTGTGTGTCTGTTCATCGTGTTCTTCGTACATGAGTTCGTCTTTTTGCTCTCTCCCTCATCCCCACACTCACGCCGCCTCGATTTCAAGGGATTCGTGAAAGATCGGGCCATCCCCGAGTTTGCCCCGCAACAGCTAACCTCGTGGGTGGCCCGATCTTCACGGATCTCGTGGTCAAATTGATGGGAAAGCGAGGGGAAAGGGAGAAGGTAGCGGAAGCGGACTCACACCTCACAAAGAACACGATGAACACACGCAAAAGTCACATGATACAAGGCCGATTGCTCCCACCGGTGGCCACCGGTCCGATGGAATCCTCCCAAGGAAAGATCGGTCAACGTGATCCCTCAATCCCAAGCGGAGAGGGAAGAACACCTTGGAGAGGGTCTTGAAAATTACGCTCACGTACTTGCAAACATAGTCCTTGTACAACAAGGGAGGCGTGATGCAAACTCCAACGAGGTGGTCACGCACTTGGTGAAGGGGATGAGGCAAAACTAGTGATTCCACAAAGGAGGTGTCTTTAGTCTATCATGTATGCCTGGGGATACATGAGAGGGTGGGGGCTCTATTATAGGCCAACCATTAGCATGGGGGCAGTTTAAGGATAAACTAGGCAAAATGGTAAGTAAAGGGAATATTCCAAGGCATCAAACCCAGATCCATGCGCAAACGGCATTTCCGGCAATAAGTCCGCGGTGCCAGATCTGGAATTTCTGGTTGTCTACCAAAACGGTGTTCTGTCGACACTTTTGGCGTGCGCTCCGGTCTACCGGGTTGGGCGCCAAACGTTCGCCGGAGCTGTCGCCAGTAATTCCGGCGGTGGCGTCGATTTCGCCGGCCCTGGCGCCGAGCTTCTTCCGTCTCCTCTTCCAAGCCTCCGCCTTGTCGGGTGTGAGTCATCAGGCTTCTTCCCTTGCCTCCGTACTTGTCGGTGTGAACTTATCATGATAATGGGGCGGAGTATGAAGTAGTATACCATTCGATAGGGTAGGAAGTGGGCTCGCATAGAAGAATGGATTCACCTTTGGAGTCCATGATGACTTGGCATAAGTTGGAGACCTTGATGTGGTAACGACCTTAGGTCGGGCTACATCAGCTCCCCACCCTCAAAAAGAGTCGTCCTCGACTCTACATGCTCATCACAAAGTAGAAGAGGTCGAAAGACGTTCTTGATCCTGGGGCTCACCATATAGTCATCCTCGAGAAGATTGACTTGACAACACTTCAATGTTCCTTCACCTTCCATGAAGCCTACAAAGCTCACAACAAAAGTGAAGCAACACTCAAAAAGTAGCCAATTCATGAAGATTATAATATGAGTCCTCAAGTAGAAGGAAGTCACATCATGATGTAGAGATAGCTCATTGAAGGGTAGCCCTGAAGGAGTTATGCCCTAGAGGCAAATAATAAAGTGTATTATTTGATGTGACTCCTATATGTTCATAATACGTTTCATACTGTGCTATAACTGTGTTAATACGAAACGTTAATACACGTGTGGTATGTAAACAAACCGCATCTCTAGTTACCTCTAGCGAGCTAGTTCATTGGTCATGCGGATGGTCTAAGTTTCAAGATCATGGGCATTTATGCCAATTGACAATGGGGGCATGTTATTAGTTTAATAACATGATAGACAAACATCCGACCGTTATATCTTAATGAGATCAAGTTACAAAGTTCACCATTGATGATAAAACAAAGAGAACCTCGCAACCTGATCCTTTGACTGTGAGGTAATGCAAATCACCATTCCGAAAGAAGCTTTGATGGTTATCAAGAATCATCTCGTAAAAGTGTGATCAAAAAGGTGCCACTCAGGTTTTCCAAAGGGATGAGTTGAGGAGTACATATCAAGACCAGGATTTGTCTATTCCATGTAACGGATAGATACATGTGGCCATATTAGTGACGTTGCATTAATGAAGCTTGCAAGCATGTGACTTGGTCACGGAATGCAACGACACAAGAACAATTAAACAAGTTCATTGGTAACGAGACCGAACTAAGGTATGGGGATACCGAAGATCAAGTCTCGAATGAATTAGGTATCATATGGAAAAGGGAACAGGAAACAACTATCTCACGGTTCGAGCGATTGTATTCGTGAAACGCACGGGGGTCACATGGCCATCCAGGTCTTTTTATTGAACATTGATGTGAGAGTAGTCTCTATCATGTCCGGAGTGTTTCCGAACCGAAGGATGTCACGCTTAAGGGTAGGGACGCTTAGGGTAGATGAGGTATCATAGGAGAAATAGAGAAAGAGAAACTAGAATAGTTCTGGGTAACATCCGATGGAGATCGGAAGGGGTCCGGAAGATGTTCTGGAGTGAAGGAATAATACAATATGTGTATTTGAATATGAATTAGAGAATTAATATTAAATATATATTTTATTTTATTATGGAAGGCATCATAATGCTAATGGGCCTCACCCGAAGGGAGGCCCAATAGGGCATGGTGCCTAGGGAGAGGGGGGGCAGCCGGCCTAGGCTTAGTGGGCTGCCCCAATGGGTCCCACCTAGGGCTGGCGGCTGCCCCTAGGTGGCTGGCGGGTGTGGGGTTTAGTCCCACACCGCCTGGCCCTAGGGTGGTGTGCCCCCTCCCACTATATATAGGGGTCTCCCCCCTTTGGAATCACCCCATTCCCTCTCATTCTCTCTCTCATCCATTGAGGACTTCTCTGTAATATTGGGGAGGACCTCGTGGGTGAGTTCTCCACCTTCACTCCACCGTCATGTGATCTGCGATCCGGCATCTACTTCTTCCGCTGCTCGGCTGGATCAGAGTTCGGTTGACGTCTCCTACACCGGACGCGTGACGAACTTTGGAGGCACCACACTTGGGGTGCTGCTCGTCTTCATCAATATACGCCTTCCTGCGTAAGGTGTGCCTCGGTCTTCAAAGGTATGAATATCGTATCCCTTCTCTGTTACTTATGTCTACATAGTATAGGTCCTGGTATTAGTATTCGAGTAGATAGATTTTTTTTGTTTTCTGCTACAGAACCATACAAGCCCTAGGTAACTCTCTTCAGTTCATCTTGTCAACTCATGGTTGGTAGAGGTTGCCGTGTAAGCAATTGTACCTTCATACAACAAAGACCAAACAACATATGTTTGTGTGTGATAGAGGAGCATGTCATTTGTGGCATGTCCATTCTTGTTCGCAGCACTATTAGCACAACTCAAGTATAGCAAATGAAATGCATATGCAAGGTCAAAGTGCATGGAAATTGTTTAAACATCATCCAAATGTGGGAACTCAAAAACTCCATATAACATCTTAGTGTGGCACGCAAAGCAATTGACTAAAGTATTGATCAACATCTTTGATACAAAGCTAGGAGAATTCGGCAAAAACACACGAGGAGGGATATTCAAAACAACATCATTATGTGTGAAAACCAACCATTGTGAAGAAAATTGTTCGACGTGTTCGATGCCACACACAAATCATCAAACTAAAAGCTCATGGGCATATCGGTATCGCAAGCGGAAGCCAAAGAAACATGTTTGAAAACAAACCAAATTAAATAGCAAGTGGTCCTTATGTTTGTTGCAACAACTATACGAGGTACTTGTAAGCTCTAGTGACAATACATGCTCAAAATGGCATTATGGTTGCACCCAAAACATCGGGAAGAGAAACTGTTCAACATTTTTGTTGCAACATAGAAAGCATCAATATCCAATAGCAAATAAACATGATTTTCACAAGGTGGAAGAATACCATCTACATGCTTGCAATCAAACCATAGAAAAGAGAAATTTGTCAACATGAAAGATGCAAAGCATGCAAAATGTATCAGAGCTGGGTTCGATCTAGAACTCACTTGGGGGATGCTCTCTAGAGCTCTTTTTGTAACCTCGTGCTCAACCGAGGTTGACATTCTGTTGCGAGTACCTACACACAACATAAATACAAGGAAGAACGTGTGTGCATGGTAGAGGAACACATCATCCATCATGACGTATCTCTTCTTGTGCATATCACAATTAATGTCAATCAAGTGTATAATAGATGTATGGTGAGTATGCAAGGTGGAAACATGCTTATCATGGCATTTACCAAAATCTCCAAATTTGAGAAAAATCTATGGGGGCCATCTCAATAGAAAACATATGATAATTATTGTTGCAAGCAAAATAAGTGAAAGAGCAATCATCCATATTATTGCTAGCAACGGGAGAAATTGTAAAATATTCATGACAAAGCATGGTCCTAGGGATACCATTTTTAACATCATTGCAAACAAAACATTGGAAAGAGCAATTGTTCAACAAAGTGCAAGCAATGGTATCATCAACGTAAAGTTTAGAGCATATCATGTCTATGGCAATATCATGACAATAAAAGGATTCCACATGGTCATCATGATGCATAGCAAAATCAACACATCAGAATAATAGTGGAGCATATGACATCTCACAAGTATTATCCATAGCATGCAAATCATCACAAATCATCATGTCCACTAGTGGGACCATGGCATCATCAACACCCGTATTCTTACCTTATTCATACCTCTCATATGAAGTGGGTGTTGTGATAGTACTGGCCTCCATGTGGGAGACTTCTTCATCCACTATGGGGATGACGTCATTTTCATCCACCATGTACATCTTCTCGGTCAGAGGCATCATCATCTCCAAGATTGGCACTTCTTGATCCATGGAACCTAGCGCATCATGAGAAAACACACTAGAGATAGAGGGTAAGTCGTTAGAAATTAAAGTGGTCTCACATGACCTATCAATTACCACTCTCAGTTCACTCGGTGTATCACTCATGCCCTCCAAATGGAAGCACTCAATCTCACGTATGGTGGATTCACTCATGTCACTCTTGTTCTCACTCAAGTGGGCACACATGGGATTGGTACCACATCATGCAAATCATCACAAATCATCATGCCCACTAAGTGGCTCTCATACACACATGGGATTGGTACCACATCATGACTCAAGCATATAGGGATATGCTCGGTGTGCTCAACTCCATGCGCCTCCTTTGGTGAAGGGAAAATCCCATGCTCACCATTCTTGACCTTGTCATCGCCATCTTGTAGGGTAGTGTGGCATCCCGCTAAAACCACTACTAGAAAATCGCTGTGTTTTTGTGCATTGCATCATCATGACCGCATGCTCATGTCATCATGCCGCATTGCATTTGAGCATCGTCATGTCATTATGCATAAGTTTGCCTAAAACTATTTTCTAAAAGCCTACTTTGATTTCTAAATATTCCCCGTCTTTATTTCAAATCAAAACCCCTGTCTCTCGCCCGGGTCTTTTATTTGCCTAAAAATTATTTGCAAAAGTATCTTTTTAAATAAAAGTTAAATAAAAATATTTTTAGGGGAGGCAGCCGGCCAGGCCCGAAGGCCCAGCCAGCTGGCCTACTACCCCAAACCCTAGAAAACTTACCTGATCCTACCCCCACCTAACCTCCCAGCCGCCACCCCTCCATCCCACGCACACCACACACACGCGCACAACGACACGCCAGCTACCGCCACCTCACTCCGGCCTATCCCAGGCCGCTACCTCATCCTACCTGCCGCACCGGCCATCCACATACCCTGCCGCCTCCACACACTCCCGCACCCCTCCACCAATTGCGCCACGCCAGCCGCCACCTGCACACGCCCCCACATCCACCTGGTCTCCACCTGCCCAAATCCCAATCCCACACCCCACCACACCACCAACCGCGCCCCCCTCCCGCACCAGCCACATGAGCCCGACCCCGCACCTGCTGCGCACTCCCGCCTCTCGCCACCCGCCCCACCCCTGGCCCCGTGTCCCCACACGCCTGTCCCCATCCCCCTCTCTCTACCACGCCACCTACCCCCCTCGATTCCTCCTCCCCACTGCACCTCGCCGCCGCCAGCTCTCTCCGCAGCGCGTCGCCGCCATCGCCCCATCGCCGCCTGCGCCCACGGAGGCCCCGCCGCTCTACCTCGTTGGCTGCCGCGACCTGAACCCCCTCTCCTCTCCGCCCAGAGCTCCACCTTGCCCCGGCCGCCGCTGCTCAAAACTCCGTCGGGCCCGCCACCGTCTGTGCTCCTCCAAGCAGACCGTTGTCGTCGACCCTGTTCCCTGGACCGCCTCTGGTCGCCCTTCCCCGGCTCGGTGGCGCCGCTGCCCTGCACGGCCTCACCTCGACCCGCACCGGCCGGCCCTCGCTCCTCCCAGGTCGTCGACCGCCTCGTCCCCGCAGTTCCTCTGACCGCCACCGCGGCCGACCTTGTCCTCCTCTCCGTCCACCTCGAGGCCGCGCCCGCCTCCACCGCCACCGGCTGGGACCCGAGCGCCCCTGTCCGCCCGTGCGCCGGCCACCCGAGCAACCCGCCGCCGTGGTGCCCATGGCCATTGCCGCCAAGGCGCCAGGCCGCCACCTGAGAGACCCGCCCCGCGCCGGCGAGCCCGCCTCCCTCTCATCCTTGCCCGACGCCCCTCTCGCTGCCTTCTACCCCGAGCCCAGCCGGCCTCTGTCCCATGCGTCTCCATCCTCTGTTGTGCCGCCTCCTCCCCCGTGCACAGGGCGCCGCCGCCCCGCCAGTGCATGCCCCTAGCCGTTTTACTTTTCCATCTGATGCCAGCGCATATGAGGTGTTCGACACTATGTATGTTTGGATCAGCAGGATATACCACGGGGTTTGGTGTTGTGGTGCCCGTGGTGCTTTTGTATATGGACATGCAAGATCTCCTACTCGATCCCCAAGACCACCGACGCTAATTTGAGTTCACCCCGACAAGATCTTCAACACGGATCCGTGCATCTTCGCCTTGGAAACCAAGACCTTCTTCACGCATCGCCAAGACCCCGAAGACCCCGATCCCGAAGCCGAGAACCCCGACAAGATCTTCCGAGTGCCAACGGCACCAAACGGAACCCCGAAGCCTTGATCCGAAGTCGAGACTGCAAAGTGGAGACATCGCCGAGTTCTTCCGATGACCGCCAAGATCGCCACAAGGAACGACAAGCACTTCATCTCGGAGCACCAAGACCTTCTACATGTATCCGAACATCGAACCCTCGGACGCCAAGTTCTTCATCCCGAACGCCAAGACCGACCCGATACGCGGACCCGACAAGATCTTCGCGACGACAAGATCGACACCGACCAGGGCTAATCTGATGAGCCCCGACGCCAAACCAAGTTCTTCTTCCCGGAACGCCAAGCTCTCCTTCCGTTGACCGAGGACGTTCCCGTCGAACCGAACCCCAGATCCGGACCCTGTCAAACCCCGAACCCCCGGAACCAAGATCTTCCGAACCCAGATGTGTGACCCTAAGCCTCTATTTTTATAATATGACATATACCTGTTGCATCATTAAATCATCATGCTTGCATACATGTCATCTGGTGGGTTGGGTTAAATAGTCGATTCACCTAAATTAAATATGGAGTGTTTATGCGGGCTATTCTAGTCTTATTCCGGACTCCATTTAAATTGGTGTAGCGAGCCGATGCCATGTTTCGCCCTGTTAATACAACATTTAAATTGCGGGGTAGTTAAATAACTTGAACCGTATAATTAATTATCGGGACCCTGGTTCCGCTTAATATTGCCTAATTGCACCGCATCTGCATCATATCATAAGCATGCCGGATCTTCTGCCATAGTATTAAATATTGCATCCGGTGTTTCTTCTAGTGTTTGCTTCTTCGCGGATTAGGCCGATGAGTTGATGCGAGTATCGACAAGTTCTCCGGATGAACCTTCGGCAGTGTTTCCCATGCGAGCATCTATCCCCCTTCTACCTATTTTGCATTTATAGTCTTTATTTCCTCCTGTTGATCTATTGCTATCCGTGTCGCGATGCTTTAGTTTCCGCGCACCAGTTATATCCCGTGCAGCCTCTATATTGCCATGGACACCTCCTAATACCTGTTGTTTGGTAAATAGCTGGCCTTGCGAGTCGTAGTTGCTTGCTCAGGTGCGATCTCGTGTTGTCGCGTACCACAGTTGCTGGAATGGTGGAGATGTTTATGGTGGAGAGGATCATGACTTAAAATACAACTATTAAATTGCTAGATATAACTAATGTAGAGGCATCGGTGGGCAATAGATGTTATTTGGTTCTTCCACGCTCACTTGTGTCCTGTAGGACTCCGAGTACTTGATACCTGTTCCTTGACTATTCGCACTATCCACATCCGGGAGATCCTATGGGATCCCCCTGAGCCAGAGCTTGATTCATTTCTATTTCTTGGGGCCACAAACTAGTTTGGGGCTTTATTACTATCCTGTACTTATGCCATGTTTTACTGCTTTATTTAAGATTGTGCGTGGAGCACCTGTACTGTTTTGGACCGCTCCACGTTTTCACGGTATCGACAAGCCCAGTCACACTTTCGGGTTCCCAGTCGTTTACAACCGTCGTCACCAACCCTGGGTCCGTTCCGGAGCCGGCCAACTTCGTTGCGGGTAGCTTAGTGGGGTGGCCCCCTGAAGTATTTTATGAATCCTGTGATCGCTTTGTCGTGAAAGCCTCGTTGGGTTTTGAGTTGGTTTTTCCGTGGTTGATCGAGTGTGTGTTGCTATTTGTGCACCCCTGCAGGGTAAATCTTTCTGAAAGCCGTGTCCACGGTTGTGGACGACTTGGAGCACAGTATCTCGATCATAGACAAGCATAACTAAAGTAGTGCTATAAACTTGACTTAACATATGACTAGTAATCAGATTCAACTATCACGGAATGGATATTAAAAATGCCAACAACTGGTGGATCTGTGGTGATCGGTGTCATACTATACCTACCTAGTAAGTATTGCAACTCCAATGGAATGTGATAAATGTGCCAACAACTGCTGGGTTTGGGATTCCCCAGGACAATTATATTTGACTAGTAAATGTTCCAACTACAACGGAATGTAACTAAAACTTCCCACTACTTATGCTATCAGGATGACTCATGCTATATAACTGACTAGTAAATGCTGCAACCATAATGGAATGAGTAAAACTGCCAACTATGTGAGTTCCTAAGTCCGACTTCCTCGTTTGGTCTCGTGGGGGAAATACCAGGATGGGTATGTTTGGTGTTACTAATCAGGTTGGATCCGGATAGGTATTTCTTATCCCTCTCTAATAGCCGATAGTTGTATTGAGTCTCTATAGGTTGTTTAGTGCATGCTGCGCTGCCGCTTCAATACACCATACCTATGTAGGCGAGAGCCGCCGAATTCTAGCCTCGCCGTGTACTGGCCTCAGTACTGATGCTCCTCTTTTTCCTTTGCCCTTGTCGGCACCCCTTTTGTTTTAGCAGGTTTGAGATCGACGTCGTTAGCAGGGTTACCCTTCCAGCTTGGCCTGGGCAGGGTTATGGACGCCATTGGTTATTCTTCAGGGCTCTTAGCCCCATTTGCATCTTGTCCGTAGTCGGACGCTGTATCGTTTTCAAGGTGATTTGGATCATTGTAGTGTATATCTGTAATCTTGACTCTTGGAGTCATGCTGTATATATATCTGTTCTGTGGGTCCCATCGAGGACTGATGTGTAATGGTATTACTTCATTTTCCACCCGCACGAAAGTGCCTGGTGGGCGTCCTTGAATCGTTTCTATGCGGGTTTGGCGGGAAACGCTGAAACTTGCATATGGCCAATTCGTGTGTGTTACAGGTAGGCTCTTTACTTGGAGCTTGATCATCCTCTATTGTGTCCTCCTTGGCTTGTGTAGACATCCTATTGACGTACTCCTCCAACTTGGCGAAGTAGAGGTCTTTGGCTTCCTCATCCATGAAGTTGCATGCGTCAATTAGGACGTCAAGTTTGGGTGTTGAATCTTGATGGCGCGGAAGAAGGCTTGCTCTTGGTCCCAATTTGGTGGTGGCACTAGTAGTGGAATGTGCCTTTTGATAGTGTCGACGGAGGTCATTGGTGTGCCTTGCCAAAGGTTGATGTGGGTGGCGCACTTGGTCATCCAGATGATGCTCTCGACGATGATCCTTGTCCTTGGCACTCTTCTTATGCTTGTGGTGAAAAAGTGAGGTTGACCCATTAATTTTAGTGAGGATGCTCATGTTCTTGGCGAAGTTGTCGTCCATGTCCTTCTTGAAGTTGTTGAGGGTGATTTGGAAATTGTCCATTTGATGGTGGACCTTGACGCTCTCGAGGTGAAGGCTCCGCCTTGATCGATGCGCCTTGTGGAGCTTGTAATTGTCGTTTTTGGAGTCGTCCATGCTTGGGGAGTCATTGTTGTTGTAGTACTCCATATCACCCAAGCATGTGGAGCCATCATGTCATCCATGCTTGTGGAGGCATATGCACAGTGGCTCATCGTGGATTATTCATACACATCATCCTCGGCTCCGGAGTCCCTAGACATGATTCACAAGACCAAGTGGTGTATATGGAAGTGGTAGGGGGGTTAGGGAAACAACTTCAAACCTTACTTTACCTTGGAAAATAGTATCGTGCAAGTGGCCACACTTGAGAGTAATCGAAACCAAGTAAAGTGAAGTTCACGCGGAACACCAAAACCAACTAACCACTAAAAACGCACACACACAAAGCTTATGGTGGATGGGTATGGAAGGTGGAATGTAAAGAACCAATCCGAAATCAAGATGTTGTAATGGAAAGTAAAGAACCACGATGATCACAAAGCCAAACAAGTCAATCCATAAGATAGGAAATATGTACAAGGAAGCACACACGGTGGGATAAATGGGACTTGTGCGACGGAGAAAGTGAGGTAAGAACCAAATGATTACCTAGCTAAGACTATAATCTCATGTCACACAAGTGCAAGGAGAGACACTAGTTCGATTGTAATAAACTGGTGGGCTACAAGATATATACAATAAGTACCACCTATTTGATGTTCATCGAGCTTGCGCTTCCTATTCTATGAGGCACTTGTTTGTTTGTTTGTTTGTTTGTTTCTTTCCTTTTTTATATTTTTCTTTATTTTTATTATTTTTCACTTGCCCCTTCCCTGTGCCAACAACTATACAGGATAACTATATGAAATAGCACGCTCACAACTTTTGCTCGGAATTCTACAAGGTATCAAATGTGCATAGCCCAAGAAATCATAGGAGGAACTAGTCTCAATAGGTGTTTGTTGATCACAAAGATAGTGTATCTCACAAAGGAAAACAAGTGGGGAGAAGTTGCGGAAGCTGATGTAGCCCGATCTACGGTGGTTACCATATCAAGGTCTCCAACTTATGCCAAGTCATCATGGACTCCAAAGGTGAATCTATTCCTCTATGCGAGCTCACTTCCTACCCTATCAAATGGTATACTACTTCATACTCCGCCCCATTATCATGATAGGTTCACACCGACAAGTTCGGAGGCAAGGGAGGAAGCCCGAGGACTCACGCCTGACAAGACGGAGGCTTGGAAGAGGAGACGGAAGAAGCGCCAGACAAACCGGCGCCATGGCCAATGAAACCGACGCCACCACCGGAATTACCGACGACAACTCCGATGGACCGAAGACCCCACCAGAACGTCCAGCACCCAACCCGGAGGACCAAACCCTGCGTCGAAAGCATCGACAAAACACCGTTTCGGCAGACGACCAGAAATACCGGTGACCACCAGAAATACCGGCGCTAGATCCGGCGCCGCTGGACTTATTGCTGTAAATGCCATCTGTGCACGGATCTGGGTTTGATGCCCTGTAATATTCCCTTTACTTACCCTTTTGCCTAGTTTATTCCCAAACTACCCCCATGCTAGTGGCTGGCCTATAAATAGAGCCCCCACCCCCTCATGTATCCGCAGGCATAGATGATAGACTAAAGACACCCCTTTGTGAAATCTCTAGTTTTGCCTCATCCCCTTCACCAAGGGGACCGACTATCATCACCACTTTGTTGGATTTTGCATCACGCTTCCCTCGTTGTACAAGGCCTACGTTTGAGTTTTTCCACCTAAATCGCGTCCTGGTCGAGTTTTACACGTCCTAGAACCTCCGGACCAGAGATTGTCCCCGGACCGGAGATTCCGCCCCCAGACCGGAGATTCCGGCAAATATCCGGACCCCCATACAAACTGACATCTAGTTTTCGCGCAAAAAAAAAACAGATTTGACCTTTCTCACGGTTTTGAGCATAACTTTTGCATTCGAACTCAGGTTTTGGTGTTATTTAGCTTGTTTCGAAGAGGAGAAGGAGATCTACATCATCATACATGTTGTCCATGCTATATACTCCATTCCAATTCCACGAGCAAGGCAAAATCCAACAATAAAGGGTGAAGATCGTCGACGAACGGTATAAACATTCCGCGTCTTCTCTCCACTTTCATTTACTTTGTGAGCTACACTACTTTACAAACAACAAACACCTATTGAGACTAGTTCCTCCTATGATTGGTTAGGCTATGCACATTTGATACCTTGTAGAATTCCGAGCAAAAGTTGTGAGCGCTCTATCTCATATAGTTATCTTGTACAGTTGTTGACAAAAGGAAGGGGCAAGTGAAAAACAAAAAAAAGTAGAAAAAAAAGAAACAAGTGCCTGATACCTTCGATCTGGATTACGGATGTAGTATATCTCTTTTTCCCTAGTAGACCTAGGTTATCGAATCCTCGGGAAGCAGAAAGCGTAGTGAAGTTACTTTAATGGACCTTCGAGAGTTTTAAAATTATTTTTGTGTTTTATTGGACCAAGAGTTTGCTGTCTTTTGTTGTTGTCGATGATGGAGAGAGAGAGGGCCTAGGGCTTTCAGTTTCACCTGTAGTTGTGTAAAGCATCTGATGGGAATAAAATATAATAATAAAGTATGCATGTAATTGTTAGAGCAAGATAATTATATGTGGGCAGTGTATCCATAATTGCTATTGCCTCCGCAACCGCTTATAGCAATAACCTACTAGTCTCATCCATAGAAGAAAAAGAACTAATGATATGCATAGTGATGTCACCGTTAATCCCACGTAAATCCCTCACATACAGCCGTACTACTCCTTCTGTCACTGGGGTTCCTAACCTGCAGATTAGTCATTACTCATACTCCCTATACCTAGGTCAATCCTCGAGGTCTTGGTTACCTGACAAGTCCTTAGATTGAGGCAAGGGAGGATACAATAATCATCATGTCATAGAAACTAATACATGATCCCATATATGATAAATAACATGCACAAAAGCTACATGGCTAGGCTAAAGCCCTTATCCCAAAGAGAATTACTCACACATAGAGATAAAACTAACGATCATAAACATTGCAATGGAAATTATGAGATTGATAGCGAATAGTCTTACAATATCGCCAATCGAAGATGAGATCTCCTATTACAAGTGGTGGAACATGGCTATGGTGGTGGAGAAGGGTTTGGAGATTAGATCTAAGTCTATTCCTCCGGCGGCTCTTCGGTGTGGTGGATGGGGTGGCTGGCGATCTGGCGAGATGCGGGCGAGCCTGTTTCTCGTTGCCCGAAGCCTCTTTATATGGGGTCCCTTCATGAAAGTTGTTCTGTTTGACCTAGCGGTGTTGATGATAACTATACGACAAAAACTATACGACCGGAATTTTATTTCTGCTGTATAGTTGGTCATTAAAGCGTCAGTCTCCACTTCACGACTCCTGGTTTCTTTGGGTTGTTGGAAATCTCATATCTTTGACTTTAATGTTGTGCTTCCCATCATCAAGCGTCAATATCTACGCAGGGAAAATAAGAAAGAAATGATTGCATACCCCTTTGATCATTATGAATTAGTGGCAGGGTTTAGAGAAATATTTCATCAAAAATATGAATAATATCCAGTTTAAATGAGGACGTAGATGGCTATATTTCTTAGCTATCAGTGCCTCATAGAATAGGAAGCGCAAGCTCGATGAACATCATATAGGTGGTACTTATTGTGCATATCTTGAAGCCCACCAATTTATTACAATCGAACTAGCGTCTCTCCTTGCACTTGTGCGACACGAGCTTATAGTCTTTGCTAGGTAATCATTTTGTTCTTAGCTCACTCTCTCTGTCGTACAAGTCCCATTTATCCCACCGTGTGTGTGTTTCCTTGTACAGAATTCCTATCTTGTGGATTGACTTGTTTTGCTTTGTGACCATCACGGTTCTTTACTTGCCATTACAACATCTTGATTTCGGATTGGTTCTTGACATGCCACCTTTCATACCTACCCACCATAAGCTTTGTGTGTGCTTTTTTAGTGGTTAGTTGGTTTTGGTGTTCCACGTGAACTTCACTTTGCTTGGTTTCTTGCTCTCAAGTGTGGCCACTTGCACGATACTATCTTGCAAGGTAAAGTAAAGTTTGATGTTGCATCCCTAACCCCCCTACCATTTCCATATACACCACTTGGTCTTGTGAATCATGTCTAGGGACTACGGAACCGAGGATGATATCTATGAAGAATCCTTGATTAGCCACCATGACTACGACTTCACAAGTATAGAGGACATGATGGAGCACTACACCGATCATGGCTCCGCATGCTTTGAGGACCCAGAGTACTACAGCTATGATGACTCCACATGCATGGAAGACATGGAGCATGACATCAACTATGAGTCCTCAAGCATGGAAGACATGGAGCTCTACATTGACAATAGCTCCTCATGCATGAAGCACTACACCAACAATGACTCCACATGTTTGGCTGATATGGAGTACTAACACAACAATGACTCCCCAAGCATGAACGACTTGGAGTGCTACAACAACGATGCCTCACCAAGAATGGAGGACATGGCAAAATTCACCAACTTCGAGGGATCTTCCATGAGCCATGAAGAATACCTCCACCGCTTGGAGATGGAGGACTACTACGCCAAGCAAAAGGAGGCGCATCATCAAGAAACCATGACCTTCAAGGCAAAGCGTGCCACACCTATTTCGATGATCCACCTCCAAGGCGTCAAGCGCCACCACCTACGTAGCGTCATGTGCCACCATGTCTAAGGCGACGAGCGCCATCACCTCCAAACCCACTAGCGCCAACATCTCCAAGGCGCCAAGCACCACCATCTACAAGTGTAACATCCCAAAAATTAGAATTTTGGAATGTTTAATTATTGAAATAAGATGATGGCTTTTTTTTGTAATAATGTTTTTTGAAAAAAATTAAAACTTCCTAGAACTGTATAATTTTCCTAAACCACATTGAAAAGAGCGGATTAATATGACTATACAAACATAGTTGTTTGTTGGGAAAATTTATACAAATCCATGGAAGTATTGTCTTGCATTTTATTCGAATTCATTTTTGACTTTTGGAATACTTGAATATTTTCCAAGCACTTGGTTCATTTTCCCAAAAGAGGAAATAACATGACATTTCAAAATATAAAAAAACATGTCAGAAAATACCTTATGGTATTAAGTAGTTTTTTGCCGCATTTTGGACTTCCACGAATATTAAAAATACTTTCCAATTCAAAGAAAATCAACCGAGAGAAGATAAAATTACTTCTTTTTAATATTGGGTTGGAAATGTAGATTACAACATTTCTTGGTGTTATAAAATACTTGTGGGTACTATTTAAAGCCCTAAAACATTGTTTTTATTGTTTGAAGTGCTATGTTTATTTTTTTAAAGAAATTGTACCAACCATGAAATCAATCAAATAAGAAGTGAACTTGTGCCTTGCATATAGCTAGTAGAATTGACTTAGACAGAGGTAGCTTTGGTCTTTTCTTGCAGCTCGTATGTGCTCCGGCGTGAGCGATTTTAAAAAAACAATGTTAGCTAGATTGTATAAGTTTTCTATTCTATAAAAAAAGTGATGGAGCAAAACAAAGAGTGAGGTTTTACCGTCAAACAAGGAGCACGAGCTAGCCCACTACCTGGCACGCACACACGGGCCAGTTGTCGTATCATGTCGCTCCAACAAGTCTACCCGTGTAGTCCATCTCTCCCGTTCTTTTTTAGTGGACCCCCTGTGTCATCTTGTTCCTCTAGCCAGGAGATAAAGACGAGCACGAGTTCGTTCTGGAACGGAAAAGTCCCACAAAAATCTCCAAGATTCAGTCGATTTGTTGCCTCCCTAGCCATGTAATTCTACCCATAAATACCCCCCTCTTCCTCGCAGTTTAGTTTCCGTAAATCGCTTGAATCCTAAGGCCATACAGCATGGAATAGATCTCGCCGGAATGCACCACCGGTAAAGCTCCAAAACTCGACATTCCGACGCCAGTAGTGGACTTTCAGCCCTCTTTCTCCATCCAAACTTTCCATATTATTTTTCCTCATCCCCTCACTTGTTTTCCCTTGCACACGAGCTCCAGGACGAGCTATTGAAGTCACCGGAGCATCGCCAAGTAACCACCGTTGCTGACCATGTCGAGGATCGGATAGGACGTGAACGACTTCCCTAAGGAAATAAGAACGCCGTCCACCACTTTCCTAGGCTAGAGCCTCGCCATCGTCCATACCCGACTCGCCGCTGTCGTCTTCATCGTCGTCGCCCGTCGACCACGTCCCCGTTCGGCTCGTCGTCTTCCCAGCACTGGCGTGTTCTACCGCTGGTGGTACATAGTTGTTTCCTAACACATTATTTTGCTTAGATTGGAATAACGGCATGCATTGTAGTCCCACGTTTTATTCTATTCTTTGATGCACACGTGTGTTGTAGTGTCACTGTCGGGGGTTGACCTCCAGATACCCCTACCAAACAAGAAATACGGCAGTCGGATCGTGTCCGGCTAGTCAAGCAATGCCAGACAAGGCAAGTCAAGCCGACTACCGTGAGGTAGCCGGAGCGGCGAGAAGCAACCGGCTACAACAGCATAGCCGGAACTAATCAAGGAGACAGGGCGACGTGCGGAAGAGTGCGCGGTACGCCCTGTACTACGACAAAACTGGCAACTACTCGGCCATACCGAAGACTTTGCAGGCAAGACGCGGGAACAGTGGCCCGATGCTGACGATAGGCTCGCATGGCGTTCACTGTGCCCACGACAGCCATACCGCCCGTACTCTGATGGGACATGGTTGTACTAGATTCTATAGATGACCAACCGGCTGGGGCCCGCCAGTCGGATTGGCCAGTGAGACCGTTGCCTCTCTGCCTATATAAGGAGAGGCAAGGCCTCATAGAAAGGGTTGGTCTCAGTGCATTTAAGACAGTTGCTAGAGAATGCAGCTCGAGGAGCACTTGTAGCTCGTATATTGCTCATAGTCAGATCGGCAGGAGTAGGAGCTTTACCTCACCACGAGGGCTCCGAACATGGGTACTTCCTGCATCCAGCTACGCTCACTTGTATCCAATCCTGCCTGCGGACGCCATCGATAGCTTCCCTGCTAGTCCCCACACCTCTATCTAACCTTCTTAGGTACTGCTGTTCCCAATACAATGACAGTTGGCGCCCACCGTGGGGCTAATGGCTTCGACCAGAGTCACGTTCCGCACGGGACCCCGCACTTCAGCCGGTGAGCACGTGGCCTCTAGCCTGGTGCTCACGCTCGGCAAGTTCGACTGCGTCATCGACAACGCTTCCTGCTTCGCCGGAACCACCTTCCCGGCGAACGGCTCAATCCTGCTTTTCGGCGACCTCCCCGTCTATGTCGCCACCGTTCCGGAGCGTTTCCCTAGGGAGATCATCTCTGTCGCGGAGCTGCAGCATCCGGGCAGCAGCGCCTCCGTCGCTTCCTATGGCGTCGAGGTCATGATGGCCGGTTCCAGTTCTCACCCCCGCTAGCCACGGAAGCGGGGTGCGGACGAGGGTGGAACCTCCGCGCCTCCGCAGCCTCGAAATCCGCTAGAGGAGGCCATTGATCGGCTCCTAACGCCGGTTAACCTCGGGGACAACCCGGAGGAGGTGGAAGCCAACTTCGCCATTGAGAGACAGACTCCAGGAGGCCATGGAGCTGGCGGCAACCCGCAAGCAACTCGAGATCACCAGGCGCGAGTACGACCGCGCGCACGGCTTCACTCCGACTACCGTGGAGCCGAGCTGGCGTGGCCAGGTGCGACGCCGAGGCGGCGAGCTGGGCGAAAGGATGGAAAAGGACGGGGAACCGGATCCCATGCCCGCCCTCATCTGGCCCACCTACAGCACACCCATCAAGAACCTGCACGCGGTGTGAGCCGCAGCAGAAGAGCTGCCCAACTTGGAGGGCGAGGAGCGAGCTCGCCAGCACGCTCGGGTGCAGGAGCTCCTCCAGATCGCGGACGAGCAGGCTGACGCCAACCGGCAGACGCAAGAGGACCCCAGCTACTCCAAGGGGAGCATGCCACCCGCGAACAGCAAGGGCGCACCTCGTGACACCTAGCACACGTCCTCCCCTCAGCCGGCTAAGGCCCGCAGTAGGCGCCGCAGCTTTGGGAACAAGGGCCAGCCGCTCCAGGAGCAAACGGTGAACAACAACCCACCGCCTCCCCCTCCACCAACCGGAGCACCAAGACCCACCGGTTCCCGTCTCTCGGGCCGGGTGGGAGCGCCCAACCCGGATCATCCGGGTGCTCGTGACCGCATCGAGCTCCTCGCTCAAGCGCGCGTCACAGAGGAAGAAGCCTCCACCGGACTGGTTTGTTTTGGACCCCGCATCCGGAACGAGCCGTTCCCGGATAAGTTCACCCTGCCCAGGGACACCCCCAAGTACGACAGCAGTATGAATCTAGAAGATTGGCTGACCGACTACGCTACGGCAATCGGCATCGCCCATGGGAACAAGCACACAGCTATGCGCTACGTCCCCCTTATGCTAACCGGGTCGGCAAGGACATGGCTCAATAGCCTTGCACCCAACAGCATCAACGCCTGGCCAGACTTCGAGAAGGCGTTCGTCCGCAACTTCAATGACACGTACAAGCGTCCGGGACGCCCACGCGACCTAGTCTTGTGCGTCCAGGGCGACCACGAGACCGACCGCGAGTACCTCGCCAAGTGGACGGAGCTGCGCAACACTTGCGAGGGCATCCTGGAGAGCCATGCCATCAGTTTCTTCATTAAGGGGTGCCGAGAAGGTACCATGCTTCGCCACCGGCTACTGTGTGACGAGCCGAAAACCATGGCGGAGCTCATGACGGTAGTGAACCAGTACGCCACGACAGATGCCGCCATGAAGAAGCCCCTCTGGGTAAATGCTGACGGGCGTCCGACTCCTACGGAGCCGACTCGCGACCTTCCGAGCAATCCGGCTGGAGAAGCTGGGCATTCGCGAATGCGACCTACGCCCGACTACCACAATGTTCCACGGTGTTCTGCCGGGACCGGCTTGCGCCCCGCTGGGTAAAATCCAGCTGGACGTCATCTTCGGGACCAAGGAGAACTTCCGCCGCGAGCCAATCTGGTTCGAGGTGGTAAACCTGACGAGCTCCTACCACGCTCTCCTCGGGCGCCCCGCCCTCACCAAATTCATGGCTGTCCCCCACTATGCATATCTCAAGACGAAGATGCCGGGACCCAACGGCGTGATCACCGTCGCCGGCTACTTCAGACGGTCAATGGAGTGCGCCTCAGCCGGTTCCAAACTGGTAGAGGCCCTCATCATAGCCGAGGAGAAGCGTGTGATCATGCGCAACGTAGCCATGGACCAGCAAGACAAACCGGCTAGCAGCAAGCCGGCTGGAGAAGGAGCTTTCCAACCGGCAAAGGAGACGAAGAGGATCCTGCTCAACCCCTCCGACCCGACCAAGTTCGTCACCATTGGTGCCAACTTGGACAGCAAATAGGAAGGCGCGCTCGTCGACTTCCTCCGTGAGAATCGGGACATCTTTGCATGGTCACCCAAGGACATGCCAGGTGTACCGAGGGAGTTCGACGAGCACTCACTTCATGTGCGGCTGGACACCAAGCCGGTCAAGCAACCTCTGCGCCGGTTCGCGGAGGAGAAGAGGAAGATTATCGGCAACGAGATCACCCGGCTCCTTGCAGCCGGGTTCATCATGGAAGTGTACCACCCGGACTAGCTGGCAAACCCAGTCCTGGTGTTGAAGAAGAACAAGACCTAGCGCATGTGTATTGACTACACCAGCCTGAACAAGGCGTGCCTGAAAGATCCATTCGCATCGCCCCGTATCGATCAAGTCAACGATTCCACAGCCGGCTGCGATTTGTTGTCTTTTTTAGATTGCTATTCCGGTTACAATCAGATCCGGTTAAACCTGGATGACCAGATTAAGACATCATTTATCACCCCTATGGGGCTTTCTGCTATGTAACCATGCCTTTCGGTAGGAAGAATGCAGGCGCTACCTATCAGCGCTGCATGGAGAAGTGCTTGCACTCGCAGATCGGCCGGAACATGCACGCCTATGTGGACGATGTAGTCATTAAGACCAAGGAGAAGCGTACCCTCCTTGAAGATCTGGGAGAGACATTTGGCAACCTCCGGCAGTACCAGATGAAGCTGAACCCGGAGAAATGCGTCTTTGGAGTCCCATCCGGCCAACTACTCGGTTTCCTCGTATTGCAACGAGGGATCGAGGCGAATCCGGAGAAGATTGCGGCATCGAGAGGATGCAGCCGCCTAGGAGCCTGCTTGGAGTCCAGAAGTTCACCGGATGCCTGGCCTCCCTCAGCCGTTTCGTCAGCCGGTTAGGGGAGAAGGCACTCCCATTGTACCAGCTGATGAAGAAGACGGACAAGTTCTCCTGGACCTCGCAAGCCGACGCCGCCTTTCATGACCTCAAGCGCATGCTGTCCACAGCGCCGGTTCTAGCTGCGTCGGCTAGGAAGGAGCCGATGTTGCTCTATATAGCAGCCATCAGCCGGGTCGTCAGCGTCGTCCTGGTGGTGGAGCGCCCCGAGGAAGGCAAGGCTCAGCCGGTTCAGAGGCCCGTCTACTAGCTTAGTGAGGTTCTCTCGCTCTCCAAGCAGACTACCCCCACTACCATAAGATGTGTTATGGCGTGTACCTGGCATGCAAGAAGCTCAGGCACTACTTCCAGGAGCATCCGATAAAGGTCGTGTGCACGGCACCCCTTTTGGAAATCATCGGCACCAAAGACGCCACCGGCCGAGTCGCCAAATGGGCCATCGAGCTCGCCGCCTAATCTATCCCGTATGAACCCCAGCTCACGATCAAGTCGCAGGCGCTGGCGGACTTCCTCGTCGATTGGGCCGAGACCCAGTACCTCCCATCGGTTCTGGATTCGGACCATTGGAGGATGCACTTCAAAGGATCGAAGATGCTCGGGCGCTTGGGAGCCAGCATCGTGCTCACCTCCCCCAAAGGAGACAGGCTGGAATATGTCCTGCATATCCACTTCAAGGCCTCCAACAATGTAGCTGAATACGAGGCACTGGCGCACGGCCCCCGGCTAGCCAGAGAGATTGGTGTCAACCAGATCCTCTGCTTCGCCGATTCGGATCTGGTGGTGCAGTAGGTATCCGGAGAGTGGGACGCCCGCGATGCAAATATGGCTCTCTACTGTTTCCACATACAGAAGCTCAGCGCTTGCTTCGACGGGTGTGAATTCCATCACGTCCCTTGCGCCAACAACGAGGGCAGCCGATTCGCTCGCACGAATCGGATCCACCCAGCAGGCGATCCTGCCTAGGCTCTCCTTGGAGCACCTGCGCAAGCCCTCCATCAATCCGTCACCCAAATTAGATTCCATCTTATGGGCAGGGAGCACTCCGGTTGACGGGGCAGCAGATGCAGAGCCGACAGAACCTCCAAAGAAGAAGTCTCACGCCAACTCTAGCAAGTCCGTACCCTCCGGCTCGCAAGACCCGGGGGATGCCGACTCATCATGTGGCTCAGGGGCTGCCGTTCCGGGTACCTCATATAGACAACCCCCCGACGACCATCAACCAGAAAACGGAAGCATCCTTGTCATCCGGGAAATACCATCCTGGGCACAGCCCTACATGAACTACATCGCCAACGGGGAGCTTCCGGATGACGAGGTGGAGGCTAGGCAAATCCGACACCACACGCACATGTACACCATCATCAACAAAGAACTGTACAAGCGCAGCGTATTCGACATCTTCCAAAGATGTGTCGATGTGGACACAGGCTACCGGCTACTCAAGGACATCCACCAGGGCAAGTGCGGGCACCTCGCTTTGTCAAGGGCGATAGTCGCCAAGGCGTTTCGCCATGGCTTCTATTGGCCCACCACCCTCGAGGATGCCGAACAGCTAGTCCGCGCGTGCAATGGGTGCCAACGCTTCAGGCAGCTTAGGCATATGCCGACTTTGGTGCTCAAGACCATACCGATCACCTGGCCCTTCGCTATTTGGGGCCTCGACATGGTTGGTCCCTTTAAGCGGGCGCGCGCAGGCATGACCCATTTGCTGGTGGCGGTGGACAAATTAACAAAGTGGATAGAGGCCAAGCCCATCCGGAAGCTGGACGGGGCGACAGTCGTCACCTTCTTCACCGATGTCATCAACCGGTTCGGCTACCCCAACAGCATCATTACCGACAATGGCACGAACTTCGCCAAGGGGGCCTTTGCCTGATTCTGGAGCAACAAGGGCATCCGGCTGGACCTTGCTTCCGTCGTGCACCCGCAGTCCAACGGGCAAGTCGAAAGGGCAAACGGCTTAGTACTAGCCGGCATCAAGCCACGCCTCATCGAGCCTTTGGAGCGGTCGCTCGGATGCTGGATCGAGGAGCTTCCGGCTGTGCTATGGAGCCTCCGCACCACGCCGAATAGATCAACCAGCTACACCCCGTTCTGCCCGGCCTACGGATCGGAAGCCGTCCTCTCTACGGATATCGAGTTCGACTCCCCGCGCAAGCTCCTCTATGATGAAAAGGCTAACCAAGAGGCACGGGAAGATGGTGTGGACCTCCTCGAGGAGGCCCGCAAACTGGCATTGTCTAGATCGGCCGTGTACCAGCAACGCCTACGCCACTACCATTCAAGCCGGATCCGCCCTGTCGCGTTCCGCGAGGGCGACCTGGTCCTCCGGCTGGTGCAGGACACGAAGGGCATGCACAAGCTGTCGCCACCCTGGGAGGGTCCCTTCATCATTAGCCAGGCGCTGCCCAATGACTCCTACTACCTCATCGACGCGCAGCAGCCGCGCAAGAACAATATGGACAAGTCGGACAAGGAGACCGAGCGTCCCTAGAACGCGGCCTTGCTGCACCCATTTTGCACCTAGTCACCAGGCAGTGTATGTATCCCGCAAACCCTATGAATAAAAATGCGGACCCCTACGAGATGCTCGAGGGCTCCTTGCTAGAAATGTGTACGCATATGTTTTCCGGTTCAGATTTTCCGGCTCCGGCAACCCCTACCCGGGGGCTTGCCGACTGGCCCGACCTGCTAAGTCAACAAACCGGCTGAGTAGTGTGCGACGATGTCAGAGGCCCACTCTTCGTCTCAGCTACAGACCGCAAACCGGCTGTCCGGCTAGCAAGAGCAAAAGCCCGAGGCATCCCACACGAAAAATGGGGAGGAGATGCGACAGATCGGGCGTCTCGGCCTCGCAACTAGCTTAAGACAATCTGGCTACTAAGCCGTTAGTACCGTGCGCAATGTATTGTCAGCTCCCTTCGATTCCGGCTGCAGACCGCAACCCGGCTACCCGGCAGGGACGCAATGAAAACAACAGAGTACACGGGAAAACGACTAAGTGTCCAGAAAGGCACAAGCTAATTTTCAAAAAATAAACCCGCCTTCCGGCTACAGTTTAGTAGACTAACCTACTAATGGGTGAGAATGTATGTGTACATATATATTTTTGTACGACTACTTCGAGTCGGAATCCAGGAAGAAGAGAAGAAGAAGATTCGAAGTCCTTGCCTTCATCAAGTGCTCCGAATCTCGGGGGCTACACCCACTGGGTGCGCTCGCACGCCCCTAGTGGAATCTTTTAGTTTCCTGACCGGCTAAGGGCGTTTAGCCCGATATTTGGAGCCCAAGTGAGGGCAAGGGCAGGAGCAAGAGAAGAGAAAGATTCGAAGTACCTGGCTATGCCAGCTACTCCGAATCTTGGGGGCTACACCCAGTGGGTGCACTGACGCGCCCCCACTAGAATCGTAGTTCCCTGGCTAAAGGCGTTCAACCGAGCGAAGTCAGCCGGCAAAATTTTGAAAAGACATGCAAAAAACACAAGTTGAAGGCAAACCAAATTAGTTCAGATTGACAATAAAAGGAAAGGGGAGACAAAGCTCCCATAAGTTTACCCAGTGCCAGAAGCAGCCGGTACACACAAACAAATTTCAAACAAGACGGAATAAACAAATACACCCGGCATCCCAGGGTGGTAGCTAAACAGCGGGGCCCTATCCGTGCGGAGCACCTTGGCTGGCTGCAGTCTCAGGTGGCAGAGGTGGCGCTACAGCTGATCCGGTTCCAGCGTCGCCAGCCGACTACGTCGAGGCTTCCGCATCCGGAGTGCTGACGGACTCCGAGTCGGTGAGCACCTTGTTGGGATCCATATAGTCAGCAATCTTGATGGAGGAGGCCCGAAGCTCCGGATGGGCCTGGCGGATGGCGGCAAGGTCGGCACCAGCGCGGAAACCCTCGTCGATCTTCTCGACGCGGGCATCCTTGTACCACGAGAGCATGAGGGACAGGGCCATCTCTGCTCTGGCTCACGCCGCCAGGTCTCACAGCCGGTCTAGGGCAGCCGACACTTCTCCCACCTTCACAGCTAGCTGCGCCATCGTCTCCGGGATCGAAGCGTCCGGCCATAGGAAGGAGAAGATGGCCTGTGCCACCTGGCGAAGCTTGGCAGCTTCCTCGCCAAGAAGGACGACGAGCTCCTAAGCTATCGGCTGCGCTCCCGGCCAGTTCTCCTGCAGCCGGTTGTAGGCCAGCAGGTCTATGCCGGGATAAAAAGCTGTCAGAAAAGAGATAATCAGATCTGGCTACCGGATCCGGAAAAACGAAAGGAGACGAAAAAGGGAGCTTACCCTTAGCCATATGCCCGACTTGCAACAGCTCTTCCACCAAGGCCTTCTCCTTCGTCGCCAGCCACTTGATTTCCATCTCTTGGTCCTTGTTCTAGGCCTCGAGAAGGTTGAAGGCGTCAATCTGGCTGGCGAGTGAGGCGTCACGCTCCCTGATGGTGGCCTCCAGAGTATCCACGTTTGCGTGCCAATCCTTGTTCTGCAGCCGCAACATGGAGTTGGAGTTGCTCAACCGGTCGTTCGCCTTCTTCAAGCGATCGATCTCGTGCTGAGCGCACACAAGGATAGCTACGACAAAACCGGCTACCATAAAAAAGGATGATTCCGGATGAATCAAACTTACTCTAGGAGGTTTCGTTGGCAGCAGCGAGCTTCTGCTCCAAGGACCGGTTCCCACCGGCTGCGGCCTTGAGCAGCAGGATCTCCTTCACCGCCAGTTCGAGGGTGGTGGCGAGATCCGTCAGTGAGGTAGCGGAGGAGGCGTCGTCATCCACGGCATTGGTGGCCAGAGACTCCTTCGCCGCAACCACCGCCGTCCTCCACTCCTCCCTCGGCTCATCCTCGGAGTTGTCATCGCCGACAACCACGAGTTCTTTGCCGGTGGCCGCCCTCCGCGTCCCCGCGGAGGGGCCGTCCCCGCTCTACGAGGTGGTCTCAACCGTTTCCGACTGGACCACCATGGCCGGTTGGGGACCCCCTGCTCTGGCTGAGGCAGTCGGTTTAGCTCGAGTTGGTGGTGGAGGTGGTGCCTCGGAGGAAGGAGGGGCAGAGGTAGACGTGGGCGGCGCGCAGGGTGGCGACCCAGTAGGCGCCCGCGCCGGGCTCGCAGCCCCGAAAGGGACCAGCGTGCTGAAAAGATAGAAGGAGAAGAAAAGGAGAAAGAAGCAAATGAGCCAAAGGTAAGCAGGAAAAAGAGAAAGAAGCGGAAGACAGTAAAGGTGCCCGGAGAAGGACTTACCCCTGTACCACCAGGGGCGGCCCTTTCTTCCGACCAAGGCGGCTCGGGGGAAGGGCGTTGGTCCGGCTCCTCTTGGGGGCCGGATCCTCCAAGGCAGGCACTGGAATGGCTGGAGCCACTCCCGCCAGCGCCAGACCGGCTGGAGTCGCCGTCCGTCGCCAGGCGGCATGCCGGCTCGGGGGCTGGCGCAGCCTCTTCCCCTCGTCGACCTCCGCATGGGGATCGGTAGCCGACTCGTCGTTCCGGCTGGGGAAGGCATCCCCGTCCCTGTTCGACTCCTCGCCTGATCGGTGAGCGCGCGGCTTGAGGAAGTCAGGCGTGAACGTCTGAAGAGGGGCATCGCCCTCCTCACAAAGGATGCAGGGAAAGATCTGTCGGGTACAAGAGATTAGTCGGATAAAAAGAAGAAGGGCAAGAAATACAAAGGAAAATTCCGGCTAGAAGGACCTACCCGGGGCGTGCGGTTTTCACGGCTATAAGGGGCCAGCCCAAACTTCTAGCCCTCCGCAGCCGCTCCTTATTGATGGTCCACACCCACTGCTTCAGATTATGGTAGCGGGGGTCGCAGCGAGACAACCGGGTCGCGTCCAGCTGGCCGGAGTAGAAGCACATCTTGTGCGCTCGCTGCTGCAGCGACATCATTAGCCGGGACATCCAGCTGAGGGTGATGTCCAGGCCGGTTAGACCGGCGGTGACGGGGGCGCGCATGCGTTGCAGTATTGCATCCGACTCCGTCTTCTCGCCATAGATCTTCAGGTCCCAATGCTGCCAGCTGGATTCCACGTCCTGGAACGCCAGAAGATTGATCTGATCGACGACGGTGAGGTTCCAGACATAGAAGTACGACTGCTACCATAGTCATACTGTGTCGTGCAGCAGGAACTTCGGGTAGCCGGTCTGCGCGCGGGAGTAGATGGAGACGCCGCCGCAGACGACCAGCGGCCCCTTCGTGAACTGGACCTAGAGCCAGACTCGGAAGAGCCGGCAGAAGAGCCCGAGATCCGGTTGGATCCCGAGGTAGCTCTCGCAGAACGCGATGAAGTGCGCCAGCATGCCGATTTCGTTGGCGCCGAGATGGTGGAGGCGGAGGTCGAAGATGGCGAGGAAGGTGAGGAAGATTGGGTGCACCGGCAGCGCGAACCCGCGCACCAGGTGCGAAAGGAAGATCACCCGTTCTTCCTCCGCCGGATGCGGCGACACCTCCCCCGCTGGCACAAGCTGCACCGCCACTTCCTCCTCCGACGGCAGGATGCGGGTGACGTGATACTTTTGGATGTGGTCCTCCGTGACGAAGGAGCCACACCAGGCTCCGCACTCGGCAGCCATTTCCGGCTCGCTGGAGGGCATGTCAGCGGATGAGTGGCGGTGGCCCGTACCGCCGCCGACGACAAGCGGGCGGCGCGGTGGGCTACAGAAGCAACGGCGACGAAGCATAGAAAGCAGGAGCGCAGAAGAGAAGAAGGCAACTGGGAGCGAGGGAAGCGAAGAAGAAGAACTGCCCTCCCCCGGGCGCCCCTTTAAAGGCCCGGAAGGGCAACCGTATGCGGCGCCACGCGGCATCCATCGAGGCGCTTCCAACCCCAACCGCTGCCCCAGATCCCGTGTGCAGACGCGGGCTACGCAGAAGATCTCGGAGCGAGAACCGAAGCGTTAGGTGGCAGTTTCCCGAGGCGACGTGCGACTGGACGTTCCACTGCCCGCCGCAGAGCAATGATGGCGCGTGCGCGCGTGGCCGGCGTCATCACTGACGTCACGGGTAGCGCAACCGCCAGGCATAGCCGGCCAAAAATTCAGAACAAAGAGGGAGCACGCGCACATTTCACCTAAAGGCGAAAACTACACGTGCTCGGGGGCTAGTGTCGGGGGGATGACCTCCGGATACCCCAACCAAACAAAAATGCGGCAGTCGGATCGTGTCCGGCTGGTCAAGCGTAGCCGGACAAGGCAAGTCAAGCCGGCTACCGTGAGGTAGCCGGAGCGGCGAGAAGCAACCGGCTACAACAGCGTAGCCGGAACTAATCAAGGAGACATGGCGACGTGCGGAACAGTGCACAGTACACCCTGCACAACGACAAGACTGGCAACTACTCGGCCATACCGAAGACTTTACGGGGATGACGCGGGAACAGTAGCCTGATGCTGACGACAGGCTCGCAGGGTGTTCACTATGCCCACGATAGCCATACCGCCCATACTGTGATGGGACATGGTTGTACCGGATACTGTAGATGACCAGCCGGCTGGGACCCCACGCCGGCTGGGGCCCACCCGTGGGGCCCGCTAGTCGGACTGGCCAGTGGACCGTTGCCTCTCTGCCTATATAAGGAGAGTGAAGGCCTTATATAAAGGGTTGGTCTCAGTGCATTTAAGACAGTAGCTAGAGAATACAGCCCCGAATCAAAAATCCACGAAAAAGTCTGTAGCCACCGTCATCTCCATCCCTAGATCGAGAGGGATCTGAAGCTCTTCCTGGCACCTTGCCGGAGAGGGGAATTCACCCTGGAGGCCTTCTTCATCACCATGCAAGCCTCCGGTGTGCTGCGTGAGTAGTTCATCCTTGGACTACGGATCCATGTAGTAGCTAGATGGTTGGTTCTCCTCCTTTGTTCTTTCATGTCTAGATCTTGTGAGCTCCGTTCATGATCAAGATCATCTATTTGTAATTCTACATGTTGTGTTTGCGGGGATCCGATGGATATTGAGATGCTATTTCAGATTGATTATTGATTCTATCATTTCTTTGTTATTTGTGATCTTGCATGCTTTCCATTGTTAGTAGCTATCTTGGCCAAGTAGATGCTAGCAACTCCAAGAGTTAGTATTTATGCTCGATAGTGGGTTCATGCCTCTGGTAATCTGGGGAAGTGATAGAAATCTCTAAGGTACTATATGTGCTATTGCTACTAGGGAGAAAACAACAATCCTTTGTTCATAGAACAATCGTATTGTTTACTTTACACGCAGTTTGTAAAGCAATAATCTATTGCTTGCAACTTAATACTGGAGGGGGTTCGGATGATAACCTGAAGGTGGATTATTAGTCATAATGCAGTTGGATGGCGGTCTATGTATAATGTTGTAATGCCCAATCAAGTTCCAAAGGAGTCAAGATGATTAGTATATGCATGTATTGCTTTCTCGATGTTTGTCAACTGCCCCGCTGTAATTTGTTCATCCAGCATGTTATCTATCTTAAGGAGAGCCACCTCCAGTGAACTATGGATCCCGGTCCTTTTCTTTACATACAATCTACAATTTTACTGCTTTGTGTTTACTTTCTGCAAACTATTACTTCTTTCCATTCAATACGTTTAATCCTTTTTTTCCAGCAAAACACGGTGAGATTGACAACCTCATCGCAAGTTGGGACAAAGTTCTGTGGTTGTGTTGTGCAGGTCTCCATGTTGCTACTAGCACCGATAGTGCGCCCTGCCAAGGCTCAGCTAGCAACACCTTTGGGGTGTTTGCTTGCTCCTACTGGTTCGATTAAACCTTGGTTTCATAACTGAGGGAAACTTGCTGCTGTGCTCATCATACCTTCCTCTTGGGGTTCCCAACGAGCTCTACATCAAAACCGCACCATCACTTTTCTGGCGCCGTACATTGAGCCATCAACCACCATCGCCCGTGTCACATACTTGACACAACAAGTGATGACTCCAACCTAGAGAATCAAGCTCGTCATCACCATGAAGATCTCCAAGTTCATCATCTTCTTCATCACCGTCATGAACGTCTGCATCGACACCATGGTCATCACGAGGCGCCTCCTCCACCACACCAAAACATGGAGCGTCAAGTGGTACAAGTTGAGCGACGCCCACCACGTCATGAGGCTCAATACCATGTACTTCACCGTGAGGCCCATGTGCCTAATTATAATCACCAACCGAGGAACGAGCCTCCTCTTCGTCATCAACCGTGTCATGAATCTCCACATCCTCAACACCCTCATGAGGCCCAAGTGCCTCAACATCGTCAACAACCGTGCCAAGAGCAAGAGCAAGCTCCACACCAACAACATCAAGAGAAAGCTCCGCAACAAGGTCGCGAGAACCAAGTTCCACCTTCTCAACCACAAGATCATATACAAGCTCAACAAGCTTGTCGCAATGATTGCATGGAAGATGAAGACCATCATCAACATGGCAACCATCACCACCGTGATCGCAATGAGGAAGGAACATTTGGCAAGCTCAAGTTCATGATGCCCAAGTGCACTAGATCAAATGACCCTGAAGAATATCTCTCATGGGAACTCAAAGTCGACAAGATCTTCCGTACGCACAATTATAGCAATGAGAAGATGCTTGCCATGGCTTCGCTTGAGTTTCATGAGTATGCCAACCTTTGGTGGGAACAAGTCCAAGTTGCTCGTGACACAGGACAAGAGCCGCCAATCACAACTTGGCATGACATGAAGGCTCACAAGAGATCCTGTTTTGTTCCCGCACACTACACGCGTGACCTCTTCAACAATCTTCAATCGCTGCGCCAAGGGACAAAGACCGTGGAAGAGTACTTCAAGGAAATGGAACTCAACATGATCCACACAAACATTGAAGAGTGCAAGGAGTAAACTATGGCACGTTTCCTTATTGGCTTGAACCACCCAATCAAGCGCATCGTAGAGTTCCAAACATACAACAACATGGTTGAGCTTGTGCACATCGCAATAAAGGCCGAACGTCAAGCGCAAGAGGACATCAAGTACAACTAGACCAAGACGTATTTCACCTACAGCAAGCTTCAACCGCTACACCAACAACCTTCAATGGAAGCTCCTCAAGTACCTCCAAGCCTTCCTTCAAGCCCACACTTCCTGAAGGAAAACTGCCCCCAAGTGGCAAACAAGCAAAGAGTGATACACCTTTCAACGATGAATGCTACAAGTGTGGAGGCAAAGGACACAAGTCGGTCGAGTGTGGAAACAAGAAAGTTTTGTTCATCCATGACAATGTCGACGAAGAGTACTTGAGTGAAGATGAATTTGATGCCCGAGTCAAGGAAGCAATGGCAAGGCAACAAGTAGAAGACGACCAAGAACTCCTCATGTGTGAACATGACGCAAGTCTTGTCGTCACAAGGATATTGACCACTCAAGCACAAGAGCATGAAGACCAACGCTCAAATATCTTCCAAACACGAGTCGGCATCAATGGTAAATATATCAAAGTGATCATCAATGGAGGGAGTTGCCACAACCTTGCTAGCACCGAGTTGTGTGAGAAGCTCAACCTCACTCTCCATCCGCACAAGCACCCCTACCACGTGCAATGGCTAAGTGACCAAGGGTCCATGAAGATCAAGCATACCGTATCGGTCACCTTCGCCATTGGTCCTTACAAAGACACGGTCGAGTGTGATGTAGTCCCCATGATGGTTTGCCACATGTTTCTTGGTTGACCTTGGCAATTTGACAAGGCTGCTCTACATGATGGTCACACCAATGTGTACACCTTTAAATGGCTCAACAAAACATGTGTTTTGCAATCGATGGCTCCTAGCCAAATCATTGCGGACAATGCAAAGGCTTTAGTGAGGGTGCAAAGCACAACACCTCCTTGTGAGAAGAGCGGTGAGCGAGAGAATCACATCATAGTGAGTGAGAGCCACAAGCCAAACTCGAGTGAAAAAACTAAGAGTGTTCTCCTTGCCACAAAAAGTGAGATGAGAGATGTGTAGAACAACCCATCCATCTTGCACTATGTCCTCATTTACAAGGGACTAGCGCAAGGAACTAATGAATTAACCAATGTTACTCCATCTTTGATGATTGTTTTACAAGAATTCAAGGATGTGTTCCCTGAAGAGCTCCCACATGGACTACCTCCTCTTCGTGGCATCGAACATAGCATTGATCTCATTCCCGGTGCACCCCTTCCAAACCATGCCGCTTACCGCACGAACCTGGAGGAGACGAAGGAGATCGAACATCAAATCAACCAACTCGTCTCCAAAGGTTTGATCCAATTTAGCACTAGTCCAAGTGCGGTACCCGTGATTCTTGTCCCAAAATTGGATGATACGTTACAGTTATGCATGGACTGCCGTCCAATCAATGCTATCACCGTGCGTTATTGACATCCTGTACCGCGTCTTGATGACATGCTTGATGACTTGTGTGGAGCCACTATTTTTTCAAAAAATTGATCTTCGTAGTGGTTACCATCAAATACGCCTGGCTGAAGGTGATGAGTGGAAAATCGCATTCAAGATCAAACTTGGTCTCTATGAATGGTTGGTTATGCCCTTTGGCTTGTCTAATGCCCCATCCACCTTCACGCACCTCATGAATCATATTTTGCATTCTCTCATTGGCAAGAGTGTCGTTGTCTATTTCGATGATATACTTGTTTATAGCAAGTCACTTGAGGACCATGTTAAACATGTCAAGGAAGTTTTGCAAATCCTTCGACATGAAAAGCTATATGCTAATCGTCCCAAGTGCGCTTTTGCTAAAGACAAGTTAGTTTTTCTTGGATTTGTCATTTCTTCGAAGAGCATTGAAGTTGATGTTTCCAAGGTAAAGGACATACAAGACTGGCCCATCCCAACAAATGTGAGTGAACTCTGAAGTTTTCATGGGTTGGACAGTTTCTATCATCGCTTTGTGAAAGACTTTTGACCATTGCTTGTCCTCTCAACAAATTGACCAAAAATAATATCACCTTCGTGTGGGGCAAGGAACAACAAAAAGCTTTTGATGAACTTAAAAAGAGGCCCACCGAAGCACCTCTCCTTGCGTTACCAGATTTCACTAAAACTTTTGAGATAAAGTGTGATGCTAGTGGTATTGACATTGGAGGAGTCCTTATGCAAAACGAACGTCCTATAGCCTACCATAGCGAGAAACTTGATGGTGCTCGCCTTAATTATATGATTTATGACAAAGAGATTTTTGCCTTAGTTCGTGTTCTTCAAGTTTGGCAACACTACCTATGGCCTAAAGAATTTATCATACATTATGACCATGAGTCATTAAAATATCTCAAAGGCCAAGCCAACTTGAGTAAGAGACACGCTAAGTGTGTTGAGTTTATGGAGTCTTTTACGTACAATGTCAAGTATAAGAAGGGCAAAGATAATGTAGTCATGGACGCTTTGTCTCGCAAGCACACACGCCTTCTTACGAGACTTGAATTCAACGTGTTGGGTCTTGAGGAAATAAAAACTTTGTATGCTTCCGACCCATTCTTTGAACCAATTTTCGCATATTGCTCCATTGATAAAGGAGTGGATGATTTCTATTTGCATAAGGATTTTCTATTTAAACAAAATAAGCTTTGCATTCCGAAGTCATATCTCCAACTTTTGCTTCTCCAAGAGTCTCATGGTGGAGGCCTTATGGGTCACTTTGGCCGTGACAAAACATTGGACATTCTCTCCACTCACTACTTTTGGCCCAAGATGAAGCGCGACATGGAGCACTACGTTTAACGATGCACGACATGTGTTCAAGCTAAGTTGCAAGATAACCCCTATGGTCTTTATAGGCCATTGCCTATTCCTCATACACCTTGGTCTGACATTAGCATGGATTTTGTGTTAGGACTGCCTATATCTAAGCATGGTCATGATTCTATATTTGTTGTTGTAGATCGCTTTTCCAAAATGGCACACTTCAGACCGTGCCATAGGACCAACGATGCTTCACATGTTGCAAATTTGTTTTTCAGGGAAATCGTTCGTCTCCATGGTGTGCCAAGAACAATCGTCTCCGACTGCGACGTCTTACTTATGGAAGACTCTCATGGCCAAGCTCGGAGTCAAGCTCCTATTTTCATCCGCATCGCATACTCAAACTGATGGCCAAACCAAAGTTGTCGATCAAAGCCTCGGGACTCTCCTTCGTGTGTTGATCAAGAAAAACTTCAAGGATTGGGAGGAATGCATTCCACACGCCGAGTTCGCCTACAATCATGCCAAGCACTCAACAACCAAGATGAGTCCCTTCATGATCATCTATGGTTTCGAGCCCCTCACCGCGCTCGATATCCTACCACTACCTCTCCATGAGCGCACCAACATGGACGTTGAGAAGCGCGCCCAAGCTATGAAGAAGCTTCACGAAGAAACATGAGCTACTATGGAACAACAAGTCCTTCGCCAAGCTTCAAGGTTAAACAAGGATAAGCGAGAGTTGATATTCGAAAAAGGTGATATTGTGTGGATACACCTAAGAAAATACTGCTTCCCCAAGGAACGCGACTCCAATCTTAAGCCAAGAGGAGATGGTCCCTTCAAGGTCCTCAAGAGAATCAACAACAACGCCTACATCATCGACATACCGACCTCCAAGTACCTTGCAAGCAATACATTCAATGTCAAGGATCTCTCACCCTACCATGGAGATGTTCACGATGATAACCATGAAGAGTCGAGGATGACTCTTTCCCAAGGGGGGGAGCTGATGCAGCCCATCCTACAGATGCTCCTACATCTACACCAACAAGTCCCCCAAGTGGACCCATGACTAGTGCCCGAGCCAAGCTCCTTCAAGCTAAGGTGAATCCGCTCCTCTCATTGTGTGACTTTGACATACACTTGGATGGATTGCTACTTCATGCCACTACTCTGTGCATTATCAGGTACGAAGCCCCGACGTAATGACCCACGAGCCCGGAAGTTGCACCTGTCCTAATGCTTCCTGAGCATGAGAGTTCGCCCGAAGCCAGCCGAAATGTCCGACACTACCAGAGTGTCTGGCCCGACCATGCCAGAGTGTCTGGCCTACCCTAGCCCCATCCTGGCGCAGACATTTTATGTACTACATCGGACTCTACCCGGAGTGTCCCGCCACCCCGGACTGTCCGGTCCACTCGACCGGGACTGTTCGGACTGAAGATGGGCCAGCAAGCCATAGCTGAGCCCTATGGCCCATGTACCCCTCTACTTCACCCAGAACTCTACTTTAATGCCTAAATTACCCTTGAACCTTGTGGTTGGCCTATATATAGTCCCCCACATATATTGTAAACCATAGGCTTGATATTTGGAATTAGTAGAAACCCCTTGTGGATCTATCTAGTTCTTGCCTCATGCTCCTTTGCTAGAGGAGCACCAAATATCACAAACCTCGTTGGAGTTTGCATCATGCCTCCGTGTTGTACACGGCCTAGGCATCGGAGTCCCTTTGCCTAGACGTCAAGATCTCACCGAGTCTCCCTACTCGCCGTGCCGGTTTGAGAGAGAGTCCTCCGCCCGACACCGATCCTAGGGACTGCGCCGGACTGGTAGCCACCATAGTGAGAAATTGGCTTGTATCGTGTCTTCGTGTGTGTCTGTTCATCGTGTTCTTCGTACATGAGTTTGTCTTTTTGCTCTCTCCCTCATCCCCACACTCACGCCGCCTCGATTTCAAGGGATTCGTGAAAGATCGGGCCATCCCCGAGTTTGCCCCGCAACAGCTAACCTCGTGGGTGGCCCGATCTTCACGGATCTCGTGGTCAAATTGATGGGAAAGCGAGGGGAAAGGGAGAAGGTAGCGGAAGCGGACTCACACCTCACAAAGAACACGATGAACACACGCAAAAGTCACATGATACAAGGCCGATTGCTCCCACCGGTGGCCACCGGTCCGATGGAATCCTCCCAAGGAAAGATCGGTCAACGTGATCCCTCAATCCCAAGCGGAGAGGGAAGAACACCTTGGAGAGGGTCTTGAAAATTACGCTCACGTACTTGCAAACATAGTCCTTGTACAACAAGGGAGGCGTGATGCAAACTCCAACGAGGTGGTCACGCACTTGGTGAAGGGGATGAGGCAAAACTAGTGATTCCACAAAGGAGGTGTCTTTAGTCTATCATGTATGCCTGGGGATACATGAGAGGGTGGGGTCTCTATTATAGGCCAACCATTAGCATGGGGGCAGTTTAAGGATAAACTAGGCAAAATGGTAAGTAAAGGGAATATTCCAAGGCATCAAACCCAGATCCATGCGCAAACGGCATTTCCGGCAATAAGTCCGCGGTGCCAGATCTGGAATTTCTGGTTGTCTACCAAAACGGTGTTCTGTCGACACTTTTGGCGTGCGCTCCGGTCTACCGGGTTGGGCGCCAAACGTTCGCCGGAGCTGTCGCCAGTAATTCCGGCGGTGGCGTCGATTTCGCCGGCCCTGGCGCCGAGCTTCTTCCGTCTCCTCTTCCAAGCCTCCGCCTTGTCGGGTGTGAGTCATCAGGCTTCTTCCCTTGCCTCCGTACTTGTCGGTGTGAACTTATCATGATAATGGGGCGGAGTATGAAGTAGTATACCATTCGATAGGGTAGGAAGTGGGCTCGCATAGAAGAATGGATTCACCTTTGGAGTCCATGATGACTTGGCATAAGTTGGAGACCTTGATGTGGTAACGACCTTAGGTCGGGCTACATCAGCTCCCCACCCTCAAAAAGAGTCGTCCTCGACTCTACATGCTCATCACAAAGTAGAAGAGGTCGAAAGACGTTCTTGATCCTGGGGCTCACCATATAGTCATCCTCGAGAAGATTGAATTGACAACACTTCAATGTTCCTTCACCTTCCATGAAGCCTACAAATCTCACAACAAAAGCGAAGCAACACTCAAAAAGTAGCCAATTCATGAAGATTATAATATGAGTCCTCAAGTAGAAGGAAGTCACATCATGATGTAGAGATAGCTCATTGAAGGGTAGCCCTGAAGGAGTTATGCCCTAGAGGCAAATAATAAAGTGTATTATTTGATGTGACTCCTATATGTTCATAATACGTTTCATACTGTGCTATAACTGTGTTAATACGAAACGTTAATACACGTGTGGTATGTAAACAAACCGCATCTCTAGTTACCTCTAGCGAGCTAGTTCATTGGTCATGCGGATGGTCTAAGTTTCAAGATCATGGGCATTTATGCCAATTGACAATGGGGGCATGTTATTAGTTTAATAACATGATAGACAAACATCCGACCGTTATATCTTAATGAGATCAAGTTACAAAGTTCACCATTGATGATAAAACAAAGAGAACCTCGCAACCTGATCCTTTGACTGTGAGGTAATGCAAATCACCATTCCGAAAGAAGCTTTGATGGTTATCAAGAATCATCTCGTAAAAGGGTGATCAAAAAGGTGCCACTCAGGTTTTCCGAAGGGATGAGTTGAGGAGTACATATCAAGACCAGGATTTGTCTATTCCATGTAACGGATAGATACATGTGGCCATATCAGTGACGTTGCATTAATGAAGCTTGCAAGCATGTGCCTTGGTCACGGAATGCAACGACGCAGGAACGATTAAATAAGTTCATTGGTAACGAGACCAAACTAAGGTATGGGGATACCGAAGATCAAGTCTCGAATGAATTAGGTATCATATGGCAAAGGGAACGGTAAACAACTATCTCACGGTTCGAGCGACTGTATTCGTGAAACGCACGGGGGTCACATGGCCATCCAGGTCTTTCTGTTGATCACTGATGTGAGAGTAGTCTCTATCATGTCTGGAGTGTTTCCAAACCGAAGGATGTCACGCTTAAGGGTAGGGACGCTTAGGGTAGATGAGGTATCATAGGAGAAATAGAGAAACAGAAACCAGAATAGTTCTGGGTAACATCCGATGGAGATCGGAAGGGGTCCGGAAGATGTTCTAGAGTGATGGAATAATACAATATGTGTATTTGAATATTAATTAGAGAATTAATATTAAATATTATATTATATTATATTATTGAAGGCATCATAATGCTAATGGGCCTCACCCGAAGGGAGGCCCAATAGGGCATGGCGCCTAGGGAGAGGGGGGCCAGCCGGCCTAGGCTTAGTGGGCCGCCCCAATGGGTCCCACCTAGGGCTGGCGGCTGCCCCTAGGTGGTTGGCGGGTGTGGGGTTTAGTCCCACACCGCCTGGCCCTAGGGTGGTGTGCCCCCTCCCACTATATATAGGGGTCTCCCCCTTTGGAATCACCCCATTCCCTCTCATTCTCTCTCTCATCCATTGAGGACTTCTCCATAATATTGGGGAGGACCTCGTGGGTGAGTTCTCCACCTTCACTCCACCGTCGTGTGATTTGCGATCCGGCATCTACTTCTTCCGCTGCTCGGCTGGATTAGAGTTCAGTTGACGTCTCCTACATCGGACGTGTGATGAACTTTGGAGGCACCACACTTGGGGTGCTGCTCATCTTCATCAATATACGCCTTCCTGGGTAAGGCGTGCCTCGGTCTTCAAAGGTATGAATACCGTATCCCTTCTTCGTTACTTATGTCTACATAGTATAGGTCCTCGTATTAGTGTTCGAGTAGATAGATTTTTTTTATTTTCTGCTACGAAACCCTACAGTGGTATCAGAGCGGGTCTATGGGTAGACATGTCATACGGATAGAACACATAGCAATATGTGGGCATTGATTCTGTAGTTTCTACCCTCTTTTTAATGTTCTTGTTCATATGGCGACACTGTTTGATGAAGCGGACCCCAACTGACCTTACGTGGTGATTCACGAGACTGGTCCATGAATAAAAGTGGCTTAGGGGGGTGTCTGTCTCTCTGCAGTAGTTGATATGGCATCGACATTGGAGGGCCCTGAAATGGGAAGAAGAATGGCAATCATTGAATCCATGTCGTGGCTTCACGTTCGTAGGCGGGAAGGGGTTCTACTGCGAAAGCCCTAAAGCCGCATAAAACTTGCAATAGATAATATAGAAGCATCTATCTTTATTATTGAATAAGGGAAAGTATTATAACATGGCAATGATAAAGTTTATGAAACTTTCATTGAAGCTATTGATGATGATCATAATGCTATAACCATGCCATAACACGTTACTTTCGAAGTATTACTTATTGTGCTAGTAGATTTCTATTTGACGGTAGCATAATAAGATAGTCCCTCATAGTATTCCAGTAATCATATTCCCCTTGTGTGCGCACCACCAAGAAAGTTCTTCGGTATGAGGCGCCCTGCGGTGAGTAGGGGTCAGACATATCTATGTTCACATACAGTGGGTGTAAGCCATGTTGCACTACGAATACACACAAGCTAGGACTGGCGAGCCTAGCACGTTACATAGACGTGGCCTCAGAATACAAGAGACCGAAAGGTTGAGCATGAATCACATAGTTGATGTGATCGACATTAGGGAATGTCCACCCATGATACTGCACTGATGGCCGTGATGATCAAGGGAGGTGCAGGGGATTGGGATCATGTGATCACTAAATGAGTAGAGGGATGTTTGTTTACGTGGGAATTCTTTTAGTTAAAACTTGAACTCATTATTATGAACATGGTCTAAACACTTTGCAAATCCATTGTAGATGTCTCGCCCACCCACCTTCAACCTTAGCACTTTCCTCGAGAAGGACAAGCTAAAAACTTATGGAACCAACTTCATCGCATGGTTCTGCAATCTTAGGATCCTCCTAGTCCCCTACAAGGTTATTTATGTCATCGAGGCTGAGCTTCCGGCTAAGCCTGCAGATTCCGCCTCCCAGGACGAAAAGAATGTCTGGCAGTCCAAGGCGGACGATTTCTCCCTCATCTAGAGTGGAATGCTCTATGCCATGGAGCTGGAGGTTCAAAAGCATTTTGAGAAGATGAATGCTTTTGAGATCATTGAGGATCTCAAGGCCGTCTTTGCTCCATAGGCCCGTGCAGAGAGGTATGATGCTTCCGAGCTCTCCTTCTCTGCTAAAATGGAAGAACACACCAGTATTAGCGAGCACGTGGTCAAAATGTCTGGCTATGTTAAGCGCTTGAACCGCCTGCATTACAAAATCCCAGAGGATCTCGCGATTGATAGGGTGCTGCACTCGCTGCCCCCTAGCTATAAGAGCTTTGTGATGAACTACAACATGCAAGGGATGACCAAGACCCTTGCTGAGGTGTTCGCCATGCTCAAAACTGCGGAGGTTGAAATCAAGAAGGAGCACACGGTGTTGATTGTAAACAAGACCACCAACTTCAAGAAGCCAGTGCAAAAGGGGCAAGGCAAGGGTAAGAAGTCTAAAAGGGATGGCAAGATAGTTGCCAGCACCTCAAAGACTACCAAGCCTGGCCCTAAGCCCGGCACAATGTGCTACTACTCCAAAGGGGATGGGCACTGGAAACACAACTGCCCCAAGTACCTTGAAGACAAGCGAGCCGGCAAGATAGCCGCCAAGGACAAAGGTATATATGATATACATGTTATTGATTTATTCCTTACAAGCACCAGGAGTAACACCTGGGTATTTGATACCGGATCTGTTGCTCACATTTGTAACTCTCAGCAGGATCTGTAGAGTAAAAGGCGCCTGAGGAAGGACGAGGTGACAATGCGCGTCGGTAATGGCTCAAGAGTCGAAGTGATGGCCGTCGGCACCCTGCATCTCCACCTACCGTCAGGATTATTTTTGGTTTTGAATAAATGCTACTATGTACCCGCATTGAGTATGAATATTGTGAGTGGGTCTTGCTTGTTGCAAGACCATTATTCATTTAAATCAGGAACAAATGGTTGTTCAATTTATATGAATGATGTTTTCTATGTTCATGCTCCTGTGTGTGATGGTTTATTCTTACTTGATCTTGATTGTAATACACACATCCATAGTGTTGATGCTAAACGTTGTAAGCATAGTGATGATAATTCCATGTTTATGTGGCATTGCTGTCTTGGTCACATTGGCGTAAGGAGCATGAAGAAGCTTCATTCATAAGGGCTTCTTGGATCATTGGATTCCGAATCTCTTGATACATGTGAGCCGTGCCTCATGGGCAAGATAACTAGGACACCATTCTCCGGGATAGTGGAGAGAGCTGTAGACCTACTGGGAATCATATATATGGATGTATGTGGACCAATGAGCGTCTCAACGTGCAATGGTTATCATTACTTTGTTACCTTTACTGACGACTTAAGCAGATATGGATATATCTACATAATGAAGCACAAGTCTAAAACCTTTGAAAAGTTCAAGCAATTTCAAAAAGAAGTAGAGAATCAACTTAACAAGAAAATCAAGCACCTTCGATCGGATCGAGGAGGCGAGTATTTGAGTTATGAGTTTAACATGCACTTGAAGGACTGTGGGATTATTCCACAGCTTACGCCAGCCGAAACACCACAGCGCAATGGTGTGTCGGAACATCGTAACCGAACCGTATTAGATAGTGTGCGGTTCATGATGTCTTTAACTGATTTGTCTGTGTCTTTTTGGGGGTAAGTGTTAGAAACCGCCGTTTTTATTTTAAACAGAGCACCATCCAAATCCGTGGAGACAACCCCATATGACATATGGTATGGGCAGAAGCCAAATTTGTCATTTTTGAAAGTTTGGGGTTGTGAGGCTTACGTTAAGAAACTGCAGCCTGATAAACTCGAACCCAAATCGGAAAAATGTATCTTTGTGGGATATCCAAGGGAAACCATTGGGTACACTTTCTACAACCAGGCCGAAGGAAAAACGTTTGTCGCAAGAACCGGCGCCTTTCTCGAGAAAGAGTTTCTGGCAAATGGAATGAGTGGAAGGGGAATTGAGTTAGATGAAATTGTTGACCCTTCTCTCCAAATTCTGAGTAGCGCAACGAAAGATGTTCTGAAACCTCTCTCCAACATGGAGGAAGAGCCCATTGATGATGATCAAAACAACGACGTCGAGACTCCTGAGGTTCACATGTCTACAAGGGTCCGTGCCACTCCTGATTGGTACAATAGCCTTGTAATGTCTATCATCCTAGATGAACAGGAAGAACCTGCAAACTACAAAGATGCTATGGATAGTGCTGACTCTGAGAAATGGCTAGAAGCCATGAAATCCGAAATAGGATCCATGCATGAGAACCAAGTTTGGACCTTGGTGGATCTTCCAGAAGGCCGCAAGGCCGTGGAAAATAAATGGATCTTTAAGAAAAGACAGATGCGAATGGTAATGTGACCGTTCACAAAGCTCAACTTGTCGCAAAGGGTTTTTGAAAAATTCAAGGAGTTAACTACGACGAGACTTACTCTCTCGTAGTGATGCTTAAGGCTGTTTGGATTTTAATAGCAATTGCTGCACATTTCGACTATGAAATTTGGCAGATGGATGTCAAGACCGCATTCCTCCATGGTCACATTGATGAAGAGTTGTATATGATGCAACCGAAAGGTTTTGTTGATCCTAAGGAAGCTAGAAAGGTATGCAAGCTTCAACGGTCTATTTATGGATTGAAGCAAGCATCTCAGAGCTGGAACCAATGTTTTGATCAAGTGATCAAGAGTTTTGGATTTGTCCAAAATCAACAAGAGTTCTGTGTTTACAAGAAAGCGAGAGGGAGATCAGTTGTTTTCTTAGTAGTATATGTGGATGACATATTACTCATGGGAAATGATGTGGATCTTATGAAAAGCGTGAAAGCGTATTTGAGTAACCAATTTTCCATGAAGGATCTAGGTGAAGCTGCATACATATTAGGAATCAAGATCTATAGAGATAGATCTAGGAACCTAATTGCATTAAGTCAGAGTACTTACATCGAAAAGATTTGAAGTGGTTCAAAATGGAAAACACCAAAAGGGGTTTTACACCCATGATGAAGAATTGCAAATTGAGTATGACTCAATGTCCTATAATGGATGATGATAGAGAGAATATGTCTTACATCCCCTATGCCTCAGCCATAGGATCTATCATGTATGCAATGTTAAGTACACGACCTGATGTGGCATTGGCTCTTAGTTTGATGAGCCGATACCAAAGTAATCCAGGACCGGATCACTGGACAACTATAAAGAATATCCTAAAGTATCTGAGAAGAACAAAGGATATGTTCCTAATCTATGGAGGAAGTGATGAAGCTCTAAATGTAACAGGTTACGTGGATGCGAGCTAGAACTCAGATCATGATGACTTGAAGTCTCAGACAGGATTTGTGTTCCTAGTGAATGGTGGGGCGGTAAGCTGGAAGAGTAAGAAGCAGCCAGTGGTGGCACAATCTTCGATGGAGTCTGAATACATTGCTGCGGCCGATGCAGCAAATGAAGCTATTTGGCTAAGGAATTTCGTCATCAAACTGGGAGTTTCTCCAAATGCCTAAGACCCCATGACGATCTATTGTGGTAACACATGAGCTATTGCAAACGCAAAGGAACCAAGGACTCATTCCACAACCAAACACATCAAGCTTAGATTTCACGTCATACGACAGAACGATGACGAAGGGGAAGTCAAGATTTGCAAAGTAGATACAGAACTGAATATGGCAGATCCTTTGACTAAAGCTCTCCATCAGGAAAAGCACGAACAACACCGAGATTCCATTGGTGTTAGGTTCCTGCCTATTGTAAACTAGTTTTGTTTGTACTCTAGTGCAAGTGGGAGACTGAAGGAGTTATGCCCTAGATGCAAATAATAAAGTGTATTATTTGATGTGACTCCTCTATGTTCATAATACGTTTCATACTGTGCTATAACTGTGTTAATACGAAATGTTAATACACGTGTGGTATGTAAACAAACTGTGTCTCTAGTTACCTCTAGCGAACTAGTTCATTGGTCATGAGGATGGTCTAAGTTTCAAGATCATGGGCATTATGCCAATTGACAATGGGGTCATGTTGTTAGTTGAATAACATGATAGACAAACATCCAACCGTTATATCTTAATGAGATCTAGTTACAAAGTTCACCATTGATGATAAAACAAAGAGAACCTCGCAACCTGATCCTTTGACTGTGAGGTAATGCAAATCACCATTCCAGAAGAAGCTTTGATGGTTATCAAGAATCATCTCGTAAAAGGGTGATCAAAAAGGTGCCACTCAGGTTTTCCGAAGGGATGAGTTGAGGAGTACATATCAAGACCAGGATTTGTCTAGTCCACGCAACAGACAGATACATGTGGCCATCTCAGTGACGTTGCATTAATGAAGCTTGCAAGCATGTGACTTGGTCACGGAATGCAACGACGCAGGAACGAGTAAACAAGTTCATTGGTAACGAGACCGAACTAAGGTATGGGGATACCGAAGATCAAGTCTCGAATGAATTAGGTATCATATGGAAAAGGGAACGGGAAATGACTATCTCACGGTTCGAGCGATTATATTCGTGAAACGCATGGGGGTCACATGGCCATCCAGGTCCCTCTGTTGATCATTGATGTGAGAGTAGTCTCGATCATGTCCGGAGTGTTTCCGAACCGAATGATGTCACGCTTAAGGGTACGGACGCTTAGGGTAGATGAGGTATCATAGGAGAAATAGAGAAAGAGAAACTGGAATAGTTCTGGGTAACATCCGATGGAGATCGGAAGGGGTCCGGAAGATGTTCCGGAGTGAAGGAATAATACAATATGTGTATTTGAATATTAATTGGAGAATTAATATTAAATATATATTTTATTTTATTATTAAAGGCATCATAATGCTAATGGGCCTCACCCGAAGGGAGGCCCAATAGGGCATGGCGCCTAGGGAGAGGGGGGCCGGCCGGCCTAGGCTTAGTGGGCTGCCCCAATGGGGCCCACCTAGGGCCGGCGGCTGCCCCTAGGTGGCCGGCAGGTGTGGGGTTTAGTCCCACACCGCCTGGCCCTAGGGTGGTGCACCCCCTCCCACTATATATAGGGGTCTCCCCTCCCCCTTTGGAATCACCCCATTCCCTCTCATTCTCTCTCTCATCCATTGAGGGCTTCTCCATAATATTGGGGAGGACCTCATGGGTGAGTTCTCCACCTTCACACCACCATCGTGTGATCTGCGATCCGACATCTACTTCTTCTGCTGCTCGGCTGGATTGGAGTCCGGTTGATGTCTCCTACACCGTATGTGTGGCGAACTTCGGAGGCACCACACTTGGGGTGCTGCTCGTCTTCATCAATATACGCATTCCTGCGTAAGGCGTGCCTCGGTCTTCAAAGGTATGAATACCGTATCCCCTCTCTGTTACTTATGTCTACATAGTATAGGTCATGGTATTAGTGTTCGAGTAGATAGAAATTTTTTGTTTTCTGCTACAGAACCCCACAAGCCCTAGGTAACTCTCTTCCGTTCGGCTTGTCAACTCATGGTTGGTAGAGGTTGACGTGTAAGCAGTCGTACCTTCATACAACAAAGACCAAACAACATATGTTTGTGTGTGATAGAGGAGCATGTCATTTGTGACATGTCCATTCTTGTTCGCAGCACTATTAGCACAACTCAAGTATAGCAAACAAAATGCATATGCAAGGTCAAAGTGCATGGAAATTGTTTAAACATCATCCAAATGTGGGAACTCAAAAACTCCATATAACATCTTAGTGTGGCATACAAAGCAATTGACTAAAGTATTGATCAACATCTTTGATGCAAATCTAGGAGAATTCGGCAAAACCACACGAGGAGGGATATTCAAAACAACATCATTATGTGTGCAAACCAACCATTGTGAATAAAATTGTTCGACGTGTTCGATGCCACACACAAATCATCAAACTCAAAGCTTATGGGCATATGAGTATCGCAAGCGGAAGCCAAAGTAACATGTTTGCAAACAAACCAAATTAAATAGCAAGTGGTCCTTATGTTTGTTCCAACAACTATAGGAGGAACTTGTAAGCTCTAGTGACAATACATGCTCAAAATGGCATTATGGTTGCACCCAAAACATCGGGAAGAGAAACTGTTCAACATTTTTGTTGCAACATAGAAAGCATCAATATCCAATAGCAAAGAAACAAGATTGTCACAAGGTGGAAGAATGTAACTACCTTGGTGAATTACGCTCTTAGTTACATGCCTGGATGAACGAAAGTGGTTAAAATAGTACGGTGGGGCCCAGGGCCCTCACGGTAGACCTTTCGGCCGTCCTAACCACTTTCAGACATCGGGACAAGAACGAGCGGCGTAATCGGCAGGCGAAGGGATCAACTACATACACAAATGAGTATGTATGCAAGACACATACAACAGTCCTCAGAGCCATTCCATCTAAAAGAACTTGAGAAAACTCTTGATGTCTCCTCGCTTGGGAGGTGGAGGTAGCGGAAAAAACTCATTCCTCCTCACGCTTTGCTCAAAGCGCTGCTGGTTCTGCTGCATAGTGCCCAAAGCATTTGCAATACTTGCCAAAGCAGCCCCAAGTTCAGGTGGTATGTCCTCCTCAGAACGGCGTGGTGGTGCCATCCTGTGATTGATATAAAACACAAGTCAGTACTATAATGGAGAATTATAATAATCCAAAATAGTACCAAAATGGAATTAACCAGGATTAAAGGATGCAATTCACTTTGATGATATTAAAATATCAACAAAGTTCAAGGCAACTAGAAGATATTAAGCATAACACACACGACTGAACAAGGAGTGTGGTACACAACTAACAAAGAAAAATTTTCCGCAAATTTCGGCATTAAAATACCACTATATGCGCAAAACCACTTAACGAATCAAGATTAGTAACTCTACTATTTCAATATACAAAAGCAAATGATAAAAGTAGTGGTATGGTCGCGACTCCATCCCACACTCAAATCATTACTCCGCACATGAATCAGTAAAACACATATCCCAACGCCTTCTTCTTAGATGAACCTAAAGATTGGTAACTACGAAAAGAACACCCCAACAAGATAACGTCGGATAACAAAGAGTAAGATAGATCGCATCGGTATACAACGAATCAGAATAGATCACGTCGGTTTACAAAGGCCTGTCGGTATGGAATGTACCAACAGTTGATAACCAAAAGGCAGATAGCGGTAACAAGTTGGATGCAACAGATAGACAAGGAATTCACACACACACACACACACAACCTATGGTACTATGGAACCCAGAACACGTGAATCCTAGTTTGAATTTTTAGAAGAGGATTGAAAACGTTACACTTCCTTACCAGAAAAAGGGTGGGTGGTTGGTAAGAAGAAAAATGGAAGCAGTCCTACTCTCACGTTTTGTTTTTCCCTAGTATACATAACTACCAAAATATTTGCTAGACTGACAACGACCATTTTGGCTGAGACCCTGAAGGGCGGGATGGCTTTGATACCAATTGTAACTACCTCGGTGAATTACGCTCTTAGTTACATGCCTGGATGAACGAAAGTGGTTAAAATAGTACGGTGGGGCCCAGGGCCACTCATGGTAGACTTTTCGGCCATCCTAACCACTTTCAGACATCGGGACAAGAACGAGCGGCGTAATCGGCATGCGAAGGGATCAACTACATACACAAATGAGTATGTATGCAAGCCACATACAACAGTCCTCAGAGCCATTCCATCTAAAAGAAATAGAAATATTGCAACGCCATACGGCAAGATTCAAATGTCCTAGATAGATATAATAATTTAGGATAGCTCCTCATACATCACACATCAAAGTATCAGGCGGCAGCGGAAAGCAAGATCCGAGTACGGATAAGAAACAAATCGGCATAAGATGCCCCATAAATAAACACATCCCGCCCACAGATCTCACGGATCCCGTTCCCAGAATCTCTACACCGAACGATCGTTGCCAACATCATCTGTCTCTTCCACCCAGTATCCATCTTGCAGGTACACCTGTTCATCTGAATCAAACAATTTATCGTGTGAGACCCTAGGGGTACTCAGCAAGTCTTTATGCCGCTAAAGGGGACATAACCTGGGGTGACGCAATTGCAGCAAAAGATAATACCTAACAATTCTACAGATACTCGCTAACCATCCGCCTAACCAATGATGACGGATGTCCGTGAATTAAGAACAACAGTTATAACAGTATAATTAATAGATCCATCCTCCTCCTCGCTTACCAACGAGGAAGCGGACGAACAACCCCCATCATCCGTTGGCAGTTTTATTAACCATTCCATGAGTATTGCACTATTTACTAATCAAGTACTTAGTTAATTTAAAAGCGGTACTTTAGTTATACTTGTCTATTATCGAGAAACTGTGCTCCAAGTCGTCCATAACCGCGGACACGGCTTTCAGAAAGATTTACCCTACAGGGGTGCACGAATAGCAACACACACTCGATCAACCTCGGAAAAAACCAACTCAAAACCCAACGAGGCATTCACGACAAAGCAATCACAGGATTCAGAAATATTTCAGGGGGCCACCACATTAAGCTACCCGCAACGAAGTTGGCCGGCTCCAAGACGGACCCAAGGTTTGTGTGGACGGCGGTAAACGACTGGGAACCCGAAAATGTGACTGGGCTTGTCGATACAGCGAAAACGTGTCACGATCCAAAACAGTACAGGTGCTCCTCGCACAATCTTAAATAAAGCAGTAACATGGCATAAGTACCGGATAGTAATAAAGCCCCAAACTAATTGTGGCCCCAAGAAATAAGAATGAATCAAGCTCTGGCTCAGGGGGGTCCATAAGGCCTCCCAGATGTGGATAGTGCGAATAGTCAAGGAACAGGAATCAAGTACTCGGGGTCCTACGGGACACAGGTGAGCATGAAAAACCAAATAGCAGATATTGTTCACCGGTGCCTCTTTCATTAGTTATCCCATTACTACTCAGGTTATGTTGTTTAGGTACCTCGTTATTCCTCAGACACTCACATACCCTACACATGCTTTTCTACGACTCGCATGGCTCAAACAACTCCTGTAGTAATGGCTCATGGGATGGAGGAACAAGCTTCGGTGGGGTTTAAAAGTAAAGGCTATGCAGTACTTGGGATTCAATTTAATGCAATCGCGACTCAATGATGCAAGAATAAGATAGAGACAATAGGTACTGTATGTATGCAAGCATGTGGTAGTGCCTGCCTGGCAGCTCAGTTGAAGCGAGAGAAGGATAGTGGTAGTACTCCTATGATTCCTGGTAATTCTCCTGCTGGGCGTCTATTCGAAGAAGAACCAAACAAACAAGGGCCAACATAAATAAAGTGCACAAGCATATGAATTAAAATGCGACAAGCAGATAAGCATGCCATGATGAATGATGCACAATATACATGGCATTAAAGTAGCATGGCAAGGGTGAGGTGTGGATACTATAAATAAAGCATTTTATTATATATTTGGCCAAGTTTTATTGTCATAAACAGTTCAGATTTCTAATAATGACATGATGCATGCTTCAATTTAGAACAAGGATTTCATAGATAGAACGGGATCGTCGCGCTGATCGATTTAGACATATTATTTGCCAAATTTGGAGTTATAGAATTAAAGTTATTAATTTATTAAGAAAAGGGGCATTTTATTGTAATTTTAATCATCTCGAAAATTTAAAGTGTTCAAACATTATTTTGAATGGCATATTTGAATTCCTCACATTTTTTTGATTCCAAAACATATATTATTCGTATTATTTGGATTTGTATTTTAAAAATTATTTAAATCTGATTTGAATTTGAATTTAAATCAATTTGAAAAAGGTTTAATTAAAAACAGACAACAGAAAAACTTTTGTCACCGAGGCGAACCTAGCCACAGCCGCTGACGGTGGGCCAGTTGCTGACTGGGCGAGAACCGCGTGCGAATTCCTTTTACACCGCGTACTGTCCTAGCTACTGCGATTGACTGGCGGGGCCAGCGGCTAAGGCCCACGTGACAGCGGCGGAAAACACAGAGGCTGTCAGGTGGGGCTGCTCTGGAGCGCGGGTTAGTTGCACAAAGATGCGGGGGCGTTTTTGTAAAAAGGAGAAGGAGGCTGTCAGGTGGGGCTCGAGGGGAGTGCGGGTTGAGCAGAGACAAACAGAGGGGGCTATCTGCAAAAAGGCGCCGCGTACTGTTTCTCTTCTCCACCGTCTGGCGGCAGGTCTGCGCGCGGCGCGGAGCGGGGCCTCGAACTCGGGACGCGGGCGCCCGCGCTGAGGGGGCTAGCCAGTGCGGTGGTTTACGGGGTAGTGACAGGAGGGTGGACACAGGCTAGTTATGGCGCTATGCGGCGCGTACCACGTGCCGACAACGGCGAGCGACGGCGCACTGAGACCGTTCGGCGGCGCTAGAGCTTTACGGCGGAGAGGAGGTTTTCTAGGAGGTGGAGGAGCTTACCGCGGGGAGGTTGCCAGTGTCAGAACGGGAAGGGGTGTAGCGGATCGTGGACGAGGCTGGCGCTCCGGCGATCTAGGGTTTCGGGGAGCGGCGAGAATCTGGCGGTCCTGGGGGCTCCCTCCTTCGCGACGGCGTGTACAGGGTGATGCAGTGGGCCGTCCTTGGTCTCCTCGGCCTCTTCCACGATGAGCTCGCCGGCTAGAACGGAGGGGCGTCGCGGTAGAGGGCGGAGACTGGCGGCAGGAGCTGGGCGCCGGAGAGGAAGAAGGGGAAGGTGCGGCTGAGCTTGGGGTGGATCTGGCGATGCAGAAGGCGTGTGAGAGGAGGAGAAAGGAAGGGAGAGGAAGGAGGGTTGCCATGTGGGAGCGGCTCAGGGTAAAGTGGCTTCGGTCCTTTCCCTTTTTCCCTCGAGCACGTGGGTGAGCTGGGGCTCGTCCTGGGGCAGGGCAGCGGCAGAGGGGAGGCTGCAGGTGGGGACGGTGTGAAGTAGCTGCAGGGTGGGGCTAGCACGTGGTAGAGAGAAGAGAGAGAGGAGAGGGGGGTAGCTCGGGCTAGGTAGATGGGTAGCCTCGGGTTAGGGTTTTGTGTAGGGTTGGGGAGAGGGGTACGGTTAGGTGAGGTGGGCCATGCATGGCAGGGAGAGGCCATGGGCATGGTGTGAGGGGGGAGATGAGAGAGAGGTGGTAGAGGTTAAGGTTTTAGATTAGATCTAGGTTTATATAGGATTAGATGCAACTAGAGCTAGGGTTTTAATTAGTGGTGTAGGTTTTTATTCTTGTTTAAAGGAACAACCCAAGAGGAGCTAGTGAGTGCTTTGGAACTCACATGAGATGAGGTGGAAGAGAAATCCAAGAAAAGAGAAAGAAAAAGGATCATGGGAGAAGGCCTCATTTGGATCATGCATGGAGAAAATAAAATAAAAGAAATAGATATGGATGAGAATATGGGGAGGGTGGAATGGAAGGAGATGGTGCACAAAGAAAATATCCATTGAAATAAAGGAAAAATCAATGGGATAAAGGTGGTGGTACTTTTGCATGGCCCATGCAAAATAATAAATGCTATGATTTATTTTGTGAAAACAAAAGTAATGATATGGCATTATTCTAATGCATTCCCATGAAGTAGAATCAAGGCCAAGCAAGAGAATTTGAGGAACTAGATCCACCCTATTTCCCCTGAGCTAGATAAAATCAAAGAAAGACAAACAAGCTCATGGACTAGTAGGATGGTGGAATTATAAAGTGGTGGAAAATAAAGGGATGGAGTGGAATAAAAGATATGCCCCCAACTCAACTTGGGCATTAAACAATATATCAACAAACAAATACAATATCAAGAGGCAAATACAATAATAATGCATATGAGAGAAGAACCAAAGAAACATGGTTTTTATATGATGCTCAAATGCAAGGTGGCATGATGACATGAGCATGATGTAATTATGATGCAACAATTGTATATAGGAAGTAGCCAATATCTTACTAGAACAAGTAGCATTACAATTGTTAGACAATTGGGATGCTACAACTCTCCCCCACTAAACAGGAATCTTGCCCCGAGATTCTAGGAAGAAGAAGAAGACTCAAAGTGGGTAGGATACTTGGCACGGAGCTCATCTTCACGTTCCTAGGTGGCTTCATCAATGGAATGGTGCGACCACTGCACCTTGCAGAACTCGATGGACTAGTTGCGAGTTCTTCTTTCTGCGACTTCAAGAATTTTTGTGGGGTGTTCTTGATAAGACAGATCTTCTTGGAGATTGATGAGTTCATGGTCCACGGTCCTGCCGGGATCCTTGAAGCACTTCTTGAGTTGAGAGATGTGGAAAACATCGTGGACTTTGAGTTGTTCAGGGAGCTCAAGAGCTTAAGCAACTTCTCCTCTTCTTCCACGAATTTTGAAAGGACCGGTGTATCTAGGAGCCAGCTTTCCTTTGATACCAAAGCGGTGCGTGCCTCTCATGGGAGTGACACGAAGATAAACGAGATCACCAGGGACATACTCCATGTCCGTGTGCTTTCTGTCATAATTGCTCTTCTGGCGACTTTGAGCAATCTTCAGATTTTCAAGAATGATGTGAACTTTCTCCTATGCTTGAGTTACAATGTCGGGGCCAAACAATATTCTTTCACCTGCGCCCGACCAACCAATCGGAGTTCTGCACTTGTGACCATAGAGAGCCTCAAATGGTGCCATCTTTAGACTTTTATGGAAGCTGTTGTTGTAAGAGAATTCAGTATAAGGAAGACATTCTTCCCACTTCATGCCGAAAGAGATAACGCAAGCACGGAGCATATCTTCTAGAATCTGATTGATCCTTTCAACTTGTCCTTGCGACTGAGGGTGGTAAGCTGTGCTGAAGTTTAGTTTTGTTCCCAAAGCATTTTGGAAACTTCCCCAGAACTTGGAAGTGAAGATGCTTCCATGGTCTGAACTGATCTCAAGAGGGACTCCATACAGAGAGACAATTCTGTTGATATAGAGCTCAGCCAACTGAATTGTAGAAATTGTTTCCTTGACTGGAAAGAAGTGAGCTACTTTGGAAAGCCTGTCAATGACAACAAAGATTGCATTGTTTCCCTTCTGCGACCTTGGAAAACCAGTGATGAAGTCCATCTCTACTTTCTCCCATTTCCACTCCGGAGGCTTCAATGGCTGTAGAAGACCGGAAGGTTTCTGATGGGCAGCTTTAACTCTGCGACAAACATCACACTCCGAGACATACTTGGCACAATATCGTTTCAAACCAGGCCACCAATATTGTGTTTTCAAGTCCATGTACATCTTAGTGCTGCCAGGGTGGATAGAAAGAACAGAATCATGCGCCTCCTTGAGAACTTGCTCTCTTAAACCCGGGTAGTTCGGAACAAACATCCGGTGTTCAAAGAAAAGAGTGCCTTGGTCGTCAACATGGAAAGACTCATACTTCGGAAGCTGAATGTTGGAGATGATCTTTTTAGTGTAAGGATCCCCAAGCTGAATGGAACGGACCTTTTCTTCCAAGAGAGGTGTTGCTAGAAGGTTCAGAAGATACCCTTGATCCACAATTTCAAGGTTTAGCTTGCGGAATTCCTCGCACAAGAGAGGCTGTTGTTCTTCCACCATGAGGTTGTTGACATAAGCTTTTCGGCTGAGAGCATCGGCCATGACATTGGCTTTGCCCGGAGTGTAGTTGATGGTCAAATCGAAATCATTGATTGTTTCAATCCACCTCCTCTGACGAAGGTTGAGATCAGGCTGTGTGAATAAATACTTCAGACTCTTGTGATCAGAAAAGATCTCACAACGGTTGCCAAGCAAGTAATGCCTCCATACTTTCAAAGGAAAGACAACTGCTGCGAGTTCGAGGTCATGTGTAGGATAGTTGATCTCATGCATCTTCAACTGACGAGATGCATAAGAAACAACTTGTTTTTCTCACATAAGGACCGCACCCAATCCTTGCAATGAAGCATCACAGGAAATCTGGAAAGGCTTTGATGTATCTGGAGGAACTAAGACTGGTGTGGAAGTGAGCTTCTCTTTGAGTGTGTCAAAGCTTGCTTGACATGCAGGAGTCCAATGGTATTTCTTGCCTTTCTTGAGGAGATCGGTAAGAGGCTTCGCAATCTTTGAGAAATTTTGAACGAATCGACGGCAGTAACTGGCCAAACCAAGGAAACTCCGGACTTCTTTGACATTTATGGGTGGAAGCCAGTCCATAATTGTCTTAATAGTTTCTGGGTTGACGGCAATGCCCTTGGCAGAGATGACGTGACCAAGGTATGTGACTTGAGGCAGCCAGAATTCACACTTGGAGAACTTTGCATACAGGCGGTTCTCACGAAGCTTGTTTAGGACACACCGAAGGTGTTCTTCATGTTCTTCTTTTGACTTAGAATAGACTAGAATGTCATCCAAATAGACCACAACGAACTTATCAAGATACTCCATGAAAACCGAGTTCATAAGCCTCGAGAAGGTGGCAGGTGCATTGGTGAGACCGAAAGACATGACCGTGTACTCATACAGGCCATAGCGGGTGGTGAAAGCTGTTTTGGGAACATCTTCCTTGCGAATCTTGATTTGATGGTAACCACTTCTCAAATCAAGCTTAGAGAATACCACAGCTCCAGCTAGCTGATCGAAGAGATCATTAATTCGTGGAAGGGGGTATTTATTCTTGATGGTTTTAGCATTGAGTGCCCGATAGTCAACACAAAGTCTATCAGTCTTGTCTTGCTTCTTCACAAAGATGGTTGGGCTACCCCAAGAAGAAGTATTGTGCCGAATGAAACCCAACTTCTCTTGTTCATCCAACTGACGCTTAAGTTCAGCCAACTCAGCAGGACCCATTTTATAAGGCCGCTTGGAAATAGGAGCGGTACCAGGTTCAAGTTTAATGACAAACTCAACCTCACGATCCGGAGGCATACCTGGCAACTCTTCAGGAAAGACATCTGGAAATTCACAGACTACAGGAACACTCTGAATACTTTCCATAGCATCATCATTCAGAGCCACCAAAGAATAAAGCTGAATTGCAGGAGTCAGACTTGGAGAATAGACTATATGGCCTTCAGGAATTTTCAGAGAAACCGAACGTTCAGCACAATCAATCACGGCTGCATTTGCTGTTAACCAATCCATGCCCAAGATAACATCAATATCAGAATTTCCCAGAATAATTAAGGAAGCCGGAAACGAAGAGCCACCAATCTCAATTTGATTGCCATGGCTGATATGAGCAAGCCTCATGTTTGACCCAGGAGATTGTACCACAAGACGGTGTAATAAAGGAACCATAGCTAGATCTTGCTCATGCACAAACTTGTGAGAAACAAACGAATGCGAAGCACCAGAATCAAACAAAACTCGTGCAGGAACTGAGTTAACAGGAAGCATACCCATGACAACTCCAGGTGCATGCTCAGCTTGAGCGGCGTTGACACAGTTGGCACGAGCAACTGTAGACCCAGGCTTAGTGTTGATGTTGAGAGCCCGAGGTGGAGGTGCACGAATCATAGGAGAACTTGCTGCAGGTCTTGGAGTTGGTGGTGGAAGAGCTTTGCTGTTCATTGGACAATTCCAGTGCTGATGCCCAGTGTTTCCACAAGTATAGCAAGCACCAGGTGGACGTGGAGCAACGTAGCCAGGGACTCCGCCAGGCGCTCCAGGTTAGTTGTGGTTGTAGCCCCTAGGAGCCGCAGGGAAGGAGTTTGGTGGCCTTGGTGCGTAGCTTGAAGGTCTTGGTGGAGCAGGGAGCGACGGTGGGGTGTTAGGAACCCAGACACGACGCTTAGAAGGAGCTGTCATAGCAGAAGAGCTTGCTGTATCACGGCTGTGTTTCTTTGACTCCTCAAACACTTGCCTACTTGCTTCTTCCTGCAGAGCTATGTGTTGAAGTTCCAGAAAAGATGCCGGCCTTGCATGAGTGATTGCATATTTGATGGAAGCATTGAGGCCTTGCCTAAACCTCTTTTGCTTCTTCTTGTCATCAGAGATCTCATCGCCACCATAACGAGATAGGTTCATGAAGTTTCTGATGTAGGTGTTGACATTGTCAGTGCCCTGCTTGAGGTTGAGAAACACTTCCTTCATCCTTTCCATGACAATTTCTGACAGATATTGCTCTTTGAAAGCAACAGTGAACCGCTCCCAAGTAGGCTAAAAACCAGAAAGATCTGCCTTGAGGTAATTTTCCCACCAGAGAGCTGCATCTCCCTTCAGAAGGTGAGTAGCACATTTGACCCATTCTTGCTCGGGAACATCCGCAGTCATAAGCAACCTTGACACTTCACGAAGCCAATCATCCGCATCAAGTGGCTGATCAGACACTTCAAATTGACGTGGGTTGAACTTGAGAAAACTCTTGATGTCTCCTCGCTTGGGAGGTGGAGGTAGCGGAACAAACTCATACCTCCTCACGCTTTCCTCGAAGCGCTGCTGGTTCTGCTGCATAGTGCCCAAAGCATTTGCAATACTTGCCAAAGTAGCCCCAAGTTCAGGTGGTATGTACTCCTCAGAACGGCGTGGTGGTGCCATCCTGTGATTGATATAAAACACAAGTCAGTACTATAATGGAGAATTATAATAATCCAAAATAGTACCAAAATGGAATTAACCAGGATTAAAGGATGCAATTCACTGTGATGATATTAAAATATCAACAAAGTTCAAGGCAACTAGAAGATATTAAGCATAACACACACGACTAAACAAGGAGTGTTGTACACAACTAAAAAAGAAAAAATTTCCGCAAATTTCGGCATTAAAATACCACTATATGCGCAAAACCACTTAACGAATCAAGATTAGTAACTCTACTATTTCAATATACAAAAGCAAATAAAAGTAGTGGTATGGTCGCGACTCCATCCCACACTCAAATCATTACTCCGCACATGAATCAGTAAAACACATATCCCAACGCCTTCTTCTTAGATGAACCTAAAGATTGGTAACTACGAAAAGAACACCCCAACAAGATAACGTCGGATAACAAAGAGTAAGATAGATCGCATCGGTATACAACGAATCAGAATAGATCGCGTCGGTTTACAAAGGCCTGTCGGTATGGAATGTACCAACAGTTGATAACCAAAAGGCAGATAGCGGTAACAAGTTGGATGCAACAGATAGACAAGGAATTCACACACACACACACACAACCTATGGTACTATGGAACCCAGAACACGTGAATCCTAGTTTGAATTTTTAGAAGAGGATTGAAAACGTTACACTTCCTTACCAGAAAAAGGGTGGGTGGGTGGGTAAGAAGAAAAATGGAAGCAGTCCTACTCTCATGTTTTGTTTTTCCCTAGTATACATAACTACCAAAATATTTGCTAGACTGACAACGACCATTTTGGCTGAGACCCTGAAGGGCAGGATGGCTCTGATACCAATTGTAACTACCTCGGTGAATTACACTCTTAGTTACATGCCTGGATGAACGAAAGTGGTTAAAATAGTACGGTGGGGCCCAGGGCCACTCACGGTAGACTTTTCGGCCGTCCTAACCACTTTCAGACATCGGGACAAGAACGAGCTGCGTAATCGGCAGGCGAAGGGATCAACTACATACACAAATGAGTATGTATGCAAGCCACATACAACAGTCCTCAGAGCCATTCCATCTAAAAGAAATAGAAATATTGCAACGCCATACGACAAGATTCAAATGTCCTAGATAGATATAATAATTTAGGATAGCTCCTCATACATCCCACATCAGAGTATCAGGCGGAAGCGGAAAGCAAGATCCGAGTACGGATAAGAAACAAATCGGCATAAGATGCCCCATAAATAAACACATCCCGCCCACAGATCTCACGGATCCCCGTTCCCGGAATCTCTACACCGAACGATCGTTGCCAACATCATCTGTCTCTTCCACCCAGTATCCATCTTGCGGGTACACCTGTTCATCTGAATCAAACAATTTATCGTGTGAGACCCTAGGGGTACTCAGCAAGTCTTTATGCCGCTAAAGGGGACACAACCTGGGCTGACGCAATTGCAGCAAAAGATAATACCTAAAAATTCTACAGATACTCGCTAACCATCCGCCTAACCAATGATAGACGGATGTCCGTGAATTAATAACAACATTTATAACAATATAATTAACAGATCCATCATCCTCCTCGCTTACCAACGAGGAAGCGAACGAACAACCCCCATCATCCGTTGGCAGTTTTATTAACCATTCCATGAGTATTGCACTATTTACTAATCAAGTACTTAGTTAATTTAAAAGCAGTACTTTAGTTATACTTGTCTATGATCGAGAAACTGTGCTCCAAGTCGTCCATAACCGCGGACACGGCTTTCAGAAAGATTTACCCTACAGGGGTGCACGAATAGCAACACACACTCGATCAACCTCGGAAAAACCAACTCAAAACCCAACGAGGCATTCACGACAAAGCAATCACAGGATTCAGAAATATTTCAGGGGGCCACCCCATTAAGCTACCTGCAACGAAGTTGGCCGGCTCCAAGACGGACCCAAGGTTTGTGTGGACGGCGGTAAACGACTGGGAACCCGAAAATGTGACTGGGCTTGTCGATACAGCGAAAACGTGTCACGATCCAAAACAGTACAGGTGCTCCTCGCACAATCTTAAATAAAGCAGTAACATGGCATAAGTACCGGATAGTAATAAAGCCCCAAACTAATTGTGGCCCCAAGAAATAAGAATGAATCAAGCTCTGGCTCAGGGGGGTCCATAAGGCCTCCCGGATGTGGATAGTGCGAATAGTCAAGGAACAGGAATCAAGTACTCGGGGTCCTACGGGACACAGGTGAGCATGAAAAACCAAATAGCAGATATTGTTCACCGGTGCCTCTTTCATTAGTTATCCCATTACTACTCAGGTTATGTTGTTTAGGTACCTCGTTATTCCTCAGACACTCACATACCCTACACATGCTTTTCTACGACTCGCATGGCTCAAACAACTCCTGTAGTAATGGCTCATGGGATGGAGGAACAAGCTTCGGTGGGGTTTAAAAGTAAAGGCTATGCAGTACTTGGGATTCAATTTAATGCAATCGCGACTCAATGATGCAAGAATAAGATAGAGACAATAGGTACTGTATGTATGCAAGCATGTGGTAGTGCCTGCCTGGCAGCTCAGTTGAAGCGAGAGAAGGATAGTGGTAGTACTCCTATGATTCCTGGTAATTCTCCTGCTGGGCGTCTATTCGAAGAAGAACCAAACAAACAAGGGCCAACATAAATAAAGTGCACAAGCATATGAATTAAAATGCTACAAGCAGATAAGCATGCCATGATGAATGATGCACAATATACATGGCATTAAAGTAGCATGGCAAGGGTGAGGTGTGGATACTATAAATAAAGCATTTTATTATATATTTGGCCAAGTTTTATTGTCATAAACAGTTCAGATTTCTAATAATGACATGATGCATGCTTCAATTCAGAACAAGGACTTCATAGATAGAACGGGATCGTCGCGCTGATCGATTTAGACATATTATTTGCCAAATTTGGAGTTATAGAATTAAAGTTATTAATTTATTAAGAAAAGGGGCATTTTATTGTAATTTTAATCATCTCGAAAATTTAAAGTGTTCAAACATTATTTTGAATGGCATATTTGAATTCCTCACATTTTTTTGATTCCAAAACATATATTATTCGTATTATTTGGATTTGTATTTTAAAAATTATTTAAATCTGATTTGAATTTGAATTTAAATGAATTTGAAAAAGGTTTAATTAAAAACAGACAACAGAAAAACTTTTGTCACCGAGGCGAACCTAGCCACAGCCGCTGACGGTGGGCCAGTTGCTGACTGGGCGAGAACCGCGTGCGAATTCCTTTTACACCGCGTACTGTCCTAGCTACTGCGATTGACTGGCGGGGCCAGCGGCTAAGGCCCACGTGACAGCGGCGGAAAACACAGAGGCTGTCAGGTGGGGCTGCTCTGGAGCGCGGGTTAGTTGCACAAAGATGCGGGGGCGTTTTTGTAAAAAGGAGAAGGAGGCTGTCAGGTGGGGCTCGAGGGGAGTGCGGGTTGAGCAGAGACAAACAGAGGGGGCTATCTGCAAAAAGGCGCCGCGTACTGTTTCTCTTCTCCACCGTCTGGCGGCAGGTCTGCGCGCGGCGCGGAGCGGGGCCTTGAACCCGGGACGCGGGCGCCCGCGCTGAGGGGGCTAGCCAGTGCGGTGGTTTACGGGGTAGTGACAGGAGGGTGGACGCAGGCTAGTTATGGCGCTATGCGGCGCGTACCACGTGCCGACAACGGCGAGCGACGGCGCACTGAGACCGTTCGGCGGAAAGAGCGGCGGCGCTAGAGCTTTACGACGAAGAGGAGGTTTTCTAGGAGGTGGAGGAGCTTACCGCGGGGAGGTTGCCAGTGTCAGAACGGGAAGGGGTGTAGCGGATCATGGACGAGGCTGGCGCTCCGGCGATCTAGGGTTTCGGGGAGCGGCGAGGATCTGGCGGTCCTGGGGGCTCCCTCCTTCGCGACGGCGTGTACAGGGTGATGCAGTGGGCCGTCCTTGGTCTCCTCGGCCTCTTCCACGATGAGCTCGCCGGCTAGAACGGAGGGGCGTCGCGGTAGACGGCGGAGACTGGCGGCAGGAGCTGGGCGCCGGAGAGGAAGAAGGGGAAGGTGCGGCAGAGCTTGGGGTGGATCTGGCGATGCAGAAGGCGTGTGAGAGGAGGAGAAAGGAAGGGAGAGGAAGGAGGGTTTCCATGTGGGAGCGGCTCAGGGTAAAGTGGCTTCGGTCCTTTCCCTTTTTCCCTCGAGCACGTGGGTGAGCTGGGGCTCGTCCTGGGGCAGGGCAGCGGCAGAGGGGAGGCTACAGGTGGGGACGGTGTGAAGTAGCTGCAGGGTGGGGCTAGCACGCGGTAGAGAGAAGAGAGAGAGGAGAGGGGGGTAGCTCGGGCTAGGTAGATGGGTAGCCTCGGGTTAGGGTTTTGTGTAGGGTTGGGGAGAGGGGTAGGGTTAGGTGAGGTGGGCCATGCATGGCAGGGAGAGGCCATGGGCATGGTGTGAGGGGGGAGATGAGAGAGAGGTGGTAGAGGTTAAGGTTTTAGATTAGATCTAGGTTTATATAGGATTAGATGCAACTAGAGCTAGGGTTTTAATTAGTGGTGTAGGTTTTTATTCTTGTTTAAAGGAACAACCCAAGAAGAGCTAGTGAGTGCTTTGGAACTCACATGAGATGAGGTGGAAGAGAAATCCAAGAAAAGAGAAAGAAAAAGGATCATGGGAGAAGGCCTCATTTGGATCACATGGAGAAAATAAAATAAAAGAAATAGATATGGATGAGAATATGGGGAGGGTGGAATGGAAGGAGATGGTGCACAAAGAAAATATCCATTGAAATAAAGGAAAAAATCAATGGGATAAAGGTGGTGGTACTTTTGCATGGCCCATGCAAAATAATAAATGCTATGATTTATTTTGTGAAAACAAAAGTAATGATATGGCATTATTCTAATGCATTCCCATGAAGTAGAATCAAGGCCAAGCAAGAGAATTTGAGGAACTAGATCCACCCTATTTCCCATGAGCTAGATAAAATCAAAGAAAGACAAACAAGCTCATGGACTAGTAGGATGGTGGAATTATAAAGTGGTGAAAAAGAAAGGGATGGAGTGGAATAAAAGATATGCCCCCAACTCAATTTGGGCATTAAACAATATATCAACAACCAAATAGAATATCAAGAGGCAAATACAATAATAATGCATATGAGAGAAGAACCAAAGAAATAGGGTTTTTATATGATGCTCAAATGCAAGGTGGCATGATGACATGAGCATGATGTAATTATGATGCAACAATTGTATATAGGGAGTAGCCAATATCTTACTAGAACAAGTAGCATTACAATTGTTAGACAATTGGGATGCTACAAAGAATACCATCTACATGCTTGCAATCAAACTATAGAAAAGAGCAATTTGTCAACATGAAAGATGCAAAGCATGCAAAATGTATCAGAGCTGGGTTCGATCTTGAACTCACTTGGGGGATGCTCTCTAGAGCTCTTTTTGTAACCTCGTGCTCAACCAAGGTTGACATTCTGTTGCGGGTACCTACACACAACATAGATACAAGGAAGAACGTGTGTGCATGGTAGAGGAACACATCATCCATCATGACGTATCTCTTCTTGTGCACATCACCATTAATGTCAATCAAGTGTATAATAGATGTTTGGTGAGTATGCAAGGTGGAAACATTCTTATCATGGCATTTACCAAAATCTCCAAAATTTGAGAAAAAGCTATGGGGGCCATCTCAATAGAAAACATATGATAATTATTGTTGCAAGCAAAATAAGTGAAAGAGCAATCATCCATATTATTGCTAGCAATGGGAGAAATAGTAAAACATTCATGACAAAGCATGGTCCTAGGGATACCGTTTTTAACATCATTACAAGCAAAACATTGGAAAGAGCAATTGTTCAACAAAGTGCAAGCAATAATATCATCAACGTAAAGTTTAGAGTATATCATGTCTATGGCAATATCATGACAATAAAAGGATTCCACATGGTCATCATGATGCATAGCAAAATCAACACATCGGAATAATAGTGGAGCATATGTCATCTCACAAGTATTATCCATAGCATGCAACAAATCATCATGTCCACTAGTGGGACCATGGCATCATCAACACCCATATTCTTACCTTATTCATACCTCTCATATGAAGTGGGTGTTGTGATAGTACTGGCCTCCATGTGGTAGACTTCTTCATCCACTATGGGGATGACGTCATTTTCATCCACCATGTACATCTTCTCGGTCAGAGGCATCATCATCTCCAAGCTTGGCACTTCTTGATCCATGGAACCTAGCACATCATGAGAAAACACACTAGAGATAGAGGGTAAGTCGTTAGAAATTAAAGTGGTCTCACATGACCTATCAACTACCACTCTCAATTCACTCGGTGTATCACTCATGCCCTCCAAATGGAAGCACTCAATCTCACGTATGGTGGATTCACTCATGTCACTCTTGTTCTCACTCAAGTGGGCACACAAGGGATTGGTACCACACCATGCAAATCATCACAAATCATCATTCCAACTAAGTGGCTCTCATACACACATGGGATTGGTACCACATCATGACTCAAGCATATAGGGATATGCTCGGTGTGCTCAACTCCATGCGCCTCCTTTGGTGAAGGGAAAATCCCATGCTCACCATTCTTGACCTTGTCGTTGCCATCTTGTAGGGTAGGCTCTTTACCTGGAGCTTGATCATCCTCTATTGTGGCCTCCTTGGCTTGTGTATACATCCTATTGATGTACTCCTCCAACTTGGCGAAGTAGAGGTCTTTGGCTTCCTCATCCATGAAGTTGCATGCATCATCTAGGACGTCAAGTTTGGATGTTGAATCTTGATGGCGCGGAAGAAGGCTTTCTCTTGGTTCCATTTTGGTGGTGGCACTAGTAGTGGAATGTGCCTTTTGATAGTGTCGACGGAGGTCATTGGTGTGCCTTGCCAAAGGTTGATGTGGGTGGCGCACTTGGTCATCCACATGATGCTCTCGACGATGTCCTTGTCCTTGGCAATCTTCTTGTGCTTGTGGTGAAATAGTGAGGTTGACCCATTAATTTTAGTGAGGATGCTCATGTTCTTGGCGAAGTTGTCGTCCATGTCCTTCTTGAAGTTGTTGAGGGTGCTTTGGAAATTGTCCATTTGATGGTGGACCTTGACGCTCTCGAGGTGAAGGCTTCACCTTGATCGATGCTACTTGTGGAGCTTGTAATTGTCGTTCTTGGAGTCATCCATGCTTGGGGAGTCATTGTTGTTGTAGTACTCCATATCACCCAAGCATTTGGAGCCATCATGTCATCCATGCTTGTGGAGGCATATGCACAGTGGCTCATCGTGGATTATTCATAGACATCATCCTCGGCTCCGGAGTCCCTAGACATGATTCACAAGACCAAGTGGTGTATATGGAAGTGGTAGGGGGGTTAGGGAAACAACCTCAAACCTTACTTTACCTTGGAAAATAGTATCGTGCAAGTGGCCACACTTGAGAGTAATCGAAACCAAGTAAAGTGAAGTTCACGCGGAACACCAAAACCAACTAACCACTAAAAACACACACACACACACAAAGCTTATGGTGGATGGGTATGGAAGGTGGCATGTCAAGAACCAATCCGAAATCAAGATGTTGTAATGGAAAGTAAAGAACCACGATGATCACAAAGCCAAACAAGTCAATCCACAAGATAGGAAATATGTACAAGGAAGCACACACGGTGGGATAAATGGGACTTGTGCGACGGAGAAAGTGAGGTAAGAACCAAATGATTACCTAGCTAATACTATAATCTCATGTCACACAAGTGCAAGGAGAGATACTAGTTCGATTGTAATAAACTGGTGGGCTACAAGATATATACAATAAGTACCACCTATTTGATGTTCATCGAGCTTGCGCTTCCTATTCTATGAGGCACTTGTTTGTTTGTTTGTTTCTTTCCTTTTTTCTATTTTTTCTTTCTTTTTATTATTTTTCACTTGCCCCTTCCTTGTGCCAAAAACTATACAGTATAACTATATGAAATAGCACGCTAACAACTTTTGCTCGGAATTCTACAAGGTATCAAATGTGCAAAGCCCAAGAAATCATAGGAGGAACTAGTCTCAATAGGTGTTTGTTGATCGCAAAGATAGTGTAGCTCACAAAGGAAAACAAGTGGGGAGAAGTCCCGGAAGCTGATGTAGCCCGACCGACGGTGGTTACCATATCAAGGTCTCCAACTTATGCCAAGTCATCATGGACTCCAAAGGTGAATCTATTCCTCTATGCGAGCTCACTTCCTACCCTATCGAATGGTATACTACTTCATACTCCGCCCCATTATCATGATAGGTTCACACCGACAAGTACGGAGGCAAGGGAGGAAGCCCGAGGACTCACGCCTGACAAGACGGAGGCTTGGAAGAGGAGACGGAAGAAGTGCCAGACAAACCGGCGCCATGGCTAGTGAAACCGACGCCACCGCCGGAATTACCGACGACAGCTCCGATGGACCGAAGACCCCACCAGAACGTCCAGCGCCCAACCCGGAGGACCAAACCCTACGTCGAAAGCATCGACAAAACACCGTTTCGGTAGACGACCAGAAATACCGGTGACCACCAGAAATACCGGTGCTAGATCCGGCGCCGCCAGACTTATTGCTGTAAATGCCATCTGTGCACGGATCTAGGATTGATGCCCTGTAATATTCCCTTTACTTACCCGTTTGCCTAGTTTATTCCCAAACTACCCCCATGCTAGTGGCTAGCCTATAAACAGAGCCCCCACCCCCTCATGTATCCCCAAGCATAGATGATAGACAAAAGACACCCCTTTGTGGAATCTCTAGTTTTGCCTCATCCCCTTCACCAAGGGGACCGACTATCATCACCACTTTGTTGGATTTTGCATCACGCTTCCCTCGTTGTACAAGGCCTATGTTTGCGAGTGCGTGAGCATAGTTGTTAAGACCCTCTCCAAGGTGTTCTTCCCTCTCCGCCTGGGATTAAGGGAGCACGTTCACCGATCTTTCCTTGCGAGGATTCTACCGGACTGGTTGCCACTGGCGGGAGCAATCGGCCTTGTATCGTGTGAGTTTTGCGTGTGTTCATTGTGTTCTTCACGAGGTGTGAGTCCGCTTCCGCTACCTTCTCCCTTTCCCCTTGCTTTCTCATCGATTTGACCATGATATCCATGAAGATCGCACCACCCATGAGGTTAGCCCTCAATATCTAGTATCAGCAGCTTTTGGTTGCCACAGATTCCTCATCGATTTGGTCTTTCCCCCATAATTTCGAAAATCCCCCAAAAATAGCCCCAATTTCGTGTTTTAGATCGATCTGTGATGAGTGCGTTCTGGTAAGTATTGATCTGTGGATTACTTAAACTTGTTGATCTATCTTCCTCTGTATTCGCATGACCTAATTCCTTGATTTCTCCCACCAATTTGTTGTTTTGGTTCGAGTTTTTCCGCCAAAATCGCGTCCCGGTCGAGTTTTACACGTCCTGGAACTTCCGGACCAGAGATTTTGTCCCCGGACCAGAGATTCCGCCCCCAGACCGGAGATTCCGGCAAATATCCGGACCCCCATACAGACTGACATCTAGTTTTCGCGCAAAAAAAACAGATTTGACCTTTCTCACCGTTTTGAGCATAACTTTTGCATTCGAACTCAGATTTTGGTGTTCTTTAGCTTGTTTCGAAGAGGAGGAGGAGATCTACATCATCATAAACGTTTACCATGCTATATAATCCATTCCAATTCCACGAGCAAGGCAAAATCCAACAATAAAGGGTGAAGAACGTCGGCGAACGGTATAAATATTCCGCGTCTTCTCTCCACTTTCATTTACTTTGTGAGCTACACTACTTTGCGAAGAACAAACACCTATTGAGACTAGTTCCTCCTATGATTGGTTGGGCTATGCACATTTGATACCTTGTAGAATTCCGAGCAAAAGTTGTGAGCGCGCTATCTCATATAGTTATCTTGTATAGTTGTTGGCAAAAGGAAGGGGCAAGTGAAAAAGAAAATAAAAAAATAAAAAAGAAAATAGAAAAAAAAGAAACAAGTGCCTGATACCTTCGATCTGGATTACGGATGTAGTATAGCTCTTTTTCCCTAGTAGACCTAGGTTATCGAATCCTCGGGAAGCAGAAAGCGTAGTAAGTTACTTTAATGGACCTTCAAGAGTTTTAAAATTATTTTTGTGTTTTATTGGACCAAGAGTTTGCTGTCTTTTATTGTTGTCGATGATGGAGAGAGAGAGGGCCTAGGGCTTTCAGTTTCACCTGTAGTTGTGTAAAGCATCTGATGGGAATAAAAGATAATAATAAAGTATGCATGTAATTGTTAGAGCAAGATAATTATATGTGGGCAGTGCATCCATAATTGCTATTGCATCCGCAATCGCTTATAGCAATAACCTACTAGTCTCACCCATAGAAGAAAGAGAACTAATGATATGTATAGTGATGTCACCGTTAATCCCACGTAAATCCCTCACATACAGCCATACTACTCCTTCTGTCACTGGGGTTTCCAACCTGCAGATTAGTCATTACTCATACTCCCTATAGCTAGCTCAATCCTTGAGGTCTTGGTTACCTGACAAGTCCTTAGATTGAGGCAAGAGAGGATACAATAATTATCATGTCATAGAAACTAATACATGATCCCTTATATGATAAATAACATGCACAAAAGCTACATGGCTAGGCTGAAGCCTTTATCCATAAGAGAATTACTCACACATAGAGATAAAACTAACGATCATAAACATTGCAATTGAAATTATGAGATTGATAGCGAATAGTCTTACAATATCGCCAATCGAAGATGAGATCTACTATTACAAGTGGTGGAATATGGCTATGGTGGTGGAGAAGGGTTTGGAGATTAGATCTAAGTCTATTCCTCCGGCGGCTCTTCGGTGTGGTGGATGGGGTGGCTGGCGATCTGGCGAGATGCGGGCGAGCCTGTTTCTCGTTGCCCGAAGCCTCTTTATATGGGGTCCCTTCATGAAAGTTGTTCTGTTTGACCTAGCGGTGCTGATGATAACTATACGACCAAAACTATACGACCGGAATTTTATTTTTGCTGTATAGTTAGTCATTAAAGCGTCCGTCTCCACTTCACGACTCCTGGTTTCTTTGGGTTGTTGGAAATCTCATATCTTTGACTTTAATGTTGTGCTTCCCATCATCAAGCGTCAATATCTACGCAGGGAAAAATAGAAAGAAAGGATTGCATACCCCTTTGATCATTATGAATTGGTGGTAGGGTTTAGAGAAATATTTCATCAAAAATATGAATAATATCCAGTTTAAATGTGGACGTAGATGGATATATTTCACAGCTATCAGTGCCTCATAGAATAGGAAGCGCAAGCTCGATGAACATCATATAGGTGGTACTTATTGTGCATATCTTGAAGCCCACCAATTTATTACAATCGAACTAGCGTCTCTCCTTGCACTTGTGCGACACGAGCTTATACTCTTTGCTAGGTAATCATTTTGTTCTTAGCTCACTCTCTCTATCGTACAAGTCCCATTTATCCCACCGTGTGTGTGTTTCCTTGTACAGAATTCCTATCTTGTGGATTGACATGTTTTGCTTTGTGACCATCGCGGTTCTTTACTTGCCATTACAACATCTTGATTTCAGATTGGTTCTTGACATGCCACCTTTCATACCCATGCACCATAAGCTTTGTGTGTGCTTTTTTAGTGGTTAGTTGGTTTTGGTGTTCCACGTGAACTTCACTTTGCTTGGTTTCTTGCTCTCAAGTGTGGTCACTTGCACGATACTATCTTCCAAGGTAAAGTAAAGTTTGATATTGCATCCCTAACCCCCATACCATTTCCATATTCACCACTTGGTCTTGTGAATCATGTCTAGAGACTACGGAACCGAGGATGATATCTATGAAGAATCCCTGATTAGCCACCATGACTATGACTTCACAAGTATAGAGGACATGACGGAGCACTACACCGATCATGGCTCCACATGCTTTGAGGACCTAGAGTACTACACCTATGATGACTCCACATGCATGAAAGACATGGAGCATGACATCAACTATGACTCCTCAAGCATGGAAGACATGGAGCTCTACATTGACAATAGCTCCACATGCATGGAGAACTACACCAACAATGACTCCACATGTTTGGCTGATATGGAGTACTAACGCAACAATGACTCCCCAAGCATGAACGACTTGGAGTGCTACAACAACGATGCCTCACCAAGCATGGAGGACATGGCAAAATTCACCAACTTCGAGGGATCTTCCATGAACCATGAAGAATACTTCCACCGCTTGGAGATGGAGGACTACTACGCCAAGCAAAAGGAGGCGCATCATCAAGAAACCATGACTTTCAAGGAAAAGCGTGCCACACCTATTTCGATGATCCACCTCAAAGGCGTCAAGCGCCACCACCTACGTAGCGTCATGCGCCACCATCTCTAAGGCGACGAGCGCCATCACCTCCAAACCGTCTAGCGCCAACATCTCCAAGGCGCCAAGCACCACCATCTACAAGTGTAACATCCCAAAAATTAGAATTTTGGAATGTTTAATTATGGAAATAAGATGATGCCTTTTTTTCTAATAATGTTTTTTGAAAAAAACTTCCTAGAACTGTATAATTTTCCTAAACCACATTGAAAAGAGCGGATTAATATGACTATCCAAACATAGTTGTTTGTTGGGAAAATTTATACAAATCCATGGAAGTATTGTCTTGCATTTTATTCGAATTCATTTTTGACTTTTGGAATACTTGAATATTTTCCAAGTACTTGGTTCATTTTCCCAAAAGAGGAAATAACATGACATTTCCAAATGTAAAAAAACATGTCAGAAAATACCTTACGGTATTAAGTAGTTTTTTTCCGCATTTTGGACTTCCGCGAATATTAAAAATAGTTTCCAATTCAAAGAAAATCAACCGAGAGAAGATAAAATTACTTCTTTTTAATATTGGGTTGGAAATGTAGATTACAACATTTCTTGGCGTTATAAAATACTTGTGGGTATTATTTAAAACCCTAAAACATTGTTTGTATTATTTGAAGTGCTATGTTTATTTTTTTTAAAGAAATTGTACCAACCATGAAATCAATCAAACAAGAAGTGAACTTGTGCCTTGCATATAGCTAGTAGAATTGACTTAGACAGAGGTAGCTTTGGTCTTTTCTTGCAGCTCGTATGTGCTCCGGCGTGAGCAATTTTGAAAAACAACGTTAGCTAGCTTGTACAAGTTTTATATTCTATAAAAAACTGATGGAGCAAAACAAAGAGTGAGGTTTAACCGATAAACGAGGAGCACGAGCTAGCCCACTACCTGGCACGCACACACGGGCCAGTTGTCATATCATGTCGCTCCAGCAAGTCTACCCATGTAGTCCATCTCTCCCGTTCTTTTTTAGTGGACCCCATGTGTCATCTCGTTGCTCCAGCCAGGAGATAAAGACGAGCACGAGTTCATTCTGGAACAGAAAAGTCCCACAAAAATCTCCAAGATTCAGTCGATTTGTTGCCTCCCTAGCCATGCAATTCTCCCCATAAATACCCCCTCTTCCTTGCAGTTTAGTTTCCGTAAATCGCTTGACTCCTGAGGCCATACAGCATGGAACAGATCTCGCCGGAGTGCACCACCGGTAAAGCTCCAAAACTCGACGATTCCGACGCCAGTAGTGGACTTTCAGCCCTCTTTCTCCATCCAAGCTTTCCATATTATTTGTCCTCATCCCCTCACTTGTTTTCCCTTACACACGAGCTCCAGGACGAGCTATTGAAGTCACTGGAGCATCGCCAAGTAACCACCATTGCTGACCATGTCGAGGATCCGACAGGACACAAACGACTTCCCTAAGAAAATAAGAACGTCGTCCACCACTTTCCCAGGCTAGAGCCTCGCCATCGTCCATACCCGACTCGCCGCTGCCATCTTCATCGTCGTCATCCGTCGACCACGTCCCCGTTCGGCTCGTCGTCTTCCCAGCACCGGCGTGTTCTACCGCTGGTGGTACGTAGTTGTTTCCTAACACATTATTTTGCTTAGATTGGAATAACGGCATGCATTGTAGTCCCACGTTTTATTCTATTCTTTGATGCACGCGTGTGTTGTAGTGTCAGTGTGGGGGGTTGATCTCCGGATACCCTAACCAAACAAGAAATACGGCAGTCGGATCGTGTCCGGCTGGTCAAGCGCAGCCAGATAAGGCAAGTCAAGCCGACTACCGTGAGGTAGCCGGAGCAGCGAGAAGCAACCGGCTACAGCAGCGTAGCCGGAACTAATCAAGGAGACAGGGCGACGTGCGGAAGAGTGCACGGTATGCCCTGTACGACGACAAGACTGGCAACTACTCGGCCATACCGAAGACTTTGCGGGGATGACGCGGGAACAGTGGCCCGATGCTGACGACAGACTCGCATGGTGTTCACTGTGCCCACGACAGCCATACCGCCCGTACTCTGATGGGACCTGGTTGTACTGGATACTGTAGATGACCAACCGGCTGGGGCCTACCCGTGGGGCTTGCCAGTCGGACTGGCCAGTGAGACTGTTGCCTCTCTGCCTATATAAGGAGAGGCAAGGCCTCATAGAAAGGGTTGGTCTCAGTGCATTTAAGACAATAGCTAGAGAATATAGCTCGAGGAGCACTTGTGGCTCGTATATTGCTCATAGTCATATCGGCGGGAGTAGGAGCTTTACCTCACCACGAGGGCTGCGAATGTGGGTACTTCCTGCGTCCAGCTACGCTCACTTGTATCCAATCCTGCCTGCGGACACCGTCGATAGCTTCCTGCTAGTCCCGATACCCCTATCTAACCTTCTTAGGTACTGCTGTTCCCAATACAATGATAGTTGGCGCCCACCGTGGGGCTAATGGCTTCGACCAGAGTCACGTTCCGCACGGGACCCCGCACTTCAGCCGGTGAGCGCGTGGCCTCCGGCCTGGTGCTCACGCTCGGCAAGTTCGATTACGTCATCGACAACGCTTCGTGCTTCGCTGGAACCACCTTCCCGGCGAACGGCTCAATCCTGCTTTTCGGCGACCTCCCCATCTATGTCGCCATCGTTCCGGAGCGTTTCCCTAGGGAGATCGTCTCTATCGTGGAGCTGCCGCATCCGGGCAGCAGCGCCTCCATCGCTTCCTACGGCGTCGAGGTCATGATGGCCGGTTCCAGTTCTCACCCCCGCCAGCCGCGGAAGCAGGATGCGGACGAGGGCAGAACCTCCGCGCCTCCGCAGCCTCGAAATCCGGTAGAGGAGGCCATTGATCATCTCCTGACGCCGGTTAACCTCGGGGACAATCCGGAGGAGGTGGAAGTCAACTTCGCCATGGAGAGACAGATTCTCCTCCAGGAGGCCATGGAGCTGGCGGCAACCCGCAAGCAACTTGAGGTAATCCGGCACGAGTACGACCGCGTGCACGGCTTCACTCCGGCTACCGCGGAGCCGAGATGGCGTGGCCAGGTGCGACGCCAGGGCGGCGAGCTGGGCGGAAGGATGGAAAAGGACGGGGAACCGGATCCCATGCCCGCCCTCATCCGGCCCACCTACATCACGCCCATCAAGAACCTGCGCACGGCACGAGCCGCAGCAGAAGAGCTGCCCAACTTGGAGGGCAAGGAGCGAGCTCCCCAGCACGCTCGGGTGCAGGAGCTCCTCCGGATCATGGACGAGCAGGCAGACGCCAACCGGCAGACGCAGGAGGACCCCAGCTACTCCAAGGGGAGCAGGCATCCCGCAAACAGCAAGGGCGCGCCTCGTGACAGCAGCAGGCATCCTCCCCTCAGCCGGCTAAGGCCCGCAGTAGGTGCCGCAGCTCTGGCAACAAGGGCCAGCCACTCCAGGAGCAAACGGTGAACAGCAACCCACCGCCTCCCCCTCCACCAACCGGAGCACCAACACCCGCCGGTTCCCGTCTCTCGGGCCGGGTGGGAGCGCCCAACCCGGATCATCCGGATGCTCATGACCGCATCGAGCTCCTCGATCAAGCGCGCGTCACGGAGGAAGAAGACTCCACCGGACCGGTTTGTTTTGGACCCCGCTCCGGAACGAGCCGTTCCCGGATAAGTTCACCCTGCCTAGGGACACCCCCAAGTACGACAGCAGTATAAATCCAGAAGATTGGCTGACCGACTACGCTACGGCAACCGGCATCGCCCATGGGAACAAGTACACAACTATGCGCTACGTCCCCCTTATGCTAACCGGGTCGGCAAGGACATGGCTCAACAGCCTTGCACCAAAAAACATCAATGCCTGGCCAGACTTCGAGAAGGTGTTCGTCCGCAACTTCAATGGCACGTACAAGCATCCGGGACACGCACGCGACCTAGCCTTGTGCGTCCAGGGCGACCGCGAGACCGACCGCGAGTACCTCACCAAGTGGACGGAGCTGCGCAACACTTGCGAGGGCATCCTGGAGAGCCAGGCCATCAGCTTCTTCATCGAGGGGTGCCCAGAAGGCACCATGCTTCGCCACCGGCTACTGTGTGACGAGCCGAAAACCATGGCGGAGCTCATGACGGTAGCGAACCAGTACGCCACGGCGGATGCCGCCATGAAGAAGCCTCTCCGGGTAAATGCTGACGGGCGTCCGACTCCTACGGAGCCGGCTTGCGACCTTCCGAGCAATCCGGCTAGAGAAGCTGGGCATTCACGAATGCGACCTACGCCTGACTACCACAACGTTCCACGTCGTTCTGCCGGGACCGGCTTGCGCCCCGCTGGGTAAAATCCAGCTAGACGTCATCTTCGGGACCAAGGAGAACTTCCGCCACGAGCCGATCTGGTTCGAGGTGGTAAACCTGACGAGCTCCTAGCACGCTCTCCTCGGGCGCCCCGCCCTTGCCAAATTCATGGCTATCCCCCACTATGCATATCTCAAGACGAAGATGCCGGGACCCAACGGCGTGATCACCGTCACCGGCTGCTTCAGACGGTCAATGGAGTGCGCCTCAGCCGGTTCCAAACTGGCAGAGGCCCTCATCATAGCCGAGGAGAAGCGCGTGATCATGTGCAACGTAGGCATGGCCCAGCAAGACAAACCGGCTAGCATCAAGCCGGCTGGAGAAGGAGCTTTCTAGCCGGCAAAGGAGACGAAGAGGATCCTGCTCGACCCCTCCGACCCGACCAAGTTTGTCACCATTGGTGCCAACTTGGACAGCAGATAGGAAGGCGCGCTCGTCGACTTCCTCCATGAGAATCGGGACATCTTTGTAGGTCACCCAAGGACATGCCAGGTGTACAGAGGGAGTTCGCCGAGCACTCACTTCATGTGCGGCTGGACACCAAGCTGGTCAAGAAACCTCTGCACCGGTTCATGGAGGAGAAGAGGAAGATTATCGGCGACGAGATCACCCGGCTCCTTGCAGCCGAGTTCATCATGGAAGTGTACCACCCGGACTGGCTGGCAAACCCAGTCCTAGTGTTGAAGAAGAACAAGACCTAGCGCATGTGTATCGACTACACCAGCCTAAACAAGGCGTGCCTGAAAGATCCATTCGCATTGCCCCGTATCGATCAAGTCATCGATTCCACAGCCGGTTTCGATTTGTTGTCTTTTTTAGATTGCTATTCCGGTTACAATCAGATCCGGTTAAACCTGGCTGACCAGATTAAGACATCATTTATCACCCCCTACGGGGCTTTCTGCTATGTAACCATGCCTTTCGGTATGAAGAATGCAGGCGCTACCTATCAGCGCTGCATGGAGAAGTGCTTGCAGTCGCAGATCAGCCGGAACGTGCACGCCTATGTATACGATGTAGTCATCAAGACCAAGGAGAAGCGCACCCTCCTTGAAGATCTGGGAGAGACATTTGGCAACCTCCGACAGTACCAGATGAAGCTGAACCCAAAGAAATGCGTCTTCGGAGTCCCATCCAGCCAACTACTCGGTTTCCTCGTATCGCAACGAGGGATCGAGGCGAATCCGGAGAAGATTACGGCCATCGAGAGGATGCAGCTGCCTAGGAGCCTGCTTGGAGTCCAGAAGTTCACTGGATGCCTGGCCTCCCTCAGCCGTTTCGTCAACCGGTTAGGGGAGAAGGCACTCCCATTGTACTAGCTGATGAAGAAGACGGACACATTCTCCTGGACCTCGCAAGCCGACGCGGCCTTTCATGACCTCAAGCGCATGCTGTCCACAACGCCGGTTCTAGCCGCGTCGGCTAGCAAGGAGCCGATGTTGTTCTATATAGCGGCCATTAGCCGGGTCTTCAGTGTCGTCCTGGTGGTGGAGCGCCCCGAGGAAGGCAAGGCTCAGCCGGTTCAGAGGCCCATCTACTACCTTAGTGAGGTTCTCTCCCTCTCCAAGCAGAACTACCCCCACTACCAGAAGATGTGTTATGGCGTGTACCTAGCATGCAAGAAGCTCAAGTACTACTTCCAGGAGCATCCGATTAAGGTCGTGTGCACGGCACCCCTTTCGGAAATCATCGGCAACAAAGACGCCACCGGCCGAGTCGCCAAGTGGGCCATCGAGCTCGATGCCTACTCCATTCAGTACGAACCTCGGCTCACGATCAAGTCGCAGGCGCTGGCGGACTTCCTCGTCGATTCGGCTGAGACCCAGTACCTCCCACCGGTTCCAGATTCGGACCATTGGAGGATACACTTCGACGGATCGAAGATGCTCGGGGGCTTGGGAGCCGGCATCGTGCTTACCTCGCCCAAAGGAGGCCGGCTGGAATATGTCCTGCATATCCACTTCAACGCCTCCAACAACGTAGCCGAATACGAGGCACTGGTGCACGGGCTCCGGCTAGCCAGAGAGATTAGTGTCAACCAGATCCTCTGCTTCGGCGATTCGGATCTGGTGGTACAGCAGGTATCCGGAGAGTGGGATGCCCGCGATGCAAATATGGCTCTCTACTGTTTCCACATACAGAAGCTCAGTGCTTGCTTCGACGGGTGTGAATTCCATCACATCCCTTGCGCCAACAATGAGGGCAGCTAATTCACTTGCACGAATCGGATCCACCCGACAGGCGATCCTACCTAGGCTCTCCTTGGAGCACCTGCGCAAGCCCTCCATCAATCCGTCACCCGAGTCAGATTCCATCATATGGGCAGGGAGCGCTCCGGTTGACGGGGCAGCAGATGTAGAGCCGACAGAACCTCCAATGAAGAAGTCCCGCGCCAACGCTGGCAAGTCCGTACCCTCCGGCTCACAAGACCCGAGGGATGCCGACTCATCAAGTGGCTCGGGGGCTGCCGTTCCGGGTACCTCATCCGGACAACCCCCCGACGACCATCAACCAGAAAACGGAAGCATCCTTGTCATCCGGGAAATACCATCCTGGGCATAGCCCTTCATGAACTACATCGCCAACGGGGAGATTCCGCATGACGAGGTGGAGGCTAGGCAAATCCGGCACCACGTGCACACGTACACCATCATCAATAAAGAACTGTACAAGCGCAGCGTATTCGGCATCTTCCAAAGATGTGTCGATGCGAACATAGGCTACCGGCTACTCAAGGACATCCACCAGGGCGAGTGCGGGCACCTCGCTTCGTCAAGGGCAATAGTCGCCAAGGCGTTTCGCCATGGCTTCTATTGGCCCACCACCCTCGAGGATGCCGAACAGGTAGTCCACGCGTGCAATGGGTGCCAACGCTTCAGGCAGCTTAGGCATATGCCGACTTCGGTGCTCAAGACCATACCGATCACCTGGCCCTTCGCTATTTGGGGCCTCGACATGGTCGGTCCCTTCAAGCGGGCGCGCGCAAGCATGACCCATTTGCTGGTCGCGGTGGACAAATTCACAAAGTGGATCGAGGCCAAGCCCATCCGAAAGATGGACGGGGCGACAGTCGTCACCTTCTTCACCGACGTCATCAACAGGTTCGGCTACCCCAACAGCATCATCACCGACAATGGCACGAACTTCGCCAAGGGGGCCTTCGCCTGATTATGCAGCAACAAGGGCATCCGGCTGGACCTTGCTTCCGTTGCGCACCCGCAGTCCAACGGGCAAGTCGAAAGGGCAAATGACTTAGTACTAGCCGGCATCAAGCCACGCCTCATCGAGCCTTTGGAGTGGTCGCCCAGATGCTGGATCGAGGAGCTTCCGGCTGTGCTATGGAGCCTCCGCACCACGCCGAATAGATCAACTGGTTACACCCCGTTCTTCCCGGCCTACGGATCGGAAGCCGTCCTCTCTGCGGATATCGAGTTCGACTCCCCGCGCAAGCTCCTATATGATGAAAAGGCCAACCAAGAGGCACGGGAAGATGGTGTGGACCTCCTCGAGGAGGCCCGCGAACTGGCATTGTCTAGATCGGCCGTGTACAAGCAACGCCTACGCCACTACCATTCAAGCCGGATCCGCCCTGTCGCGTTCCGCGAGGGCGACCTGGTCCTCCGGCTGGTGCAGGACACGGAGGGTATGCACAAGCTGTCGCCACCCTGGGAGGGTCCCTTCATCGTTAGCCAGGCACTGCCCAATGACTCCTACTACCTCATCGACGCGCAGCAGCCGCGCAAGAACAATATGGACAAGTCGGACAAGGAGACCGAGCGTCCCTAGAACGCGGCCTTGCTGCACCCATTTTGCACCTAGTCACCAGGCAGTGTATGTATCCCGCAAACCCTATGAATAAAAATGCAGACCCCTACGAGATGCTCGGGGGCTCCTTGCTAGAAATGTGTACGCATATGTTTTCCGGTTCAGATTTTCCGGCTCCGGCAACCCCTACCCGGGGGCTTGCCGGCTGGCCCGACCTGCTAAGTCAACAAACCGGCTGAGTAGTGTGTGACGATGTCAGAGGCCCACTCTTCGTCTCAGCTATAGACCGCAACCCGGCTGTCCGGCTAGCAAGAGCAAAAGCCCGAGGCATCTCACACGAAAAACGGGGAGGAGATGCGACAGATCGGGCGTCCCGGCCTCGCAACTAGCTTAAGACAATCCGACTGCTAAGCCGTTAGTACCGTGCGCAATATATTGTCAGCTCCCTTCGATTCCGGCTGCAGACCACAACCCGGCTGCCCGGCAGGGACGCAACGAAAACAACAGAGTACACGGGAAAACAACTAAGTGTCCAGAAAGGCACAAGCTAGTTTTCAAAAAATAAACTCGCCTTCCGGCTACAGTTTAGTAGAATAACCTACTAACGGGTGTACATATATATTTTTGTATGACTACTTCGAGTCGGAATCCAGGAAGAAGAGAAGAAGAAGATTCAAAGTCCTTGCCTTCATCAAGCGCTCCGAATCTCGGGGGCTACACCCACTGGGTGCGCTCACGCGCCCCTAGTGGAATCTTGTAGTTTCCTGACCGGCTAAGGGCATTTAGCCGGATATTTGGAGCCCAAGTGAGGGTAAGGGCAGGAGCAAGAGAAGAGGAAGATTCGAAGTACCTGGCTACGCCAGCTACTGCGAATCTCGGGGGCTACACCCAGTGCGTGCGCTGACGCGCCCCCACTGGAATCGTAGTTCTCCTGGCTAAAGGCGTTCAACCGAGCGAAGTCAGCCGGATAAATTCAGCCGGCAAAATATTGAAAAGACATGCAAAAAACAAAAGTTGAAGGCAAACCAAATTAATTCAGATTGACAATAAAAGGAAAGGGGAGACGAAGCTCCCATAAGTTTACCCGGCGCCAGAAGCAGCCGGTATAGACAGACAAATTTCAAACAAGATGGAATAAACAAATACACCCGGCATCCCAGGGTGGTAGCTAAACGACGGGGCCCTTGCCGTGCGGAGCACCTTGGCTGGCTACAGTCTCAGGTGGCGGCGGTGGAGCTACAGCTCATCCGGTTCCGGCATCGCCAGCCGACTGCGTCGAGGCTTCCGCATCCGGAGTGCTGACGGACTCCGAGTCGGTGAGCACCTCGTTGGGATCCACATAGTCAGCAATCTTGATGGAGGAGGCCTGAAGCTCCGGATGGGCCTGGCAGATGGCGGCAAGGTCGGCACCGACGCGGAAACCCTCGTCGATCTTCTTGACGCGGGCGTCCTTGTACCACGAGAGCATGAGGGCCAGGGCCATCTCCGCTCCGGCTCGCACCGCCAGGTCTCGCAGCCGGTCTAGGGCAGCCGACACTTCTCCCACCTTCGCAGCTAGCTGCGCCATCGTCTTCGGGACCGAAGCGTCCGGCCACGGGAAGGAGAAGATGGCATGTGCCACCTGGCGAAGCTTGGCAACTTCCTCGCCGAGAAGGATGATGAGCTCCTGAGCTGGCGGCTGCGCTCCCAGCCAGTTCTCCTGCAGCCGGTTGTAGGCCAGCAGGTCTATACTGGGATAAAAAGCTGTCAGAAAAGAGATAATCAGATCCGGCTACCGGATCTGGAGAAACGAAAGGAGACGGAAAAGGGAGCTTACCCTTAGCCATATGCCCGACTTGCATCAGCTCTTCCACCAAGGCCTTCTCCTTCGTCGCCAGCCACTTGATTTCCTTCTCTTGGTCCTTGTTCTGGGCCTCAAGAAGGTTGAAGGCGTCGATCCGGCTGGCGAGTGAGGCGTCGCGCTCCTTGATGGTGGCCTCCAGAGTATCCACCTTTGTGTTCCGATCCTTGTTCTGCAGCCGTAGCATGGAGTTGGACTTGCTCAGTCGGTCGTTCGCCTTCTTCAAGCGACCGATCTCGCGCTGAGCGCACACAAGGATAGCTGCAACAAAACCGGCTACCGTAAAAAAAGGATGATTCCGGATGAAGCAAACTTACTCTAGGAGGTTCCGTTGGCAGCAGCGAGCTTTTGCTCCAAGGATCGGTTCCCGCCGGTTGCGGCCTCGAGCAGCCGGATCGCCTTCACCGCCAGTTCGAGGGTGGCGGCGAGATCCGTCAGTGAGGCAGCGGAGGAGGCGTCGTCATCCATGGTATTGGCGGCCAGAGACTCCTTCGCCGCAACCACCACCATCCTCCACTCCCCCTAGCTCGTCCTCGGAGTTGTCATCGCCGACAACCACGAGTTCTTTGCCGGTGGTCGCCCTCCGCGTCCCCGCGGAGGGGCCGTCCCTGCTCTGCGAGGTGGTCTCAACCGTTTCCGGCTGGACAACCATGGCCGGTTGGGGACCCCCTGCTCCGGCTGAGGCAGCTGGTTCAACTCGAGTTGGTGGCGGAGGTGGTGCCTCGGAGGAAGGAGGGGCGGAGGCAGACGTGGGCAGTGCGCGGGGTGCCGACCCAGTAGGCGCCCGCGCTAGGCTCGCGGCCCCGAAAGGGACCAGCGTGCTAAAAAGATAGAAGGAGAAGAAAAGGAGAAAGAAGCAAATGAGCCAAAGGCAAGCAAGAAAAAGCGAAAGAAGCGGAAGACAGTAAAGGCGCACGGAGAAGGACTTACCCCTGTACCACCGGGGGCGACCCTTTCTTCCGGCCAAGGCGGCTCGGGGGAAGGGCACTGGTCCGACTCCTCTTGGGGGCCGACTCCTCCAAGGCAGGCACTCGAACGGCTGGAACCACTCCCGCCAGCGCTAGACCGGCTAGAGTCACCGCCGTCGCCAGGCGCCATGTCGGCTCGGGGGCCGACGCGGCCTCTTCCCCCTCGTCGACCTCCGCATGGGGATCGGCAGCCGACTCGTCGTTCCGGCTGGGGAAGGCATCCCCGTCCCTGTCCGACTCCTCGCCTGACCGGCAAGCGCGCGGCTCGGGCAAGTCAGGCGTGAACGTCTGAAGAGGGGCATCGCCCTCCTCACGAAGGATGCAGGGGAAGATCTTTCGAGTACAAGAGATTAGTCGGATAAAAAGAAGAAGGGCAAGAAATACAAAGGAAAATTCCGGCTAGAAGGACCTACCCGGGGCGCGCGGTTGTCACGGCTGTAAGGGGCCAGCCCAAACTTCCAGCCCTCCGCAGCCGCTCCTTGGTGATGGTCCACACCCACTCCTTCAGATTATGGTAGCAGGGGTCGCGGCGAGATAGCCGGGTCGCGTCCAGCTGGCTGGAGTAGAAGCACATCTTGTGCGCTCGCTGCTGCTACGGCATCATCAGCCAGGACATCTAGCTGAGGGTGATGTCCAGGCCGGTTAGACCGGCGGTGACGAGGACGCGCATGCGTTGCAGTATTGCATCCGACTCCGTCTTCTCGCCATAGATCTTCAGGTCCCAATGCTGTCGGCTGGATTCCACGTCCTGGAACGCCGGAAGATAGATCTGATCGACGACGGTGAGGTTCCGAACATAGAAGTATGACAGCTACCATAGTCGTACTGTGTTGTGCAGCAGGAACTTCGGGTAGCCGGTCTGCGCGCAGGAGTAGATGGAGGCGCCGCCGCAGACGACCAGCAGCCCCTTCGTGAACTGGACCTAGAGCTGGACTCGGAAGAGCCGGCAGAAGAGCCCGAGATCCGGCTGGATCCCGAGGTAGCTCTCGCAGAACATGATGAAGTGCACCAGCATGCCGATTGCGTTGGCGCCGAGATGGTGGAGGCGGAGGTCGAAGAAGGCGAAGAAGGTGAGGAAGATCGGGTGCACCGGCAGCGCGAACCCACGCACCAGGTGCGAAAGGAAGATCACCCGTTCTCCCTCCGCTGGATGCGGCGACACCTCCCCTGCCAGCGCAAGCCACACCGCCACTTCCTCCTCCGACGGCAGGACGCGGGTGACGTGATACTTTTGGATGTGCTCCTCCGTGATGGAGGAGCCACACCAGGCTCCGCACTCGACAGCCATTTCTGGATGAGTGGCGGTGGCCCGTACCGCCGACGACGACAAGCGGGCGGCGCGGCGGGCTACAGAAGCAACGGCGACGAAGCGTAGAAAGCAGGAGGGCAGAAGAGAAGAAGGCAACTGGGAGCGGGGGAAGCAAAGAAGAAGAACTGCCCTCCCCCGGGCGCCCCTTTAAAAGCCTGAAAGGGCAACCGTCTGCGGTGCCACGCGACATCCATCGAGGCGCATCCCACCCCAACCGACGCCCCAGATCCCGTGTGCAGACGCGGGGTGCGCAGAAGATCTCGGAGCGAGAACCGAAGCGTCAGGCAGCAGTTTCCTGAGGCGACGTGCGACAGGACGTTCCACTGCCCGCCGCAGAGCAATGATGGCGCATGCGCGCATGGCCGGCGTCATCACTGACGTCATGGGTAGCGCAACCGCCAGGCATAGCCGGCCAAAAATTCAAAATGAAGAGGGAGCACGCGCACATTTCACCTAAGGGCGAAAACTACACGCGCTCGGGGGCTAGTGTCGGGGGGATGACCTCCGGATACCCCAACCAAACAAGAAATGCGGCAGTCAGATCGTGTCCGGCTGGTCAAGCGCAGCCGGACAAGGCAAGTCAAGCCGGCTACCGTGAGGTAGCCGGAGCGGCGAGAAGCAACCGGCTACAGCACCGTAGCCGGAACTAATCAAGGAGACATGGCGACGTGCGGAACAGTGCGCGGTACGCCCTGCACAACGACAAGACTAGCAACTACTCGGCCATACTGAAGACTTTGCGGGGATGACGCGGGAACAGTAGCCCGATGCTGACGATAGGCTCGCACGGTGTTCACCGTGCCCACGACAGCCATACCGCCCGTACTCTGATAGGACATGGTTGTACCGGATACTGTAGATGACTAGCCGGCTGGGGCCCCACGCTGGCTAGGGCCCACCCGTGGGGCCCGCCAGTCGGACTGGCCAGTGGACCGTTGCCTCTCTGCCTATATAAGGACAGGCAAGGCCTTATAGAAAGGGTCTCAGTGCATTTAAGACAGTAGCTAGAGAATACAGCTCGAGGAGCACTTGTAGCTCGTATATTGCTCATAGTCAGATCGGCAGGAGTAGGAGCTTTACCTCACCACGATGGCTCCGAACTTGGGTACTTCCTGCGTCCAGCTACACTCGCTTGTATCCAATCCCGCATGCGGACGCCGTCGATAGCTTCTCTGCTAGTCCTCACACATCTATCTAACCTTCTTAGGTACTGTCGTTCCCAATACAACGACAGTCCGTTTTAATGTCATGTAAAAATTTAGACCGATTGCAACATGTTAGTCTACGTGGCTCAACTTTAAATTTCCGTATCATTTAATCTACATGTTGAAAGTTAACGATTCTTGTTATATTGGTTTTGCATTAAATTCTGCATCCAGTCGTAATAGAATTTTATAATTTAATTTTTTAAACCTTGTCTGTTTGACTGATCTTGTACTGTGTATATTAGACCGTTCTAGTTATACGTTGTAGATCGTTAGATTTAGATATGATCGTCATTATTAGTCTATTAATCGAACCGGTATCAACGAATACCACAGCGATCCGTGACCCAACTTTGCTAGTACTATGCTTAACAACTCTATCCGTATATGTAGCATCCCAATTGTCTAACAATTGTAATGCTACTTGTTCAAGTAAGATATTGGCTACTTCATATATATAATTGTTGCATCATAATTATATCATGCTCATGTCATCATGCCACCTTGCATTTGAGCATCATATAAAACCCCTTTTTCTTTTGGTTCTTCTCTCATATGCATTATAAATTGTATTTGCCTCTTGATATTGTATTTGGTTATTGATATATTGTTTAAATGCCCAAGTTGAGTTGGGGGCATATCTTTTATTTCAACTCCATCATCTTTCTTTTCCACCACTTTATAATTCCACCATCCTACTAGTCCATGAGCTTGTTGTCTTATTTGGTTTATCTAGCTCATGGGAAATAGGGTGGATCTAATCCTCTAAATTCTTGTGCTTGGATTTTTCTCCACTTCATGGAAATGCATAAGAATAATGCCATAATATTATTATTGTTTTCACAAAATAAATCATGGCATTATTATTTTGCATGGGCCATCCAAAAGTGCCACCACCTTTTATCCCATGGGTTTTTTCCTTTGACTTTAGTGGTTATTTCTTTGTGAACCATCTCCTTCCATTCCACCATTCCCATATCCTCACCCACATCTCTTTCTTTTATTTTATTTTCTACATGCATGATCATATGAGACTCTTTCCACCTATCTCTTTTCTTCCTATTTCTTTCTTGTTTCTCTTCCACATTAGCTCAAGCTAGATCAAGCTCCATGTTCCTTCTTGGTATGGCCTCATAAACAAAAATTAAAATCTAAATACCTAATAACACCTAAACCTAGCTCCTCTCTCTAATTTTCTCCTAACCCTAATTCTACTAAACCCTAACATTGATCTCTCCTCTCTCTCTACCTCTCTCTCTCTCCCATGAGCACCACCCGATCCCTTCTCTCTCCCTGGCCCACCTCAGCTAACCCTAACCCTCTATCTAACCTAAGCAAAACCCTAACCCTAGCCCATGTCTACTTAGCCCGAGCTACCCCCTCTTCTTTCTCTCTTTTCTCTACCGCGTGCTAGCCCCACCCTGCAGCCACCACGCCGTCCTGGTCCACCTGCCGCCACCCCGCCGTGCCCTACCTGCTCCCAGCTCGAGCTAGCACGTGAGGAGGAGAGAAAGGTGGCACCCGAGGCCACCTTTACCTGCCCGTGCCCAAACGGCAACCCTCCTCCCTCTCCCTCCTTTTTCCTCCTCCCACACGACTCTCCTGGCTCGCCCAGATCTGCCCGAGCTAGCCCTCCTCTCCTCCTTCTTCCTCTCCGCCACCAGCACCTGCCGCCGGTCGCCGCCAGCACCACCTCGCCCCCGTCGTTCCAGCCGGTCAGCGCGACGTGGAGGTGGCCAGGAAGATCGAGGACGACCCTCTACGTCGCCCTGCACGCGCCGACTTGGACGAAAAGCTCCAGATGCGCCAGTACCGCGCCGTCCCGACGAAACCCTAGCCCGCCAGAGCGTCTGCGTCGTCGTCGATCCGCCGCGCTTCTCCCCGATCTGACTCCACCGCTTCCCCCGTGGTGAGCCTCTCTCCCTCCCTGACATGTTCCACCTCGCCGTACCGCCCTAGCCGCGCCAGACGTTGCGTCGAACGCCCGCCGTGCGCCAGAGCTCGCCGCTGTCTGCCAGGTTTCCGCGCCGCTTAGAGCTTACCTAGGCCCCAAACCCTCTCCTGTCAACTCCCCTCGCCCCGCCGCACTGGTTAGCCCCCTCAGAGCGCACGCCCGCGACCCGGGTTCGATCCCCCGCCCTGCGCTGCGTGCCGATTTCCCGTCAGATGGTGGAGACGAAGAACAGTACCAGGGCCGTGGTAATTTACATTAAGCCCCCCTTTTTATTTCGCTCTTAACCCACGGTACCTCGTGGCCCACTAGTCAGTCGCCCTGGCAGTCTTGTAGAAAGCCCCTCTGCTTTCCTCGTGCCATAACCCGCGGTCCAGCGTGTCCCCACCTGTCAGCCTCTGCCATCCTCACCGCTGTCACGTGGGCCTACGCCAGTTGGCCCACCTCGCAGTTGCACGGGCTAGACAGAGCCGCGGTGGCAAAAGTTTTTCCCCGCGCGTGGCCCCAGTCAGCGCAAGGCCCACCCGTCAGTGGCTGTGGCTAGATTTGCCTGGGTAACAAAAGCTTTTCCGGCTGTCTGATTTAATTAAACCTTTTCAAAATTTGTTTTTAAATTCAAATTCAATTCAGATTCCAATAACTTTTCAAATATAAATCCAAATAATACAAATAATATATGTTTTGGAATCAGAAAAATGTGAGGAATTCAAATATGCAATTCAAAATATTGTTTGAGCACTTTAAATTTTCGAGATGATTAAAATTACAATAAAATGCCCTTTTCCTTAATTAATTAATAACTTTAATTCTATAACTCCAAATTGGGAAAATAATATGTCTAAATCGATCAGTGCGACGAGCCCGTTCTATCTATGCAGTCCTTGTTCTGAATTGAAGCATGCATCATGTCATTATTTAAAATCTGAACTGTTTATGACAATAAAACTTGGTTAAATAAATGCCAAAATGCTTTATTTCTTGTATTCACACCTCACCTTTGCCATGCTACTTTAAGGCCATGCAAGTTGTGCATCATTCATCATGGTATGCTTGTTTGCTTGTCGCATTTTAATTCCTATGCTTGTGCACTTTATTTATGTTGGCTCTTGTTTGTTTGGTTCTTCTTCGAATAGACGCGATTGCATTAAATTGAATCCCAAGTATTGCATAGCCTTTATTTTAAACCCCACCGAAGCCTCCATCCCATGAGCCATTACTACAGGAGTTGTTTGAGCCATGCGAGTCGTAGAAAAGCATGAGTAGGGTATGTGAGAGTCTGATGAATAATGAGGTACCTAAACAACTTAACCTGAGTAGTAATGGGATAACTAATGAAAGAGGCACCGGTGAGCAATATCTGCTATTTGGTTTTTCATGCTCACTTGTGTCCCGTAGGACCCCGAGTACTTGATTCCTGTTCCTTGACTATTCGCACTATCCACATCCGGGAGGCCTTATGGACCTCCTGAGCCAGAGCTTGATTCATTCCTATTTCTTGGGGCCACAAAGTAGTTTGGGGCTTTATTGTTATCTTGTACTTATGCCATGTTACTGTTTTATTAAGATTGTGCGAGAAGCACCTGTACTGTTTAAGAATTGCGGAGTGTTTTCGCGGTATCGACAAGTCCAGTCACATTTTCAGGTTCCCAGTCGTTTACAGCCATTGGCGCAAACCTTGGGTCCGTCTCGGAGCCGGCCAACTTCGTTGCGGGTAGATTAATGGGGTGGCCCCCTGAAATATTACTGAATCCTGTGATTGCTTTGTCGTGAATGCCTTGTTGGGTTTTGATTTGGTTTTTCCGAGGTTAATCGAGTGTGTGTTGCTATTCATGCACCCCTGTAGGGTAAATCTTTCTGAAAGCCGTGTCCGCGGTTATGGACGACTTGGAGCACAGTTTCTCGATCATAGACAAGTACAACTAAAGTACCGCTTTTAATTGACTAAGTACTTGACTAGTAAATAGTACAATACTCATGGAATGGTTAATAAAACTGCCAACGGATGATGGGGGTTGTTCGTCCGCTTCCTCATTGGTAAGCAAGGAGGAGGATGGATCTGTTAATTATACTGTTATAACTATTGTTCTTAATTCACGGACATCCGTCTATCATTGGTTAGGCGGATGGTTAGCGAGTACCTGTAGAATTGTTAGGTATTATCTTTTGCTGCAATTGCGTCACCCCAGGTTGTGTCCCCTTTAGCGGCATAAAGACTTGCTGAGTACCCCTAGGGTCTCACACGATAAATTGTTTGATTCAGATGAACAAGTGTACCCGCAAGATGGATACTGGGTGGAAGAGACAAATGATGTTGGCAACGATCATTCGGTGTAGAGATTTCGGGAACGGGGATCCGTGAGATCTGTGGGCGGGATGTGTTTATTTATGGGGCATCTTATGCCAATTTGCTTCTTATCCATACTCGGATCTTGTTTTCCGCTTCCGCCTGATACTCTGATGTGTGATATATGAGGAGCTATCCTAAATTATTATATCTATCTAGGACATTTGGATCTTGCCGTATGGCGTTGCAATATTTCTATTTCTTTTAGATGGAATGGCTCTGAGGACTGTTGTATGTGGCTTGCATACATACTCATTTGTGTATGTAGTTGATCCCTTCGCCTGCCGATTACGCCGCTCGTTCTTGTCCCGTTGACTGAAAGTGGTTAGGACGGCCGAAAGGTCTACCGTGAGTGGCCCTGGGCCCCACCGTACTATTTTAACCACTTTCGTTCATCTAGGCATTAACTAAGAGCGTAATTCACCGAGGTAGTTACAGTATAGTAGATAGGTGACACCTTAATTCCAATCATGTTGCTGCCTTTTTCACGCGTGTGTGATCGTAGGATCAGACCAGACTGGGTTCACGTATCAGTCTACATGCCACAAGTTTGAAATTCAATATATTTTTAACTGTAGATTCAAATTAGATATGTATTTTTAACTGTAGATTCAAATTAGATATGTTTTGTCTCGTTAGATTCGAAATTAAATTTCCTCTCCGGTGGTACAAGGTTTAGTAATTATAATTTTTTTGAATCTGTGTTTTAAATTTTAAAGTTTGAACCATGTTTTGGGCTATCTTTAGATCTAGAGCTCCATTTTAATTTATTCTTTTTTAGTTTAATCGGTAACTGAAATGTCTATCAATTAGATCTATAATTTATATCATTCGAATATATTGTATTTGCTCGAAATCGAATTTAAATATATTTTTGACCATAATATGAAATCTATATTTCCTTTCCAACTAATCTTTTGCAATTGGCCATAATCACACGCATAGAAAAATATGAATATACTATTGTATAGTAATTAAATAAATAATGTGGATCTAGTTCACATTCTGCATGTTTTGGTATTTCTTTACTTACCACATTTTTGGCTCTTTATTTGTGATGGATGCTTACTTGTATAATGTTTGTATACGTTTGATTTATTCGGAATGCACGAATGAGTTCTACAAACAAGTAATCTTCATCAATTTTTACTAAGACAAGTTACACCACTTGTACATATTTTGTCCCAGTTTTCAATACTATGCTTGTTTTGCTCTTCAAAATAGTAGTATACATGTGTATGAGTGTTTTAGTAGATTTACTTAGAAATATTTTTGCAAGTGCGATGATTTTGTAGTATGTCATGATAGTTCTATACTTAGGATTTTCCCCTCCTAATAGGTTATCCCTGTTTTTCTAAGTACTGCTTGCTATGCTATATATATATAAAGTATCATTGGGGGTTCGAAAGATTGAAAATTTTCTAAGTATAAATCTCTCTCGAGTGAACCTTTTCCTCTCAAAATCTCCTTCAAAATAAAACTAAGTTTTCTTCTGGACGGAATGGTTGTCGGGTCAACGAGTGGAATTTGGTGGTGGACGGCCTCCTAGGAATCAAAGAAGTCTGCCATGTTTTAGAATTCAAAAGCTTTCAGTGCAACCACAATACATATGAGCTCTGTCTTGGCCTCCTACTTAGTAGAAAACCTCACCGGGGTACCAACATTTGGAGGATTTTGGCACGGTTGGATCCAGCTGGTAGAAGGGCTACTAAGGGAAAGCCTCGCCATGGTATTGTCTGTAAAAGGATTTGATCGTGGATTATGGATAAAGTGCACAAACTCTCGAGAGTATTGCAATCTGATCGATCAGCCGAGTTCATGGAAAAGAACACTTTGAGCATTTGAAGGATGAAGCCTCTAAAGGATCTTCCTCTCTCTTTCCAAACTTAAAGTTTTCAAAAAACCCATGGCGTGTGTAATGTCGCCAATGGGTGGGATTTTGGGGACCTGGTGCGTGATATCCAATTGTTAGGTTGATTGGACACTTGGTGCGTGATATCCTCGTGTTCCACTTGACCTTTTTTAACTTAAGCAAATGTTTACAAAGTAGGATACTACTCTTCCTCTTTTATTCTTACTTAGAGAAAGTTGACTTTATGCAAATGATCCCCAAAGCCTACACCTAGCCTTGCATGTAGAGTTAGTCTTATTATTTTCTTGGTGTAATTTGCCAATACATTCAAAGTATTGATCAACTCGTTTGGCTACACGTTTCATGTGCAGAATTTGGAGATCATTGAAAGGTGCGGTAGGATCGTAGGTCTTCACTCAACCTGCCTGTGGCATTGATGGGACTCCAAGTTATATATATTTTGCTTCTGTTGTAATAATGTAAACTCTGGATTATTTGATTCATGTAATAAAGACTTGTGTTTTACATGATATTTCATCGACTGTGTGTGCTAGCTAATGATCTAGAGACTAGCATTTTAATCACAGGGACTTAGGATCTTTATCGATCCAAGGTCACTACTGATGGTATCAGAGCATAAGTTGACTGTAGATCGTGATACCTAGCATCAAAAAGCCTTAGTATTTTTAAAGCTATTTTAGAAAACCCTCATACTTCTCATCATCTATCCTTGGAGTTCTAAAAATTCTTAAATCTCTTCCTTTCAAAAATTAGAAATGACCACTATGCACTTCAAGAAGAAACTTCTCTCAAGACTACCCTTCCGAAGAAGATCGTCTGAATGCTTCACTCAAGTCAAGACTAGAAGATCTCCACAAAAGAAGTTCAATGACTGAAGCTACGAGAATCGAGGATTTCAAAGCTACAAGTACCAAAGACTTCGAAGACCTTTATAGAGTGAAAAATTAATTACCGAAGACCTCAAAGACAATGAAGATTATGAAGATCATCAAGATTACAAGTGACCCATTAGGAACCAAACTTGGATAGACTACGCTACGATTAGATGCGGTGATTTGTGAGCTTTCATGTTTGTGGTTTTCTTGATGACAACAAATAAAACTTATTTTCAATACCAAATTTGTTTGTTTGGGTTGTCCATGTCCTTCTTGATAGACTTTACTCTCTCTAGCTTCAACTTGAAGACGAGAGAATGAAGACAAAACGAAGAACTTGAATGAGGGAGCCAAGTTGAAATTCTACCAAGTGGATCAAAAGAAGAATACTCACATGGTGGAGGATGCAAAAAGTCCTTGAAGATAAACAACTCGCAAGTGCCTCAAGGATTAGGAAAAATAAGGATAAATGCTTACCTCCAATGTAGTTCTCTCTTATAGCAATTTCTTGTGGTATAAAAAATATAGTTTAAGTGAACTTGGCATGATTTAATGTTTTGTTTGGTTTGTTTGTATAGGGTGTCTATATCACCTTCTCCCTATATTCTACTCTTCTCTATCTTAAACCCACAAAGCAAGAAGAATGGAAAAGAGGATAACACCAATGTGGACGCAAATAAGATAGACTACCATATCGATCAACACCTACTGAACCCTCGCACGACGAAGCACACATTAAACCTTCAAAGGACGATGAGAAGAAATTATCATCATGTGTTACCAAGACGCCCTCATTTTATCACCCATATGTGGAAGAAAAGACAACAACCTCAAGACGTCGAAAATCTAGAAGCTTTGAAGAAGTCCTCAAAAGATAGAACTTTACCCCTACGAGATGTCAATATGAAGAGATACACACAAGTTGGCATAACCCAACAAATACAACCTTTTAAGGGTGGTAGCACCTAGTGTAACCGAACCTATTTCTTTCTAGCCTTCTCGAATCTCGAGGACGAGATTCCTTTTAAGAATGGTAGCTGTAACATCCCAAAAATTAGAATTTGGAATGTTTAATTATTGAAATAAGATGATGGCTTTTTTTCTAATAATGTTTTTAAGAAAATTAAAACTTCCTAGAACTGTATAATTTTCCTAAACCACATTGAAAAGAGAGGATTAATATGACTATCCAAACATAGTTGTTTGTTGGGAAAATGTATACAAATTCATGGAAGTATTGTTTTGCATTTTATTCGAATATATTTTTGACTTTTGGAATACTTGAATATTTTTCAAGTACTTGGTTCATTTTCGCAAGAGAGGAAATAACTTGACAGTTTCAAATATATAAAAAACATGTCGGAAAATACGTTACGGTATTAAGTAGATTTTTGCCGCATTTTGGACTTCCGCGAATATTAAAAATAGTTTCCAATTCAAAGAAAATCAACCGAGAAAAGATAAAATTACTTCTTTTTAATATTGGGTTGGAACTGTCGATTACAACATTTCTTGGTGTTATAAAATATTTGTGGGTACTATTTAAAAACCTAAAAGATTGTTTGTATTGTTTGAAGTGCTATATTTTTTTAAAGACATGAAATCAATCAAACAAGAAGTGACGTGTGCCTTGCATATAGCTAGTAGAATTGACTTAGACAGAGGTAGCTTCAGTCTTTTCTTGCAGCTCGTACGTGCTCACTGCTCTGGCGTGAGCGATTTTGAAAAAGCAACGTTAGCTAACTTGTACAAGTATTTTATTCTAAAAAAAATGATGGAGCAAAACAAAGAGCGAGGTTTTACTGTCACATGAGGAGCACGAGCTAGCCCACAACCTGGCACACACACGGGCCAGTTGCCGCATCATGTCGCTCCAGCAAGTCTACCCGTGCAGTCCATCTCTCCCGTTCTTTTTTTAGTGGACCGCATGTGTCATCTCGTTGCTCCAGCCATGAGATGAAGACGAGCACGAGTTTATTCTGGAACAGAAAAATTCTACAAAAATGTCCAAGATTTAGACGATTTGTTGCCTCTCTAACCACACAATTCTCCCCATAAATACCCCCTCTTCCTCGCAATTTAGTTTTTCTGAAAATCGCTTGACTCCTGAGGCCATACAGTATGAAACAGATCTCGCCGGAATGCACCGCCGGTAAAGCTCTAAAACTCGACGATTCCGACACCAGTAGTGGTATTCCAGCCCTCTTTCTCCATCCAAACTTTCCATATTATTTTTCCTCATCCCCTCGCTTGTTTTCCCTTGCACTCGAGCTCCAGGACGAACTATTGAAGTCACAGTAACCACCGTTGCTGACCATGTCGAGGATCGGACAAGACGCGAACGACTTCCCCAAGGCAAGAAGAACGTCGTCCACCACTTTCCCAGGCTAGAGCCTCGCCATCGTCCATGCCCGACTCGCCGCTGCCGTCTTCATCGTCGTCGCCCGTCGACCACGCCCGCGTTCGGCTCGTCGTCTTTCCAGCACCGGCGTGTTCTGCCGCTGGTGGTACGTATTTGTTTCCTCACACATTATTTTCCTGAGATTGAAACTTGTAGTCCCATGTTTTATTCTATTCTTTGATGCACGCGTGTGTTGTAGTGTCAGTTTCAATGGCATGTAAAAATTTAGATCGATTGCAACATGTTAGTCTAAGTGGCTCAACTTTAAATTTCCGTATCATTTAATCTACATGTTGAAAGTTAACGATTCTTGTTATATTGGTTTTGCATTTAAATTTTGTATCCAGTCGTAATAGAATTTTATAATTTAATTTTTTTAAACCTTGTCTGTTTGATCGATCTTGTACTGTGTATATTAGACCGTTTCAGTGATACATTGTAGATCGTTAGATTTAGATCTGATGGTCATTATTAGTCTATTAATCGAACCGGTATCAACGAATACCACAGCGATCCATGACCCAACGTTGCTGGTATATGCTTAACAACTCTATCCGTATAGATTAGATATGTGACACCTTAATTCCAATCATGTCGCTGCCTTTTTTTCGTTCAGCTGCACGCGTGTGTGATCGTAGGATCAGACCAGACTGAGATTCATGTATCAGTCTACATGCCACAAGTTTGAAATTTAATATATTTTTAACCGTAGATTCAAATTAGATAATTTTTGTCACCATAGATTCCAAATTAAATTTCCTCTCCGGTGGTACAAGGTTTAGTAATTATTAAATTTTCGAATCTGTGTTTTAAATTTTAAAGTTTGAACCGTGTTTTGGGCTATCTTTAGATCTAGAACTCCTTTTTAATTATCTTTTTGCGTTTAATCGGTGTAACTAAAATGTCTATCAATTAGATCTATAATTTCTATCTTTTGAATATATTGTATTTGCTCAAATTTGAATTTAAATATTCTTTTGATCATAATATGAAATCTATATTTCCTTTCGAACTATTTTTTTGCAATTGGCCATAATCACACGCATAGAACAATATGAATATACTATTGTATACTAATTAAATAAATAATGTGGATCTTGTTCACATGCTGCATGTTTTGGTATTTGTTTACTTACCACATTTTTTGGCTCTTTATTTGTGATGGATGCTTATTTGTGTAATGTTTGTATACGTTAGATTTATTCGGAGTACGTGAATGAGTTCTACGAACAAGAAATCTTCATCAAATTTTACTAAGCCAAGTTACACCACTTGTACATATTTTGTCCCAGTTTTCAATACTATGCTTGTTTTGCTCTTCAAAATAGTAGTATACATGTGTAGGAGTGTTTTAGTAGATTTACTTAGAAATATTTTGCAAGTGCGATGATTTTGTAGTATGCCATGCTAGTTCTATACTTAGGATTTCCCCCTCCTAATAGGTTATCCCTGTTTTTGCTAAGTACTGCTTGCTATGCTATATATATAAAGTATCATTGGGGGTTCGAAAGATTGAAAATTTTCTAAGTATAAAGCTCTCTCTAGTGAACCTTTTCCTCTCAAAATCTCCTTCAAAATAAAGCTAAGTTTTCTTCTGGGCGGAATGGTTGTCGGGTCAACGAGTGGAATTTGGTGGAGGACGGTCGTCCAGGAATCAAAGAAGTCTGCCATGTTTTAGAATTCAGAAGCTTCCAGTGCAACTACAATGAAAGTTGTCAGAATCGTGATTCTGAGTCGGATCGGAACCTCTATGGTAGGATCGTAGATTGTAGGATCATAACTTTTAGAATCGTGAAATCGTAGATTCTACTTAGTAGAATCATAGAATCGATCCACTCAATTTGGGTCGTAAAGTCGTAGAATCGTATGGTAGAATCATGATTCTGACAACTTTGACTACAATACATATGGGCTCTGTCTTGGCCTAGTAGTTAGTAGGAAACCTCACTGGGGTACCAACATTTGGAGGTTCTTGGCATGGTTGGATCCAGCTCGGAGAGGGGCTACTGATGACCCACAAGTATAGGGGGTGTATCGCAGTATTTTCGAGGGAAGTGAAACCAAATTTATTGATTCAACACAAGGGGAGCCAAAGGATATTTATAAGCCTTAACAACTGAGTTGTCAATTCAGCTGCACCTGGAAACAATCTTGCTCACAGCAGTTTATCAGTAGCAACAGTTTTGTAGTAGTAATAGTAAAGTAGCAGCAGTAGCAAAGTAAAGATAGTAGTAACAATAGCAGTAAACAGTGGGACTCGAGTGCGGTAGGCATAGGGATGGATAGACGGGCGTTGCATGGACAAGACAATTCACATAGCAATCAGAACATAGGGCAATTGCAGATAAATAAGATAAAGCATCCAAGTGCTAGACAATCCTAAGCATGTGTTCCATATATATTCATACGTGCTCGTAATGAGAACTTGCACAACATCTTTTGTCCTGCCAGCCCGTTTGCAGCGGGACCTCTAGGGAACTACTGGCAATTAAGGTGCTCCTTTTAATAGAGCACCGGAGGAAAGCATTAACACTCCGTGAACACATGTGATCCTCACATCAAAGCCATTCCCTTCCGGTTATCCCGATTTCTGTCACTTCGGGGCCATTGGTTCCGGACAACAACGTGTGTATACAACTTGCAGATAAGACCAAAAACAATACTATCATAATGAATCAATAACATGTTCAGATATGAAATCATGGCACTCGGGCCCTAGTGACAAGCATTAAGCACAACAAGTCGCAACAAAGTCATAAAGCACTAATAAAAGATACTAGGCACCATGCCCTAACAATCTGATGACGTTACATGAACGATCTCATCCAATCCCTACCATCCCCATAGCCTACAGCGGGGGATTACTCACTCATAGATGGGGGAAACATGGATGGTCGATGGAGATGCGATGGTGATGATGATGGCGATGATCTCCTCCAATTCCTCGTCCTGGCAGGGTGCCAGAACGGAGTTTCTAGTGCTGTTTCGTGGAATCTGGTGGTGGCGGCAGAGCGGAACTCCTTCTAGAAAAACATCGAACCCCACGAAGTTTTTAGGCCAGAAGGCTCCTTATAGGCGAAGAGAGAGGCCGAGGGGGGAGATTATCACTTTGCGGCCCGAAAGTTGGGGTGTATAGGCAACGCGGTACCCAAGTTCCCTGAAATCAGCCGGGATGACTACAGTTGGTGTCCCAAATACTCAGAGGGTCTTTTTCGGCACGAATTCAACTTTACGTTTCAATACAAAAAATCAGGCTAACGGGCGTCAAGTTGGCCCCCCCATGTCAGTTCGCCGTTATGTCGCTCCTGTCGCTTAGGCGGGTTGGCTGTCACGTAGGCTTGCAGCGTTGGCACAGTGGATATGACAACGCCCCCTACCCGGTGTATTGACGTGTCAAAACAGGGCCCATGTATCGGTGTTATAATTATTTTTTGTTTACTCAGAAGCTAGAACGGCCACCGCCACGCGTCTCCTTGGACTTCCGTCCCAATCGTTAACCCCTACCATAAAAGCGCATTGACGGTTCCACCGTTCCCCTGCCTTGCAGAAACCACTCTTCTTCTTCCTGTCATCTACTATCTTCTTCCCGTCTTCTCCTTGCCACCACGGAAGATCTACGCACTCTAGAGACAAGCTTCACTACCCATGACAACAAGAAGATAGACGTTGTCTACACCAACGAGGAGGATACAGTGGTGCGTGTCCTGAGGATTTACGAGGGTTGGCTTGGGATAGACGAGGACAAGTTTGTGGGATTAGACCTCGAGTACACCCCGGAGGACCCATATGAAGTGAATGAAGTCGCAGTCATTCAACTTGCCATGCGGAAACATGTCCTCGTCTACCACCTCTCCCGGTTTGTAGATCTGCTCTCTGTAGCTAACCGCTTTTAGGGTTTTCTCCTCTTGTTCTTTATCCACTTGCTCATCTTGCAACTACTGGATTTTACTTAGGACCAAATAAATTAGGGTTTGCCTATGTCTCAATTGACTGAGATTTTCTTTAGTCTCAATCACCTAAGAAAAGTGCAACCGTAGTTAAAAGAAATGTGCAACTCGTTCAGTCGACTGAGAAATAGCAAAACCGAATAAATTATGACAATACAATGTTGAGAGTCTTGATCTTGCATTTACTAAACTTTTCAAAATTATATTGAGATGATGATCTTGAATTGACAAAATATTTGTAGTTACAAATTTTGGTGATGACAAACTACATACTTTCAGGACTAACAGGAAATGTCCGGCGCTGCGCCAGTTCCTTGAAAAAAAGGGAATTGTTTTCTGCACTGTCGACACAACAACTGATTTTTCAAAATTGTATCAAGAGGAAATTATAATTCCTGCGCACAACTGGATCGATATTCAGCATCTTGTCAAGATCCTAGGGGGAAGGAAGAAGGATGGAATGGCATCACTTGCAACTAAAATCCTGGATGAGTCGTACGCCACAATGAAGGAAGATTTCTCTAAGGATAGGCACGATTTCTGGAACGAGTGGCCGCTGTCTGATATAAACCTGAAGTATGCGGCCATAGATGCTTACGTGACCTACCATCTATACAAGAAGATCCATTTTTTTCAATGTTACCTCGTGTTTTGCCCTATTTGCAAGAGGGAAAACGAGCTTAGGGGAGCCCTTTGTAGAAAATGCCGAATAGCTGAGTTTGAAATTGAATATGCAAGAAATTGGCTGCATATGAAGCAGCTGATAGAGAGGCTGTAGAAGAAGCTGAAAGAGAGCTTGCAGCTGAAGAAGCAGCTGACAGAGAGGCTGCAGCTGAAGCGGGAAACAGAGAGGCGACATCTTCTAGCGGCAACAATCAGGCCTGTGATGCACCGCTAATTGTGCCGCGGGACGCTGAAGATAGGAAAGCCAAGTCAGATGCCATTTGGGACAAAGTATTTCGTCGGACGTGGAGTACCTGGGATGATAGCAAGCGCGTCAAGTGGTCTGATGAGGAGTGAATTAAATTTTACTTGTCAGTGTTATGTTTCTGTTTTGTGGAACTCAGTTAGCTTGCCAAGATGTCTAGCGCATCAAGTGATACTAGTAAAATAAATTTAACCCTCGTTGTCTTATGTTTATGTATGTGTCTTGTAGCTTGTCAAGATGGTAGCTTCTTAACTGGCAGTTTGAAACAGTGCCCTTTTCCTCTCTCGCTAAACATATATGTTTCATTTTGCCCAAATTGGTAGCAAATCTAGAGAAGATTCTAACTTCGATATTTCGTTCCCTTTTGGACCTCTTTTTGCCTCCGAACAGGTAGCAAATCTAGAGCAGCAAATCACACCAGGCAGAATACATTCATTCAGAAAAAAACAAATGTAGATATAGCTATGCGCAGCTAAATAGGATATAGCGATAGAAAGTAGGTTGCTTAACGAGGTTCGATGCATTCAGCCAGAAATAGGATATAGCCAGGAGACGGAGGCCTCCTCGCCGGCGGCCACGAAGGCGACGATGGCCACCTTATCCTCCTCGGCCATCGCCAGCACGGACAGGGTATTCTCGGGAGTTTGCAGATACTGGTGGGGCAGTGGAGAGGGTTGCGTGGGGTCAGTGAGCTCAACAGTTAAGGTGGATAGAAGCAAGGCATGTTTCGTTGCACCACCGTGCAACACACCGCGCAGTCTACTGCACCATGCACCGCGACACGCGCACGGTACGTCACGTTTTTTCCCGGGCCATGCATGACAGTTCTGTATTGAGCCGCATGCAAAGGGCGCACACACAATTTCTATGTACAAAGTTTGACACGGCCCTAAAATTGGCGATAGTTAAAAGTATAAATGTAGAGGGAGGGTAGGTGGCTGTACGGCGAGATTTGTGGGGTTGTGCTAGATTCGCTAGAGGGATGTGTTGATGACTACGAGTGACTCGATGAAACGGAGCCGTTAGGTCTCGTCGAGCTCAGTTGTTCGGCCTCCGGCTAGCGCGTGCAAGCTTCTTATGGTGGGCCCCAGTTGGAAGTGAGATTGAAAGCCGCTGCATAAAAAATGGGATGTGTCTTATTAAAATCAAGTAGCAATAAATTGCAACTGTCCATCGACGACCATGCACTCGATGGCGTATGTGTTGTGGCGTAGTAGTAGCAGTAGTAGGCTTTTCAGACTTGATTAAATGTGACATGACCTCGCGACAACGTTTTCCATAGACGGCATCGTGGTCCTTCTTGTAGAGGGAGACGTCAAGATGGTAGCTCGTTAACTGGCACTTTGAAAGAGTACCCTTTTCCTCTCTCGCTAAACAGATATGTTCATATTTGCCCAAATTGGTAGCAAATCTAGAGAAGATTCTCTCTTCTATAATTCGTTTCCTTTTGGACCTCTTTTTGCCTCCGATCAGGTAGAAAACCTAAAGCAGCAAATCACACCAGGCAGAATACATTCTTTCAGAAAACAAAACAAATATAGATATAGATGTGCGTAGCTAAATAGGATATAGCGATAGAAAGTAGGTTGCTTAGCGAGGTTCGATGCATTCAGCCAGAAATATGATTTAGCTAGAAAGAAGCTGCTTAGCAGCAGGGCAGCCGCCGTAGCTGCAGGCACATCCTACAGGCGCCCGTGCCTCCACCATCTCCCTCTAGTGCTTCCACCACTTCTTGCTGCCCAGTTTCTTGGACTTGGAGGCCTTGGGCCTGATTGGAGGCATGCGACCCTCTTTGATGGCCACCCGCTGGAGGTTTCGGAGATGAATGCAGAGAGCACAGTGTTCAGCGATGTAGGCATTGATGTTCGTGGGCTCGGGCTTGCCGCTTTTGTGGATGCCGGAGCCCGCGGCCTCTGCATGCTTTAGTAAGGTGTTCAAGACGGTGCCGCCGGCGGCGCGACTCGTCAAGCAGTAGACGCCCCCCTTGCGGAAGGGGCAGCTGTAGGGGTCCCTAAGGAAGCCGTCGTACTTGCCGGCCCGCAGCCTCCTTAGCACCTGACGAGCCTTGGTGTGAATGGACTCGTCATCGCTGCAGACGTTGTTGCCGGAAACCTATTTGAAGAAAGGGAAAATGGGGGAGTAGATGGTGTAAGAAGGTCGAGCAATCGAAATGCGAACAAGCAAATCCTAATAAACCAAGATCTAGCATCCAACGATGGGAACGGTGTTGGATAATTAGGCACAATTTCCATGATTAATTCCAAAATATTAAACATGACAATACCAGCTAAATTTTAAATAGATTAGCCCATTATTTCTAACAAACGGTAGAAGAACCAGGGGCGGGGAGCAAACCCAAGTTACCTCCGACCATAGGTCATCGATGCCGGTTTCGTAGGTGTTCAGTGGAGCGATGTACTGATCTGGATCGTAGGTGCCCAAGAAGTGCATTATTTGCTTGTGACCGGCGGGGGCCTCCTCGCCGGTGGGGGGATCCTCTTCGGCGGCTCCGTCGGTAGCTGGGACGGGGGCCTGGACAGGAACGGCGGCTGCCATCGATGCCTCCACTGGGGCCTGGACAGGGACAATGGCTGCTTTCAACGCGTAGAGGGGGACCGGCGAGGAGACGGGGGCCTCCTCGCCGGCGGCCACGGAGGCGATGATGGCCAACTTACCCTCCTCGGCCATCGCTAGCGCGGACGGGGTATTCTCGGGAGTTTGCGGATGCTGGTGGGACAGTGGAGAGGGCTGCGTGAGGACAGTGAGCGGGTGGATAGGGGCAAAACTGAGTGGATAGAAGCAAGGCACATTTCGTTGCACCACCGTGCAACGCGACGCGTAGTCGACTCCACCGTGCACCGCGACACGCGCATGGTACGTCACATTTTTTCCCGGGCCATGTATGGCAGTTCTGTATTGAGCTGCATGCAAAGGGCGCACACACAATTTCTATGTACGAAGTTTGACACGTCCCTAAAATTGGCGATTGAGAGCCGCTGCGTAAAAAATGGGATATGTATTATTAAAATCAAGTGGCAATAAATTGCAGTTGTCCATCGACGACCGTGCACTCGAAGATGCTTGCGTTGTGGCGTAGTAGTAGCAGTAGTAGGCTTTTCGAACTTGATTAAACATGACATGACCGCTCGACGACTTTTTCCATGGACGGCATCGTGTTCCTTCTTGTAGAAGTCTCACTGAGGGAGACGTCCGTGCTGTCTCACGCTGTACTGTGAAGGGCACGAAGTTTGCAACGATCATCGTTGGATCGCACAGAATCAACGGTTGGTGCGCATGATCCGCGTGACAACTCTGATAACCAATCAGGGAATAGCAGACAGGGTGAGCACATATTTGTGCTTCTACAAAAGATAGAGAGGTAGGGGGTAAAACTGAGTAGTACCACATAAAACCAAGGGCAATACTGAGTAGTATAAAAAATGGAAAGTGAGTGTCTTGCACAATGAAATACATCATGGCATACATCAAATTATGCCAAGATAGATCCATAAGACTTCATTGGATGTGTGTTCTTCTCATAAAGCACTCATAAACCACGTAAGGATCCACTAGAATCATTGGATGCGTGTTCTTCTCACAAACCACATATCACCAGTGTCATTGCATGTGTGTTCTTCCCACAGACCACACATGGATCCACCGGTGTCATTGCATGTATGTTCTTATCACAAACCACACATGGATCCACCAGTGTCATTGCATGTGTGTTCTTCTCATGAACCATATCACGAACGACACCCAGTGTCATTGCATGTGTGTTCTTCCCATGAACCACACATGGATCCACCAGTGTCATTGCATGTCTTCTCTTTTCATGAACCAGAGCTAGCGTCATTGCATGTGTGTTCTTCTCACAAACCACATATCACCGGTGTCTATGCATGTGTGTTCTTCCCATGAACCACACATGGATCCACCAGTGTCATTGCATGTGTGTTCTTCCCACAGACCACACATGGATCCACCGGTGTCATTGCATGTCTGCTCTTCTCATTAACCACAGCTAGAGTCATTGCATGTCTGTTCTTTTCACAAACCACATATCACCAGAGTCATTGCATGTGTGTTCTTCCCATGAACCACACCCAGTGTCATTGCATGTATGTTCTTCCCATTAACCCCACATGGACCCATCGGTGTCATTGCATGCCTGCTCTTTTCATTAACCACAGCTAGTGTCATGGCATATGTGTTCTTCTCACAAACCATATCATGAACCACACCCAGTGTCATTGCATGTGTGTTATTCCCATAGACCACACATGGATCCACCAGTGTCATTGCATGTGTGTTCTTCTCACAGACCACACATGGATCCACCAGTGTCATTGCATGTGTGTTCTTCTCACAAACCATATCATGAACCACACCCAGTGTCATTGCATGTGTGTTCTTCCCATGAACCATATCATGAACCACACCCAGAGTCATTACATGTGTGTTCTTCTCATGGACCATATCATGAACCACACCTAGTGTCATTGCATGTGTTTTCTTCCCATGAACCACACATGCATCTACCAGTGTCATTGCATGTGTGTTCTTTTCATGAACCATATCTAGAGTCATTGGATGTGTGTTCTTCTCACATGCCACATATCACCAGTGTCATTGGATGTGTGTTCATGCCAAAGACCACACATGGATCCACTAGTGTCATTGCATGTGTGTTCTTCTCACAAACCATATCATGAACCACACCCAGAGTCGTTGCATGTGTGTTCTTCTCATAGACCATATCATGAACCACACCCAGTGTCATTGCATGTGTGTTCTTCCCATGAACCACACATGGATCCACCTGTGTCATTGCATGTCTTCTCTTTTCATGAACCACAGCTAGAGTCATTGCATGTGTGTTCTTCTCACAAACCACATATCACCAGAGTCATTCGATGTGTGTTCTTCTCACAGACCACATACCACCGGTGTCATTGCATGTGTGTTCTTCCCAAAGACCACACATAGATCCACCAGTGTCATTGCATGTGTGTTCTTCTCACAAACCATATCATGAACCACACCCAGTGTCATTGCATGTGTTTTCTTCTCACAGACCACACATGGATCCACCAGTGTCATTGCATGTGTGTTCTTCCCATGAACCACACATGGATCCACTAGTGTCATTGCATGTGTGTTCTTCCCATGAACCACACATGGATCCACGAGTGTCATTGCATGTGTGTTCTTCCCATGAACCACACATGGATCCACCAGTGTCATTGCATGTGTGTTCTTCCCATGAACCACACATGGATCCACCAGTGTCATTGCATGTCTTCTCTTTTGATGAACCATATCTAGAGTCACTAGATGTGTGTTCTTCTCACATAGACAATATCATCAGTGTCATTGCATGTGTGTTCTTCCCAAATACCACACATGGATCCACTAGTGTCTTTGCATGTGTGTTCTTCTCACAAACCATATCATGAACCACACCCAGAGTCATTGCATGTGTGTTCTTCTCACATACCACACATGGATCCACCACTGTCATTGCATGTGTGTTCTTCTCACAAAACATATCATGAACCACACCCAGTGTCATAGCATGTGTGTTGTTCCCATGAACCACACATGGATCCACCAGTGTCATTGCATGTTTACTCTTTTCATGAACCATAGCTAGAGTCATTGCATGTGTGTTCTTCTCACAAACCACATATCACCGGTGTCTATGCATGTGTGTTCTTCCCATGAACCACACATGGATCCACCAGTTTCATTGCATGTGTGTTCTTCCCACAGACCACACATGGATCCACCGGTGTCATTGCATGTCTGCTCTTCTCATTAACCACATCTAGAGTCATTGCATGTCTATTCTTTTCACAAACCACATTTCACCAGAGTCATTGCATGTGTGTTCTTCCCATGAACCACACCCAGTGTCATTGCATGTGTGTTCTTCTCATTAACCCCACATGGACCCACCGGTGTCATTGCATGTCCGCTCTTTTCATTAACCACAGCTTGTGTTATTGCATGTGTGTTCTTCTCACAAACCATATCATGAACCACACCTAGTGTCATTGCATGTGTGTTCTTCCCATGAACCACACATGGATCCACTAGTGTCATTGCATGTGTGTTCTTCCCACAGACCACACATGGATCCACCAGTGTCATTGCATGTGTGTTCTTCTCACAGACCACACATGGATCCACCAGTGTCATTGCATGTTTGTTCTTCTCACAAACCATATCATGAACCACACCCCGTGTCATTGCATGTGTGTTCTTCCCATGAACCATATCATGAACCACACCCAGAGTCATTGCATGTGTGTTCTTCTCACAAACCATATCATGAACCACACCCAGTGTCATTGCATGTTTGTTCTTCCCATGAACCACACAGGGATCCACCAGTGTCATTGCATGTGTGTTCTTCCCATAGCCCACAAATGGATCCACCAGTGTCATTGCGTGTGTGTTCTTCTCACAGACCACGCATGGATCCACCAGTGTCATTGCATGTGTGTTCTTCTCACAAACCATATCATGAACCACACCCAGTGTCATTGCATGTGTGTTCTTCCCATGAACCATATCATGAACCACACCTAGAGTCATTGCATGTGTGTTCTTCTCACATACCATATCACGAATGACACCGAGTGTCATTGCATGTGTGTTCTTCCCATGAACCACACATGGATCCACCAGTGTCATTGCATGTCTGCTCTTTTCATGAACCATAGCTAGAGTCATTGGATGTGTGTTCTTCTCACATACCACATATTACCAGTGTCATTGCATGTGTGTTCTTCCCAAAGACCACACATGGATCCACCAGTGTCATTGCATGTGTGTTCTTCTCACAAACCATATCATGAACTACACCTAGAGTCATTGCAAGTGTGTTCTTCTCACATACCATATCATGAACCACACCCAGTGTCATTGCATGTATGTTCTTCCCATGAACCACACATGGATCCACCGGTGTCATTGCATGTCTGCTCTTTTCATGAACCACAGCTAGAGTCATTGCATGTGTGTTCTTCTCACAAACCACATATGACCAGAGTCATTGGATGTGTGTTCTTCTCATGGACCACATATCACCGGTGTCATTGCATGTGTGTTCTTCCCAAAGACCACACATGGATCCACCAGTGTCATTGCATGTGTGTTCTTCTCACAAACCATATCATGAACCACACCTAGTGTCATTGCATGTGTGTTCTTCTCACAGACCACACATGGATCCACTAGTGTCATTGCATGTGTGTTCTTCTCACAAACCATATCATGAACCACACCCAGTGTCATTGCATGTGTGTTCTTCCCATGAACCACACATGGATCCACCAGTGTCATTGCATGTATGTTCTTCCCATGAACCACACATGGATCCACCAGTGTCATTGCATGTCTGCTCTTTTCATGAACCACATCCAGAGTCATTAGATGTGTGTTCTTCCCACATTCCACATATCATCAGTGTTATTGCATGTGTGTTCTTCCCAAAGACCACACATGGATCCACCAGTGTCATTGCATGTGTGTTCTTTTCACAAGCCATATCATGAACCACACCCAGAGTCATTGCATATGTGTTCTTCTCACACCATATCATGAACCACACTCAGTGTCATTGCATGTTTGTTCTTCCCATGAACCACACATGGATCCACCAGTGCATTGCATGTGTGTTCTTCCCACAGACCACACATGGATCCACCAGTGTCATTGCATGTGTGTTCTTCTCACAGACCATTCATGGATCCACCAGTGTCATTGCATGTGTGTTCTTCTCAAAAACCATATCATGAACCACACCAAGTGTCATTGCATGTGTGTTCTTCCCATGAACCATATCATGAACCACACCTAGAGTCATTGCATGTGTGTTCTTCTCCCAGACCATATCACGAACGACACCCAGTGTCATTGCATGCGTGTTCTTCCCATGAACCACACAGGGATCCACCAGTGTCATTGCATGTCTGCTCTTTTCATGAACCATAGCTAGAGTCATTGGATGTGTGTTCTTCTCACATACCACATATCACCAGTGTCATTGCATGTGCGTTCTTCCCAAAGACCACACATGGATCCACCAGTGTCATTGCATGTGTGTTCTTCGCACAAACCATATCATGAACCACACCTAGAGTCATTGCATGTGTGTTCTTCTCACATACCATATCATGAACCACATCCAGTGTCATTGCATGTGTGTTCTTCCCATGAACCACACATGGATCCACCGGTGTCATTGCATGTCTGCTCTTTTCATGAACCACAGCTAGAGTCATTGCATGTCTGTTCTTCTCACAAACCACATATCACCAGAGTCATTGGATGTGTGTTCTTCTCACGGACCACATAACACCGGTGTCATTGCATGTGTGTTCTTCCCAAAGACCACACATGGATCCACCAGTGTCATTGCATGTGTGTTCTTCTCACAAACCATATCATGAACCACACCTAGTGTCATTGCATGTGTGTTCTTCTCACAGACCACACATGGATCCACTAGTGTCATTGCATGTGTGTTCTTCTCACAAACCATATCATGAACCACACCCAGTTTCATTGCATGTGTGTTCTTCCCATGAACCACACATGGATCCACCAGTGTCATTGCATGTATGTTCTTCCCATGAACCACACATGGATCCTCCAGTGTCATTGCATGTCTGCTATTTTCATGAACCACATCTAGAGTCATTAGATGTGTGTTCTTCTCACATACCACATATCAGCAGTGTCATTGCATGTGTGTTCTTCTCAAAGACCACACATGGATCCACCAGTGTCATTGCATGTGTGTTCTTCCCATGAACCACACATGGAACCACCAGTGTCATTGCATGTCTTCTCTTTTCATGAACCATATCTAGAGTCACTAGATGTGGGTTCTTCTCACATAGAAAATATCACCAGTGTCATTGCATGTGTGTTCTTCCCAAATACCACACATGGATCCACTAGTGTCTTTGCATGTGTGTTCTTCTCACAAGCCATATCATGAACCACCCCAGAGTCATTGCATGTGTGTTCTTCTCACAAACCATATCATGAACCACACCCAGTGTCATTGCATGTTTGTTCTTCCCATGAACCACACATGGATCCACCAGTGTCATTGCATGTGTGTTCTTCCCACAGACCACACATGGATCCACTAGTGTCATTGCATGTGTGTTCTTCTCACAAACCATGCATGGATCCACCAGTGTCATTGCATGTGTGTTCTTCTAAAAAACCATATCATGAACCACACCCAGTGTCATTGCATGTGTGTTCTTCCCATGAACCATATCATGAACCACACCTAGAGTCATTGCATGTGTGTTCTTCTCATAGACCATATGACGAACGACACCAAGTGTCATTGCATGCGTGTTCGTCCCATGAACCACACAGGGATCCACCAGTGTCATTGCACGTCTGTTCTTTTCATGAACCATAGCTAGAGTCATTGGATGTGTGTTTTTCTCACATACCTCATATCACCAGTGTCATTGCATGTGCGTTCTTCCCAAAGGCCACACATGGATCCACCAGTGCCATTGCATGTGTGTTCTTCTCACAAACCATATCATGAACCACACCTAGAGTCATTGTATGTGTGTTCTTCTCACAGACCATATCATGAACCACACCTAGTGTCATTGCATGTGTGTTCTTCCCATGAACCACACATGGATCCACCGGTGTCATTGCATGTCTGCTCTCTTCATGAACCACAGCTAGAGTCATTGGATGTGTTCTTCTCACAAACCAGATATCAGGAGAGTCATTGGATGTGTGTTCTTCTCACAGACCACATATCACCGGTGTCATTGCATGTGTGTTCTTCCTAAAGACCACACATGGATCCACCAGTGTCATTACATGTGTTTTATTGTCACAAACCATATCATGAACTACACCCAGTGTGATTGCATGTGTGTTCTTCTCACAGACCACACATGGATCCACCAGTGTCATTGCATGTGTGTTCTTCTCACAAACCATATCATGAACCAAACCAGTGTCATTGCATGTGTGTTCTTCCCATGAACCACACATGGATCCACCAGTGTCATTGCATGTGTGTTCTTCCCATGAACCATACATGGATCCACCAGTGTCATTGCATGTCTGCTCTTTTCATGAACCACATCTAGAGTCATTAGATGTGTGTTCTTCTCACATACCACATATCACAAGTGTCATTGCATGTGTGATCTTCCCAAAGACCACACATGGATCCACCAGTGTCATTGCATGTGTGTTCTTCTCACAAACCATATCATGAACCACACCTAGAGTCATTGCATGTCTGTTCTTCTCACATACCACACATGGATCCACCAGTGTCATTGCATGTGTGTTCTTCTCACAGACCACACATGGATCCACCAGTGTCATTACATGTGTGTTCTTCTCACAAACCATATCATGAACCACACCCCGTGTCATTGCATATGTTTTCTTCCCATGAACCATATCATGAACCACACCCAGCGTCATTGCATGTGTGTTCTTCCCACAAACCATATCATGAACCACACCTAGTGTCATTGCATGTTTATTCTTCCCATGAACCACACATGGATCCACCAGTGTCATTGCATCTGTGTTCTTCCCACAGACCACACATGGATCCACCAGTGTCATTGCATGTGTGTTCGTCTCACAGACCATGAATGGATCCACCAGTGTCATTGCATGTGTGTTCTTCTCACAAACCATTTCATTAACCACACCCAGTGTCATTGCATGTGTGTTCTTCCCATGAACCATATCATGAACCACACCTAGAGTCATTGCATGTGTGTTCTTCTCAAAGACCATATCACGAACGACACCCAGTGTCATTCCATGTGTGTTCTTCCCATGAACCACACATGGATCCACCAGTGTCATTGCATGTCTGCTCTTTTCATGAACCATAGCTAGAGTCATTGGATGTGTGTTCTCACATACCACATATAACCAGTGTCATTGCATGTGTGTTCTTCCCAAAGACCACACATGGATCCACCAGTGTCATTGCATGTGTGTTCTTCTCACAA